>CM055659.1:14798871-15548086 GCA_029378335.1 Agrilus mali
CAGCTTGCTGAATTAACCAGACAATCCAAGATGGCAACGCCAACGCCCAGTCTTACAGGGACAGATGGATCAAACACGCAAGCGCCAGCGACTGCGCCCTCATTTAAGTTAACTTCCTACGATCCAGATCAGAGCGCATAGGTACTCCATCGAGGAATGGCTAGATTACGCCACTAAACTAAAAAACGAACTTAACGTGAGTGACAATTTAATGATCGCCAAAGCTAGTGAAGCATTAAAAAACCGTGCTTACCGCTATTGTTGTGATTGGAGGCCCCTTTCCAGAACCTGGGAAAATTTTTGTACTGATTTAAGCATTGCGTTTCCCGACCAGGAAACACATGGCGCACGCGCATTTAAAGCTGCCACACTTCAAAGCAGGGATTGTGAATCGTTAAGTGACTACGGCAATCAAAAATTGCGTAGTATAAGCCGATTTTATGACAAACTACCATGGACCACAATATTAAGTATGGTCGAATACGGTTTAAATCATGCAGAAGCCCGTTCCGCAGTGCAAATCCAAAAACCCAATTGTGAGCGTGAACTGCTAAAACTTTTAAGTGAATTTGATGCACGTCGTTCTGGGTCACTGAAATCAACAAAACATATGGAAGTGGCAGGAACTTCAGGTACGTAGAGATGGAGACCCGAGCGCCACAGGGAACACCCGGCGGTGAAATATAGACAAACCAGAACATGTTTTAAGTGCGGTCGGCAAGGACACCAACAGAACGCCTGTCGTCAACCAACGAGGGAAATGTCACTAACAGTTAATGACAAAGCAGAGCACACTACTACTAATATTCCCTCATGCACTCATTGCTAAAGACCAGGGCACAATGAAAGTACCTGCTGGTATAAACACGGTAAGCCCAAGAAGGCCCTAGTATTAAAGAAGTGACGCCACCTGAACGCAACACCTATAGCCTCCTTGTTATCCCGTGACCAAGCACCCTCGTTCTCGTATCTAATCGACAGTGGTGCTGACATATCAATTGCCAAACAATCCGTGGTAAAAACTTTAAACGCCGCTGTTATTAGAACAGAGAAGAACTCAAGTGTCTTTTCGGGACTCGGAAACACAGTTATTGATACTATGGGTGTTTGCGAATTATTAGTTAGTTTACCATTTGTAACATTAGAAATAAGTTTTGTTATTGTACCCGATCATGTTATCTCAGGTGAAATTGACATTATTATTGGATGGGATGTTATAAACCGGCCTAGTTTACAAGTTGATAAAGGTGTTGATGGACTTGAATTACATTACAACCCTTTTAGTATACCGCATGTTTTGACTGTAAATAGTGCAAGTGAAGTAAAAATAAACCAGACAGGACTAGATGATAATTTAAAATTACAAATTGAAAAATTGTTAACTTTATATAAGAATAAAACACCAAACCACATTACGACCGGAAAAATGACAATTAAATTAAAAGACAATACTCCCGTAGCGTATCATCCTCGAAGACTCGCCTATCAAGAAAAACTTAAACTGAAACAAATAATTGATGAACTTTTAAGTGAAGGAATCATACGTAAAAGTCGCTCAGAATATGCTAGCCCTATGGTGCTCGTAAAGAAAAAGAACGACGAAATAAGAATGTGCGTGGACTATCGTGACGTCAACAAAAGAGTTTTCAAAGATAGACATCCACTGCCTTTAATTGAAGTTCAAATCAATGCTTTTGTGCCACGCGAAATATTTTAGTTCATTGGACATGAAATCAGGTTTTTACCAAATGGAGATTGACGAAAATTCAAAACACATCACAGCATTCATTACACCGGATGGCCAATACGAATTTAATCGAATGCCATTTGGTTTCATTAATTCCCCAGCAACATATCAACGCGCCATAGATGAAGCCTTAGGCGATTTAAAAGGCAAAAAGGCCTTTGTTTATCTTGATGATGTCCTAATTCCATCAACAACAATTGAGGAAGGATTGCAAAATTTAGAAGAAGTTTTGAACGCATTATCGACACTCGGTTTTACGCTGAACTATGAAAAATGTGCGTTCTTCAAGTTGGAGATCGAATATCTTGGTGTTGTGTTGAGTGAAGGAACAATACGTTCTAATACTCGAAAAGTGGATGCTTTGATTCAATCAGCACCTCCTTCAGATGTTAAAGGTGTCCGACAGTTCATGGGACTCGCCAGTTATTTCCGTCGGTTCATAAAAGGATTTTCTCTTATAACCGCGCCTATAACTGCTTTGTTACGAAAAGATTCTGTGTTCGAATGGACTAAAAAATGTGAAAACATAAGACAATTACTCATAAGTAAATTGACGGATTCCCCCGTGTTACGCATGTACAATCCTGATCTGAGTTGTGAACTTCATACAGACGCGAGTTCGATAGGTATCGGTGCCGTTCTTCTTCAAAAAGAAAATGGTGTTTCTCGACCTATTGCATATTACAGCCGTCGGACTACAAATTACGAATCAAAGTATCATTCCTATGATTTAGAGACACTTGCGATAGTGGAAGCAGTAGAACATTTCCGTGTTTACTTGTATGGAGTACATTTTACCGTGTTTACTGATTGTAATTCAGTGCGAGCGACCGCCTTAAAGAAACACTTACATCCTCGTGTGGCGCGTTGGTGGGTTAAATTGCAGGATTATGATTTTACAATCGAATACCGACCAAGGAATAAAATGGCCCATGTGGACTATTTAAGCAGAAACCCCGTTCAAAAAGAGAGTTTATTAAAAGTGTGTGCTTTAAAAACATTAAATATAAGCAAAATAACCAAGGTTGAAACATTACGCGAGTTTAAAAAAAATGATACATTCTGTGGCGAGATATTCAAAAACCCCGATAGTGACCCAAACTATACCGTTAGAAATGAAGTGGTTGTGACCAAAACTAAACCCTTTAAATGTTTTGTGCCAAAAGCCGCGCGACTTTTAACCATGAGACTTTACCATGATGAGTCATCACACATTGGCTGGGAGAAAGCTATTGCAAAAATGCGAGAAGACTTATTTTGGCCAAAAATGGGACCATGCTTGAAGAAATACATCAAAAATTGCAGAGCATGTGTTTTAGGAAAGTCTCACACAGGCCGCCGAGCAGGAATGTGGCAACATGGTGAAAAAGCAGATGACATACTACATACATGGCATATAGACCATGCTGGACCGTTAGTGAAATCTAATGGATGTACTCAAATTTTAGTGATCATCGACGCTTTTTCTAAATTCTGTCGATTCCAGCCCATCCCTAAGAAAACCTCAGAGAATTCCATACAGGCATTATTACCAGTCTTCGAAGAGTTAGGAAGACCAAAGCGCATCATTGCCGATAGGGCAGCTGCATTCACTTCAGCCGAAAAAGAACAAAAATGGACAGTTGTGTTGCCGGCAATAGAAGACAATTTAAACTCCACAGTTCATTCTGTTACTGGTTATGCACCGAAAGTATTACATCTGGGAACAAATCCTAGACTAGCCGCCACTCAGCTGTTTTTAAGGGACACACCACCAGATGACAACTTTATCGACCCTGACAAGGCCGTTGCTGAAGCCCGAGTTAAAATATCGAATAACTCCAATGAACGAGCTCAAAATTTCAACGCTACACGCTATCGCACCAAACTATGGTTGGAGACCTCGTTGCAGTTGAAGATTCACAGCTGGCGGGTGGAGGGAAGTTGAAACCCAAATATCAAAGGCCGTATACCGTTCGAACCATATTACCCAACGAAAGATATGTACTATAAAGGCAAGGTCGGCGGACCACAGTATAAGCTCATGAACAATTGAGACGCTGGCCCATTATAGAATTCTAAATAAATGTGAGTAGAAGTATTTCTTTTATAATCGTCTCATCGATGAGTAAAGTTACTTACATAAAAAAAAAAGTAAGAAGTTAAGTTAAGGCGTGTACTCTAAAAAAAAAATATTGATTATTAAATTAGTTTTTATAATTGTATAATTTAGTTTGTACAACTATTATACGTAACGGCTAGTGGCTACGCTGAAGGAGTGGCATTCCCACTCGATGCATATAAAAATTATAATAACATAAATTACGGCTAGTGGCAATCCCACTATGCTAAAGGAGTGGCGTTCCCACTCAATTAAAAGAAAATAATAATAACGTAATAAATTACGGCTAGTGGCAATCCCACTATGCTAAAGGAGTGGCGTTCCCACTCGATTAAAATAAAATAATAAAATCAACGTAATAAATTACGTCTAGTGGCAATCCCACTATGTTAAAAGAGTGGCGCTCCCACTCGGTCAAAAACGAAATAATAAATAGTAATAATTGTAATATAATTTGTCAAAACAAAAATATTGCCTTTGAATTTCGTAATTACAGAAAATCAAAATAAATGAACATGAGGTGCGAGGTCGCCCTTTTTACAGGATGGCCGTGTTAGCGGTATCCCATTGGATAAGTCACGTGGCGGTAATTTGGCTATGTCAGGAAGGGCGAGCGAAGGGATGAAGAAGATATGCATGCGCAGCCAAGCCAGTCGAGCCACACACATGTGTATTAACTAGTTATGTGCCGGATATCCGTATCCGTATCCGTATCCGCGGATATCCGAGGGAGAAGAGAGGTCCGAATCCGTATCCGTATCCGTTAGTTTTTGACGGATCTTTTACGGATTTTTTACCTTATTAATTTTAAATTTGTAGACGAAATATATATATTGTGCCGATCAATATAGATTTAGGCAGTACTGTGTGTACAGATGAGTGCGTGGCGGGTTATTGCTGACAAAAGCGGCAATAAATAAAGCAAAAAATAAATATTAAGAGGGATGCCGCCTGCCACATGGTTCACCAAGGACAGAACGCACACGACGGCCGAAGAAGACGGTCGTCTTAAATTGATTAGACGCGACCAGATTATTTTAGTTTTAAAATTATTGTGACATTAATATTGCATTATTGGATTATATGGTGTTTTGTAGACATTTTTCTTAACTGATATACCAAACACAAACGTTATCTGTGCTGCCCAGTGTCACACTAAACTATACGCGGCGGTAAATATTGCACATGGATCTTTGCAAAGAGACAATCTATTATAAAAGTTAGCTCTTAAAAAGTTTCATAACAGTTTGTCTCTTTCAAAAGGTCGATGTACCTACAATATTTACCGTCGCGTACTCTAAGAAAGTAAAGATCCGTATCCGTATCCGTATTCGCGATCTTGAGACCAAATATCCGTTTTCAGATCCGTATCCGCGGATATACAATTTTAGCGATCCGGCACATCACTAGTATTAACGACCGCGTCCGATTACTCATATGTAGTTGAAAGTAAAATAGAGAGATTTAAGTGCGATCCTGACTTGTATTAGGGTTAACTACCCTTCCTGTTATCTTTTTTTATCATATATAATGTAGTTTTTCGGTCACCGCTTTACCCATTAAAATTCTCCGCAGATCAAAGATGTAATTTATTTGGAAGAGTCTTCCTTATGCAAACTACCTATTGCAATACTTTATTTTAAATGCCCCTTTCTGAATAGTAATTTATTTCTAATTTACATTGTTACATGGGATTGATTTTAAACTTATTTTTTCTATGCAAACTTTAATATCTGAGTTCTATCGTAGTCGAGTTGAATTGAGTTAACTCATCGTAGCATTCATATAAATGAATGGAATCCAAAGTTCTGAACTTGACTTCAGTAGAAATGTAGCCATCCATGCTTGTGAGACATTTTTATGAAAATAATTCAGAAAATTATGTGCTTTACTTTTTGCTTTTATATAATAGTTAAGCTGCCGTGATCCTCTACAAGTTTACAAATAAAAAATGAGTTTCAAAAATATTGATGATTTATTATTTTAATTTATAGTCAACTGTATCTTATACTATAAACACAAATACAAATTCTATATGAACTTTGTGTAGATAATAAGGTTGCATATCACAATAACGTCCCAAAGATAAAGATGTTTCTCGTATAAGAGACGAAACAGGAGAAGGAGGTAAATAATAAAATAAAGTTACGGGTGATTCAGGAAATTTATCGGGAGATAATGTTGCATTAGGGTATTTGTTGTTGTATAGAAAATTGTAGAAGGTTTGGGAGCAATTCCACTGTTATATGTTATCATGGAAATTTTATGCTTGTGCAGTGAGTATCCTACTGTTGGTATAGCATTTCGTTTATTTGTAAATGTTGGCGGTTAATGGATCGCTTTGAGAATCACACTCGGTAGCTTATATAAAAACGTTTATTAGAAAAGAATAAGTGTTTACAGTTCGGCTGTTAAAGAGAGACTATGTGCTTCTACCATTATATGTTTATCATGTACCTTATATATGTGACATGAACAAAGAAAAAAGAACTGCTACTGTTTATAAAAGTTGCTTACATTATTTGGTTCTGACTAACCAGCTTATCTTAAGAGTTATGTTTTCTTGCAATATTTATCGGACTCATTTGTAAATACAAGCCTTCACACTCTCCCTAAAACGTAACTCTTAATCGTGTATAACAATAGAATATAAACATGATATGATTAAATACACAAAAAACAAAAGATATTTGCATTAAACATATCTTAAACCTAATTCACATCGTAAAAACTCAAATCTTTGTTTTACAAGCGGTTTTGTTAATACATCTGCAATTTGCATTTCTGAAGATACATATTCTACATTTATTTTTCCTTTTTCATATAAATCACGTATAAAGTGGTATCTTATATCTATGTGCTTCGTGCGCTGATGTAACTCTTGATTTTTAATTAGTTTTATCGCACTCATATTGTCGATCACCAAAATATTATTTTGCTGCACATTATTCGCACTTATTTCGCTTAGCAAAGGCGTCACCCATAACAATTCTTTTGCGGCACTCGCGGCACTTATGTATTCCGCTTCTGTGGTGGATTGCGCTATACAATGCTGCTTTATGCATCTCCATATTACTGCTGCACCACCATACACGCACAATATACCGGATGTTGACTTTCTCGTTTCGATGTCACCTGCAAAGTCTGCGTCACTGTACGTCTTGAAATTTCCATCATTGCTGTAGAACAGTCCAATCGTTTGCGTTCCTTTCAGATAACGAAGAACCCTTTTCATCAGTTGACAATGAGCTTTTGTTGGTTTATCCAATACCCTCGAGGCAACATTGACAGCAAATGCAATGTCAGGTCTACTGACTACCTGTAGGTACATGAGGTTTCCAACCATTTCTCGATATGGAAATTTGTCACCCTCGTCAAGAAGTTCGCTTGCCT
This sequence comes from Agrilus mali, assembly GCA_029378335.1. NCBI lineage: Eukaryota > Metazoa > Arthropoda > Insecta > Coleoptera > Buprestidae > Agrilus > Agrilus mali. The sequence continues at coordinate 14,806,113 of CM055659.1, forward strand.
TCCATCCACTTTCCATAGGCGTGGAAACTGGTTTCGCTTCATTCATCTCGAATCGATCCAAAATTTTCTGGATGTAACCGGCCTGGTTAATAAAGATTGAACCATCTTCATACTGATGTATTTCAATTCCGAGAAAATTGCTTACATTGGATATGACTTTGGCTTCAAACTTACTGGTTAATTGATCCAAAAATTCAGTTGCATCTTTTTCATTATTCGTAACAATTAGGCCGTCATCGACATACAAAAGAACAAGTAATTTGTTGACGTCACGTTCCCTGATGTCTTTGAAGGTTCTGTTCCAACATCGTGGTGCCTGTTTTAGACCATAAAGGCTCTTCACCAATTTGCAAACACGATCAGTCCCGTCTTCAAAACCTTCAGGTTGACGCATATAGACGTCTTTGTCTAATGTTCCATAAAGAAAAGCGGATTTGATATCAAATTGTCTTAAAAACAATTTCTCTCGAGCTGCTACACTTAAGACCACCCTTATCGTGTCAAAGCGTGCCACTGGGCTAAAAGTTTCTGAGTAATCCAAACCCTTTTCTTGTGAGAATCCTTTAATAACAAGACGGGCCTTGTACCGATCGATTGTTCCAACGTTATTATATTTGATACGATAAACCCAACGATTGTCTATTATTTTGTCATGTTAAGGGCAATCAACCATTTCCCATGTTTTGTTTCTCTTTAAGGAATCCAGTTCTTCATTCATAGCTTCCAACCATTTGTCGGAATTTTCCGAACTTATAGCTTCTTTGAAACTTATCGGCTCCTTTTCAGTAACCAATGCCACCGGAACCCCATAGAAATCTGGTCTTTTGAGTGTGCCTCTGTCGCGTAGTTTTGATGAAAACTTTGGTTTGTCTTCTTCTTCTTCTTGTGTTTCTTCTACTTCTGATTGCTCGAATTCTTCAGTTTCATTGTTTGTTTTGTCTTCTTCCAAATTAATCACAGTAGCTGACAATTTTTCTTCCTTGAAGATAAAGTCATGGCTCAAGACTACATCATGTATTTCGGGAACCCATACGCGATATCCCTTGATTCCATCAAGATAACCAACCAGATATCCTTTGAAAGCTTTCTTGTCCAGCTTGCGGCGCTTTTGTTTCGGTATGTGTACAAAACACTCGGTGCCAAATACTTTTAAGTCGTCTATTCTTGGTTTCTTGTTAAACCATAGCTCATAAGGAGTTTTCTCTTTGAATTTTGTTGGTCCTGTTCTGTTGATCACGTAGACGGCGATATTTACAGCCTCTGCCCAAAGGAATTGTGGAATACCAGCATTGGAATACAACATTGACCTAGCGGCCTCCATGATTGTTCGATTTTCTCTTTCTGAGCTCCCATTCTGCTCAGGAGTGTACGGAGCAGTTACTGTATGTTTTATTCCATTAATTTTTAAAAAGGTCGTTACTTCTTTGTTAATATATTCCTTTCCTCCATCTGTATGTAACTCGATTATGTTTCTTCCAAATCTTGTTTTAACTTCGTTACAAAACATCTCAAGTTTCTGATAAACTTCTGATTTTTCGCGGAGAAAATAAACTGTGCGATATTTACTATAATCGTCTTTGAACAATACATAGTAGCGTTTTTTACCGGTTGACTCAACGCTCATAGGTCCGCACACGTCAGAGTGGATAATTTCTCGCGGCTGATTAGAGAAATTTCCTCTTCTGTTAAATTTTTGTCGATGATGTTTACCATACGCACACGCGTCACAGAAAACGTTATCGTCAGTCAGTTTTACACCGGTCTCTTTCAAATGCGATTTAACATGTCTTTTGTCTTGATGACACAAACGTTCATGCCAAAGTTGCAAAGAATTGTTCGTTGTAGCAATACACGCGATTTTTGGTGTAATAACACGTAACACGATCCGATACAAATTATCAGCTTCGATACCGACGGCAATCACTTTACTGTTTCTGGTAAACAAACATCGCGAACCGTTATGAGTCAGAACAAAATCGACGCCTTTCTTAGCTGTTGATTTAACTGAAAACAGATTCTTAGCCATGTCTGGTATAAACAATACGTCATATAGTGTTCCTTGTAACCACTTCCCATTGACGAACGTTTCAATGTCTATGTTTCCTTGACCAAATGCCACTACTTTGTCACCATTTCCAACATAAACCGACAGTGGTTCTGAAAATTTCTTGTAGTCACGAAACCATTGCCGTTTATTCGAAATATGATCTGAAGCACCTGAGTCTATTATCCAATTGTCGTCACTTTTGTCATTTAAGTTAACGTGTCCAATGAACGCTTCTTTCTTCGTTTGATCAACGTGATTTGTCTTTAAACGACAGTCTTTCATTAAATGGTCCTTCGAACCGCACGAGAAGCAACCCCGACAATCTTTTCGCACATAATTGTTTTCTGGCAAAGAGAACAATGCGTTACACTTGTTTTCGATTTTACTTCCTGAGGTGTCCATTTCTTCTTGCTGTTTGACATATTACCCTTGATGTTTGCCTTAGATAACAACGCCACTGCTGTTTCTTCTTCATCTCTCTGTTGTTTCTCCAAGCGCATTTCTTCTGTTAGTAACCGTGTCGTTAAATTTTCAAGGTTTCTTTTAGACAGCTCAGTCGAATCCCAGGCAGTGTGGAAATAATTGAACTTTGGGGGTAGTGTCACCAGAATTCTCGTTATCAGCATGGACGTAGGTATTTTGCCACCCAATTTCCCCATCTTGGAGGCCAGTTGCTCAAGCTGTGAAATATGTTGCGCGATATTACCATCCGGATTCCATTTGAACTCGAAAAACTTCTTTTGCACCAAAGACAAACTTTCCTCTGATTTCATATCGTACACGCTATGCAATTTTGTCCACATCTCTTGTGCTGTGGCACAATTCATCAGCAGTTGTAGAGGTTTCGATTCGACAGTTGTAACAAACAGTTTTCGTGCCATTCTATCGCTCTTGAACCATTTCTTCAATTTCTTTTCGTAGTCTGCTACACCTTCTTCGGGCTTAACTTCAACACCATTACATACATCCAACGCATCTTCACTATCTAATAACGTCTGTATGACAAACTGCCATTGTTGCCAGTTCTCGGAATCACGCAACTTTTCGATTTTTGGCTTATCGATTTCCATCGTTGGACTAACTGATAACCACTATTAAAAACAAAACGAAACTAGCTCGTGTCCGCAGTTGCAATCTTATGTGAATCTCTATCTCTTAATCGCACTCTGGGCCCATAACCTGTTGGCGGTCAATGGATCGCTTTGAGAATCACACTCGGTAGCTTATATAAAAACGTTTATTAGAAAAGAATAAGTGTTTACAGTTCGGCTGTTGAAGAGAGACTATGTGCTTCTACCATTATATGTTTATCATGTACCTTATATATGTGACATGAACAAAGAAAAAAGAACTGCTACTGTTTATAAAAGTTGCTTACATTATTTGGTTCTGACTAACCAGCTTATCTTAAGAGATGTTTTCTTGCAATATTTATCGGACTCATTTGTAAATACAAGCCTTCACAGTAAAGCTCCTACCTACGCAAAAATAAAATATACATTTTTACAGTGCCTGAATATATTTTAGTATATTAAAGCAATAATGTTGTTTATCTAATATAAAATGAAAATACAAAATGCCCAAAAATTAGATCTCAGTTGCCACTATTACTTGCATCCTTAACTTAGAATCTGAACGTCGGAGAAAGGTAACGGAGTCAAGCTTTTTTCATTATCTACTCTTTGCAAGGTAGGTATACCTTATTTTTCCTTATGTTTTATATGAATTCAATTAGATGCACCTTTATTATAGGATGATAGGGTTACAGTAGGCAAAGGCAACACGAACAACGTGTTCCCATCCTTCTTCTTGCTCACAGGAATGTGAATTTAATTGTTTCGTCATTTGTATGCATTTGGTACATTTTTCGAAAAATTGCATATTATTTTTTTTTAGTTTTTGTTTTTTGCATTGGAGTCAATATTCATTTTTTACAATTTAATCTTTTTTATCTGCATAAAAATCTTACTTTCTGAGAATTTAAAAAACAACATTATCAATATACAGCAATAACATTAAAAAAAATTCAATTTAAAACGTATTTTGCTTTTCGTATTGCGAAAGCAGATTGAGTAAGGAATCTTCTATTTCAAATACATCGCGCTAGTCAGTTATTTACTTATGAATACTTGAAACTTTGCCTCTATCAGTTTTATATAGAGTTTACAGGAAGGATGACAATCTTGATATACATCATTTTCACACAATCCTACTGATTCACGTAGTTTAAGCCCAAAACACGTTCGAGATATCCAGACAGCAATTTTTCAGTTTTAATTCAAGTCAAAAGTTCCAGAAACACGTTTTAGAAAAATGGGTTGACATTTCCATTTATAGTATTATCCAGTATGAAACATTGGTCGCTGCTATCATATAAGAAACCAAAACTAAATGTACATTCGGTTTCCTGACTGATATTCGCGATAATTGCGTAATATTCTGCACCACTGAGCTATAGTACAATTTATCATGTTAAAATGCATTTATCTTGACAAAATATATAATAAACCTAGCAAAAAGAATATATAAATATTATCCCTTTCATAAAAAAAATAATCATTCCTATGACACGATAATTAACCGTTAATGCCACCATTCATTTCGTAATAGATAGTAACCAGAAGAATTATGTTCCAACTCTGTATTTGACATATTTTTCGTGCCCTCGATATTCAAAATTTAGTCATCTGTAGTATATGCTTCAACCATTAATAATAATCTAAGGTATACTTTTTAAAATTTGAGATTACATGCAGTCATAATTCTAAAGGGTATCAATCAATCAATCAATGAATGAATCTAACAATCAACATTTTATTCCAATAAGAAACATAAAAAAGCAAGAAAAGAAGTGAAAAGAAATAAATGGAACTAATAGTTAAAAGTTATATATTTTGAAGGAGATGGCAAAAAAATTAGAAGTTGAATAGTTAAAAACAAAAGTTGTAGAATTTGGGGAAGAAGGAAAATAAGATATAAAGGGAAGAGGAAAGACAGAGTAAAAAATACAAACACTTGAGGTATATATTGATAGAAAATAACAAGGACGATTTGCAAATAAACAATCAGGCCGCTAAGGTAAATGCAATGCTGGGGAGAAAGATTGTGTAGAAATAACTGAAAAAGAAGGGTGATGCTACTCAAAACGTTAGCTAAAGGTATAGTTTTTTATGGTGTGGAGATATGGGGATGCAGAAACTATAAACAAGTAGATAATATTTATAAGATGTACCTAAAATGGATGCTGCACTTAGACAGAAGGACCATATTCTTAGAAGGGAAACGAAATGTAGGAAAATGGTGGAGAAAACAAGAAGTAGGGTAGTAAATTATGAAGAAAAATTGGGAGGATTACCAGAAAGGGATTTAAGAAAAGGGGTATGAAGGAAAAGGTATTGGGGATTGGAATAAAAAACAATTATGATGTGGAGAGGGACAATGCTTTAACGGAAATGGTAATAAGTAAAGGACAAATGGATGGACTTGAGAAAAAATGGGAATCGAGATACGAGAAAAGGGGTGCGGGAAATTCCATGGGAACACTGGCAGAGAGATGGTGTGCCGGGATATCTAAGAGATAGGAAAAGTATAAAAATAACAGCTAGATTTAGAACGGGGAATGAGTGTAATAAGAATAAGTTTTGACTGAAAGAAGGCGAGAGAGGATGTTGAGTATGCGAAGAGAAGAATGAAACAATGCTACATGTTTTAGAGGGAGGAACGTACAAAGGGAATCGATGTGCATAGAATGGCAATAAATACAGACGGCAATGGTTTGACCGAATTAAAACAAATAAAAAAAAAAGGAAAGAGAGTGACGATAAAATACAAGTAAAAGAAGGAAAAAGGGAATAAGAACTAAGAGAGGAGGTAGTATGTAAGGGGTGGGTTAGGCAATAGTTTTGTGAGAATGGTTATGATCTGTATAAAAAAATATTGCTAGTGATTTTAGTTCATTATTTTGGATTTTAAGAGAGTTTTGTAGATCTAACTTATGCTTAACGTTACATAAGGATAATTTGGAAAATGCTGTTTGTAACCCTCACGTCGTAAATCACTTTTATAATAGGATAGGTACAAAGATTGAGAAGGTATTATTCTGTCGCTCTCATAAGATGATAGAAACTTAAAATCATCATCATCTGTCGCAGTACAGTTGGGGGTTATAACAATTTGTTTGGTGGTAGAGTTAAGCATAACTTCTTCTTCATAACCTTTTGACGTTTTCAAAACACAATTCCACCAGATCTCATAAGTAATTTTTTTAAGGTACAGTTAAATGCAATTATCAGATTATACAACCCTTAAATGTATAATAATTATCTATATTAATTTTTAATTTTATTTTTACAGTTAATGAGGACACATTTTCATTAGCACCATACACTTATTGTGTTACTAATGTTATCCTATTGTGTTAACTGTTGTATACGTTGTCAGCAAAATTGAATATTGTTAGTGACGCAAAAAACTATTGATTGTTGCACTTCTCGCTTGTTGAAACTTATACATAATAAAATAAAAACGTAAAAGTTTCAAGAACAAGTTTATTTGTATCACTACAGCTGTTTCGGTATACTATAGGTTCTTCAGGTGAAGATCTAACAAACTACATCTATTATAACAGTATTTATTCCTTTAAAATAATCAATATGTGGTAGGGGGCAGCTTGAAATTCAATTTTATCAGTGGAGAATTCGAAAGATCTAATTGGTCATTAAGAATAATATTTTAATCATTAAAACGAGTAAAAAATATGTTGCTCCTGCCAACACTGATTATTTCATACACATGCCATCTTAAGTTATTTTGCGAACATGCTTCATTTTGCCTACGAGTCACAATTTCGTATATAGGTTAGAAAACGGAAGGTGTATTGAGTTTTCTGTTTCTTATACTGTCATAGAGACCAATCGTTCTTGTCGTACAGAAAACGGACACATACAATAGGGAATCTTATTATAAGGCCTTAGAGACGTTTTCCCAGTTCTTGAGTCACTACTTTATATACTCAAGGAGATATATTGGTCAGTGATCTGTGGAAAATATGACCTAGATTTCGATCTTATTGGATCTCATCAGCACGCCTTAGAGAATTCTGGCAGAACACCAATATACTTATTTTACATGCTACTTTGGTACATCATTTATGTTAGGTAAGTACATGTTTCAAAATGCTATCTATTGCTTTTTCTTTAATATATCTATTATTCTGAATATGCGTGGCTTTGTATAATAATAAATGAATATTATCCATGTTTATTTTCATCTTTCTGTTTTTTTTTCCTAATACACAATAAGAAACACCATAGTTTGAAAAGCGGAAATGTGAAACATCTGGTGTAAGGCAAGTCCAAAGGATAACAAATTTTGTAAAATAAAAAAAACAAAACAGTTACTCGACGTTAATAACAACGATTTTGGTCAAACTCCACTTAAATTTCAGCTTCAACTTTTGTTTATAACAAGGATGTTTTGATACTTTTAGTCGTATTTTGTCTGCGTGCAGCAATCTTATTAGACGACTAAGGATCAAAACATCTCAAGCTACAAACTCAAGTTGCAAGTTGAAAACAGTGGCTTTATCATGAGTTAGTAAGTTATTGGGAATGTAAAGAAAATAAAAAGAAAAAGGAAATGTGCGACCATTACATTTGGCTGGTTCTCAAGTTTTGTAAAAGTAAGTTATTATTTATTTAGGTACTTTTTAACTGAACATTTACGGATATAACAAGTAGGTACATTTTTCAGATGCTTTATCATCGATTACTTATATTTTAATTTTTAAAAAAAAAAAAAGGAAAGACTATGAAAATTAATAAAAAACTAGATAATCGGTATAAAAATGGACAACTAATAATATTACCTACGTATAACAATAAATACGTGAATAGAATTTGTAATTTATAAATATGTAGGAGAACTGTTATTTAAGCATTTTGTAGATGTGGAAATTTTCGTAGAAGCTTGATAATTCCAATTATGATCGATTTGCACCAAGCAAACATTGAATAATTTTTGCTGTTGAAATTTCGGTAAACAAAAAATTTGTAAATTTTAAGTGAGGGTGTGGACCAAATTGATATACAAACAATTACATAACGTTCCTGTTCGTGCTTTTCTTTAATCTTGTTGGCTTAGGGTATATTTGGTTGTAATATTTAAATAATTTTTATAACGCATGACGTTAAACCGTACAAAATCATTTTTTTATAGCATCGCTTTTAGGGGAAGGGGAGACTTAAGGGTTAAAACATATAGCCATGGCCTTTACAGAAAATTCGGCCTCTTTTCCGTAAGCTACCTTTTACTTTTTAATTTGAAAACTTGTATGCATTTTATATTATTTTATTTGTGTATATAATTGTAACATAACTGTTTTAACAATGAAGTAATAATTTAACAAAAACTGAAAGCAAGAAAACTGATTTTTTTAAGTACGTACAATTTCTTCATGTAGTAATTATTATTCATTGATTAAACAATCTCAATGAAAAAATCCAATTACTACTATGAATATTGTGAAATTTATTTCATGCTAGCGACCCGCTCCGGAACGGGTGTAATGCTGATCACTATACATACTACTACAAAGTCGCTTCCCGGGTACCGCCGCAACCGCTATGTCCCTGCATTTTAAAAAGTATAAAAAAATGGTTATTCTGGGTTATCCCTAAGAGATACCCATATACCATCGCGGACTTTTTTGTAGACCTTTTTAAGGTGTACAATACTGTATTACATTATTTTGATTTATCTTGTAGGGTTCAGCCAGCGTTCACAATGTAAGCGCAAAAAATGTGTTTATTTACATTACATTATAAACCTCTAAAATTATCAGTGTTTCATACTATATTAAGCATGTATTATACATATTAACCTTCCTTTTGAATCACTCTATCTATAAAAAATAACGCATCAAAATGCGTTGCGTAGTTTTAAAGATCTATAAGCATACATAGGAACAGACAGACAACGAGAAACAACTTTGTTTTATACTATGTAGTGATTTGCGTTGGCAAATGCACCTTCAAAATTTATAATATTTATTTCCTTTTCAGAATAAAGAATGTTGAAATGGGCTAATCGGTCGAGTAGTTATTAGGGCTGGGCCGATACCGATACTCAGTATCGGGTATCGGCCGATATTGCGAATTTCCCGATACTAGCTGATACCCAAAAGTTCAGAAACAAATGCATCTGAAATCAGATACTTGTGCTTTTGTTTCTTCTCGGTTATACTCGTCATCGTCAACCTGCACTTATTGGAAAAATGAAGTTAAAAATCCAAAACTAAAAACATTGGCAGTTTGTTTTACTTAGCAATACCAGCTGGATCAGTTTTTTCAGAGCAAACCTTTTCTGAAATGGGACATATAGTAAAGCCAACTCGAACTTCCCATCGGAATACGTTCAAAAATTAATATTTGTCAAAAAAAATTTTTATTTGTTAAATATATAAATTTAAATTGAATAAAGAATTTTAAAAATAATAAAAATAAAACATTATTTTTATCTTAATTTTCGATACTTTCAGATATTGTATCGGTATCGGCCAAGGAGGTATCGGAAGTATCGGTATCTGAAAGATGGTATCGGCCCAGCCCTAGTTATTATATTGAAGATAGTAGTTTTACATTTGTAGATGTTTTATTTTCTCTATTCCTACTATAATATATACATACATATGTGGAATTTTCTGATCCGGACATAAGGATTTCTATTACGTGGATATGAAATGCACATTGTGGGTTTGCTTTCCCCCTTATCACTATAATCGACGTTTTTATTTATTTATTTCGCCCCAGACAGCAAGAGAACCAGAAATAAATCATTAGACAAAAAGAATATTACAATTTTATGCTCATCGAAATTGTATATTGTCAACCCTAACGACAGCCGATCTTCGTCCATCGCTGCAGCCCGGCTACGTTCCCTGATTAGGGTTAGATCCAACTTTAAATAAAAGTACAAACTGAAGTTTTCATTCACATATTTTTTGGCTTTTTAAAAAACCCTTACTATTCTCTAAATTGTAATCTGCAGACACCAACAGTAATGAAAAAAAGTAAAAAGTATTAAGTAAGCATTGAATCAACACCAATTCTCACTGTTAAATTGTTGAGTTGTTCGAACTCTATATTACAGGTATCTTTTTAAAGATATTATTACATAATTCAATATCAAAAAGTAATTCTGCGTTCCTTATATTAAACTTTTGGTAAAATATTAACCAACGGGTAAAACCTAAAATGGTGAACGTTTCTTTCAAAATTATGTATTTCTTCGTTTCGTAAATTGGGGGAGACTAAACACGTGTTAGTTAATTTTGTTTGCATTGTTTAGTTAATTTTGCATAATTGGGGTGTTAAATAACATAGAAAATTCTAGAAATATATTTCAATTACTTATTATACATAGGTAATTAATGTATTCTTTAAGTATTATATTATAAAAAACCGGCGGTATGATGTTTACGAAGAATAAAACAAGAAAGACAATTATTTCAAAATGAGAACTGAAGTAACAATAAATACGAACTGGATGTTAAGCTTTATTTAGGCAGGAATAGCAAAAATAAAATATTTCAAACTAACTATATCTGTAACGTAAATGATTATTACCGATAAAGTTCTTTTATTAATTACGAAATTAACGTTAATGTTGCACCTTAGGTATAACATTAGGTTTTCTTAAAGTTGGTTAAGTTAAGATGGGCGGATCGTCGGGTCAGTTTTAAAATTATAAGAAAACCTTTATACACAATAGAAAGGCAATAAATGCAGACGGCAATGGTCTGACCTCATTCAATCATATTTTGAAAGAAAGAGAAGAGAAAAGGGAGGGAGCATAAAATACAATAAAAAAAGAAAACAAGGGGGATAAGAACTAAGAGAGGAGGTAGCATTTAAGGGGGTGGGTTAGGCTTAGTTTTGGGGTTAGTTTTGTAGTTTTAATCTGTATGATTAACACTATGTTGAATAAAACCTCTTATATACCTTTATACACCCACATTGGCTCTAATTTATACACATTATTAATACTGTGACGTGATCAGTCACGGAAAACATAATTAACAAAACAGAACAACGAATTTATTAATAAGTCCACGCTAATTATTTCACTAAAAGTCTCTTTCAATCGCCGTTGACGTAGACACTATCTATCGCACTCTATGAATTCTATCGCTTATGGTTCGCCTATCGATCGCTTCCCATTCGCTTGTAAACATCAGCTGTCGACTGTCAACTAACTTGGTGCGAGCCGTCTCGCCTTATATAGTCTTTTCAGCTTCTTTCTAGGGAATTCTACAGCCTTCTCGTAATCCAATTGTTTTCCCATTGATCTCTACTGGAGTTTTCTAGATGTTTCAGGAAAGCCGCATATATTGATTATCTATTCAGGGAAGATGTTTGTTAATAAGGCTCACACCAACTTAATTGGCAAGTACTCGTGACAATACGTATATTGTGACAATGGAAAGAAATGGAAATTCTAGTAAAGAAGTACAATAAAGAATACAAACCGAGTAAGTAAATAGTTAGGAGAAATGTGTGAAGACGTAAACTGCGTAGTTCACGAAACATGGACATAAAATAAAACCCACACAAGTAAAACCCGACAGATCATTGATGTACTTAAGAAATTCCCGTTTTTTTATTTAACATGGCGGTATTTTCTCTAAGGTTCACTAACCGTGGCCCTCACTATAAACCGGGAGATGGTACCAGAAGTCAGGAACGGTTTTACATTCATGCTTCTTAAAGTACTGAAAATTGAGCGGTCTTTGTGTAACCAAAATTTTAACTTTACAAAAAATGTTGGTTTCTACTATTCTGTAGTGTAATACGATAGTTAAACATCGATTGTGTTATTAATGAACTAGGCATAAGTGCAGCAAAGATCCTAAGGACTGATTTTGTAGGGATAAAGTGTAGAACAATGTAAATAATCCATTAAAAATGTTGGCATAACAAATCAGGACTAAACAAACTTTGATTCTGAAAAGGTTGATAATAAACTTCAGATTGGTTTTATTCTAGAACAAAAATTTTTCGTAAAATAAAAATTTATTTACACAAGTTTGACCACCGTCGAGAGAGAGAGAGAGAGAGAGAGGCATGAGTGAGAAAAAAGATCAGTCACTATCTCCCTGTCTATGAGCGGAGAAGTAATATTCGCTTAATAAGCGCGCGGAAGTAAAAAGCCACCTCTACTAGTTCTATAAATAGGGCCTGAAGAGATAATGAGATTCTTCTACATCCGTTTGTTGCGGGCGAGACCTACCTAATCCCGATCAGGCTATCAGGCTTACTATCCAACCGAAAACACCGTCTCCATTACCATAGAAGAGACACAACAACACAACATGTGTCATCTACTACCCCAGCATGTGGGGATAATCATTGCTCAAATAGATCAATCTAATATATAAAATTCTCGTGTCACAATGTTAGTTACCATACTCCTCTAAAACGGCCTGACCGATTTTTATGTAATTTTATATGCATATTTAGTAGGTCTAAGAATCGGCTACTATCTATTTTTCATACCCCTAATTGATAAGGGTTGTCCACCCCTAACTTTTTAATTTTTTAGACAAAATTTTTTATTTTTATTTTTTTATGATTTGACATTCAAAAAAACATACAACCCTAAATTTTCACCCTTCTACTATCAACCCCCAATTTTTAATAGCGATATTAGTACTGTGATAATCTTCAACTCTCAGTGGTCGTTAACTGATCAATTATTATCAATCTATTAGTCATCCCTGCCAGGCGTCTACTGATGTCACTACTCACCCAGCAAACAGCACGGAGGGGGATGAGAATAAAGCAGATTTTTTTAGAATGTTACAGGCAGTTCAAATATGTTCTAAGAAGTAAAAGAATGTTTTATTATATCATTTCAGAATGATTTGGCAATGTTCAAGAATTTTACAGAATCTTGAAGATCATTCAAGAATGTTCCAGAGTGTTAAAAAAAAGTAAGAGAATGTTTTGAATCATTATGGGATGTTCTGGATAGTTCTAAATTCGGGAATATTCTTGAATATTCCATCAAACGTGTAATATATTCTTACCGGGCAACGCCGGGTATTGCTGCTAGTAGTAATGTAGATTGATGGTCAACTGTATTTTAGCAGTAGGAACGTGAAAAACCCTAACGTGAGTGGAAACGTTGGGTCAAATTGACCCAGTGGTAATCATAAGGTACAATTTAAAGCACTAAATTATATTCATTTAATTGAACTTGTAAATAAATAAATTAGCTAATATTTATAAAATTCTTGTTCTTTAATATCGCTGAAAGCCTAAAAATGAGAAAGAAATATAATTGTCATGATCGGTGCAATATATGTATTGAGAAAATATGTCTGCATGATAAAAAATAATATAACTACGGTATTTTTTACAATAATACATTGATTGATAGCCCCTACAATAATTTAAAAATGTTACAAATGTAAATAAAAGTTCTTGATAAATCAACGATATTCTATTTTTTGAGCTTTACTAACAATAAAACAGATTCGACATATGCCGAACATTTAATTAATAATAAACATAACTTTGATCGAAATTTCCAAATTTTGCATATACAAAATAAAGGCTATAAATTAAATTTGCTTGAGACCCTTGAAATTAATAGATACAATAAAAAAGGTAACATTAATAAACGATCAAATAAATTGAATAATTCCCCATTTTTAATTTTAACTTTAAGTAATCTTAATGTTTAATCCCTACCCTTCGCTACTATAAATATAAATACTAGTTAATAAGATGTAATTTGTCAAATCATCACCTGATAATGCCACGGTGTGGTGAAACAATATTGTAGTGTGTATTTTTCAACATTATATTTTTTTTCTTAAAACTTGTGTTTGTTTTCAATATTATTCCCTTTAGGTACCGGGTTAGTAAAGACCAAATAAATCGGTTAGGTTGCCGCCAAGTGATTGATAAATATACCTACGGGTAAAGAGGAGCTAGGACAGTTAAGTTGAGAAAGGGTAAAAGAAGAGAACCTTCAGATTATAACCTCAAAGCGATGTTAAAGAAAAAAAAAGGTTTTCAAACTTAGGGCAAGTAAAATCAAGGAAGATGGAGGAATGCTTATATGTAGAATAAATTATTTTAAGATGAAATTAATTTGAATTTAGTACTCCTTTCGCCGTTGTAGGAATAGTAATGCTTTTTATTAAAGACACCCTTAAAAAGAAACTCTTTTTCATATTTTTTTTGTAAATTTTATCAAACAAGACATATAAAATTAATAAATATTCTGTATGAAGTAGTCAATAACAAAACTATAGAAACAACGAAGGTGTTAAAGAAATAGCAAGAGGTGTTTTGTTATTTTGTACGTATTGTTGTCTCAAGAAAATTATTTACTTAGTAAGAATTTTACTAAGCGTAAACAAAGTGATGGGTGTTTTATTAGAAGAATATTTTACTAATTGTTCACTAATTTTACTCACTGGCTGTATTCTACTTTTGTTTTCTTTTCTTTACCTTACCTACTGACCTCTTCTTAGTCACCATTATATTATTACGTCTGTTAACGATCATAATATAAAATTATTGACCATCATGGACTAAATTTGTCGACAATTAGTTCCTTATTAGCTATATGTCATAACATTAGTCATTTTACGTACACGACTGTTTACTAGAAAGGCTTACTATCCATAACAATAAAATATATTGAAACGTAGGATTAAAACATATTAAAATAATATTTTACCTGCAGTAGCTCTTCTGGTGTTATTCTTCGACAGCCTTGTAATCCCAACACTTTAGACCACTGCTTAGCCATTCTTAACGATCCTTGTACAGTTATAATTTTTTTACTTGTAAAGCCAAGTTTAAAAGGACTTGGTGTAGCTTTAGTTTGAAACATCTTGGAAAATTTTAGCATTAAGAAAAAAGAAAATTTTTTACTATTTTGTTTACCGTATGTATCTACTAAATTATAATTTATTAAATCATTTCATTCCTGTACTGTATATAAAAAGAAATTGGATAATTTACAAATGTTCCCGTGAAAGCGTCTGATTTCGACGATACTATATCCGCAACTGAGAAGCAACGTTTCCCGAAAACAGAAATTTCAAATATGGATGCACCGCTGCAACCCCAGCAACGATCGCAGAAATTCTGCTCGTGCTCTTGAACTTGAACTAATGCTTATTTAGCATGTCGATAAAAAAATTAATATTTTCTATGCACTGTTATTCTTCTAAAGTAAACTGTCACGGAACTTATATCGATTACAATTTTGATTAACTAAGTAATTTCGCTTCCACGCATCAATTACCAATAAGAAACTTCAATTACGTTAAATTACCCTGATTGCAAAGGAAAATATTTACAACGATACATCAGTTTTGTAAAATAAACAAACATGCATTTATTCCAAGAAATACTTAGCAATAAATATACCACATTTTAAGAATTTTAAGTCTAACTTATTTCTTTATAATATCTGTTGTATTAAATCAAATAGCGGATGTCATAAAATTGCAATAAGTTTTGCAAATTCCACTCAGCATACAAAAGAATAGAGTGGATATCTCCAGATAGAGTCAAGTTATCTATACAAGTAAATATCCAACAGATGGCGATATAATGCCAGTTCAGTTTGGTCAGCAATTTATTGAGATGAGATTTAATTTAAGACCGAAACCGCGATGTGTCCTTTAGTTTCAATGAATTGACTAAAAACGTTCATCTTAAAATGTAGTGTTGTTTTTGATTTGGAAATGTTTCTTGCTAAATTGGACTTCTTGTGAACATCAAAACTACATTCTAACAAATATGGAAACTGTTTATTAACTTTAAGATAGAGTAGGTTCCGCCTGGACTATGGGGCTGGGATACAAGTAGGGGTAAAGACATCCTGAGGCAAGAAGACGAGGCTGCGAGACTCTAACTACCAACCAGTTAGGGGCCGATAAATTCCTGTAGACGGCTCTCATAAAGATTTATAAGGTTGGCTCCTGAAGTTTTTCCCCGGGATCATCTTGCCTCCTACCATATCACGAAATATCCCCTAATATACCCTGAAACCAGCTCCAGTCCCTACATTGGCGTAGGGAACCAACAGTCGTTGGCTGGACTTTGTTTTGTAAGTTATATTATCATTTTTTTAATCGGATTAATAATATACTCTTCAAATTTTTACTGTGTTATTTTATGAGAGCTTCGAGCTCTCTAAAGCATCTGGATTTCCAGGAACCGCCTCTGATCTGCCCGGAGCTAATAAATTTTGTTGGTGTTAAATTTCATCCCGTTCTAATCTAATCACTTTTTTGAATAATAACCAATTCTTAGTGTTTTACAAACGTTAAAGTCCGCGATGGTATATGTATATCTCTTAGGGATAACCCACAATAACAATTTTTTTATCCTTTTTAAAATGCAGGGACATAGCGGTTGCGGCGTTACCCGGGAAGCGACTTTGTTTTATACTATGTAGTGATCAGCATTACACCCGTGCGAAGGCAGGGCGGGTCGCTTATACTGGAATAAAAAAAATCTGGATTTATTTTGGTCGTCCCGTTATCTTGTATTTTTTTCTTTTTACTGTTCCTAATGTAGCTCTACTAACGTCCTCTTTTGGCTCATGAAAGCCACCCTTATTTCATTTATGGCTTTTAGTCAATTAATTTTTTGTTTTTTCGTTTATAAAAGGATTCATTGAATTCTATCTTTGGTTAAGTTTCGTTTTATTCCTGTGCAGGAAAGTTTTAGTTTACGTTTTCGACCTAATTAAGGAGGGATTGTTCTACCATTAAGTTTTATTCTAGTTTAGAACGCATTTTTTACAGCTAGGATTTGAGGTTTATGTTTTTAAAAATTTCACTTTCAGGTGATTGTTTTTAAGTTGGTGCAGGATGCACATGCCTTTGAGTTTGGTTTCCTGATTTCGATTTTTGATACTTAATATCT
Organism: Agrilus mali; assembly: GCA_029378335.1. Lineage (NCBI taxonomy): Eukaryota > Metazoa > Arthropoda > Insecta > Coleoptera > Buprestidae > Agrilus > Agrilus mali. Next base: position 14,823,120 of record CM055659.1, read on the forward strand.
TTTATTAGTGCTATGAATTCTTTGAGTACAATATGATTTAGTATTGCATTTTAGGTTGCACATAGCTGCAGTTTTTGATTATGGATTAATGGTTATGCCTTTGGTAGGTGCAGTTTAAGTTTTTCGCGTTTGCTTTTGAGCAGTTGGTTTTGTTGTTGTACGCTTTTGGGTGCAGTTTAGATGGATTTTCCCTATGCAGCATTGCGCATGTTCAGGTGCAGTTATGTGTGCATTTGCTGCGGTGCAACATTTAGTGGCAGTTAGTTTTTTCTTTTTGCACAATAGTGAATTCTATGATTTCCGTATGCGGATTGTATCTGCGTTTTTAAGCTCAAGTCCTGATATAGTGTTTTTGGCTTTGGGCCTATTTCTAGTATTTTGCATTTTAAATGCAGTGCAGATTTCGAAATTTTCCATGGTGAGGCTGCGAAGTTTTGGAGTGTTATTTGCACATGCAATTTCCTTTATGTGATTAAGAGGTAACTAGCCTTTTGAAGTTTGGTTAACACAGTTATTTCGTGCGTTAGCTACGGTTATTCAGTACGTAATCCCAACCCCTTAGTCCAGCCGGAACTTACCCTAGAATCTAGCAAAATTGGGCAAACGACATGAAGTGATAATAAAAAATAAATATAAAAAATAAAAATTGACAGATAATAATATAAATAAATATGGTTTAAGGGCATTGAAGATGCCTTCAAATAAGGCGCATGAAAGATACAAAAAGGAAGGGTAAGGTAGTGTCAATCGTCAAAATTGTGGCCAAAACACAGTTCAAACATATAAAAATTACCCAATACAGATAATAAATTTAATACTGAAATAAATCAATACTTGGACGAATTTTGAACATAACCACAATGACTCATAATGTAAAAGATTGAGGATAGGGATAATCTTGTTATGCAGTTTCGTCAATTTTATCTTAAGGAGTACACCATAATAAAATTTACTCCTGGAGATACATAATTTCAAAAATCAATTTATAAATAATTTCTTTTCCTTTGGATAAATTTCCATAAATTGTAATTTTATGGAGTTATGCGGAAAAATGTTTAAATAGCCAAAATGTTTGGTGTAAGAGGATATGAAACAACTGAGAACATTGAAAAAATATATTTATTTAATAATTTTTATGTAAACGCAGGCCTTCAAAATCTACACGAAATGATTCCGTTTTTATTAAATTATAAGTAAAAGTACCTACTGACTCTTAACATTTGTGAAGTTATAGTTTCTTGTTTAATCATTTGGTCAAGTGTTATTTTATTTATGTGGAATGTTATCATTAATTATTATTATTTCCATAATTATTATATAAATTGCATATTGCACTGTGTGGAATCATGTTGTGACCTAACTTTTAAAGTATTTAGGGTAGTGACTAATCCTCCTGAAGCTGCCTAAGACTCCCCAGTCATTGGTGTTATTCCACAAGGGATTACTTTTCTCAAGTCTGATTTATCATGAAATCCCTTGGATTTCACACTTATTTTATCAGATACATTTCTATACCATATTTTATAAAATATTCTGACGTGTACACAACCCATCATACAGCAAGAGCTGTATGGTGAGTAGCCGATACTCAACTAAATAATAAAATAGTTTAGAAGATTCTAGAAGCTACTGGAACGGAACATTCGAGAATTAAATATTAAGAGGATATGGTGGCACATGAGTAGTAAGAATTAAATGACGGAGCGATCAAAGCGAAGAGGAACGAAATAGTGGTGGTAACGGTACTGAAAAGTACAATATTAATTGTAATAGTGTGTTTAAGTTAATTAATAAAAATAAATTCATTCGAATGGGAAAAGTGTTTCAATTACGTTTAAATTAATAAATCCCTTTTAACTTAACAAACTTTGAAATATCGGTATACAACATTCCGTACCTTCCAGAATGCCCTCCCTGCTTGTTATGCGAACAGCTCAAATCTTTGAATTTTGAAACTTGACATTTCACAGAGAAGTTGTTTCGCATGCTGTGGGCAATTACTGGGAAAATATTTCTTGAAATTGCACCTTTAAGGTATTATAATCGAATAAATACATTTACATAATTCATATTTAACTCTAAACCCAGAGTAACATGCTCCATTGACTTCCGAAAGGACTTTCGAATCTTGAAGCCTAGATTTTCTTGAAGGGTTCGAAAATTTAAAATTATTTTCTCATTTTTCTAATAGTAAAAACAAAAGAGAATAGATATTTTTAAAGAAATTTGTACATTTAAATCAATTTTAATTAGGTATTTAATATAATCTTCTATTTATGGTTTTAAATTTTTTGGGGGGAAAAATTTTTTTTTCCTTTAAAAAATTTTTTAAAATTGCAAACAATTTTTTTTTCCAAAAAAAGTAGTTGTCTGAAATTACGTTGTAATTAATTACTTTGTTGAACTAATCAACAGATCGACGGACACTTTAACCTTCAAATGAGATATACGTAGTCACTATTGTTCTATTTGCAAAATATAGATGATGCTATTAGGAATGGCATTTATATTTTCTAGCGACGACTCTTTAATGAGAAGCAGTGAGCAATTGCGTCCTTTAAATTTTTGAATACAACATACGATGTAATGTGCGTAGCAGCTGAACGTGGAAGGAAGTATCCCCGCTTCCGGCAGCGATGTCTTTGATACATTAAATCAGTGTCTGCTGGCGCATCATTGAATATTGTGTGGGTATTATACATGTGTATAGATGATTAGCCCAACTAATTCACAATCTTTTATAATAACTTAACTACCGTATAGGGTTTTTTTTCTGATTTATATAGGTTATATACGTTTTTTTTGTAATCTACTTTTTGTTCCTTTTAATATACATTAAGTTATGGTTAGTTAGGATCAGATACATAGGCAGAGGGTCAAATTTCAAAAAAAGGTGAGATTTAAGCATGATTTAGGGAGAGATTGTGCTTTGAGAGATTGGGGGTGAAAATGCGCTTGGGGTTGAGGGTAAAAATTAGATTGCAGGTCAAACTATGTGTGAGGGTTGAAGGTTAGAATATATTTGGAGGTAAAGGGTGAAAATGCAGCTGGAGTGAGAATGTGCTTGGATATTGAGATTGGGCTTGAGAGTAGTAAGGATTTCGGATTGAGGGTAAGGGTGAAGGGTTGGGGATTAGAGGCATGGTTTAGGGGTTAGGGTGGTGTCCAAGGTGGGAGTGAAGGTAACGGTACCAATTATGAGCCGCTTCGCAACGTACGTACTTATAATTTGAAATTAAAATCGGTAAGGTTTGCGTTGGGACATTGTCCCCATTGCAGTTATAGAAACTTTATTTCTCCATAAGCCCATTAGGGATCATAAGGACAATTTGAAATGGGCGCAATATAGAAATGTCCAATGTCGCAACGGTGTTTTAATTAAAATAAATAAACCATATATTATTTGTTCACACAACAAGCACATAGGTACTGCTTGCTATTTTACCAACGAAAAATAAATTATTCAAAAGATAAAATTTGATATTGCGGAGGGAATTTAATAGGTGGGTCATTGTCCAAATTACCATAAAGAGAAACCGCCACTGGTACTACGATCAGTCAATCAGTGTTGAGAGTACTTCCGTTTATATGTTTTAACCGTCTTCAATCTTTCTAGTACTTCATAGATGCAATAAAATAGATACAAAAGTACAAAAGTTTTCTGTTCTTACCAATCGGAGTATAATAACCCCTTACATTAAAAGTATATTATGCCCCAAACTTATCACGAAAAAATCTGTTTAGATACGATTCCAGCAAATTAGTCATTTTAGTCAGGAGAATTTTTATTAATTTGAAAATGAGACCCTCATGCTAAACACGATCAAAGGCTTGGGAGACGTCAAGAAAAACTGCATTGCAATACTCCCTCTTTTCGAAAGCTTTTTTTTATCACGGATGCCCCCCTATATAACCTGTTCTATAGTTGATGACGTCTGATCCGGAATGAGTGATTCACTCTCAATAATTTTTTTATTTAGTCTGTTGGAGGTCGTTATTTCGAAAAATTTTGAGAGAACTGGAAGTAGGCTGATTGGTCTATAGGAGGTGACTTGAGTTATATCTTTGTCAGGTTTTTGTAGGAATATTATTGCAGCAAAATAATTGTTTTGGGAAATATGAAAGACGATACAAAATGGTAATTAATCTTAAAGCTTTTGCAGAAAGTTCTTATATACTTTACCGGGAATGCCATCATGCCCAGGAACTTTTTTGTTTCTTAGATTTTTTATAATACTCTTGATCCTGTTGATTATTTTTTGGTGAGGACTGTTCTCATAAGATTTATCTTTCTTCTTCTGGCCGAAATTGATCTGCTATTGTAAGCGTGTCGTTAGTATATTTACTAATTTTGAAATTATTGTTACGTAATTTACAATTTCACGTATTTTTCTCTCAACACTTTTTATTAAATTAACTATAACACAACAACGATTCAATATCTATTTTGGTAACAACAACAACTCTATAACTATTTCGCTTGTCAATCGCTTTTCTTCTCTTCTCGCTTATATCTGTCGCTCTCTTCTATCAAATACTCTCAAACTGTCCAACGCTGTTCCTTATATATTATTATGGACATTTCTAGGCAACTCTCGAAACGTCCAGCAACTCTCGGACTTTCTGGAACGCGTCATAGGTTACTTCCACACAATTTTCGCAGTCGGCGCTTGTCAACGTCAGAATGACACATCTGTCACACTGCCCCCCCTCTAGCGCTGATCGTCCCGATCAGTTTCTTCCACTGTGTATGGAGCCAACCGGTCGAGGTGTACAACTTTCATTTTCAATTTGGGGCCTCGTTGTATCCTGTAGACGACATCGTTTATCCGGGTAATCACTTTGTACGGGCCCTCCCAATTCCGTTGTAATTTAGGGCACTTTCCTTTCTTGCGAACTGGGTTATAGAGCCATATACGATCGCCCTCCCTGAATCCAGTGAAATTCGCTCGCTGATCGTAGCGGGTCTTCATCCGGTCACTTTCGAATTTTATTCTTGTTCTGACGGCTTTATGGATGGTGTTAAGCCGCTCGCGTAGTTTAGACACATAATCGTCCGTGGACAGCGAAGAATCTTCAGGTCGACCAAACATTAGATCAGCAGGTAGTCTCAGTTCTTTCCCGAATAGCACGCAAGAAGGTGTCTGACCGGTGGTCTCGTGTATGGATGTCCTATAGGCCAGAAGGAAAAAGAGAATGTGGCGATCCCAGTCGGTCTGATGATCGTTCACGAACATCCTCAGGTTGTTTTCTATAGTCGCATTAAATCGCTCTACCATGCCATCAGACCGAGGATGCAACGGAGTTGTTCTAGTTTTCCTTATTCCCATCAATTCACATACTCGTTGGAATATTTCTGATTCAAAATTTCGGTCCTGCTCAGTGTGAATTTCCATAGGAACTCCATATCGGCTGATCCAGTTGTTTATTATTGCCTCCGCCACGGTGGTTGCATCCTGGTTGGAGATTGCATAGGCTTCCGGCCACTTGCTGAAGTAATCCATCACAACGAGGATGTAGCGGTTGCCATCTTCAGTTCGGGGAAAGGGACCAGCGATATCCATGGCTATTCTTTCGAATGGTGCTCCGACGTTATACTGGTGCATCTTTCCTCGTGTCCTGGTTCTCGGACCTTTGTTGGAAGCACATACTTCGCATTTTCTACACCAGTCTTCCACATCCAATCTAGCGTTCACCCAGTAATATCGTTCACGCATTTTCTCTAATGTCTTCTTCACTCCAAAATGTCCACCTCCAGTCCCAGCATGCAGCTCTTTTATTACTTCTTTCGTCTTTTTCTTGGGCAACACAACTTGTAATCGCTTCTTGGTCCCGTCCGGACTATCCCAGATTCTTTTAAGGACTCCATTCTCGAGCTTTAAGGAATCCCATTGGGCCCAATAACATTTCGTAGTAGTACTAAGGGGGCTTACGTCCGCCCATTTTGGTCGAGATTCTCCTGTCTCTTTCCATTTCATGATAGGCCATAGGTCACCATCGGTTCGCTGTTCCTCCATCAACACTGTGTCTTCCCAATTCTCTTGTCTCTCCACGGTGGTATGTAGGCATGGAATTTGTTCTAACCCTTCTTTTCGTTCCACACAAGAACAATGTTTGCAATTCCGTGGGCATGGTTGTCTTGATAAGGCGTCGGCATTACCATGGTGTTTTCCTGGCCGATGTTCAATTTTGAAATCGTACTCTTGTAAACGCCGTAACCATCTGGCCACCTGTCCTTCGGGGTTTCGGAATTGCAGCAACCATTTAAGAGAAGAGTGGTCAGTTCTCAGCAGGAATTCTCGCCCATATAAATATTTGTGGAAATGTTCTATAGTTTTCACCGCGGCCAATAGTTCTCGGCGGGTCACACAATAGTTCTTCTCGGGCTTTGACAGTGTCTTGCTAAAGTATGCGATTACTCTTTCTTTGCCGTCTTGAACTTGGGAAAGAACCCCTCCAATACCCACATTGCTCGCATCGGTGTCGACTATGAATGGTTTTCCAAATTCGGGATAAGTCAAAATCGGGGTGTTAGACAACTTATTTTTCAGAACTTGGAAAGCTTCTTGACAGGTGTTCGTCCAATCAAAAGGCACTCCATTCTCGGTAAGTCTGTGCAAGGGGCGAGCTACATCCGCAAATCCCTTCACGAATCTCCTATAGTACGAACATAGTCCCAAGAAACTCCTCAATTCATGCTGATTCGTTGGTTGCGGCCAATTACGAACTGCCTCGGTCTTGTCAGGATCTGTACCAACGCCTTTACTTGATATGACATGGCACAGGTATTTCACTTCTCTTCTAAACAACGCACACTTTTTGGGATTTAATTTTAGCTTTGCCGCTGTGAATTTCTGAAGTACTTTGCTCAGATTAGCGAGATGGTCTTCAAACGTTCGCCCAAACACAATGACGTCATCCAAATAGACCTAGCAGATTTCCCAATTCAGTCCTTGTAAAATGGTTTCCATTAATCTTTCAAAAGTTGCTGGTGCGTTGCATAGACCGAAGGGCATAACATTGAATTGCCAGAGACCGTTCCCAGTAGTAAACGCAGTCTTTTCTTTGTCTTCAGGATGTACTTCGACTTGCCAATATCCGCTCTTTAGGTCCAACGTCGAGAACCATTTAATTTCGCTCGACAGACAATCTAACGTGTCGTCGATTCGTGGCAAAGGATAGCTGTCTTTATGTGTTACTTCGTTCAATCGTCGATAATCAACACAGAATCTCGTTGATCCGTCCTTCTTACGTACCAAAACGATAGGGGAGGTCCATGGACTTTTCGATGGTTCTATTATCCCTTTCTTGCGCATGTCCTTGATCAATGAATCGACTTCTTCTCGTTTGGCCCATGGTACTCGTCTGGGTGGCTGTTTGATAGGTCTTGCATTTCCTGTGTTGATTCGGTGGTACGCTAGATTGGTTCTTCCATAATCGGTGTCATCAATCGCAAAGACATTCTGATACGTTTTAATTAGGTGTTTTAGCTTTCGAGTTTCGTCTTCATGAAGATGTTCAGTTGCCTTGTTAATTAATTCTTGTAGTGCTTCTGGCAGCTTCTTGTTTTCTTCCTTCTGTTTTCTAATTTGGTCCAAATGATTGATGGTGGTGACTGGTTCTAATGTCCCTATTGGTGTTCCTTTGGTAAGTTTTTGTTCAAAGCCTTTCAGATTGACAACTATGATGGAATCATGGTCGAGCCGGTTTGTACCACAGTTCTTCCGACAAGGATAGCTTTCTGCCTCAATTCTTCGTTGTCTTGCTCTATGACTCCAGTTATTTCATAAGGGACATTGTCCTCTATTGTAATTCGGGCAACAGCTTCGGAGGGTCCAGGTAAAACTTGGTCTTCAGCAACGACAACCCGTAGTGTTCGGTGATCAGTCCCATTTCTTTCTAGCGGTAGTTCTTGATTTCCTATTCGTAAACATTTTGTTCCCATGTCTAGCTGGATTCGGTGTCTTTCCATGAAGTCGAGTCCCAAAATTATGTCATCGGTGATATCGGCCACCAGCACTTGTTGGTATAGGCTCGCGTCTCCAAGACAGTTGTTAAGACAGCATTTATGGTTAGCGGTCGAATCCTCCATTTACCGATTATTCGAGGGTTAACTATCGTTCTTGATGCGCCGGTATCCACTATCAGTTTTACTTTCTCGCCGTCCACAAAACCATCCACAGTAAGTGAGGTATCAGTGGTTGTTTTTGATACGGAGATGATGATTGGGGCTTGGGGACGCAAAGCCGACTTTCGCCCCGTAAGGCCGGCTATTCTTAGTTTCCCTGCTTGTTTCCTTCGGCTGCTGACGTCTGTCTTCTTCCAGATGGACAGCCGCTGCTCAAGTGCCCCCTACGTCCACAATTTCAACATGTAACTTCTCGTTTTCTCTTGACACAATCGCGTGAAAGATATCCATGTTTGTCGCAAGTCCAACAGCGTGGGCGCTCACTTAACCCTTCCTTCGGTTTCGAAGACATGATTTCTTTCGCTATTTTCACCATTTCTTGCCGAAATATTTCGCCATCGTCTTCAAAATTCAATCCAGCCTGCCGGATTCTAACATTTCCTTTGGATGCTTGTTTGGCTGCTTCATATTCCAGCGCATGCGACAATGCTTCGCCTGCAGTGTTATGTCGAGACATGCGCAGGGCTTGCTGTATTTCGACATCTCGCACTCCATCGACAAACATTTGGGTGGACAGCTGGTCTGTAAAGTCTTGAGGAGCACTGGGATAAGCCAACCGCACAAGCCTTTCGACGTCCGCTTGGAATTGTTGGAGGCTTTCGTTGCTACGTTGATAGCGACTTTTTAACTGAGCCTGGTACATTTGTTGTAGATGTTTATCACCATAGCGCATCTCCAATCGGTCCACCAGAATTTTAAAATCGTTTTGTTGCATTTCTGGTATAGCTTGCAGAACGTCGAGAGCTTCCCCACGTAGCGCTATGATCAGGGCAGTGGCTTTCTCCGTTTCGTTCCATTCATTTGCTTTGGCAGCAGCGTCAAATTGTTTGAAATAGACTGACCAAGAGATCTTCCCATCAAATGTTGGTGGTTTTATTCTCGACATTCTTACACTTCCTTCTTCGCTTTTCTTTAGTTTTGGGTATTCTTGAAAGTTTAGATTGGCCTTCATATCATCTAACTCCTTTTGAAACTTTGTGTATTTTAACTCTTCTTGAACTTCTACTCTTACTTCCTTTATCTCTTCTTGAACTTCTACTCCTACTTCCTTTAACTCTTCTTGAACTTCTACTCTTACTTCCTTTAACCCTTCTTGAACTTCTTGAACTTCTACTCTTACTTCCTTATCTCTTCTTGAACTTCTACTCCTACTTCCTTTAACTCTTCTTGAACTTCTACTCTTACTTCCTTTAACCCTTCTTGAACTTCTTGAACTTCTACTCTAACTTCCTTTAACTCTTCTTATACTTCTACTCTTACTTCTTTTAACTGTTCTTTCAATCCTTCTTGCTCCATTTTTATCGTTCTCATATCTTCGATTAATTTCTCTTGGCCTGCCTTAATTTCTTCTTTGCCTGCTTTAATTTCTTCCTTCATTTCTTCCTGGCCTGCCTTCATTTCATCCTTGCCTGCTTTCATTTCTTCCTTCATTTCCACCTTCATTTCATCCTGGCCTATTTTAATTTCTTCCTTCATTTCTTCCTGGCTTGCCTTCATTTCTTTAAGCATTTCCATCAAAATTTTCATCTGCTCTTCCATTTTTGCCGCTTGACTTCCTGTTGCTGTCATAAATCCTTACTCCTGACACCAATTGTTACGTAATTTACAATTTCACGTATTTTTCTCTCAACACTTTTTATTTAAACTAACTATAACACAACAACGATTCAATATCTATTTTGGTAACAACAACAACTCTATAACTATTTCGCTTGTCAATCGCTTTTCTTCTCTTCTCGCTTATATCTGTCGCTCTCTTCTATCAAATACTCTCAAACTGTCCTACGCTGTTCCTTATATATTATTATGGACGTTTCTAGGCAACTCTCGAAACGTCCAGCAACTCTCGGACTTTCTGGAACGCGTCATAGGTTACTTGCACACAATTTTCGCAGTCGGCGCTTGTCAACGTCAGAATGACACATCTGTCACATTATATATTCCTCATTATAAATTGTACCTAATATATATATTGTAGACTACTCCAATATTCGTCAACATGTGGAAGTAATCAGATAAGTACCTATCTTATCAAAGTTGTTGACAAACCTAGTAACATGACGGATTATTATTATATCTATCCGGAAAAAAACTTTTCAGGGTGTATATATGTATAGAGTGCATCCAATATGATCTGCTTATGAAAAAATTCCACACTTCAGATTATGAAAATATGTATAGCAGTGTAAAGGAATCGATTTGAATTTGATTCACGTACCGAGGGCGTTGTTCTTTAGCTATTGCAATTTAAACAAATCTGTTACACAGGTTTATCGTCTAGAAAATTGAAATTTGTATTTGTTTTTATATATGTATAAATGTAATAGGGTACGTTACTTTATTTTTCATATAATGTAGATAGAATATTAGGCTTCTCAACCAGACCCAAATTTATTTTTTCCTGTTTCGTAATTGAAACTAAAATAATATAGAAACAAATTGGAAAAAAATACATTCGAAAAGGACCCGTATAAATTCCAGGAAAAACAACTCCGGAAGAAAAGCCCCCTGAAAGAAATGTCCCTTTAAAAGGAAATGCCCGCAAAATCATTATTAATTTGTTGAAACTAAGGCTTGGCCGATACCATCTTTCAGATACCGATACCCCCTTGTCCGATACCGATACAATATCTGAAAGTATCAAAAATTAAGATAAAAATAATGTTTTATTTTTAACATTCTTTATTCAATTTAAATTTATATATTTAACAAATAGAAATTTTTTTTGACGAAGATTAATTTTTAAACGTGTTCCGATGTAAGCAAAGTTCGAATTCTATATGTCCCGTTTCAGAAAAGGTTTGCTGTGGAAAAACTGATCCAGCTGGTATTGCTAAGTAAAACGAACTGCCAATGGTTTTAGTTTTGGGTATTTAACTTCATTTTTCCACGAGACGATAGCAAAAGCACAAGTATCTCATTTCAGATACATTTTTGTATCTGAACTTTTGGGTATCGGCCAGTATCGGAAAATTGCCAATATCGGCCGATACCCGATACTGAGTGTCAGTATCGGCCCAGCCTTAGTTGAAACATTTAAAAGCTTTGACCTAACAATAATTTTTAGTAAAATAATTAGTCTTAGTGAGTTTATATGATGTTTGCAGTATTTTTGTAAGTTGTATGTGTAGTCATCTAAACACAATTTCCAGTTGGTACCCTTGAACTCCATTGTTGCAATATAAATATATGAATTTCACGCGTTCACTAAACACTTTTGTACAACGATTAGAGAGTAGGTCAAATGTCCGGTATTTAAACTTTATGTTTGCTTGCAAACTGAAAACCTCATGGTGTGGATTGAAAATGGAACGAATATTCATAAATCTCATCAAACTTTGTTTGAACCAAAATGACTTCCAAATGCAATATAAATGAAATGGGGTCTCGATGCGGGGTAAATAAAGAGTAGGTGACAAACCAGAAGTGTATTTTTCGTAGGTGACGAAACAGGAATTTACGAAACAAGAGACCACCCGTAAACTGATCCTAGACGTGTGTGTATTGGCAAGTTGTAGACACGAATTAGTAATTCGGTTAAGTACTTAAAAGTTTATATTTGAAACATAATGAAGCAACTTACGAATACTTTTGACGTAAAATTTAAAAAATAACGACTGATGTTATGAAACTTTGAAAACAAATAATTTTGATAAACTTTCCGGAAAGGAAACCACTGAATAGGGGTTTTGGAAAGACCTACACACATAACCTGAAAATAATTAAAAAATAATTAATTTCGTGTTACTTAAAGCGAAAATAATAAATTTTTATATATATTCGTGTTACACAACACGAAATTAATAGTTCTTATACAAAAGAATATTTAAAATAAATGTCCCTTCTGCGTTTTTGTAGGTGATTATTAACTAGATTCTCTCGCGTTTGAAGAGCATTTTTTATTTCCAAATATTCCAAAAGAGTAAGTTATTTGGTTTTTGGTTGTGTGTGCAATAACTTAACATTGTCTGTGTCCAGATTATGAATATCGATAACACAATGATCGGCTAGTCCTGTAGAAATCTACATGTTCTTTTATACGTACACTCAATTAACGTCCACTTTGACCAATGTACATATATAGCGTCGCATTGCAGGCAATTTAATTGATAGACACCACTTCTTTTTTGTTTATCAAATTTTAATTTATTGTTGACTAGTAGTTTTCTCAGATTAATATTGCTTATATAACTCGTTTGGAGATTAAAAGTTTTAAATTTATTTTTATTGGTTTGAGCTGACGTGAGACCTGTTCTCGTTTAGGTAAAATTTTTGTTACTTGTCTCGTAGATCGATTTCCTGTGGGAATTTTTCTTACATGTGCTTTTGAGTTTTTCTGTGTTTTTGAGTTTTTGTTTCAAATTGGATGAATTACATTTCTAACAGGTATGATAATTATTTTATTACTCTAAATTAATATTATTTTGTTTTATCATTTTTATAATTTTAATTGTTTCAAATTTAATTTCACTTTTTATTGTTTTCTTTTATAACTTTGGAAATTTTGTTCGTGTTTATAAATTTTTAAAATAATTTCTCGTTTAGGTAAAATTTTTTTTTCTCTAAATTTTAACTTAATGCATTTTTGTTTTTTATTTTGTTTCAAAATTGGTAATATTCATTCTAAATTAAATTATTTTATTTCTAAATTAATTTATTTGTTTTATCTTTTTAAATTTTAATTGTTTAATTAATTTCATTTTTATGTTTTCATAAATTTAAATTTTTAATAATTTAAATTTTTAAAATAATTTCAATTCAGGTAAATCTCACTAAATTAAATAAACAACATTTTTTAATTAATTTCAATTCAGCTAAATCTTACTAAATTAAATAAATTATATTTTTAAAATTATTTCACTTAAAAAGTTTTCAGGCTTAACATTAATATTTCATTTTTCAATTTATAATAATTTGTGTATGTTTTCGAAAGGGGTAAAACATTTTGTGGTTCAATCTAAGTATGAAATGCCTTGTTGTAAGTACTAATATTTTCTCCCGTGGTGATTTTGGGAGTATTTACGCAACTTTGTACATTATACACATATTTTTATTTTATTTTCAACGTTATCTGGATTGCTTCCTTAGGGACTCCAGACTCCTAAATTAACTAACAAATATGTTTTTGGTTTTAAAATTTTGTAGGGATTGAATTTCAAATTGTGTCAAATTAATCAAACATTAGGAAATTATAATAAAATTTGGGTGTTTTACATTTTGTGAATTTTTCATAAGTTTTTCTAAATTTTTTTACACAAATTATTTTTCATTTTTGTTGAGCCTGAGAACTACAAAATTGGAATTGATCTTTTCCAAGTTGTTTTTGATTTCATTTTATTTGAGAACTTTTAAATAATATTTACAACAACTTCTTATGGATTATTTTACATACATTCTATTTGGTTTTTGTCATATTTTGTTTTTACCTTTTAATGTGTATTTGTGTGCCCTGATTTATATGTGTTTTATTGAATTTTCTTATTGATTGATTATTTTTATGTGCATTTTATTTTGTGTTGGTTTTACTCTGCAATTACATGTTCTACCTGATTTTATTTTTACATTGGATATTTTTGATTTACATGTGTTACACTGGAACTTATTTTTACCTGGATATTTTGATTTACAATTTTACTTGGATTTGACATTTTGATTTACTTGTGTTTTCCTTGATTTTATTTTTGCATTGATATTTTGATTTACCATTTTATTTAAATTTAATATTTTGATTTACCTGTTTTACTTGAATTGATTTTTACATTGCTATTTTGATTTACAATTTTACTGGAATTTGATTTACCTGTTTTACTTGAATTGATTCTTACATTGGATATTTTGCTTTTCATGTGTTTTATTTGAATATAATTTTCGCATTTGATATTTTTTGTTTACATGTTTTTCACAGGAACCTATTTTTTTAATCTTTGACATTTTGATTTACATGTGTTTCACTGGAACTTATTTTTTTTTATATTTGATATTTTGATTTTTATGTTTATTTGAATTTGTTTTTAAATCATTGAGTGGCTGAGATCGTGGTTTTCTCTGTCAGGCTCTTTTTCCACGCTAACCACAGGCTGAGTCTGATACTCTCATTTCCAAATTTACATTTGATTTTGATTTTGAATTAAAACATAGGAATGAATTCACTGTCTTTTATTTAACCTTGTTCCTCTAATGGTAAACCCGTACCAGAGTACAATTTGTCATTTTTGGCAAGACCTGGCTTTTCAACACAACGAAGGGTAAGAAGTTTTTGACGATCACGTTGGCCTACGTAAGATACACTACAACGTTTGTGTGTTTGCTTTTTTTAAAGTATATTGAAATTTTTCTCCAAGTAGATATATATCTACGAATGTTTAAGTATTTTTTTTTCGTGTGGGCGCAGAAATTTTTATAAAAAACGTTATTCTTTAGCCTCGACAAATAGTGTACTCTATTATTTACATACTTATATATAATTGACCTACAGTAACATAATCTAACTCAACTTTACTTAATAAAAATCATTAGCTTATTTCCGTTCCTTTTCCGGCGCTAGACCGATCGATTGCACAGCAAACAGAAAAATAATCACACTTTTAAAAAGTGTGAGCTTCTTAAAAAAAGTCAGTCAACTTCTTTGTAAAATAATTTTTTATCACATATTATATGTATACTCCTGATAATGGGCAATGTCCGAAACAATTGTCGAATAATTTAAAACAATTTTAATGAACATATCTACTATGTTTTTCATTGAACAATCGATTGTCTCGTAAACAAATTAACTCTAGGATGTCGGACTTGAGTTACTTTGGTTAATATTTGTCTGATCGCATATACCTATACTAAACATCTTAGCCCTTTTTGCATTGTCTCTCTCTCTAGAAGAAAACGTTTAGGACTGCTCTATACTTTATACTAACTCGTTAGTGTACCTGTATGTGATGGAAATGCTTACGTGACGAAACACGACAACGTTCAATTCGTCCGTATTGCCCTTACCTATCATAACCTTAGGTTAGGTTAAGTTTAAGCATTTTGTTTTAATAAAGATTCCTATAAAATTATAAAAATTTTATATTTCGAACTTTAAACTACGAAAACAGTTAAATATTATCAATCTTAGGTTGATCGTAAGTGCGAGGGATCGTTAAACAGATAGGTTGTAAAGTAAGGAATATCTCCAATATACGAGGCTGGAATGTTTTTCTTCAAATGGGGCAAAAAAATGCTGGGTATCACTGTTTAAAAAAAATCCATAAAAGGGCCTTTTTAAAAGGATTTTCCACTCTTGACTGAAAATTTATTATAATGCAAATTCCACCACAGTTTATTGAATCTCACTAAGGAGAAAAGGAGACTCGAATTAAATGAAAAACATTTCGCGTAATTAGTGGACATTCTCTTACGAGTTTATTTATATGACTGTCATCAAATATTTAATTTAATTTCGAATGTCACAGTGGACTACCTCAACTTTGGGTCCTCAGAAATAGAAAGATTCAGAAGAAAAGGGGTAGGCAGAACTTGATTTTACAGAACTGTTTTAAAGTATATTTGGGTGATTCTGTTTTAACTGTTACTTTTTTGATTAAATATGTTAAGCTTTGAAAATTAAATTTGCATATTATTACTCCATTTTGTTGTGAAAATGAAAACCCGAGAGTAACTGTACAACTGTAAAGCGTCGAGAATGAGAAAAAATATTTCAAATTTATCGTTTCAAAGTAGGTACTGACTCATTTTTATCCACGATACTGACATAAAATAAATTTTGTAGACATTCTTCAGTTTTAAAATGACACAAACTCTTTGCACTATTTCATCAACTTAATGTTTGTAAACATTACTCGGGTACTTTCAGCATGGCTTACGAGTCGTTTCATAATTCTCAAGATGGATGGCGCACGAGTCATACCAATTCAAATGAACAAATTCGTTGAAATTTAAAGAAAAAGTTATTGAACCGGAATTCACTGTTAACTGAATACATTGACAAAAAATGTGTCAAATTTTTTTTAGATTGATCATATACATCAGAATTTATAAGGTAATTAGTTTAAATCATTTATTGCGACAAAAACTTTATCAATTTATAAGTAAATTCTAGACATGGACATGACACGGTACTGACCAGTACTGACATTTAGGTGATATATTGTAAGATTTCTCTAATGTCAATTTATGTTATATAAAAAAAGTGAAATATGTTCATTAGTATCTAATCAACATAAAAATTTCATTAATAGATTACATAGAATAGATTATTAATGACTAGTGAGAACAAACAATACAGGACATTAAAAATCACAGTTAGAACAGAATCACCCATTTAGTGGTCCATACGAGAAGTAGAGAAGGTAGTTTTATGCATCTATAAATTGCAAAATATGAGTTGCCAAAAAAGACCGGCGACTGCAGTACAAAAAGGGATAATAATAAACAATCACATCCACAAATTGTGGGGGCTGGGAATAGTGAACTGCCTGCCTTAATTTATTGAAATAGCAATAATAAAGTCTCTCCTAGAACATTTTACAGAACATAGGGAGATGCTTACCACAAAAAAATCTGTCACTTTTGTGGGAATTGCACTGATTTTATAACCTTCTTTGGTTCGCTGCATTGCACGTTTAAAATTAACATTTCATTATTTAATAACAACGTAAAATTGAAAAAGTCAATTTAGTAGGAAATATAATTAAGCAGTTATTCCATTACCTAAAGCTAAACAACAATAAATAACACAATTAATTATACAGTTGACGAAATGATCAATCGAAACAATTTATTTAACGAAATAATGAATGGATGAAGTAATTCGACTAGGTAATTAGTATACATACACTTGTAACTCATTATCAACCTACCGAATAATCAAATCGTTAACTATCTTCCAATAAATGGAAACGGCTCACCTATTGCAGACAACTTCTATAAAATATACACCCAATTTTGCCAATCGAAACACAGAAATTAATCATATTGCTAGGAATTGGAAGCTGCTTATTAAACAACACATTGGTGCTTGAAATTAGATAAGTATTCCTTTTACAATTCAATTATATATTGCAACTAGGATAGACGAACATCAAATGTTAAAGTTCAAAACTCAAAAACCTAAAAAGGTCAATGCTTTCTCGAAGACAATGCGAACATGGGGTCAAATGACAAACCAACGAAATGATTTGTGGGTACACTCGGTACAATTACACAAAGCAATTCTCTACCCCTTGTGTAGTCTTGCAAAATATTGTGACGGACGTGTCATTTTAAATGACGTTGACATTCGCCGACTGCGAAATTTGAATGAACGTTACCTATGACGCGTTCCAGAAGGTTCCAGAGTTGCTGGACGTTTCGAGAGTCATCTAGAAACGTCTATAATACTATATAAGGAACAGCGTTGGACAGTTTGACAGTATTTGATAGAAGAGAGTGACAGAGATAAGTTCGAAGTGATAAAAAGCAAAATAGCTATTGAGTTGTAGTTGTTATCGAAATAGTTATTAAAAAGTTGTTGTGTTAGAATTGATTAAATAAAAAGCGTTGAGAGAAAAATACGTGAAATTGTAAATTACGTAACAATTGGTGTCAGGAGTGGGATTTATGCCAGTAACAAGATGTCAAACGCCAACAATGGAGGAGCAGATGAAAATTTTGATGGAAATTCTTAAAGAAATGAAGGCAAGCCAGGAAGAAATGAAGGCAGGCCAGGAAGAAATAAAGGCAGGCCAAGAAGAAATTAAGACAGGTCAAGAGAAATTGATCGAAGATATGAGAACAATAAAAATTGAGCAAGAAGGATTGAAAGAACAGTTTAAGGAAGTAAGAGTAGAAGTTCAAGAAGAGTTAAAGGAAGTAAGAGCAGAAGTTCAAGAAGTTCAAGAAGAGACAAAGGAAGTAAGAGCAGAAGTTCAAGAGGAGTTGAATGCCGTGCACAAAAGGTTTCAAAAGGAATTAGACGAAATGAAGGCCAATCTGAACGTTCAAGAATACCCAAAGAAAATCGAAGAAGGAAGTGTAAGAATGTCGAGAACAAAACCACCAACATTCGATGGGAAGATCTCTAGGTCAGTCTATCTTAAACAATTTGACGCTGCTGCCAAGGCAAATGAGTGCAACGAAACGGAGAAAGCCACTGCCCTGATCATAGCGCTACGTGGGGAAGCTCTAGACGTTCTGCAAGGTATACCAGAAATGCAACAAAACGATTTTAAAATTCTGGTGGACCGATTGGAGATGCGCTATGGTGATAAATACCTACAACAAATGTACCAGGCGCAGTTAAAAAGTCGCTATCAACGTAGCAGCGAAAGCCTCCAACAATTCCAAGCGGACGTTGAAAGGCTTGTGCGGTTAGCTTATCCTAGTGCCCCTCAACACTTTATAGACCAGCTGTCTACCCAAATGTTTGTCGATGGAGTGCGAGATGTCGAAATACAGCAAGCCCTGCGCATGTCTCGACATAAAACCGCAGGCGAAGCATTGTCGCATGCGCTAGAATACGAAGCAGCTAAACAAGCATCTAAAGGACATGTTAGAGTTCGACAGGCTGGTTTCAATTTTGATGACAACAGCGAGTTACTTCGACAAGAAGTTGTAAAATAGCGAAAGAAGTCATGTCTTCAAAACCGAAAGAAGGGATGAGTGAGCGCCCACGCCGTTGGACTTGCGACAAACAGGGGCATCTTTCACGCGATTGTCTCAAAAGAAAGAGAGAATTTACTTGCTGGAATTGCGGAGGTACGGGGCACTTGAGCAGCGGCTGTACATCTGGAAGAAGACAGACGTCAGCCGCCAAAGGAAGCAAGCAGGGAAACTAAGAATAGCCAGCCTTACGGGGCGAAAGTCGGCTTTGCGTCCCCAAGCCCCAATCATCATCTCCGTATCGAAAACAACCACTGATAATTCACTTACTGTGGATGGTTTTGTGAACGGCAAGAAGTTAAAACTGATAGTGGATACCGGCGCATCAAGAACGATAGTTAACCCTCGTATAATCGCTAAATGGAGGATTCAACCGCTAACCATAAATGCTGTCTTAACCACTGCGACAGGGGAAACAACATCGTTCCATGGAGAATGCGAAGTGGTGATCGGTCTTGGAGACGCAAGCCTGTGCCAACAAGTGCTGGTGGCCGATATCACCGACGACATAATTTTGGGACTCGACTTCATGGAAAGACACCGAATCCAGCTAGACATGGGCACAAAATCAAGAACTGCCACTACAAAGAAATGGGACTGATCAGCGAACACTACGGGGTGTCGTTGCTGAAGACCAAGTTTTACCTGGACACTCCGAAGCTATTGCCCGAATTACAATGGAGGGCAATGTCCCTTATGAAATGACTGGAGTCATAGATCAAGACAACGAAGAATTGAGGCAGAAAGCTATCCTTGTCGGAAGAACTGTGGTACAAACCGGCTCGACCCCGATTCCAATCAGAGTTGCCAATCTGAAAGGCTTTGAACAAAAACTTACGAAAGGAACACCAATAGGGACATTAGAACCAGCCATCACCAGAAATCATTTGGATTAAATTAGAGAACAGAGGGAAGAAAACGGGAAGCTGCCAGAAGCATTACAAGCATTAATCAACAAGGCAACTGAACATCTTACTGAAGATGAAACTCTAAAGCTAGAACACCTAATTCGAACTTACAAGAACGTCTTTGCAATTGATGACAGCGATTATGGAAGGACCAATTTAGCGTACCACCGAATCAACACAGGAAATGCAAGACCTATCAAACAACCACCCAGACGAGTACCATGGGCCAAACGAGAAGAAGTCGATTCATTGATCAAGGACCTGCGCGAGAAAGAGATAACAGAACCATCGAAAAGTCCATGGATCTTCCCTATCGTTTTGGTACGTAAGAAGGATGGATCAACGAGATTCTGTGTTGATTATCGACAATTATACGAAGTAACAGATAAAGACAGCTATCCTTTGCCACGAATCGACGACACGTTAGATTGTCTGTCCAGTGAAGTTAAATGGTTCTCGACGTTGGACCTAAAGAGCGGATATTGGCAAGTCGAAGTACATCCTGAAGACAAGGAAAAGACTGCGTTTACTACTGGGAACGGTCTCTGGCAATTCAATGTAATGCCCTTCGGTCTATGCAACGCACCAGCTACCTTTGAAAGATTAATGGAGACCATTTTACAGCCCACGGAATTGCAAACATTGTTCTTCTGTGGAACGAAAAGAAGGGTTAGAACAAGTTCCATGCCTACATGCCACCGTGGAGAGACAAGAGAATTGGGAAGACACAGTGTTGATGGAGGAACAGCGAACCGATGATGACCTATGGCCTATCATGAAATGGAAAGAGACAGGAGAATCTCGACCAAAATGGGCGGACGTAAGCCCCCTTAGTACTACAACGAAATGTTATTGGGCCCAATGGGATTCACTAAAGCTCGAGAATGGAGTCCTTAAAAGAATCTGGGAAAGTCCAGACGGGACCAAGAAGCGCCTACAAGTTGTGTTGCCCAAGAAGAAGACGAAACAAGTAATAAAAGAGCTGCATGCTGGGACTGGAGGTGGACATTTTGGAGTGAAGAAGACATTAGAGAAAATGCGTGAACGATATTACTGGGTGAACGCTAGATTTGATGTGGAAGACTTGTGTAGAAAATGCGAAGTATGTGCTTCCAACAAAGGTCCGAGAACCAGGACACGAGGAAAGATGCACCAGTTTAACGTCGGAGCACCATTCGAAAGAATAGCCATGGATATCGCTGGTCCCTTTCCCCGAACTGAAGATGGCAACCGCTACATCCTCGTTGTGATGGATTACTTCAGCAAGTGGCCGGAAGCCTATGCAATCTCCAACCAGGATGCAACCACCGTGGCGGAGGCAATAATAAACAACTAGATCAGCCGATATGGAGTTCCTATGGAGATTCACACAGACCAGGGTCGAAATTTTGAATCAGAAATATTCCAACGAGTATGTGAATTGATGGGAATAAGGAAAACTAGAACGACTCCGCTGCATCCTCGGTCTGATGGCATGGTAGAGCGATTTAATGCGACTATAGAAAACAACCTGAGGATGTTCGTGAACGATCATCAGACCGACTGGGATCGCCACATTCCCTTATTCCTTCTGGCCTATAGGACATCCATACACGAGACCACCGGACAGACACCTTCCTGCGTGCTATTCGGGAAAGAACTGAGACTACCTGCTGATCTAATGTTTGGTCGACCTGAAGATTCTTCGCTGTCCACAGACGATTATGTGTCTAAACTACGCGAGCGGCTTAACACCATCCATTAAGCCGTCAGAACAAGAATAAAATTCGAAAGTGACCAGATGAAGACCCGCTACGATCAGCGTGCGAATTCCACTGGATTCAGAGAGGGCGATCGTGTATGGCTCTATAACCCAGTTCGCAAGAAAGGAAGGTGCCCTAAATTACAACGGAATTGGGAGGGCCCGTACAAAGTGATTACCCGGATAAACGATATCGTCTACAGAATACAACGAGGCCCCAAATCGAAGATGAAAGTTGTACACCTCGACCGGTTGGCTCCATACACAGTGGAAGAAACTGATCGGGACGATCAGCGCTAGAGGGGGGAGCAGTGTGACGGACGTGTCATTCTAAATGACGTTGACATTCGCCGACTGCGAAATTTGAATGAACGTTACCTATGACGCGTTCCAGAAGGTTCCAGAGTTGCTGGACGTTTCGAGAGTCATCTAGAAACGTCTATAATACTATATAAGGAACAGCGTTGGACAGTTTGACAGTATTTGATAGAAGAGAGTGACAGAGATAAGTTCGAAGTGATAAAAAGCAAAATAGCTATTGAGTTGTAGTTGTTATCGAAATAGTTATTAAAAAGTTGTTGTGTTAGAATTGATTAAATAAAAAGCGTTGAGAGAAAAATACGTGAAATTGTAAATTACGTAACAATATACTGCACTCAATGGCGGATTTGGACATTTGCCGCCTATTAGGCCGTCCTTACAATTCTAAGTAACAGTTTTTGGGTATACTTCTGAGTAGGGCTGGGCCGATACCATCTTTCAGATACCAATACCAATAATTTCGATACCCCCTTGGCCGATACCGATACAATATCTGAAAGTATCAAAAATCAAGATAAAAATAATGTTGTCTTTTTAACATTCTTTATTCAATTTAAATTTATATATTTAACAAATAAAATTTTTTTTTGACGAATATTAATTTTTGAACGTGTTCCGATGTAAGCGAAGTTCGAGTTGGCTTCACTATATGTATGTCCCGTTTCAGAAAAGGGTTTCTCTGAAAAAAATGATCCAGCTGATATTGCTAAGTAAACCGAACTGCCAATGTTGTTAGTTTTGGATATTTAACTTCAGTTTTAGAGTTCCGCACCTCAAAAGGAAAAAGCGGAACCCTTATAGGATCACTTCGTTGTCCGTCCGTCCGTCTGTCACTTTTTCTCAGGAACGCATGGAGGTATCAAGCTAAACTTTATACCAAATCTCAGGTCTATTGTCCCTTGGAGCTGTGAAAAAATCAAACTTCTAAGCCAACGCAATCAAAAGATACAGCCGTTTATGCCGCAAATTTCCGCAAATTTTCGAATCAAAACCTACAGGGTACTTCCCGTGAACTCAGAATCTTGAAATTTGGTACGAAGCAACGTCCTATAGCACAGATAAAGGAAAAATTGCGAAAACCGTAAATTTTTAGTTACATCATATAATAAAAATATTTTTAATAATTTTAAAGTTACTACCCCTTTCCTCATGAACGCGTAGAGGTATTAAATTGAAATTCATATCATATACTCAGGTCTATAATACCTTTAAGCTGAAACAAAATCAAACTTCTATATCAACGCAATAAAAAGAAACAGCAATTTAAGCCGCATATTTTCAAACTCGCAACTACTCGCAAGGGAATCAAAACCTAAAGGGTACTTCCAGTGGATTTAGAATCTTGAAATTTTGCATGAAGAAATGTTTTATAGCACATATAAAGGAAAAATTCTGAAAACCTTAAATTTTTTGTTACATCACATATATACAGGTTTGTACGGAACCCTCGGTGCGCGAGTTCGACTCGCACTTGGCCGGTATTTTTTCTAATAAGTGCAGGTTGACGATGACGAGTATAATCGAGACTAAGCAAAAGCACAAGTATTTGATTTCAGATACATTTGTATCTGAACTTTTGGGTATCGGCCAGTATCGGAAAATTGGCAATATCGGCCGACACCCGATACTGAGTATCGGTATCGGCCCAGCCCTCCTTCTAAGCTAATAAAAACTGAATTATTTACTACTAATATTGGATAATGTATGTCTTGATACTGCTTACACAATAATATACATTCGATAAACGTAATTAAATATGACTAATTGTGCTTACAGTATAAAAACAATAGTTTCAATTACCTGGAAAAAATCCTGCTGATGACGATGAAATTAAATTTATTTATTTATTAACGTTCTACAGTAAATTTTTTCCGACTTTCTGTTCGCAAAATCATCAATTACATCATCGTAAGGAATCATGTTTAATAGTTCTGATTCTAATTCTATAAAAGAGCTGACGCGTTTAGCTATTCCAGACTTAAGGTTGATCTTAGATAATTTTTCACCCGTTTTAAGCAAGAAAAGCTTCTCTCACCCCAACAATTTGGAACATAAGTAATTAGTGAAACACATTACGTGTTGAATTGTTTGTGTCACTCTAATAAGTAATAACATTTAGGTATATAAATTTAAATCTTTTTAAATTCTATAAGAAATAAAAAAAAATTGGCCCTAAATTTGCCTCCCCTAAAATCCGCTGCCCTAGGCTCCAGCCTACTCAGCCTGCTGGTAAATTCGTCACTGACTGGACCACAATTCTTTTTTCGATTAGTAGGTCAACAGTCTGCCTGCAGAATTGCTCCAGAACACTAATAAGATCTTAACTTCAATGCCTGAATAGTCTGAATGGTGCTAATTTGACTCGATTAGTCATTTAGTTTAGGATATTTCGTAAAGTCGATTCTATGAAGCGATTAAACTTGAGATCTATCTTCAAAACCAAACTGCTAAAATTTTCACTTCTCTATGTGTCGACATAATGTAATCATCGAATATTTGTAATATTGTGTTTATTACATAAGATACCTGTGACTTAACAATAGATCTAGAAACCTTCAATCAGCTTTGTGAAGTTAATACTTCTCCCCCTCATTGCGAATATTTTAATGGAAATTACTTGGTTTGTTTGCTCAAGGTTAGCCGAAGATAGATCTTTGTTTAGTTCACCCATAATTCAAAAGTTATTAGACAAAAACCACCGTGAAAATAGAACCCTGATTATACGCTATGGTTCATTAGCTCAAAATGATTTCAGAAAAGCCTATATTTTATTTTCGTTAGATCACCAAAATTTATGACGCAAAAGGTTTTGTTTTGATGCGCAGCACAAAAAAAAACGATTCTTTGTTCGGTAGTGTAGTATGAGCAAGGGTTAGTAGTGCTCTTAACTCGGGGAGAATACGAATTCTGGGCTGCCACGATTTGACAACTTTTCTAGATTTATTAAGCCAAAATAAAACGAAAATTAAGAATAAATTTTTTTGATATCTCGCTTCGTTTTCGAGATTAGTTTTAATGGTCGCTATGATTAAAATGTTTAAAGGGCTATGTAGCACCAAAAAGTGCTATGCACTACCAAGAGGGTTTTGCTTAGGTTACGGTATGAAATAGTCGCTATGATTAGTATGTTTGAAGTGCTATGCACCACCGAAAAGTGCTATGCACTTTACGCGCTCAATATCTCCGAATCTAATCGAGATATCGATTCAATACCACAGCAAACGTGTTCAGCGACCTCGATTTATCTTTGTAGGACTAAAAGTCACTTGTATCTTGTATAAGTCTATAGGCTATATGAGTGTACCCACGGAAACGGAACTATTTTCAATTAAATGATTTTTTTCACATTTTTGGTTCAATATCTCAAAAAATATAGTACCTGGATTTTTAAACCATTTTTTTCGTGTTTTTCACTGCCAAATACACAATAAAACACATTTGTTTCATAAAAATTTTCAATTTGATTTTTCGATTTTCGAACTTCGATATCTGGAAAACCAAGCGAATAGGATTTTTTTTACTATTTTTCCAGTACTCAGCGACCTCGATTACGTCTAAAAACCTTCAAATCGTGGTTCCCCAGAAATCGTACTCTTGCCCTTAACTCTATAAAAGTCACTATAGCTTGTACAAGAACCTGATTTCGAAATTGACAAAAGGATGTTTGGCATATAGGCAAATACTGTCCAAAATTGGGAACAATTTCACTTTCGCAAGATATAGTGAACTTTGCAGAGAGATCAACTCAGGAAAGAGCACATATTTTGTCAGCACAAAACTGGATTACTGAACTTACCGTCCTAAAAAGTAAAAAGAATTTAGATGTTATTATAGACTCACACATGAAGTGGAATCTACAAGTGAATAACATACTGTTACGAGTACTTGCCAATTATGTTGGTGTGAGCATAATTAATGAACATCTTCCCTGAATACATAAGGAATATTCTCGGCTTTCCTGAAACATCTAGAAAACACCAGCAAAGATCAATGGGAAAAAAAATTGGATTACTAGACGGCTGTAGAATTTCCTAGAAAAAGGCTGAAAAGACTATAAAAGGCGGACGCGGCACACACTGAGTTAGTTGACAGTAAACAATTGATGTTTGGAAGCGAAGCGATCGATAGGCGATACAGGCGAACCATAGTGGCGATAGAGTTCATAGAGAGCGATAGCGAGTGGCTACGGTAACTGCGATTGAAAGAGACTTTTAGTGAAATAAATTGTGCGGACTTGTTCATAACTGTAGTGTAGTCAAACTAATTTTAGTTGTTAAATAAATTCGTTGTTTTGTTTTGTTAATTGTGTTTTCTGTGACCGAACACGTCACAATACTAAGGAATACTAGCTACTTAATACCCTCCTTCGAAAAACTACGAGTTATAGTAGCAATCATAATCAACCCGATAATATACAAATTCTTGTTTACATCAATCTGGAGCTATGCAAATGTGGGTGGGGGGCACACTCGAAAGAATGACTGAGCCGTTTGAAATTTTCAATAAACAGGTCTTAAAAATAATCCTTGGCAAACCAATAAATTATCCAAGTGTGGATCTTTCCATGGAATCAAAAATCCTCACTGTCAATCAAAACTGTATTTTTTATCTTTACAGATGTTACGGTTAACTACTGAAAATACTTTTAACACACCCCTTCAATTTAAATGTATTAACTAACATCATTATACTCTAAACAAATACATTCAAATTGACTAAGAACAGTAAAAACAAGTTTACACATTGACAATCATGTCTCTCAATCTTACAAAATTTTCTTTCCCTAAAGCTTTCGTAAAAATGTCTGCCTTATTCTCATTCGAGCTAACATATTGGATGATAATTTCTTTTCTCAAAACCAAATCCTTGATGAAATGAAATTTTATTTCAATGTGCTTGCTACGTTTAGAGTTTTCGAAGTTTTTAATTAAAGAAATTGCACTCACATTATCCACTTTTAGAGTTACACTATCATTGACTTTAAATTCACCGAGGAGTTTTTTGATGTTTATAAGTTCTTGGGCTGCTGTACCGGCACTTATATACTCAGCCTCCATCGATGACTGTGCTACACAGTTTTGCTTCCGAGAATGCCAAGTAATTGGACTATTTCCATAACAGCATATGTAACAACTCACGCTTTTTCTAGTTATTTTGTTACCTCCCCAATCTGCATCGCTGAAGCCAACTAGTTCATTCGTAGCACTAGTACCATTTGTAAATATTAATCCAGTCTTTTGTTTGATTTAAATAACGTAGTATTCTTTTTCCAGCTTCCCATAAACTTTTCGTAGGTCTGTCCAAGAATCTACTCAAATATCCAACACTAAACGATATGTCTGGTCTTGTTATTAATGATAAATACATTAGGCTGCATACCAGTCGTCGATATGGTATATTTTCTAATACTATTTCGTCATCTTTAATTTGGAAGTTTTGCTCCATTGGGGTAGCTACTGATCTTGTTTCTTTCATATTAAATTCTTGTAATAATTTTAAGATCTTTCTTGTATGAGTCAGTTGTAAACCATTATCTGTTTTCTTAAATTGTATTCCAAGAATGTTTCAATTTCCTTCGTGTTTTTGATTTTAAATTCTTTATGTCCTGTTATCAACGCATCATCGACAAATAACACTAAATAAACGTCTTCTTTTATGTACAAACAATAGTCAAAATCCGATCTTCTAAAGTTCAACTGTTTCATAACGTCGTTAAATTTCATATTCCAACATTTCGGCGCGTCCGTATGAAGTTCTATTCAATTTTAAATATTTTGAATCTGCTTTCACTCCTTCGGGTATTTTTATATAAACTTTGTCATCCAACATTCCATTCAAAAATGCAGTTGGGACGTCTATTTGGCTTATTTTCCATTTCTTTTGTGCAGATACCGAAACAAGAATTCTAATTGTTGATAATCTGCACACAGGTGCATAAATGAATTCCTCTCCTTCATTATAAGGTATCTGGAAACCTTTAGCTACTAATCTAGCTTTCTTTGTTCCGTCTTCTTTGGTTTTAAATACCCATCTGGTACCTACTGCAATATGACCGTCTGGTAATTTTAGGCGACGCTAAAAATAACAGGCTCTGTAGCATTTGCGCAGGCGCGAAATACTCATGTCTATGGGTTATCGTTTGGCGCCCTAGCCTTTTTTTTTCTGCCAATTCGAAATTCCTGTACTGATTTTTAATACGAAAATCATTTAATTTGCGATTGGATTTATATTATCTTACTGCTTTGTTTAAGTTGTGAATTTAATCTGTTTTTTTTAAAACATTTATTTAAATTTATACATATTTATAGTTTAATAGCAGTAGTGTAAAAAGTTACGTGGAGTAACTGTTAAATAATCTGCCTGTTTAAAGGAATTATTTATTTTTTGTGTTTATAGTATAAGTTGTAGTGTAAATACTGGTGCATAACAAATTGTGTTTGTTTTTCTTTCAATTGAAATTTTTATTATTCGTATTTTTTTTGTTTAAGTTTCTTTCAGGTATTGTACTAGTATGGACAACGAAGGAAAGAACAAATGTATGTACTGTAACAATCAATTTTCCAAAAATTACAATGTTTGGGTAGATATGTGAGGAACGTCCATAAGAAAGAAGTGCCAAAAAAAGATGTGCCGAAAAAAGAAAATAATTATAGGAAATATATTATTTGTCCCATTTGTTTTGAGAAAAATGAGACATATAAATTATTAAACAATCATTTACAAATTTTTCATAATATAATAACGGTTAATGTCACTGAGTTTTTGAGATACTCAAGAGTTTAAGGAATGGTTTAATAATGAAACTGTGGATGTTAATTATTCCTTAAGCAGGGTAAATGAAAATACTGAATTTAGAAGAGTTTATTATTACTGTAGTCGCAGTGATACAAAAGATACTATCTCTTTATAAAATATATTATAATTATGAAGAAAATATTTATATTTTTGTCAAGGTTTTCAAAGTAAAAGCATTAAAAGAAATGGCAAATCTGGTGGATCTATTAAAATCAAAGGTGTTTGACCATCTCAATTAATAATTGAGTTTCAAAAGGATTTAAGTAATTTTTGTAGTTTAAATTAAAAAACAAAATATGTTCTATCTTATTAAACATAATATAATTGTCATTACCACTCGGTATTATCCACATTTATCATTAAAAAAGTTAGAACACTGAAGGTCGTTCATTTGAATTCAAATAAAGAGGCACCTTCATTTGAATTTAAATAAAAAGGCGGCAGAGGCGACTTATTTCCATAAACACTTCGCGCCTGCGCAAATGCTACGGAGCCTGTTATTTTTAACGTCGCCTGTAATTTTGCTGGTTCCCATGTTTTCAATTGTTCATGAGAAGTCAGCTCTTTATTGATTGCTTCTTGCCACTCAAGAGACTCATTCGCTTCTTTGAAAGTTTTTGGTTCTTGGTAGTCACCCGTTGACAATAGACAATAAGCTGTATGGACCTCATATTCATCCAGTGCCTTCGGTCTTACAGTTTTTCTTCCTGATCTAGTTGCTTACTTCTGGTAAGGCTTCATCATATTCATCATTTGTAGTCTCGGTAGTTGACTCCTTTTCTTCGTCTTCAGTTTCTCTATCAACTTGTTGATCTTCACTATTTTCCGTCTCGTTATCATATTCACGACTGTACTGAAATACCTTCGACTGATTTGATAATGATTCTTCTGATTTTTGCTCACAAAATTTAGACTTATACTCCATGACACTTTCATCAAATCTTACATCTCTGGACCGTACTAATTTATTTTCTTCAGGTGTCCATAACCTGTAACCACCTCCACAGTAACCAACCATTACTGCTTTCCTGGCTCTCTGTTCCAACTTAGAGCCTCTAGATAATATAGTGTACCAACATCTACATCCAAATACTTTAATTTTATTCAAAACATTTCTACCATGCCAAATTTGCGATGGGGTCACGCCCTTAGGCAAGACTTTTGTCGGTAGTCTATTTAATTCATACACAGAACACTTTAGAGCTTCACTCCATAACATTTTTGGTACTCCTGATTCTAAAAGCTTTGTGCTTATCTTATTTAACAGTGTTCGGTTTATTCTCTCCGCTTTACCATTGTCTTGTGGGGTGTAAGGCATTGTGTATTCCAAAACTATTCCCCGTTGTTTACAGAACGTAGTAAATTTATTAGTGGTGTATTCATCCCCGTTATCTAGTCTAAAAGCTTTTAATTTTGTTTCCATTTGCCTCTCTAATCCTATCACGTACTCCATTAGGTTTTTATCAGCCTCATCTTTACTTTTTAGTAATTTCACGATGAGAAAGTGCGAATAATCATCCAATATAGTTTGAAAATATTTTGCACCATCCACGGAGATAGGATTGAAGGGTCCACACACGTCAGTGTGTATAAGTTCTCCAATTTC
Source organism: Agrilus mali (assembly GCA_029378335.1). Taxonomy (NCBI): domain Eukaryota; kingdom Metazoa; phylum Arthropoda; class Insecta; order Coleoptera; family Buprestidae; genus Agrilus; species Agrilus mali. The sequence goes on from CM055659.1 coordinate 14,853,317, forward strand.
TTTTGTTTTCCTTTCGCTGGTTTTGAATACACATCTCGTTCCTTTTACTTCGATGCAAGTAGAACAAATCTTGTTTTCTACAAGCAAGTTTAATTGAATTAAAGAATCGTTTCCTGGATGTCCTAATCTTCTGTGCCATATGTCTTTAGCTATGTTGCTATACTCTTTTCCTATCATATTCATTTCTTTTTCACTAAAGATTTTACTAACTTTTAATATATATAACCCATTCTCGTATTCGCATTTTAATGGAAAACTTCTTCCATTTATTTCCATTTTCTTTTTATCAACAATGATTTTGTGTCCTTTAAAAGTCAACTTTGAGACGGATAGTAGATTGTGCTTCATGTGTGGCACAATAAGAGCTTCAACTGATACCTTATTTCCTCGACATATCATTTTTAATGTTCCACTTTTGTTGGCTTTTAATACCTCCCCATTGGCTATGTGTACTGACACATTCTTTGCTAAAGTTTTAACATTTGTCATATATTTTTCAATAGAGTTTTTAACGAAATGGTTGCTGGCACCTGTATCTAAAACGAAACAAAATCTTTCATCATCTGGGCAAAGATTTGCTGCATATAATTGTATCTCCTCTTCTGCATTGTGTGCCTGCTGTCTTCTGTCTCTGTTTCCATTAAAGTTACCTCTATTTTTCCAACTTTTACCTCTGAATGACGGCTTTCCCTTATTTTTGTTTTGAGGACATTTTGCTAAAAAATGTGTCAAACTACCACATCCGTAACATCCTTTACTAGTTGCTCTGAAACTTGTTTCATTTTCCTTATCACAAATCTCAGTTCTTGTTTTGAATTTCAATTCTTCATCTAATAACCGAGCTTTCACAAATTCCATAGTCACATTTGTGACAGTTTCTATAGCAGTTACTACAGTATTATATTCTTCCGGAAGTGACAATAATAAATTCATTCATTTAAGTCAGTACCATGCTCCTTTAATTCTCTTATAATAGTGTCGAATTTTAGGAAATGATCTTCCAATTTTTCGTTAGTAACAGTTTTCAAGTTAATTAGCTTTCTCCATAAAGCCAATTTGGTGAAAGAGCTTGACCTCACGAAAACTCCTTTCAATGCTTCTAACTGTTCTTTGACGCATTTGCAGTCTTTAATAATATCTAAATATTTATCCAATATACCTTGTAAAATCACTGACTGTGCTTTTGAATCAATTCTGTACCAAACTAACTTTTCTGCTTCTGTTGCTGTTGCTCCTGGAGGATCCGTTTTTACTGCGTCTTCGCATTGCTCTCGTCTTAAAATAGTTATTATTCGGAATTGCCAATTGTTAAAATTGTTTGCCTCCAAAATAGATACGACTGCAGCATTCAGACTGGACGTCTTTGTTAGTTTTTCTTATATCCTTCTACCACTACTACCGATTTCAGATTTCTGCACGGTATTTATTAACGTGGAATCCCTGGGCCCATAACCTCTTAGAATTCGTGGGCAACGATAAATAAATACCTTTATTTATTTATCTACTTTATTAAGAATTAAACTTAACATAGAACGAAAACGATCCATACATGTGTCATAACTAGTGATGTGCCGGATCGCTAAAATTGTATATCCGCGGATACGGATCTGAAAACGGATACTTGGTCTCAAGATCCGCGAATACGGATACGGATACGGATCTTTACTTTCTTAGAGTACGCGACGGTAAATATTGTAGGTACATCGACCTTTTGAAAGAGACAAACTGTTATGAAATTTTTTAAGAGCTAACTTTTATAATAGATTGTCTCTTTGCAAAGATCCATGTGCAATATTTACCGCCGCGTATAGCTAAGTGTGACACTGGGCAGCACAGAAAACGTTTGTGTTTGGTATATCAGTTAAGAAAAATGTCTACAAAACACCATCAAATCCAATAATGCAATATTAATGTCACAATAATTTTAAAACTAAAATAATCTGGTCGCGTCTAATCAATTTAAGACGACCGTCTTCTTCGGCCGTCGTGTGCGTTCTGTCCTTGGTGAACCATGTGGCAGGCGGCATCCCTCTTAATATTTATTTTTTGCTTTATTTATTGCCGCTTTTGTCAGCAATAACCCGCCACGCACTCATCTATACACACAGTACTGCCTAAATCTATATTGATCGGCACAATATATATATTTCATCTACAAATTTAAAATTAATAAGGTAAAAAATCCGTAAAAGATTCGCCAAAAACTAACGGATACGGATACGGATACGGACCTCTCTTCTCCCTCGGATATCCGCGGATACGGATACGGATATCCGGCACATCACTAGTCATAACCTCGGACCATGCCGCAGACTTAACCTATTAGTCATTTCATAGATCTAATTGCTGAAAACTTGAACCATAGATAATACACAAAACTTATTAATTACTGAAAATACTTTTAACAACTGTAACTCCCCCGTGTAATCGTGTTAATTCATTTTGTTAATGACATGATTCCGTTTTATTTTACCAAAACGAGACACAAAAATTTCAGGTGTAATCATGTGTAATTAATTATACATATTATTAATTTTTTTTCAACGAAAAATTAACTCATCATTATTATCTGCACTTTTAATGGTACATATCCTAGTAAATATAAATTTATTTCTTTATCAATATGCTTGTTCATACATATACCTATCTGAATATGAATATGTCCATAAGTATATATATCAGAAATATAGAATTATATAATAATTAAATATTCCTACAATATAAGTAATTAGTTAATATTAAGGGGTTTATTGTTGTAGGAAAATATTATGCAAATGGTATAGAAAACAAATAGCGAAAACGTCATAATAAATAATCGAGCCAATAACTTTTTCTCACTTTCCTTTCTTTCCTTATTTTTAAACTGTCTTCAATGACGAGCGAGTGTTCAACACGGTAGGACGTTAATGTTCGTTTAGGTTTGAATTTTAATTATACCAAATGAACTCAAATTGAATTTACTCGCTTTACATTTTCTTGTTCTCTTAATCCAAAGGTATCTAAACAAATTTATCGTATTGACCTACTGAAACCATTGTTGTCTTTATTATTAATCTTGAACGAAGTCAACAAACTGCTTAATTATTTGAAAAGGAACTCCTCTAGCTAGTTTAATGTTTCGTTGTTATTTTAAAAGTGATTCTTAAAGTGATTTACACCGGCATTTAAGAATAAACTTCATATTACAAGGAGTCCATGGCAATAGAAATAAAAATTGGGGGTGCATAAAATGTAAATGGATCTCATGTATGGTGATTTTGGGTTTTCACAAATTAAAAATATACTATCTGATCTGATAGCAGACATAGAAGGAAAAATTTAGATCATAAATCTTCATGATCAAGATTTGTTAAACATGATTGCAAAAAATATTAAATTACTTCAGAATTTTATAAATCAATCTGGCAGCAACGCTTTTTATAGTATATCCTCGATGTCAACTATCCCCCTAACTTTACTTGCATCTTAATAATATTCACTGTTCAGTTACTTATGCTTCTGCTGAGTTATACAATACTGCAATCAAGTCTAAGTTTACTTCTTTTAGCCGGAAAAAAAATTAGTCTTAGATAGATAACTACTAACAATTGTTAGGTTATGTTAGGATAAGTTTGGTTAGGTTAGATTAGTCTATTCATAGCAAAAAAATTTTGGCACGCGGATCACGGAATAAAAAAGTTTTAGTATTTTGTTTTAAAATGGAAACAACTGTACCCATAATTATTAAACATTGAAGACAAAGTATTATTTATTTAGGTGTTTGTTGAGAAAAATAACCTATTCTACTTTGATGATTTGAAATGTGCTAGTTTACTCAATTTTTTCATCTAATAAAATTAAGTGTCATATAGGAGAAAATTATTCATATTCATTCAATCAGAAGACATAATAGTTGCAGGAAATCTCACCAGTAAGAACATCGGTAGAGTTGTTTTTCCGACGTTTTGCCAACTGCTTTGGTTGGCATAATCAGAGAACGTAGCGACGACATGAAGTCCCTAGTTACGGTTGTACTGAGACTTAATCTCTCCCTGAAGCCCGAATATCTAATCCTAATTCGATAACTCCGGTCACGTAGTTTATACTTAGATTGTATTTCGGAGTTCTAAAGGCATTGGTCAAACCTAGGATTGATTAGTCATTCGCTGGAGCGACTATTTATTGAACTTTGACTACAAAATAACAAAAATAACTACAAGTTGAGAAGAGTGACGTCCACAATCACTTCCATTACAGGAAATAACCCAGCCAATTCTAACAGGCAATAGGTCCATATTTAATTAATTACAAAATGAAATTAATGAGGCCAAATTAGTAGGACCTATCCCATTCAAGTAATTATGAAGATTGCAGATTAATAGCCGTTAATCACGTTGTCAAATGTAATCAAATATAAAAAAAGGGTGACTAGAAAAGGAAAAAGATGCTTGTCCCGTGTTTAAATAACGAAAAAGACTATAAAATTTGAAGACACTTTAAGTATATCAAATCATACAAACAACATGATCGAATCGGACACTGTTCAGGTTACAGTAGAAATATTTCAAAGGAGAAGCACGCACCAAAACTTTGCTAAATGCTACATCGGATTTTTAATAGTGGCTATCATATACTCTTTATGTTTGTATATTAATTTATTGCATTTGTTTACAGAAGTTTATATTGCATACAGAAGCGAAAAAAACGAAAACTTTACTACTAGTAGACGTGAACAATCGGAAACATAGGAATTATTGTATATATGCAAACCGATGACTTCCTGTAAGATGTGTCATATATTTTTATTGTGACGGATGTAGCGTTTTGGGTGGAATTGACCTGCGTCGATTGCGAAAATAGAGTAGAATTAACCCATGCCGCGTTCCAGAAGGATCGATAAGCCGTTGCTAGAATAATCGAATAGTTCGAGAAACGCCTAGCAAAACTTTTTTTGGGTGTTTCATTCCCACCTTTTATTGGTGGGCGGGCTGTCCCCCCCGACCTACACTCTAGTGCAAAGTCGGAGGGGTAGGGCGGAAGACCCTCTTTAGCCTACTTTAGGAATAGGGGGAATGGGTGGGTGATGGTTGGGGGAAGAAAGATGAGACGGACGAAATGAAGACAGAAGAGAAGTGAAAGACTATCTGTCGAATATTACTACCCCAGAATTTGCCTAAATGATCCATGATGGGAAGGAAAGAGAACAAGCTCTTAGAGAGGTGAACGTAGATCAGGGACAGCTAAATGTGTGGGAAAGAAAAGGGTGGAATAAAGGGGATATGGGGGGGGGGGGGTAATTAGAGGACAAGATTTCAAAAAATTGTACAATCGAAATACGTGTTGGAATTGAGAGATTTACTAGGGAAAAACTGGCAAAGTGATTTATCATCTTTAGGAGGGGGCGGGGAAATAAGTATCATTGCAAGATTTAATGTGGAGAATGATATGGATATATTTTAGGTGGGTGCGAAAAAAAAGAACAATGGAGAATGTATGTGCTTGATTAAGTCGGATGGTAGTGGGATGCCTCTGTTAAAATTAATATTATAGAAAAGAAGTTGATTGATTTAAAGAGAAAAGAAAGAATTGCATTTGTTTTGTTTTTGAAAATTGTACGGGGCGGGATTTAGAGATATGCGAATTTTACACAATACTCTGAAAGTGTACTTTCGTTTTTTCTTTTATGTAAGAAACAGTTTTTTTGTTTTGTTTTTGCATATACAATAACTTTAAAGTTTTAATAAAGCATAATACTTATTTACATGTTGTCTTTTGGTTTAGACGACGTATTTCGTAAATGGAATCAGGTACACAACACATACTTTCGTAGATTCATTCTCTTATTCATTAATATGAGTAAAGGACAGATTGTTCCTGATTATTTTGTACACACGAAATCTTAAGTTTTATAGGATAAACGTAAACACCACTAACCTTTAAAATGCGATAGGGGCTATCTTTCATGAAGCATACTCCTCCTGCGATGTCTTCGCTGTTTTTCACAAGACTAGGTCTGTGTACTGTAACAATAGTTGGAAGCATGGACTGTAATTCGGCCTTATCGTTGGAAGTTTTTTGTATTTCGCCCACGGCTGGTACCATTTTTCTGTACACGTTCCAAAACCAATTCTAAAATTAAAAAAGAAAAAATATAATTGAAAATTATTGTCTCCTTGACTAAATTATTAAGAACTACATACTGTTTTTCCTATAAATGAAACACCAAATTAAAAAATTTCTCATTTTCAGTAAGCTTTCAATTTTTATTTAGAATTTTGAACAAAACGAAAAACTGTTGAAGCTTTTCAATAATAAGCCTTTTCTGGTAAATGTATAAATGAATTTATTAATTAGACTTGATACAACATGCGTTGTTGGTGTACAAAAATGAAGTGGTTTCAGGGAGGCCCAATGGGTATTTTCCATATAAGAAATGGTTCACATGTGTGGACACCAGGGAACCCAGAAAAGCACCCAGCCGGGATACGTAAGAAAAGTCCCGCTATTATATAAACCTAATGAATGATGTATACGTTTTATTATCGTACACAAACAGTTTGATTATTCCAACACCCTCCCTAAAACTTTACATCGTGAATACTTACATATTTAACAACATATTTGTAAGATTATTTTTACTTTCAAGGCTTAACATTGTTTTTAAATATACAAATCTTGATTTTGGTAATGCTTTCGTAAAAATGTCAGCAATTTGTTCTTCACTTCTTATGTATTCTACATCAATTTCGTTTTTATTATAAGCATCACGAACAAAATGGTGCTTTACAATTATCTGTTACACATATGTTTTCGCTCCAATTTACTTCGATTGGTGTTGAAACATGATTAGCTTCAATCATATTGAATTTTTCTAAAAGGTTTTTAATATATTTGTTTTGATTGATAAAAACCGACCCGTCTTTTAATCTAAATATTTCTATTCCAAGAAAGTTTGTTACATTTTTAGTACTTGTGATTTTAAAACTTTTGTTTAAATCATTCAACAGTTCATCAATTAAGTCTTCATGTGATGCCGCTATCAAACCGTCGTCAACATAAATTGCTATAAAAATTCTTTGAAGGCCATTTATGCGAATGTATAAACAAGGGTCTGCTGTGCTTTGGGAAAAACCTAAACCTTTAATGAAAGTAGAAAAATGTTCCGTCCAATATCTTGGTGCTTGTTTTAACCCGTATAAACTTTTTAATAATTTACAAACTCGCTTACTTCCGTCAGTAAAGCCTTCAGGCTGATACATATAAATGTTTTCTTTCAATTTTCCATGCAAAAATGCGGTTTTTATATCAAATTGTCCGAGATGCAAATTTTGTTTAGCTGTTATGCTTAAAATTAATCTGATTGTATCGAATCGAGCCACGGGGCTAAAAGTATCTTTATAATCGATATGTTCCGTTTGAGAATACCCCTTTATGACCAAACGCGCTTTATATCGCTCTGAATTGTCCGGATTGATCTTTTTTGTGTAAACCCATCGACTACTGATTACTTTTTGTTTTTCTGGTTTTTCGACAAGAGCCCAAGTTTGGTTTTCGTGTAATGAATTGATTTCATCTTGCATCGCGGTTTTCCAAAAACTACTATCACTTGAATTTATTGCTTCGTCATAATTTGAAGGTAAAACTTCTGCCAAGTACGTTATTGGGCAGCCGTAAAAATCCGTCGGTCTGATTGTTTTTCTATCCCGTAGTTGTCTTTGATTTTCGTTTTCGGCTGATAATTGATCTTCCTCGTTAGCTTCAATACCACTGTTTCTTTCAGTTTCATTTTCGTTTCGATTATCATTAATAATTCCCGAATTATCAATAGTAACAGTTTCCGCAATTGGTTCTTCCGGTTTGAAAATAACATCCCGGCTTAATACTACATCTCGTATACCAGGAACATAAACACGATAACCTTTACAATCATCAACATAACCCACTAAATAACCCTTAACTGCCTTTTTATCTAATTTCTTTCGCTTTTCTGCAGGTATATGGACAAAGCATTCAGTGCCAAAAATTTTAAAATGATCTATCTTAGGTCGTTTTCCGTACCACAACTCAAAAGGGCTTTTATTCGTTTGTTTAGTTAGTCCGGTCGCATTTATTACGTGTACTGCTGTATTCATTGCTTCAGCCCACAAAAACGAAGGCAAATTTGGTTTCGAATACATCATTGATCGAGCCGCCTCGACTATGATTCGGTTTTCGCGCTCCGCAACACCGTTTTGTTCCGGCGTGTACGGTACATTGACGGTATGTCTAATTCCCTTGTTACTCAAACAACTTTCTACACACTTATTTTTGAATTCTTTTCCTCCGTCACTGTGAATTTCTTTTACATTTTCTTTGAATTGATTTTCAATTTCAGTACAAAATGATTTTAATTTTTCAATTACTTCCGATTTATGTGCTATAAAATATATTTTCCGAAATCCTGAAAAATCGTCTTTAAAGATTACAAAATACCTTTTTCTTCCTAAAGATTCATGTTCCATTGGACCGCAAACATCTGTGTATATTATTTCTCTAATTCTAGTGGCACGTTGAACTTTCTCATGAAAACTTGATCTATGGTGTTTTCCATAAACACAACCTTCACAAAATATTTTTTCATCGGAAATATCTATATTTAAGTTTCTCAAAAAATTCTTAACATGTCGATCATTTTGATGACAAAGTCGTTCGTGCCATAATTGTAAATTTTCTACCTTTTTAGCATTTGAATTTGTCTTATTCGTCAGATTACAATCTTTTGGTAATACAACATGCATATTTATTTTATAAAGGTTTCCCGCATCTGAGCCTGTTGCAACAATAATTTTATCATGCATAAAAACACATTTCTTACCATTATCAGTGATCAAAAAATCTATTCCCTTCTTTGCAACTACTTTTACAGAAAATAAATTTTGTTTTAGGCTCGGTACATACAATACATCAAACATTGTTCCGTTCTGACTTTTATTGCCCACAAATGTTTTTATTTCTATGTTACCTTTACCGTATGCAGTCATCAAAGCTCCATCACCTATGCGAATGCTCACTGATTCCTCAAATTTCTGGAAGGTAACGAACCATTCCCGATGACTCGTCATATGATCCGATGCTCCCGAATCGATCAGCCAATAATCTTTGTCATTGTTTACTCTTTCTCCAATGAACGCCAATTTTGCTGTTGCATCCCGCTGCCACGAGCCATTGTCTGTCGTCTGAGATGGATTCAGCTTGTTCCGGTTTTGATAACAATTCTTGCTTGTATGTCCTTTCTTTTTGCACGTATAACACCTGAAGCAGTTTTTCTTCAAATGTCCAAGTTTTCCACAATTATAACAACTAAGTCCTTGTTTGTTTTCTTTTTCTGCACTTTTTGATTGTTTATTTTGCTGCTCTCTTGAATTTGTTTGTTTTATCACTAATGCTGTATGCACTTCTTCAGAGTTTTCTTGATCATTCACTCTCACTTCTTCTGTCATTAGTCTTGCTGTTAAGTTTTCTAAATTTTTCTTTGATTCATCAACAGAGTCCCACGCACTATGAAAGTGATTAAACTTTTTCGGCAAAATCGACAAAATACGCGTAATTAACATGCTTTTCGGAACTTCACCACCAAGACTTTTCATTTTTGTTGTTAGTCGTTCAATTTTTGAGATGTTTTGTGCTACCGATTCACTTATTTCCCACTTAAAGTCAAAAAACTGTTTTTGTACTAATGATTAGTTCTCATCTGACTTCATGTCATACACTGTGTTCAATTTATTCCACATTTCTCGAGCAGTTTTGCAGTTTAAAAGCAAGTCCAGCGGTTTTCTTTCTACAGATGTTACTATCAACTTTCTTGCAGTCTTGTCGGCTTTTAAAAATTTCTTCAAAACAGCTTCATTTTGTTCAGTTTCTTCTACAGGGCGAGTCAAACTACCCTCACAAACACTAATCAAATCGTCGTCTTCTTCTAACAATGTACGCATAACAAAGCGCCATTGTAGCCAGTTATCCTGATCACGTAATTTTTCAATTCTCACACTTGTCGACTCCATTTTTCTTTAATTAATAATTCACAACTGCTTGTCTAACATTCACCACGTCAAAAAGAAACAACAGCCCCCAAAAACTTCAAAAGAAAACCTGGGCCCATAACCTGTTGAAGCTTTTCAATAATAAGCCTTTTCTGGTAAATGTATAAATGAATTTATTAATTAGACTTGATACAACATGCGTTGTTGGTGTACAAAAATGAAGTGGTTTCAGGGAGGCCCAATGGGTATTTTCCATATAAGAAATGGTTCACATGTGTGGACACCAGGGAACCCAGAAAAGCACCCAGCCGGGATACGTAAGAAAAGTCCCGCTATTATATAAACCTAATGAATGATGTATACGTTTTATTATCGTACACAAACAGTTTGATTATTCCAACAAAAACACTTAAAATTTCAAAACATTTATTATAACTTAACAATTGTTTCGCTAAACTTTAGCTTCATCAGAAGTTTACATGAACTTAATACTATGATTACAACATTTTGCTTATATACTATTTGGAGTGGCGGGGATGGGAAAAATGTTAAGTAATGGCGATTGACTTAAGTCTATTTGTTCATTGATTAGTAGTTGGCTGTTTTTGAATTTATTGATTTCCATTATTTCTAAAAATGATAATTTATAATTATTACATTCTACGTGTAACATTTTAAAATCTTCATTAAACATATGATTATTTGAAAGTAAATGGTTGGCATAATTAGAGTCAGATTTTTTGTGACAATACGATCTTTTATGTTCAGATATGCGTGTTTTGAAATTCCTAATCGTTTTTCCAATATAAAACATATTACACGAATTACATTCTAATTTATAGATACCTGATTTATACATTTTGTCAGTTTTACTCTTGTTATTTTTAATGAATTTACTAAGATTATTATTGGTTCTGAAAGCTATATTACAATCATATTTGTTAAGTAATGAAGACATGTATTTCGTTGGTTGGCCTAAATAAGTTAAAGTATGATATTTTAGTACAACCTTTACATTGGGATATATTAAATTTAACGCTTTTTTGTGAGTTATTTTCTTTAACATAGAGTCAATTAATTTGACATTAAAATTATTGTTAGCAGCAATCTGTTTAATGATGTTAAGTTCTTTTCTAAAATCTAGATTTGATAAAGGGACATTTAATAATCTGTGTATCATACAATTAAAAGCAGCTAATTTATGTTGAAACGGGTGGCAAGATTTGTTGTTTATTACAATATCAGTATGTGTGGGTTTGTGGAAAATAGAAAAATTATGTTTATTGTTAACTTTACTTATGGTGAGATCTAAAAAATTGATTTGGTTGTTCGTTTCTACTTCCATCGTAAATTTTATATTGGGGTGAAGAGTGTTTAAAAAATTAAGCATATTATTTAATTGTCTATTAGAACCTACGAAACAGACAAGAACATCATCAACATATCTAAAATAATATAAGCAGTTTTTGAAATGTAATGAATTTTTAATCCCAATTTCCAAATTAGACATGAATAGTTCTGCTAATAAAGGACTTAGGGGATTACCCATCGTTAAACCTTCATTACTACTATTCATGTAATAATTTGCTTAATTTTTTAAACACTCTTCACCCCAATATAAAATTTACGATGGAAGTAGAAACGAACAACCAAATCAATTTTTTAGATCTCACCATAAGTAAAGTTAACAATAAACATAATTTTTCTATTTTCCACAAACCCACACATACTGATATTGTAATAAACAACAAATCTTGCCACCCGTTTCAACATAAATTAGCTGCTTTTAATTGTATGATACACAGATTATTAAATGTCCCTTTATCAAATCTAGATTTTAGAAAAGAACTTAACATCATTAAACAGATTGCTGCTAACAATAATTTTAATGTCAAATTAATTGACTCTATGTTAAAGAAAATAACTCACAAAAAAGCGTTAAATTTAATATATCCCAATGTAAAAGTTGTACTAAAATATCATACTTTAACTTATTTAGGCCAACCAACGAAATACATGTCTTCATTACTTAACAAATATGATTGTAATATAGCTTTCAGAACCAATAATAATCTTAGTAAATTCATTAAAAATAACAAGAGTAAAACTGACAAAATGTATAAATCAGGTATCTATAAATTAGAATGTAATTCGTGTAACATGTTTTATATTGGAAAAACGATTAGGAATTTCAAAACACGCATATCTGAACATAAAAGATCGTATTGTCACAAAAAATCTGACTCTAATTATGCCAACCATTTACTTTCAAATAATCATATGTTTAATGAAGATTTTAAAATGTTACACGTAGAATGTAATAATTATAAATTATCATTTTTAGAAATAATGGAAATCAATAAATTCAAAAACAGCCAACTACTAATCAATGAACAAATAGACTTAAGTCAATCGCCATTACTTAACATTTTTCCCATCCCCGCCACTCCAAATAGTATATAAGCAAAATGTTGTAATCATAGTATTAAGTTCATGTAAACTTCTGATGAAGCTAAAGTTTAGCGAAACAATTGTTAAGTTATAATAAATGTTTTGAAATTTTAAGTGTTTTTCGTTTTGTTCATAATGAATTTCAAACAAGTAACTGTAGACTCCATTCTATTTAGAATTTTGAGTTCACGTGTTTTATTTTGTTCAATTTTCCAAAATTGCATGGGAAAAGGGGGGAAACGAGTGAAGTATTGAATAATCTTGTGGAAGTCCTTTTAAGTGTCTTTAGTTGGAAGTGAGGAGACAGAAAGGAGATTAAACATTTAAAATGGGGTAAATTGTAACTTAACATTAACGAATAGTGTTTATGTGGAGGCTCGGGGGTGGAAATGAAAAATTGAATAAACAAAACAGTAACTATTGTAACGAATTTTCTAGTCAAAGATATTTATTTAAACAATTATTTATTTAACACTATTTATATAACACTTAAACACTAACTTAGAACTACTATTTATATCACATCAATTCAATTATTTATATGACAATTTATTTATATCACTTTTGTCTGTCCGTTATCGTTTTGATTTGCGCACTAATGGTTTATCACAACTACTGTTTTTCGGTCCAAAGATGATCACTTTATATACACATTTCGAACTTTGTAGATGATTCGAAAAGGAAATCCTGATTATTCCCGAATGATGAATAATAATTAGAATGTCGTCGATGATTCCAGAATTGCACTTGTTACTTGTCGCTGGAGAATGATTTACATCTTGTAAGTTGATAACAAGAAAAGTACCGTGTGCGGTGTCTACGCCATAAGCATGTTAGCGATAAGAAGTACATGCAGAAAAGTTGTTATCGCACACTCGTACAGTCCCTGGTCTCTACACTACCCCCCCCCCCCTTAAGGGTGATCCGTTCCCTCAGAGGATCATGCCGGTACTTGCAGGTGGATCCGCTTCGGCATCCGGTTGTCAGGTGGAAGTAGCAGTCAACTGTCTTCAGTGATGACGGTCCACGTCTTGGGTTTCCGGCGCACACCAAGATTTCTAGTCCCGTGTATCGGATGTTTCTAACCACCCTCCAATCCTGACCATCGAATCCACATCCGATCCTCGGTATTGCCAGCTTCGGGATGTTGGCGAGCAGCAACTGCTCTCTTAGATCTATCAGGGAGTCCCATAAGGAGTGGTAGGTAGGTTTCTCCAACGACTTGCTTTTGGTGACTAGATAGAAGATGGATCGGGTCCCATCGAGTAACTGTAATGCTTTTCTTCCATCTTTGACTTGGTCGAGTAGCATCGGTGGTCGCCCAAACTTCTTCCGAAAGACTATGACAATCCCACGGCTCATGTCCAAATCTCTTGCCACACAATGGGCCAGCGAGTATTCCGTCGGGACGGCGAATAAGCAAGACTTCGGTGGTGACTCCAAATCGGGCTTTACTGTGTAAGCTCTGTTCGGCCATGAATTCTTCGTACTGGGGCTCTGGCGATCGAGTCTGCACAACTCTAATTTGAGCTTTCTCGTGATTGTCCCCAGCATATGGAGCCAGTCAGTTGAAGTGGACTACTCTTGGTTTTCCATTGAAAGTACGTCTTATTTGGTAGATCACGTCATTGATTCGTTTGATAAGTTTATAGGGGCCTTCCCAATCTTGTTGCAGCTTCGGCGAGAGATCCCTTTGACGCTTGGAATTATAAAGCCACGCTAAATCTCCTTCTTGAAATCCTCCATCAGTGGCCTTAATGTCATATGCGTCCTTCATGCGGTCACTGGCTATCTGCATATGGGAACGTATGTCGTCATGGATTTCGTCCAATCGTCTTCTGAGATCACTGACATAATCTTCTCCAGGTTTGCATCCGAACGTTAAGTAGCATGGTTGTCGCAACCCTCGACCGAACAGTACCCTGGCTGGTGTTTGTCCAGTGGTTTTATGTATGGAAGATCGGTATGCCAAAAGGAACAATGGCAGATAACGATCCCAGTCTCGCTGATGTTTGGAGACCATTTTGGACAGGTACTTGTTAATGGTCCCGTTTATTCGTTCTACCATGCCGTCTGATTGGGGATGTAGGGCTGTAGTACGAGTTTTGTGAATGCCCAATATCTTACAGATGAAATACGGCCGACTCGAAATTTCGTCCTTGGTCGAAATGCAGCTCCAGTGGTGCTCCGAATCGGCTGATTAACTCTTTCACGAGCGCTGCAGCCACTGTACTTGCCGTCTGGTTTGGAAGGGCGTACGCTTCAACCCATTTCGTGAAGTAGTCCATTGCCACTACGATGTACTTATTCCCATCTTCAGATTCTGGGAATGGTCCGGCAACATCTATGGCAATTCTCTCAAATGGGCTGCCGACGTTATACTGCCGCATCGGAGCACGTTGTCGCTTCTGTGGTCCCTTACTGGCGGCGCACGTCATACACTTTCTGCACCAGAGGGCCACGTCCTTCTTGCAGTTGACCCAGTAAAATCGTTCTCGTACTTTGCCAAGGGTCTTCTTTACGCCAAAATGTCCTCCCGAAGGGTCATCATGGAGGCACTGCAGAACTTCTTTTACCAAGCTTCTCGGGATAACCAGCTGACGTCTGCTTTCTGTGCCATCTTGATTCTCAACGACGCGCTTCAGGAGACCATCTTCTTCTTCAATGGAATCCCATTGAGCCCACAACGATTTTACTTCTGTTGACTTGGCAGCTACTTCCTGCCAGGTTGGTCTTCTGCCTTCTTTCTTCCAGTCCAGGAACATTTATGAGCGCGTCGAAATGTTGTTCTGCCTTAATATTGTCGGGCTGCCACTGTTCGTCCAGGATAGTTATCCTCCTAGTCTCTTCATGTCCCTCGACGCATTGACAGTGTTTACAATTATCCGGGCAAGGTCTTCTGGATAAGGCGTCGGCGTTTTTATGGCTACTTCCCGCTCGGTGTTCTATGTCAAAGTCGTACTCTTGCAGCTTCTCTATCCATCTGGCTACTTGGCCCTCGGGGTTCTTAAAATTTAGCAGCCATTTCAACGCGGCATGGTCGGTTCGTAGCAAAAACTTTCTTCCGTAGAGGTATTTGTAGAAATGCTCCACACTTTTTACTACGGCTAACAATTCGCGCCTGGTTACGCAGTAATTCCGTTCTGGTTTGGATAGAGTTCTGCTGAAATAGCCGATCACTTTTTCTTCGCCGTTCTGTATTTGTGACAGGACCGCACCAATTCCAATATTGCTACCGTCGGTGTCCAGGATAAACTTTCCAGTTGGTAGGGGATAGCTCAACACAGGTGTAGACGAGAGGGTTTTCTTTAGTTCTTCAAAGGCAGCTTGGCAGTCTTGCTCCCAACAAAATGGTCTACTCTCTTCTGTGAGTCGTGTCAAAGGCTTAGCAATTTTAGCAAATCCAGGAACAAAACGTCTATAGTAGGTGCAGAGTCCAAGGAAACTTCTGACTTGATTGACGTCAGCAGGTACAGGCCACTCTTGCACGGCCCTGATTTTCTGTGGGTCGACTGAAACGCCGTTTCCGGATACAACATGCCCCAGGTAGTTGACGGTCTCTTGGAATAGCTGACATTTCTTGGTGCTTAGTTTTAGGTGGACATCACGGAGTCATCGGAAAACTTCCTCCAAATTTTTCAGATGGTCGTTGAAGTCCTTTCCGACCACGATGATGTCGTCGAGGTATACCAGGCAAGTCTTCCCAATTAAGCTGACCAAGACTGTTTCCATAAGTCGTTCAAAGGTGGCTGGTGCGTTACACAGCCCGAACGGCATCACTTTGAACTGTCACAGCCCCGTTCTAATGGAAAACGCTGTCTTCTCTTTGGCATCCTGGTCCAGAGCCACTTGCCAGTATCCGCTCTTGAGGTCTAAGGTGGAGAATATCGTCGACCCTGAGAGTGTATCCAGGGTGTCATGGATTCGTGGTAAGGGATAGCTGTCTTTTTTCGTCACATTGTTTAATTGACGGTAATCAACACAGAAGCGTGTCGAGCCATCCTTTTTCTTGACCAGAACTACCGGCGATGTTCAGGGGCTAGTGGATGGTTCTAAAAGCCCCGTCCCTTTGCATTTCACTTATGATGTTTTCAGCCTCTTCTCTCTTGGCCAGTGGTAGTCTCCTTGGTCGCTGACGGATGGGTTGGGCCTCACCAGTATTTATTTTGTGCAGGACGGCGTTGGTTCGCCCCTTCTTGCCACCTTCTACTCCAAAGACGTCTTGGTATTCTTTTAGTAATCCTTTTATTTGATGTCGTTGGTTAGGATTACATTTGTCACCTGCTTCCTGGCACAATTTAGACAAGGCTTCTGGTAGGCGTTGTGAGTCTTCCGTTCATGTTTGTAGCTTTCTGACTTGAGATGTTACGGTGTCCTGAGTAGTTAACCTGAACTCTTCTCCGTTTAAGGTCACGACTTATCTTTGGAAACTCATGCAAAAGTCGTACTTCCGAAGCACGTCCAAGCCCAGAATGACGTTGTCTTCAATTTCGGCCACAAGCACGCAGTGTCGGAAGGAGGTCTTTCCTATGCGGATCTTGACGTAGCTTTCGCCATGGACATTTACTATTTCCCCGGTGGCCGTGCGTAGCTTCCATTGGGTCGGTTGAAGCTTGCTTGTTATCACATTGGCTCGTATAATCGTCCTGCCTGCTCCGGTATCCAATAGGAACGAACACCGTTTCCCATTTATACGTCCCGTAAGAAATAGGCTGTCAGCTCTATCTTTCATTGTTTTTGTCAGTGCGACTAGACTTGGGGCTTCTTGCTCCGGGATCGACGTTTGCCCCGCGCCAATCCTGACTAATTCCGGTACGCGGGGCTTCCTTTTCTTTTATTTTTGGTTCAATTTAATTTTCGGCCCCGGAACCATCTCTTCAAGTTTTTCTTCGTCCCGACCGGCTGACTCCTCTTTTAATTCCCGCACTCGACATTGTCGTTGCGACGCCTGTTTGACGACGTCGTATTCCAGTGCACGGGCCAATGTGTCTACCAAAGTCCTCGGCCGGTCCAGTCGGAGTCGCTGTTGTATTTCGTCGTGCTTTAGTCCGTCAATAAACGCGTCGACGGCCAATCTTTCCAGAGTATCATCGGCCGTACCCGGATAGGCGAGCCGGACCAACCGTGCGATATCCGCCTCGTATTCCTGAAGACTTTCCCCTGTCTTCTGTCGTCGGTTCTTAAGCTGCACATGGTACACAGCCGTCAGATGTGCTTTTTACTTTTTACTAGCCGATGGTAGTCTAGTAATTCTTCCGATGGCAACGTGTTCAAAATTTCGGCAGCACCATCACGCACAGCAAGGGCAAATGAAGAAGCTCTCTCTTCTAACGTACATTTGTAGGCTTTTGCAGCCACCTCGAATTGCGTCAGAAACGTGGTCCATGATGTTTTACCGTCAAACGTAGGTAGCTTCATATGCACTATGGATGAGATGATCTGTTCTTCTTTCACGTGGGGGATTTCTTTGCTGTCAACCACGGTATGCCTCTTTTCCGTAAGTTGGTGACTTGTCTCTCGTTTCTCCGAATTTAGGACCATTTCTTCCAGCTGGGCTAATCTTTCTTTTATTTTTTCTTGTTCAGCCTCGAATTTTCCCAGTTTTTCTTCCAAACATCCTTCGAATTTTTCTAATTTTCCTTCCAGGACTTTTGAATTTTCGTTTAATTTATCTTCAAGATTCTTTGAATTTTTATTTAATTTGCTTCCAGATTTTCATTTAATTTTTCCTCTAGATTCCTTGAGTTTTCGTTTAATTTTTTTTCCAGATTCTTTGAATTTTCATTAAATTTCTTTTCCAGTTCATCCTCGAATTCATACGTACTGGGATCGAAACCTTCTTGTATTAAAGCCTCCTCGAGCCGCTTCTGTAGGATGTTCTTCGTACCAGACGTATCTTCGTCTCGCTCTTCGAGTTCGCTTTTCAATTCGGCGCCTTTTAACTCGAACAATTTTTTCGGCATTTTTATTTATTTTGTGTTTTTATTACACTAGAAAATTCTCTGGGGATCGATTCGCAGACCCCACACCTGACACCAATTGTAACGAATTTTCTAGTCAAAGATATTTATTTAAACAATTATTTATTTAACACTATTTATATAACACTTAAACACTAACTTAGAACTACTATTTATATTAGAACAATTCAATTATTTATATAACAATGTATTTATATCACTTTTGTCTGTCCGTTATCGTTTTGATTCGCGCACTAATGGTTTATCACAACTACTGTTTTTCGGTCCAAAGATGATCACTTTATACACACATTTCGAACTTTGTAGATGATTCGAAAAGGAAATCCTGATTATTCCCGAATGATGAATAATAATTAGAATGTCGTCGATGATTCCAGAATTGCACTTGTTACTTGTCGCTGGAGAATGATTTACATCTTGTAAGTTGATAACAAGAAAAGTACCGTGCGCGGTGTCTACGCCGTAAACATGTTAGCGATAAGAAGTACATGCAGACAAGTTGTTATCGCACACTCGTACAGTCCCTGGTCGCTACACTATTTTGTCAAATTAATGTTTTAGTTTGACTTTTTATTATATCGGTTAGATTAAAAAGAGTGAAAGATTAAGCCTTTTGTCCTTCTTCTAGCCATGTTATGTAAGTAAAATTCTATATTTGAAGGTAAAATATCTTTCCAAATAATGTTGACTCTCCACAACTTGACCACCTGATTCGCATATAACAAAGTGAATGAAACGTTAATTTGATAAAAAGACTGCTGTGGTTTGTACAGTACTCGGTTTTTTTTATTTTCACCCCCCGTGAGTCTTAACTTCCGCCCCTTTCTAAAAATTCACTCCTACCACTTCCTCCATTTTCCTTTCTTCGACCAATGTTCATCTCATATATACAATTAAAATTTACTTCATTTTAAATGTTGAACACCACCCCATGTATCTCCCCAGCACTGGAAAATTATTTTACAAAGTTATCCCCAAACTCCTAGCAGTTTTCCCCTCCCTCTCACTGAGTGAGAGTGCCCAGATCATGGCATTCACCTAAATGGTATTCCATAGAACTGCATTAAATACAATACGTGAACTCAAAATTCAAAATAAAAACTGTAGAAACCTATGATAAAGCTGAGTGAGAATGCAGAATTCCCCATCTCCCAGATGTTCACATTATTTACCTTTTTTAGTTTTCTTTAAAATTATTAGAAACTGGTACATATAGCTAATCTTGTAAATTTTTTCGAGTGGTAGCAGATACGTCATGAAGCATCATTATTTACGAGTATAAACTACAAAAAGTTTCAAGCAAAAGATATATTGTACCTACTCAAAACAAAACAGTGGTCTCATCAAGTCAAGTTTGTAGATTGATCATCACTGAGTGGTAAAGAAATATTATGGGTAAAAAATATTTTTATGTTTTATTGTTGTAAATCTTGTACGCATTAAACATATACGAGAATTTTCTCATTCACTTAAAGTTAAAATTAATCAAAAATGCGAAAGTATATAGTGCAAGAAATATTTCTACCTACAAGCTTTTATAGAATTTTATTTGGTTTAGATTTAGTGTTTAACAAAGTCTTTTAATTATTCAGGTACTTTTTTGAATCTCTATGTTCCTAATAAAAGAACAATTAAAAGGGCTGGCGTAATGGAAACCGTGATTGTAAGAATAACTTTCCAATCATTGAATTAGTATTAAAATGAATTTTATGTAAAAAGTACGTATTGAATTAAAGTTTAACCAAAAACCCCAAAGTCTGTTGAATAATTCTAAAACTGAACGCCGCATGCTTTTAATATAATTACGAGGTAAATCTTCCGAATACGAAAACTAAAAATGTTAGGAGATGATGGAAATTTTTTAAATGATTAATGAAGCTAAATAATAGAAAAATTTATGCATCACTGTTTTATTGAAATTGACATAAAGTAAATCGCATGCAAACATCGTCTTACTTACTACCTCGATATTTTCCCCTGTTCATATCTTCTACTTCTAGGAGCTACAATTTTCAGAATAAATGCAAAAACTGGGCAAATTGTAAATTTAACATTTTTAAACATTGTTTAAAAAACTACAATCAACTACCTATGTATTTCTATCTGAAAAATTTAAAATATTTATTTCATACATTAACTGAAAAGCAGAAGTATTATAACTTATGAAAAAGATGGCGACTAGTGTGGACGAATGTGATGATGAGTCACGTAAAGTTTATAAATGCCATCCAATGGTTAAAGTTAAAATGAAAATGTGCATAATATGTGGATATGTTTACCACACGTGTGAGTTTAACAGATTAAAAAATGGAATTAACATCAGTGATATTCTTGTTGTTTGCCCAGAACAGCAAGACATAGACATATACAAAAAACAGAATAGTAAAGTGCTCGATACAACTGCAAAAACTTTAATTGCTCAGATAAAGTTAAGTGAAAAAGAAAAAGCGCAAAATGAGTTACCTTTAAAAATATTTCTACTAACCTATCGGAACACCTTCAACAAAAACAAACAACCTCTACCATTGATATAAATGAAAAAAGTGACACTGTGTATAAAGCGGAAATCATGTTATTAAAGCAAATAAATACTGAACTCAACGACAAAAATCAAATACTGAAAGAATTTGTGCAAACACTTAAAACAAAAATTCAACGGCTAGAAACAAATGAATCTTCTACTACCACGTACCTGGATGCATTGAGAACAGATTTTGTGAAAGTTAGTCCTGTTCCTACACTCACTGTTAAATCCAAAACAAACAAAAATGTTAACAATACTTGGTTGTTAATAAATTACAGAATTATACGTAGTACCAGAAAACTCAGTAAAAGTAACAAATGATGGATCGGTTATAATTAAATGTCCTAATGTAAAAGACGCTACGAAACTTGAGATTGAACTATCAAAAACACTTGGAGATAAATATGTAACTTATCAAGATGAATTAAAGGAAGCAAGAATGAAAATAGTTGGCATTGATAATAACATGGATGCAAAAGAACTAGAGAGTGATATTATTTTAAGGAATTTTGAAGGTACGAATCTCTCTTGTAAGGTGCTGCATGTCTTTTCAAATCCAAAAGATAGAACACAAACAGAAATTATTAGTGTCTCAGGTGATACTCACAACTTTATCTACAAGAAAAAATATAAAGTACACATAGGTCATCAGAGTTGCCAAGTTTTTAGCGATCTTAATTTAAATTCTTGCTTTAACTGTGGTAGGATAGGCCAGAACAGTAAAAGATGTACGAACGTATCTGTCTGTTTAAGATGTGCTGATTCTCACAAAACAACAGCGTGTAAGCTTGAATTTCCAGTAAAATGCGCTAATTGTGTTTATAGAAACTCGAACTTTAACTCTACTTATAATACCACCCACATTGCAACTGATACGGAAAAATGTTCCTACTTGAAATTTCTAATTAATAAAAAATCATGAATACTGTATATAAAATAAAACCAGTTATACCAAAATTCCTTGGTTTTAATGGTAAAATATATACGACTACTAGAAATTCAGAAAATGAAGTTACTCAAAATTCTTCTCAACATCATTCTCATGAAGCAGATCAAAACAGTAACTTGGTTACCATCAACACATCATCTACTGTGTCTCCAATGATCAATGTCCAACATCAAGTCTCCTCTCTCCCAAAAGAAAAATCTACTAGAGGTCGCCAAGGTCAAAGTGTCGAAAATAAGTTTCAAGTAAATAACACAATTTTTCTCTAGTCTCATATTTTCCGTATTTACTTATTGTTAACACTTCTTGTTTTTTTCCCTGTTAATTATTATGGATATTTTATCTAGCTTAGAAAAAGATACAGTAAAAAATGAAATGATACATCCTAATATTGAAAGCCTTAACTCCAAACTAACCGAAAGTACTGGTTGAAGTGTCCTTCACGTTAATATTCGTAGTTTAGACAAAAATTTTGAAAGCCTTCAAATTTTATTAAAAAGTCTGTTAGTCAAACCTGATATAATTGTTTGTTCGGAGACTAGGATCCTTAAGCACTATCAATTTTACAAACTTAATGATTATAATATTCACTACAATCAAAGCATAATCAACTAAAACGATGGCGCAGTTATCTATATAAAAGATAACATTGATTGTGATGTAGAACACGAAGCTGTAGGCATATTTTCTTTTTTAAGTTGATATTAATTATGATTAATTGAATCTAAATGTTTTTAAATTTTAAAATTACTGCTGTCTACCGCTATCATGATGTCGATAAAGAGTATTTTATAAATAAATTGCATATGTTCTTAAAAATGAACAAATCAGTAGAAATTCATCTGTTAGTAGGGGATTTTAATATCGACTTAATAAATTCTGATAAACATAGTGATGAGTACTTAACTAACCTTTTAGAGTATAAATTCAAACCAACCATCAAAACTATAACAGGATCAAATGATTCTGGTGGAGGTTCATGCATTTACAATATTTTTATTAAATCTAATTTCCGGCATTACCAAAGTCATAAAACTATATATAAATTAACTGACCATGATCCTATATTGCTGCACATTAATTCCGCTGATGCCAGTGAAAATAAAAAAGTTAATAAATACTTCCTCGATTTTCAAAAATTAATTTCTGAATGTAACAAACAAATTTGGGACTTTAATCACTTTAATGATGTTAACCAAGGTGTCGATGAACTAGTATTAAAAATCAACAACTGTATCCAATTAGCTACAAAACAAATAAAATGTCCTCACTACAAAGCGCGGAAGAACTGGATCAGAACAGGTCTAATAAAGTCTTGTGAAACAAGGGACATCCTATTTAAAGCATGGCAAAATGACCCTAGCAATATTAACAAAAAACTTTAATATACAAAGTATTCCAACAAATTAAAAATATCATTAAGTGTGTAAAATTTAGGGATGACAGTTCTACGATCCACAAAATTGGCAATAATACTAAGAAATTGTGGGATTTTGTAAAAAACAAAATAAATCTAAAACAAACCACAAACAAAAATATTAAACTCATCATTGAAAACAATACAACTTTCTCTACTGAAATTCATATTGCCAATATATTTAATGAGTATTATAGCTCAATAGGTTCAAAATTAGCTAAAAAAATTAAACTTAAAGATACAAATACTAACAATAACGTAAAAGAAACACTAAAAAAATCAATATTTCCCAGTCTGAAATTAACTCAATCATACAAAATTTAAAACATACCAAAGGAAGTGTAGATAATATAGGTGCTAACGTTATTAAAAATATAGCTAAATTTATAAGTAAACCTCAAATGTATATTATCAACTTGGGCATTGAAAAGTCAGTTTGGGCCCTGACACATTTTAAAACAGCGCACGTTTTTCCTCTCTATAAATCAGGCGATAAAACCAAATTAACTAATTATCGACCAATAGCCTTAATATCGAACCTGGCGAAAATATTTGAAAAAGTTCTCCATACCTAACCTAACTAAACTATGTACTTAGGAAACGGGGCGTTCCAGTGTGATTTTTGTTGACTTCGCCAACTTACCCCAATGGGTTCGCCATCTTACCCCCCAAAAAGGTGAACTAACGAATTAGCATCACTGCGATTTATTTATTTTTCTAAAGAATCAGTAGTTTGTGTTTTACCAAAATGGTTGTTATTTTGTAGCCAAAGCTTTATAGAAACCTTATTGTATTTTTCTTGTTCTAATAAACCTCAGTTTTTTTTGTACAATTTTTTTCCTTACCATCGCCAACTTACCCCACTCTCCCCTACGTTTAATGGTACAGATTTGTATGTGCGATGTTTTTTACCACGGCAACGCCGGGTGTTCGCAGCTAGTTACGTAATATATTATTATACAAAATTATTAAGTAGATATTATAATTAAAATTATTCGTCTAATTAATTGTTAGCGCAAATGACTGTTTCTGTTGGTGTGAAGGTCTGTATACCTGCCAAGTGTGTTAAGTTTCGAACATGTACCCGTCAGCCGAAGGGGTTGCGGGGGTTGAAGACAATTAACATCAAAACAAAAAATTTATAGTTTTTACGTTTTTATTAAACAAAGTAACAATTGTTTCGTGAAACATTAGCTTCGTCAGACTTACTTACTACTACTAGAGATAATATAGCATTTTGTAGTAAGAATTGGTCAAAAAGCTAATATTACCTTCTTTTAAAATTTGTTGTTTTGATGTTGATAATGGATTTTTATCAAGTAACGGTCAAATCTATCCAATTTTTGAACACAATTTCTAGAAAGGTTATGATGGAGACTTTAGGACAGAGATCAGTCCAAGTGTAGCTATGGTAGTTGAGGTGAAATAAAGGTCAAGTTTTGTTTCTTCTTATATTTTGAATTTTTATTTTCCTAACATAATATACAGATACCTACATTAATTGATTAGTGTTTTAAATTAAAAGTAGTACCAAGATAGAGAATTACAGGATTTAATAAGTCGTTTTGTCATTCAATTTTCAACTACAGTTTTTGTTAGGTTTCAAAGCAAGTTAAAAAATAGTTAAACTAGTAAAGGTAGTATAATCTGGAAAAAAAGAAACCTTCACCCCGGGTTTGCCACCCTGCCGATCTGAGTATTCTTTACTTTTGTTTTGTTCCAAGTGATGCAGAAACCGTTCACAGCACGGTTTCGAAAGCGTTCCAAGTGAAGCTGTGACGGTCCAAGTACCGTAACAGAACGGTCATATCAGTACTTGACTGGGATTAGGAACCGTGTGGACTGAAAGTGGACTGACATGCGCAGTACAGTCGGCGCGCTTCGTGTACATCGTATTTTTATTGATATTGTTAAGTTTAATTTGGTTTGGGACTAAATTGATTGAAATGTGTTCCGTCGCTATTCGGAGAAACAATTTTAATTCTATATAAAATTAAAATCATTCTTATTATTAAGTCTTATTCTCATATTCACATTGTTAATCGTTCATTTAATTGTAATCTTACAAGTTACATTCCATTGTATAACAATAAATTAGTAACGGTACCTGGTAGTAAAAGCCCCATTAGGGTTGTAATTTCCAAATTCACAATAATAGTTGCTAGGTATTGTTATATCTATTATCATTAGTATCATTTGTAACGGCCCACGATTAGCATTTGTACATATTTTGTTTATGAATCATCCTACTTGTTTGCTACCTGCTTGTACTTTCACCCCCTCTTGTGTATTTGTCATTTGTAAAAAATTAAGTCTTCATACACAGTATACAACAGTCAGCCAGCCATCAGTATTCAGACAGCAATTATTCAGTTATTATACACTCAATTTCAAATCATCATCTTCAATTAGTTTAGTTTACCAAAAGTTTTTTCTGCTTCGCCAAAATGGATGAAGAAATTTATGGCGGAGATTTGAGAATTTAAACACTGACACTGAAAACTGAAAACTTTTTTAAATAATATCTAACTCGACCGTGGCGCCAACTGAGAGAGAGAGTGATCTAACTGTAACCAGTAACGAAACGATCCACGATAACGTTCCAAGTTAAGGCATTCCGGTACGACCAGAGAATTACGACTTGCGCACAAAAACCGCCCTTCACGGTTCTGTTACCGTAACGTTACGATCCAAAAAGTTAACTTGGAACAAACGTTAACGTTAATTGATTTTGTTTACAGTTCTTTAGACATGACTCAGCCAGTATTAGGTACTTTTCTTGACTTAGCGAAGGCGTTCGACACTGTTAACCATTCTATCTTATTGAAAAAGCTTGAATTATATTGAATTAGAGGCAATGCACTAAATTTAATTAAAAGCCACTTATTAAATAGACAACAGGCTGTAAAAATAAATAACTCAATAAGTTATACTAGCACTTTAAATATTGGCGTTCCTCAGGGTACGATTCTGGGACCTTTAGTATTTTTAGTTAATGTCAATGATATGTTTGATCTTTTTTCTGGTGATAGTGTTATTGCTTTTGCTGATGACACTGTCCTGTACTGTTCAGACAAAACTTGGGAACTTACTTATACAAAAATGAACATATTAATTAACAAAATTTACAAGTGGTTAACAGATAATGAGTTAACTCTGAATACTGATAAAACTGTATACATTTCTTTAACAAATTATTTAGATTTTAAACCTCAAAACTTTACATTAAAAATAAATGGAGTACCTCTTGCTCAAGTGGATAATACTAAATACCTAGGCATACTCATTGATAACTGTTTGAATTGGAAAGTTCACATTGAAAAAACTAAAAAAAAAACTTTTTTACCTTTCTTTCATCTCTGCTAAGTTAAAAAAATTATTAAATTTAATTTCACTACTTCATATTTATCATGGCCTATTCAAGAGCATTGCAACGTATGGTATACTAGCCTGGGGCAGTGCTTATAACTCTGCACTATCGCCTCTTATATCCCTTCAAAAACGCATATTTAAAATTATTTTTTCAAATACCTCAACAAATATTAGTACTCCACTAACTATCTCTCAATCATATAAATTTAATACCCTATTTTTTAATCTTCCTTCATCTTAAAAATCTTTACAAAAATTGCGTGAGCATTACTAGAAATAAAAGCCTACAGCTTCCAAAAGTTAAACTTGAAGTAGGAAAGAAGCGACATCTTTACAATGCAACACAACTTTTTAACAAACTTCCTTTGGATCTCAAAGGGAATTACTACTCTAAAATTGTAGTAAGAAAAAAAATTAAAGCATTGTTCAATGTCATACTCTATTAATTAATTCAAAGCCTCTTCTGTATTCAAAAGAGTTATATTTCTTTACATATTAATTGTAATAAAAATTTGTATTTTAGTTCTAGTTCTAACATAAGTTTTTGTTTAGTTTTTTATTATTATATTGTGACAGATGTGTCATTCTGACGTTGACAAGCGCCGACTGCGAAAATTGTGTGGAAGTAACCTATGACGCGTTCCAGAAAGTCCGAGAGTTGCTGGACGTTTCGAGAGTTGCCCAGAAACGTCCATAATACTATATAAGGAACAACGTTGGACAGTTTGACAGTATTTTGATAGAAGAGAGCGACAGATATAAGCGAGAAGAGAAGAAAGCGATTGGCAAACGAAATAGTTATAGAGTTGTTGTTGTTATCGAAATAGATATTGAATCGTTTTTGTGTTATAGAGTTAATTTAATAAAAAGTGTTGAGAGAAAAATACGTGAAATTGTAAATTACGTAACAATATTCATATATCGGGCCTACGTACGGGTAATTTGTTACCTCCAGTCAGCATTAGTCTACTTTAGTTTAAGTGGCTATGTATTATTTTGTACCTGGTGAATAAATAAATATATAAATATCTGTTCCCGATTTCAGAATGAATTATTGTAATTATCTAATACATGATTGGAACAATGAACAATTTGTGTTTCGTTTTTCAGCAATTACTAAAACTTTTTCAAGGTAGGTTGTGAGGTCATTGAATCTCTGTATACTGGTGGTCTCGGTGTGATAATGACATATAATATGTAGGTATTGATGAAAATGTAAATGATAGGGCAAACGCTAAATTGTGCAACATATCGATAAAATCGCAAAATACGCTTATAAAATATTTAAACATGTGAAGACACAGATTTCAAGTTTGGCTCTCTTTTCTTCGCTTATCCGATATTTTATTACTATAATAAATTACATGTATGTACAACTTTAATTATTGTTAAACCCCTCGAATGAGAGCGTTAAAATATTATGGAAACAGGCATAGGAGAGAAAAGGTTTAATAGTTTCTTATTTTTAGCGACAGGAAAATAGGGAGCTCCTAACGTCCAGGGGTGTATTTACGGGGTGGTAATGGGGGTTATTAGCCTCCCAAGATTTATTAAACCTGACTCCATTTTAGGGGACGAAGAGGGGTTTACGATTTTCTTATTTTTAGTTAAATAGGGGAGTAGGCCTAACATCGTTTATGTAACACTTGAACGTCCCCTACCCTTATAACAAAATTAATTCTTTTTGCAATAAATGTGCATGTTATTAAAGCTTTAAGTACTTCCTAAATACCTTATTAATATTTATGCACAAACCACGAAGATCCGAAAATTGATAAGTGTTTCATAATAAACGATTTATCAGAACGTTATCAGTGTAATTACTCAACGTACACGACTAATTGAACAAACACGATACATCGAAAAACAATATTCTGCAAAATAACAACCATGTCTGAACCATATGTTGAATTTTTGCTGATTTCTATTTAAATGACAAAAATCGATATCATGCAGAAATTTTTACAATTTGTTCAGAAGAACCGGGAATATTACTCACAACTCTTATAAAAGTGTAATACATAAAAATAGAATCTTTTTAATTTTTATTTGTCTATAGGGTGTCTTACAATTAATTTATATTAACTGTAAACTGTAACTTCATTTTAGGTCAATTCCTATTTCGTCAAATTTTCTATTTGTTTTGCCGACTAAAGGCTTTATCATTTTTATGGTTTCCTATCTTATCAACTTTGCCTTTTTAATGAATTTGCAAAATTATGGGTGTAGGTTTAATGTGCTTACCTACGTTTCAATTCCTTCACAAGGTGATGATAGGAAAAGACAACATTAACAAAGCGAGTGTTATCGTAATTATGTCATTCGTTTTGTTTACAGGAATGAAAAATACAAATAGTTTGTTTCTTATTTAAGTTGGAAGGAGGACAAAAGTTTCTTAATTGTAGGTACCTACATATTTTTTTCATTTCTGATAGAAAGGTTTAGTGAGTCAATAAAACAAGAATAATTATGAGTGATATCGATGTACAAGTTAAAAAGTTAGTCAAGAAACAGAGTTAATGAAACAAAAATCTTCCAAACGGGAATAAATTTTCCTAAAGCAAATTTGCTAATTTTGAACTGTAAATGTTTAGATGAGAAGGCTCTTGGAAATGATGGAGAAGGAGGTGAACGTAACCTTCTCTGTCCTAAAAGAGTATTCAGTATCGAGGCGAAGAGGGCAGAGATGTAAAGATAAATCTTGATAAAGATCAAAATCATATTATTAACATTAATTTATTTTGTGATTTTATTCTACATTGTTGTATTGTAGAAATTATTGTTTGCTGTATGGTTTACGTTTTCATCATCATTTACAAATTTGCATTATTATCATACTGGGACCTTCTGGGTGCAGAGAATTAACGTAAACTGTTCTTTGATTCCTACAAAATTCCTTTTAGAAAAGAAAAAAGTTATACTTGTGAGAACAGTTAACGTACGGAATAAGTATTTTATTATTTTTCAGTCTAAAATGTAGGTAATAAAATACTGGAGGCGTATGTTCAACACAGTGCAATTTCATTTTTATTTTTTTATTATACTACCTTTTTTTTAATAAATGGTTGGAAATGTTTCATGAACTTTGTCTTTTTCATCATTT
Source organism: Agrilus mali (assembly GCA_029378335.1). Classification (NCBI taxonomy): domain Eukaryota; kingdom Metazoa; phylum Arthropoda; class Insecta; order Coleoptera; family Buprestidae; genus Agrilus; species Agrilus mali. The sequence goes on from CM055659.1 coordinate 14,883,109, forward strand.
TTGATCTTTGCAATTTTGGAAATAGAGGGCAATCATGGTTTACATATTAGGCATTCACAGTACGGAGATATTCTACTGAAAGCCTAAAATAAATATTGTAGTTTTCTTGTTACTATTATTATACAATATACGAAGATTGTGAACTAGCCGAGGCAGAGGGATGGAGGCGCAGATTGTAGAAGCGAAAACTGAATACTAGTAAGGCTAAAAACAATTGTATTGTTACTATTCAAATGAAGCTTACCTAACCTTAACTTAAAATAGAAAAGAAAATAGTGGTGATGAAATCGTATCACAGCACATTAAAAAAAGCGCGTACACGTGTTTTGCTCTTACTTCCTGTGAGCATTTTCGAGGCAAATTTCTTCAACAATCTTGCATTTTCTTGAAAATGTTTTAGTTTGGAGTAAGACCTTACTTGTTTTATTACTGACTTATACTATTTCTACCTTAATCTAATTCGATTTGGTTGGGGTACGATTAGGTCACATTATTTATTTCTTTGATTTTTCACCTCAACCCCCATCCCATCTACCTTACCGCTCATATCTCCAAATCTCCCATCTCATTTCGACAGTTTACCCTATAAAACTTTCTCTGTCTCTGAAATTTCTCATTTAAATTTATTTTATTAGTATTTCTTTATAGAAAATGTTCTTCATTTTAAGACTAGTTGCATAATAGGTAAAATAATTTGTTTATTTATTAAGAAAAGCAATCAAATTTTTTTTTGTTTCTGCAGGATTAATTAGATTTCAATTAATGAAATATTTTTCATAAACAACACTGGTAAGAGTCTTAATAACTACATTAACATCTTTCTACGTTTTTTCTATATTTTTTTTTTAATTTTCTTGTATACTCATGTTTTGTATGTTATTTTTTCAAAGCATTATATCAATACGTGTAATCGTAATCAATAAAGACATTGTACCTATTCATAATTGAATAATAAAGGGTCAACATGTTGATATACACCCTATAAAATTCAAGATTGCATGCGGTCACAATTCTAAACTGAATTAATCAATCAACAAATTTGGAGCCAAATTAAGTTTCATTTTAATTTCATCAAAATTTAAATTTCATTTATAAATAATACTGCTATGCCGTAGATAAAAGCAACCCAATCATGAAAATAAATATTTAACTAAACTGTTACAACGTAATGGTTTGTAAATATGTATAATCATTTTTATAGTTAAAAGTAGTGGATATTTGAGATAAACCAGAAAAAATAACAAAAATTTGTATATTTAAGTATACGAAACGTCAGAAAAGGTGACATAGGTTACGTTGAAGAGAATCAAATCAAATTATTTATTTTAAACAAATGTTAAGATTCTCGTTGCTATTTACAAGTTATCTCTGGTTTTTGCCAACGACGACGACGTGATTTGCAAATAGATTCAGTTACACATACTTTTATGGATTCTGTCATTTTCAGTATTGATTATTTCATACACATATAATATTATTTTTTATAGGGTACACCTACTATACCTACTTTATTTTTTTTTTCATGCCTAATAGTTTCTAATCAAAGTTAAATGGTGAGGTGAATATGGAAATGATCTTCTAAAAATTTTCATAAGCAAATTTTTATGTATTCGGTTGTATGTGATAGTCTCATGCCGGGAAACTTCTTCAATGTCGCATAACTTTTCAAACACAGCGGGTCGTTTAGAATCACATAAAAACAGGGTTATTTTAAGTTTGGGATACTTTTTACGATTGATCAAAAATAGAAGACTGATTTTATTAAATATTTTGAATTACATCCCAAAAGCTGGTGTTGATTGCATTTAATACTCACCGTACCTAATGTTAGAAAGTATAATAAAAAAACTATATTTTTTAGTTATTAACTTTTCGCCACTTACATCATAACAACATGAAAAATAGATCAGTTGTAACTCGATTTTATTCTTAACGTTGTTATTTTTTATCGTGATAGTTAATTAAATCCCGCTTCTCTTGAAAACTTGTAAACAACAATATATAAAGAGATAATTAGTGGTTCGTTATCTCGTATGAAGTTGACATTTTATTGGTATTTTGTGGAAAACAAACAACAATAGATTGTTTTTAGATCATAGCCATATATGTTGTTTACCAAAAAGGCAACAACTTCTTTTATTGCCTCAACAACGTTGTTTTGAACAATGATTATTTTTACAAGAAAGAAAAGGGTCCAAGGATATATATATATATATTAGTGCCAAGTATACCATGTAAAGTAATAGGTGCCAAGGAGCAGAACAACAAAAATGATGCTAGTTAGTTTTTTTAACAATGTTGAAACATTGCAATTACGGTTCGTCTATCGTGCTTATCCCATACATTATCAGAGTAATAACATGTAGGGAATTGCAAGGCCTTAAAAATAGAATTTGAAGCATCCCCAAAGGAGCTATCTTTACCGAGAAAAACTGGAAGGGGTTCTAAATATTTATTTTTTTATCATGTTTTCGCAAATTTAATGTTTGTAGTATCAGTTCTATCAAACAAGTTTAATGCATGTCAAAGAATCCTGCACATTTTATATATAGAAAACGGTGTTTCGATTATATTTCCAGAAATCTTGGTATATTGTTCCTTTTTTATCGCTAGTAAGAAATCTTTAAATCTTCTCATCTGCTTATTTGAGAGCTGTAGGATCCACGAAATAGTAAGAAATAGTGAAAATTGATATCGCAGGAGCTCACTCGGAGGGGTTGAGTGTGGAAAATGTGAGGAACGGATTTTTCCAAAAAAAAAATTATTTTTTTATACGAAAATGAATATTTCCGGGCGAACTTAATATGCAGCAATTTCTTTTAGCCCTTTTACAATCAAATCTCCATAAGGAGAAAATAGAATGGCTAAGTGCTAGCATTAATAGACATTTTTTGGGTATAAGATATTGTTGATAATGTTTTACTGAAATTAGAAAGCACAAGAAAAATATTCTATACGCGTAGAATGGTAGATATTAATACTGGTTTCTATTAAGTCTAAAAGTTTTTACGTTATCTGTTTTTCGGAATTTATTTATTACATAATTTTGCATATTATTATCTAATTATTTTGTCAACAAAAATTGTTGGTTGGTAATAAAGCTTTACCTCAGAATATTTAATTCAGTAAATAATGCCTGATATTTTACTAATACTACAGATTATATATTACTTTTAAAGAATATTTCTTATAAACGTACCATTATTATAATTTTAACGAATATTCATAATTAAAATATAAAAACACCTGCCCTAAAATGCATACTAAATTCTAACTTAAGCTTTCAGGTGGACATGATTAAATAAAATAGATACATATATATTATCCAAAAAAATATGTAAATAACTAAAACAATGCTTATCAGAGTGGTTATTGTTATATTTTTATTTCTTTTATTTATTCATTTATTTATTTATTATTAACCAGCAAGTACAAAATACATAGATTACAAAGCATCCATGTAACCCCACAGAGATAAACACTATTACCTGTTGGTGGGAGTGGTGAAGAAAAAGAATAATAATAATTCTGAGGGAGAGCTTTATTACTAACCAACAATTTTTGTTGAAAAAAAAATTAATAGTAGGCAAAATTATGTAATAAATAAATTCCGAAAAACAGATAATGTAAACCCTTTTGGACTTAATAATAACATTAATTTAATTAATAAAAAAATGTAGTTTCCTTAAAACTAATGTATAATTCATTAAATTATTAGTAAAATTTGTATATTAATTAAAAAACTAAACATTTTGAGGGAAGGTATGTTACTACCTACCAATTTTTGTTGACAAAATAATAAATATCTATTACTTTGCTATAATAAATAAATTCCTAAAAGTAGTTCATTTACAACCTTTTAGACTGCATAAAAATGAGTATCGGAATTTGCCTTCTGCAATTTGTATTTAATTTAATGACCGACTAGGTCAACAATTGTTGAGTGTTCAATAAAGTTTTAACTGCAGAAACATTTTTATTTGGATTTTCTTTTTTAAGATTTTTCTCCAAGATTACACCTAAAGTAATTTTAGTAGCCATTTTATTTCCTCACAGTTAATAAAATAAAATTCCTTATGGAGATTTGCAGGCGAAGGAAGTAAAAGAAGTTACGCCATGTTAAGTTCACCCGGAAATGTTAATTTTCTCATTATTTAAGTTCAGCAAAACTCATTACCACTGGTAAAATCTCTTTAAACCCTTCCCAGCTCCTGCTCAATCTATTTTTACCTTTTTTACCCTTTTCTGAGACCTACCGACCCAAATGAACAGTTTTGAGCTTTGGATCCTCTGTGATAAGAAAGGATGTAACATATCACAATTTCAGGACATTTCACCTAAAGACCGATTTCCACAAAATGTGTGCGGTATTCTTTTCGAATTAAAGTTCAATGAATAACGAACAAAATGAATATCCCATTTTTTTTTACTGTTGTTCCCCTTTCACTGCCGCTGTTTTTCTTATTTTAGTTGGTAGTATTCTTGTATTGTTATTAAAAATTTTAATTAAAGATGCCTTTATGCTATCAAAAGAGAGGTCAGCTGAAGGAACAATGTTTTAACATTAAACAAAGTATGTCGAAACTTCGTCAGTTAAATAAATACCCATGAAAATGGTTTTTACTATCAAAACAATGGAAAAAAAACAGAAAAATTGTTTCAAGAACTTTTATTAAACACTTTGCTACATATGTTTCGCTATACAATAGCTTCTTCAGGCGAAGAATATGATATTTTATTATATTCTTCGCCTGAATAAAAAAAAAATATGTAGCAAAGTGTTTAATAAAAGTTCTTGAAACAATTTTTCTGTTATTTTTTCATTATGAATATGTTTCAACAAGTGACTAATTCAACAATCAACAGTTTATCAAAACAATATTGATCGTAGGCTTTCACGGCCGGCGTTCGTATGGTAACCAAGTATTTTCCGGGTTGTTATGCCGTGGTCCTGTCTTCCTCCTCTACACAACGTTTCGCCAGTCTCGACTGCTGGCATCTTCAGACTTAGTCTCAGCAGAAGAAGCAGCAGGAGCAGCAGAAATCTACTGAGGATGCTAGCATTCGAGACTGGCGAAACGTTTAGTAAAGAAGGAAGACAGGACCGCGCGGCATAACAACCTGGAAAATACTTGGTTACCAAAACAATATTACTTATGGATACAATTAACTTACAATATTTAGTGCAACCTTCTTAATAATTTGGTTTTGAAAAATTAATTAAAAAGGAAATGCCAATAAATATTCTTAGGCTATTTTTTTTTGTTTTGGCATTATTTGGCGTTTTCACTTTCTGTGATTATGATAAGAATTCGAAAAAAAAAAGAAAACTTACAATTGCCGTCGTTCGTATATTTTGCTTGATATGGCATTTTGCCAGCACATATATCACAACCAAAGCGTAAACGAGTTTTGCTTTTCGTGGAAAATCTTCCGAGTTGATTTCGTGCAATATTTAGAAATCCAAACCATCAATTTTTCATCAGATTCATCGAGCAATTAACCAAGAAGTAAACTTTAATCGGCATTTAAAATTGTGACATTTCTTTCTGGCTTTGATTTGCCAGAAAAAGCACTTTGACTTCCAAAGTTTGTTGCATGCCTATTTCTATTATGTAAATAACATAAACCGACTTACTCAGTTTTCCTGAATATATTTAACATTTAATGAAAATGAAAGCTATTGTTGTAGATTCGCAAATTGTAAATTTTTATCTGTAGTTTTTCTTTACAGAATATTACATCTCTACTTATTTTTATTAAATTTGTGTCCTTTTCCAACACACAAAATGCCTTTGGTTCGTCTGAGTAACCTATAAATATTAATTTTTCGGCCTTCTTGTCCAATTTGTGCTCACGTCTTTCTTTTAGAGTTAGATAATAAGCAGTTTCACCAAAAACCTGCAAATATATGAAACATTGGGAATTTTCTTATGCCACAATTCATAAGGTATTTTCGTTTTTGTTTTTGTAGGTAATCTATTTTGCAAGTAATTTGCAGTTGTTTCTCCCCAATATTTATCTGGCAAATTCGCAGTCAGTAGTTAGTGTCCTATTTTTCTATTCTGCGACACCATTTTGTTTCGGGGAATAACCAGCCGTATATTGGGTTTTTATTCCCTCTTCTTTTCAGTAATTTCTTAGTAAATTATTCATGTATTCCCCTCCTTTTTATGATTTTCGGCTTCTTGTTAGATTGATTCTTCATTAATTTGCAAATTTTTAATAGAAAAAAAGATTTTGTTTACAATTCTAGTTAAAACATTCTCAGTCAACACAACTTATGTATATATTTTGAAAAATGGTATTGTTATCGATATAATTCTTTCTCAGATAGATATCATTAAAAACTTCTTGTGCCCCATCTTTGCTTTGATTCATTGCCTAATTGGTATTGTTATTTAAAAATTAATAGATGTCGGAAGAACTCAATTGTACATTGTAGATTGTAGGTATGTACTCGCCATCTGAAGAAGACAATCCTTTGTAATATGTACAAAATAAAATAAACAAAGGAACTATTAAGATGTTTTCCTATTTGTATACCAACTGATTTTCAAGTCAATCAGCTACTTATACATAAAATAGCGATCGATGGGTAATTAGTTCTAACCGACGAAATCCAAAATTTTTGCTTGTTTCTGATGATTTTTCAGATAAATCAATTCGCTATCTACAATAAATAACTTTTATACTGAAATATTGTCAGTCTTCTTTGGCTTCAATTTATGAAAATAGATTCTCTTTTCGCTTCTTATTGATTCAACGATCGGTTTGTTTCTTTTTTTAAGAATCGCCATCTCTATACGCCACTATATTTCAATTTTAACTTCTGGTCTATATATATATATATATATCATATATCAACTCTCAAATTTGTATTTATAGAATTTCATTGTTTGTTTTGGATAAGATTATTTGTGTATCTTATATCTTTCTATTTCATCACTAAGTTCAACTTCCTTTTAAACACCACCTTCTTGTTTATGTTTAAACAACAAAACATTTTTTTAATCATTTAATTTAAGCTTTCATTTCCTTCGAAGTTTATTCTTTTTGTAAACGGTCCTAATAAATATCAAAAATAATTATAAAGTGAACTCAATTTTGGAATGTTACCGTATCACTTGAACATACATATCTGCTCCTTTAAACAGTGTATTTAAAGTTTTGTTTAGTGCTATAAAATACGATTAAAAATAATATCCGTCGGACTTTTCATCTTCAGAAAAATAATATAGTAGGTAAACTTTCAATTCATAACTAGGAAAATCTATCATAAATTATCCACTGAAACATTTGTTACAGAAGCTGTAGACAGATAATTCACTGCACAAAGGTAAAACGAAAATGACATACTACGTAAAGGACATTCCACAAACTTATATATTTTGGGTTCTAGTCAAATTTTCTGAAATTGCGGTATATTATACTTCATGACGTCCTGATTAAAAGTATCCATAGGTTGTGCCTTTGTAGGGCTCCGCGATCTTAGCACCTCATCTGTGGAATTAATAAAAAACAATTATACCACCGTATAGGTCAGAAAAAGGTCTATAATGGTCAGCTAATTTAATTAATTGGTCCGCGATAGAAAATTTTTTATTAACCGTCAAAGTTTTCCAAGGTCATTCAGAAATGTTAGCAAATTTTGGCACCTCATTCTGAATAAAATTAAAAGAAATGAAAAGATAAATGCTTTACTTGATCGGAAATTACTTTTATTATTATATATATATATATATTATTTTTTTTTATTATATTATTTATTTTAGCTGACCAATTATCAGCGGATAATTTCCGATCAAGTATAGCATTTAATTATTCATTTCTTTTAATTTTATTCAGAATGAGGTGCTAAAATTTGCTAACATTTCTGAATGACTTTGGAAAACTTTGACGGTTAATAAAAAATTTTCTATCGCTGACCAATTAATTAAATTAGCTGACCTTTATAGACCTTTTTCTGACCTATACGGTCGTATAATTGTTTTCTATTAATTCCACAGATGAGGTGCTAAGATCGCGGAGCTCTTTATAGTGAAGAATGGACAGTTTGGGAGATATCGAGGTCGTAAGTAAGGACTGAAAATTAATCGTTTACTTAATAACAAGGAATCTTTCGCTAAAAACTTTGGATAATTAAACTTTTAATTAAACTGGACCTCAGATAGTGAAAAGTGAACTGCTAGGTATATAGATATAATTTTTGAGGGTCTAATCTTTGGCGGCCCTACTTTTGACCTTAGGCGTGACCTTCAAGAATATTTTAAGGTCAGGAAGATTTTTTAAATATGACAGTATACTTTTGGCATCAGAAATTAAAACGAGCAGGAAAAACTACATTCCATACATGACCTCAAATAACCTCTTTGTGGTCCTTGAAGGTCACTAATATGAGGTAATTCTCACAAGACTTTAGAAATGTGATGGTATTCATCGAGCAAAAGGGGCAGTCACGACATTCAAAATATTATTTTTAAGATTATAGAAGATTTTCCTGCATTTAGCGATATTGCGAGAATGACCTCATATTGGTGACCTTCAGAGACTAAAATGATTTATTTAAGGTCACATCTGAATGTAGTTTTTTCTGACCGTTTCAAAAATATACCATACCATTTAAAAAATGATCGTGACCTCAATATTCGTATTTGATAAATTTTTAAGTTGAACACAGTAATTGGATCATATTCAAAATCGTTTAAAAAATCAACGCCGTTGGAAAAATTTTCCTTATTATGTCGGACTTATGATGTTTCTCAAAATTGAAGTTCCATTATGTACATAATCTATCCGCAGTTTTTCGTTACTAGTATTTTGGAAACCTACGGATCAAGCTTTTAATGAAATTCTGACCATTTTTTTAATTATTCAATTCAACAATTCAAGTCCCTACATATAACAGTGAAAATCTAATAAAGTGAATACGAATAGTATAGTAGGTTGATTTCTTACATTCCATTTTATTTACTTTTTAAGAGTTAAAAGTTAGTTTTGTAGATATGTGTGCGGAAATAGCTTTTCGTTTATATTGTGACGTGTTCAGTCACGAAAAACACAATTAACGAAACAGAACAACGAATTTGATTAATTTAAATACACTAATGTTATATATAAGTCCACACAATTTATTTCACTAGAAAGTCTTTTCTTCTATTCGCCGTTATCGTAAACACTACCTAATTGCACTCTATGAATTCTATCGCCACTATGGTTCGCCAATCGATCGCTTTTGTCATTCGCTCGTAAACTTCAGCTGTCAACTAACTAACTCGGTGCGAACCGGCTCGCCTTATATAGTTTTTTAGCTTCTTTCTAGGGAATTCCACAGCCTTCTCGCAATCCAATTGTTTTCCCATTAATCTCTGCTTGAGTTTTCTAGATGTTTCAGGAAAGCCAGGAATATTCATTGTCCTTACAGGGAACGTGTTTGTTAATTAGGCTCACACCAACTCAATTGGCAAGTACTCGTGACAATATGTATGCACAATATCCTATAGGACTTCTGATATTACACCAATTATCTAATAACATGAAATACAGTCGGTCGAGTGGCGTATGGTATACTTCGGTTTGGTCAGAAGTATTGACAACGGTACTTTATTCTGCCTTACTTTTATATGGACTTTTGTTTTGTTACTTGAATACAAATCTGGTAACTTACGAATCGAATATAAGAATTACACATTTCTTTCATATTTTTTATTTATATTCTTATACAATGCATTATTTATAAAAGGATAATGCCGCCCGTTATGATTGCATGAAACAGCAAATCCTTATGTTCGGTTTATAAATTACCAGTGGTGTATATAGGGGCCTCAAAGAAGAAGATATAGCTTTCCTAATTTTATAACACTACAATCACACCGTAGGATATTTCTTGGATATAAAGTAGGTAGCTGAATCAATAGGTCAAGGTTTTTACAAAAACAGTAAATTTGAAATTTCAATTTTTTTGCATTATTTGGCAATTTTTTTATTTCAATATCTATTTAATTCAAATATCTATTTAATGTATACTTTAATCCAGACCAGCCAGGTCATAAATCATGTCCTCTGGTTTTATATTATATTTAGATAGTATATTAGTGAATTTAAGGTAAATATTTTACTTATATTTTTCCTTCATTCTATTTAAACAGATAAATAACAGTCTCGAATAAAACAAATCTAAAATTAAAATAGTTCAATCGTTTTAATAGTTCCATCAATTGTTCAGAGTTGCCCTAGTCAATCTCATAAAACCGTTATTCAATCAGGGGCGGATTAAAATAAAAAATGAGACCTGAGGCTGAAAAAGTTCAGAGCCCCTTCACGAAAAGTATAAGCGAACTAAAATTTTTATTTCTTGCGACAGCCAATAAATATTAGCATTACTGATACGAGTATGGTATTCGTTTGAAGAAAATATGTTCACTTTGTGTTGTATTTTAGAATTTGTATAGGTTATTTTTATTTTTACTGCAATTATTTCAAAACAAACCTTTTATTCAACATCTGAGACGGGCTACAACCCCACTAAGCTCATACCTGTATAAAATATATAGATACATTAAACAAACCAACATAACCACAACAAAGGATGTCAATTTAAGAACCTAGAAAAACTAAATGTGCAGAACACGGTATTGAGCATATTTTTTATTTTTGCACAATAATTCGTTCCCAAATATCTATACTATACGGTCTTATAGTAACAGGGTTGTTTGGATGCCATTAAATTTAATTTTTCCACGGTGCATTTTTGTGGAACATAACATACTATTAAGAGTTTAAAACAAAGTTTGGCCAAGTTTCCACAATTTATTGACGATAACTCTCTTGTAGTTAAAAAAATATTAAATAATTTGTTGTAGTCGGATACTTTTTTATATCTTTTATATTCTCTTTTATTCTTATTGATAATTTTCTACCTATTTGATAAAGGTAAATGGCATCAAATTTAAACAGTTGATTTTATAAACGCCATTTTTACTATCAAAAGATTGTGCTTGTTTGTTATTTATTATTATTAAGTTTGCCTATATTAATTTTGTTTGCTGATATGTGATATGGTATAGTCTTTTAGATCGAAACAATTGTTGAGTTGACAACACTAAATTGGTGAAACTTTTCCAAAATATGTTTTATTTTTGAAATATTTAATTAAACGATTAATGTACCTCATTTTTCTGTTTTGAAATGACCGTAGAATTATCTAGTGCAGGTGTGATAATTTTGTCTTGAGGGTCGTCCAATGGAGTCACAATATCAATAACAGTCGAGTCCAGCTTCCGCTGTTGCTCTCGCTGTATGTTCTCTCCTATTCTCCACGAACGGAATATGTTTAGAAGCAATGACAAATTTGACATGCTTCTTAAATTGCAATTGCTTTATCATGGGATAGTTCTGAAAAGATTATAAATATATTAATGTATCACATAATAAATATATTTGTTTTTAATTATGGCTTTTTAGGGAACGACCTGTTAATTAAATTAACATCACTCCTATTTGCGTAAACAAAAATAATATAGGTTCTTTTATAGTCAACAATAATAAACAAAATATTCTGGAAAAAAGTGGTGTCTTCAAGGTGAATTGTTTACATTGCTCCGCCTTTTCTATTGGACAAACAGGTCGTTCCCTAAAAATCAGAAAAGAGGAACATAAAAAATCAATCATCCAAAATAAGAAATGCACTGGACTATCCAAACATTGTATTACTAATTAACATTTTATTGATACAAAAAATTGCAAATTGTTAAACAATTTAAACAAAGGCAAACGCTTAGATTTATATGAAATCTTAGAAATTAATAAAGCGTATAAACATAATTTATGAAATAGCCAAACCGAATTTTGGACCTCCTCACTTTTAAGTTTGTTACTGTAATGATAATTGCTTAATGGCCGAAACAATTATTAGAATTTTCCTCAACAAAATTGTAAAACAAAAGTGTACCAAGTGTTTTAATTTTCGTTTTTTTGATAAATTATACATAATTAAGAGAGGAACATGGGAAGTAAATAAAATACCTGAGGGAGGAAGGTGTGGTGCGATCAGGCCGGTCTTTTAAATGTAGGCAAAAGACAATTATAAGAGAAAGGTTAGAAGAACAAATGACACAAAAAAAGTACTAAATAAAACATAATTTGGGTACAGAAAGGGATAGGGAACAATTGTGTAATTAATTTGCTAAAAAAATGCAGTACTAAAAGAAATAGAAAATAAAAAGTTTTTGTAATGTTGGTAGAGGGTGGAGAGAGAGGAGATGTTAAATATGCTTTCAAAAGTAAGTATAGAAGGAGGGTTAATAAAAATATAAGGCAAATTTATAGAGAAATAGCGGGGATAGTGAGGGTGAAGGGTGAGCAGATAAGGGAAGGTGGATTAGTAAGTAGTATAAAAATACGGTCCATAACGTACACCGATGATATTGTATTAATGGCAACAAGTTTTGAGGGTTTAAAAGAAATGGTAAAAAATCTGGAAAAGTAGTTGTTGCGGAAGGGGTTGCAATTATATTATTATAGCATTTGGCGGAAAAAGAGGTAGAAGAGGAAGAGAAAAGAATGAAATAGTATGGTAGAGGTAGAGACAGAAAGAGTTAGGGACTATCTATATTTGAAATACATGATAAGGGATAATAATGAGGATGATAGACATATTTCTAGCCAAATGGCCAAGGTTACAGCAATCATGGAAAAGGTGTGGGGATAGGACAGAAACTATGTAATGAAGGCTGGATAAGGAGAATAGTGATATTTAATGTGGTAGTGAATAGTATTGCATTTTATGGGGTGGAGATTTGGGGATGGGAAGAAAAATATAAGTGGAAACTATATACAGAAAATACAGTGGACTTCATGGGAGCTGCTATGGGTTCACCTCTTTCACCAGTTATGGCGAACATCTTTATGGAAGCCTTTGAAGAAGAAGGCATAAACTCCGCTAACCTTAAACCAAAGTACTGATTTAGATACGTCGACGACACATTCATAGTGTGGCCACATGGGATTGCTGCTTTGAGTGACTTTCTACAGCATCTCAACAGTCAACATAACAACACAAAATAATGAAAAACAAAAACAACTTTAACAGAGAAGACGGGAACACATTAAGTAACACATGAAAAACGATCCTCAAGAAAATGAACAGTGTATCGGAGCGACCCACTAGCCCCACCCATTAGCAGTCAACCATGACCACAACCGACACGTGATCAGCTAAGCATAAACTCCAAGCGATATATACCCAGGAGCAGAACGTGAAAACATCAGTCATTAGATATACTTCTGAAGGAGCCGACTGAATTAGTGGTGAAACGTCAAGTATGAACAAACGACGACCACGGTAATACACGGATTAATATGATTATCATTTATGTATTAATAAAAGGGGTCCTATTATAAAACTAAATAAACTAAGTTCAAATGATTTTCCAAAATTTGAGCTTTACTACCCAAACGCCAAACAGCTCTGTTTCTCTTATTACCTAGCACAATGACCTGACATAACATACTCTTTCGACTCCTATTGATATTAAAGAAGTGATCTTTATTTTTAATAAGAATGCAAATTACAAGTATCTATATTTTTTTATATTTTATTAATCTTCACTAAAATTTTTAGCGTTGCTATTTCGATACTTAACCAAGAAATAAGTAGATAATATTAGTAATGTTAACCATACCCCATCCCCGAAGTTAATTTTAATTGTTCAAAATTTTTTAACAAAAAGTAGCTCTTTAACTAAGAAAAAATATTTTTTTTATACTTATATAACGAAAAATAATTCTTTTTTAGTCCTTTGTAGTTTGCACCATTTTCCCTTTAAAACAAAAAAATTAGGAATATATTAAGGTAAATGGGTACTAAATGCATTCGATTATTAGATTTAAAACCAAACTTACTTAAATCGTCCATAACTGAATCGTCAAGACTTTTTTTTTTATTTCTAAGATTATGTCTGTTATCTCTTGAAAGTTAAGCTAAGATTAGTGCAAGTTACTTTTAAATTATAAGATTCTATTTTCGATAGTTAATTAAATTACTATATAATATAAGAATAAGTTTATTTAAAAACACAATATGGAAAATTTCACCAACTTTATTATTTTTGTACTCGACAAATTTGTTTCGAGCTACGAGCCCATTATCAAGAGTAACATATATACTAACAATTCAAAATCACTTACATCAATTTATAGATAACTTAAAATTAGTGGGGATGAGTAACTACCCAATTCCAACTGATTATTTACAACGTTCTCCGAATTTTTTAAGGCCTTATTTATTTCTAAAAATTCATACAAGGATAATTTTTTACTTTTTACTGTATTTACATGAAAGAATTTGGTGTTTTCTAAATTTAATTTATGATTTAACCTAGTACAATGTTCGCTAATTCCTGATTTAACTTCTTTTTTATTGATTGATTTTACATGTTCATTGATCCTAATCTCAAAAGCTCTACCTGTTTGTCCTAGATATACAGCATTACATTCATTACAAAATAATTTATATATGCCATTTTTTCGTTTTATATCTATTTTACATTTATTATTAACTAGTAAGCTTTTTAAATCTTTTTTGTTGCACTCAATGGCTGACATTTCTAATTTTTTAAGAGTATTTTTAAATTTATAACTAACATTTCTTATAAAAGGTAAAGAGCAAAAAGTATTAAGTTTAATTTCATTACTGTTATTATATAACATTTTTGTTACTTTTTTATTCAGCTTATTTTCTAATAATTTGTCAATGATATGAGTATTAAAACCATTGTTAATGGCAATTGTTTTTATAATATTTAATTCGATGTTGAAATTTTCAAGTGATAGGGGTATGTTTATTAATCTTTCTATGAAAGAATTGTAAGCAGCTAATTTTGTTTTTAAGGGATGATTAGAGTCGAAAGGAATGGTTGTATCAGTAGTTGTAGGTTTGCGGTAGATATTAAAACTAAGCTTGTTATTGTTTTTTATTATGTTGAGGTCCAAGAAGTTTAATCTGTTGTCAATTTCTTTTTCTATTGTAAATTTAATGTTGTTATCTAAAGTATTAAGGTAATTAAGGAAACTATCCAGTTGTCTATTTGTGCCTGACCAGATACAAAACACATCATCAACATAACGGTTCCAAGAATGAATATTTTTGATAAGTGGGTTTTCGCTGCTAAATAGAATTTGTTCGAATGCTGACATATATATTTCTGCTAATACAGGTGACAAAGGTGACCCCATAGGGAGGCCATCTTTCTGTTTAAAGAAGTTATTATCAAATTGAAAGTAGTTCTGATTAAGACAAAGTTCTAATAATGAAATTAAATCATTGGTTTTCGTTTCTCCTAATTGACTGTTATTTAATTTTTCTTTTAAAATTGCTATAAGTCTCGGTAAATGAATGGAGGTAAATAGACTCGTGACGTCAAATGACACTAAAATAGAATTACAAGGTAGTTCGAGTTCTTTGATTTTATTAATAAAAGCCAACGAATTTTTAACACTGTATATTGAATGGCAACTGATATTGTTTAATAAAATGGAATTGACATGGCGACACAATTTATAACAAGGCGCGTTGACGTAAGATACAACAGGTCTCATAGGCACCTGATTTTTGTGGATTTTAGGGAGACCATATAGGACAGGAGCTGAGGGATTCATGTTTTTCAGTTTAAATAAATATCCATCATTAAGCCAAAAATTATCAATTTTTAGTGTGTTATAAAGTTTTAATTGAAAATTTTTAGTAGGGTCGTTTTTCAAAGTTATGTATGAATCATCTAATAGAGAGTATATTTTTTCCGTATATGAATTTTTATCTATTATTACCACACTGTTGCCTTTGTTCGCTTTTGTGATAATTAGATTGTATCTAATCTAAATCTAATCATCCCTTAAAAACAAAATTAGCTGCTTACAATTCTTTCATAGAAAGATTAATAAACATACCCCTATCACTTGAAAATTTCAACATCGAATTAAATATTATAAAAACAATTGCCATTAACAATGGTTTTAATACTCATATCATTGACAAATTATTAGAAAATAAGCTGAATAAAAAAGTAACAAAAATGTTATATAATAACAGTAATGAAATTAAACTTAATACTTTTTGCTCTTTACCTTTTATAAGAAATGTTAGTTATAAATTTAAAAATACTCTTAAAAAATTAGAAATGTCAGCCATTGAGTGCAACAAAAAAGATTTAAAAAGCTTACTAGTTAATAATAAATGTAAAATAGATATAAAACGAAAAAATGGCATATATAAATTATTTTGTAATGAATGTAATGCTGTATATCTAGGACAAACAGGTAGAGCTTTTGAGATTAGGATCAATGAACATGTAAAATCAATCAATAAAAAAGAAGTTAAATCAGGAATTAGCGAACATTGTACTAGGTTAAATCATAAATTAAATTTAGAAAACACCAAATTCTTTCATGTAAATACAGTAAAAAGTAAAAAATTATCCTTGTATGAATTTTTAGAAATAAATAAGGCCTTAAAAAATTCGGAGAACGTTGTAAATAATCAGTTGGAATTGGGTAGTTACTCATCCCCACTAATTTTAAGTTATCTATAAATTGATGTAAGTGATTTTGAATTGTTAGTATATATGTTACTCTTGATAATGGGCTCGTAGCTCGAAACAAATTTGTCGAGTACAAAAATAATAAAGTTGGTGAAATTTTCCATATTGTTTTATTAAATAAACTTATTCGTACAATGTTTCACAAAAAGTGCACCCTAGATAGTTTAAATATAATAAAAAAAGATTTTGCGCTTCGGCAGAATAAATAGTAGTAAGTGTGTAAGTATGATTATGAAACATATTAATTTTTAATGTTTAAAATGTTAAGAATTTCTGATTGATGAAATAATCAGATGAGGCAATTTTATATTCGGAAAGAGCATTTGAAAATGATTTTTTTAACGTAACACCCGTTAATTAAAAAGGAAACTTATAAAATAATAAAAATCTAAGGGCGTTATTTTTGTCTTGCCAACTTTCTCCAACTCACGTAGGTACCGTGAAGATTACGGATCCAGTAGAAAATATTCTGATTTATTACTCATTTTCGGAAACAAAAATCAAAATAAAAAAAATTATGTAATTGTTTTGTTTCTAAATTCAATATGTAAAAATTAATATGTATATAAAGGAGACCGTGGTGTTAATAAAGAAAAAGTAAAAAGGTCTTACCCCTAACTCACCACAACACTGTTTAAAAACGCGGACACGTGTTTCGCTCACTTACATTTTGAGAGCATTTTCAACGAAAGACTTGCATTGAAAAATATTTTTTCATGTGAAGAAATAAAAAATAATATTTAGTAGTATTAAATAAAATACTAATATTCTTTCAGTTTCCAATCAATACAAGACAACCAATAAGATAAAATAATTAATAACTAGCAATTGAACATTGTCATCGTTTTTATAATAGGTATTATTAGATAAAGATTTGAAAAATAAATCGGCACCTGACTACGGAAATGTACAAAATTAGCCATAAACTAACAAAACCTATATGTTGAACAAAAAGTAAAAAGCTTTTACCCCTAATTTACCACAACACTGTTTAAAAGACGCGGACACGTGTTTCGCTCACTTACACTTTGTGAGCAAGTCTTGCGTTGAAAACTCTCATCAATCGAATAAATTGATCTAGAAAAGACAAAAACAGTATTGGGTAACCAATTTCTTTGTGTTTATTATAGTGTTAGGGTTGCCTCATGTATCTACATGTATAAATTAGTTTACTTCGTACGATAAAAGCAAAGATGAAGTAATAGATGGGAAACCTTAGAGAAAACCTTTAATTAGAAATTAGAAGAAATTTGCGTCAACTAATGAAGGAGTCTGTTCTTTTTTAATTAAATGTTTCCGAATAACGCAAAAAAACTTCAGCACATACAGTACATAAAGTAATATGAGAAAGCCAAAAAGAATAAGGGTCGTTTCATTGTTTATTAATTTCCCATACACCGAAATCCTTAAAAGTGTGTCTCTTTTATATAATACACGTAGATGCTGAGTATGTTATAAGGGATAGTGAAAGCAAAGTTAAAGGGAACTTATTGCGAAAACACGAGAGGAAACAGTAACGGTACATAATGTTGTTACCTTTGATAAAAGCAGTTTTGTGAAGATATAATGAAAAAAGAATGTCTTTTTGCGGAAAACATAAAAACGCAATAACGTGGTTTATATGAAATACGAAAGTGCTTTATAATTAAGTAATTGAAACTTTCTTTATTCAAGAGAACATAACACAAATTGTGAACTATAAAACTAAGCAATATGCAATTCTGTTTCTCTCTGTTTTTTTTTTCATTAATTTCAAACTGTTACTTACTATCAGATACTTATATATGTTGTATGTATATGAAATAAAATTTGAAAGGTTCCTTTGATCACTATTTTTTACTTAAACGGGTATTCTTAATTCATAATGTATGCGCACAAACAAGTAGCTTACCTTAATTTTGCAGTCGTTTAATAGCGATTACATTAAGTATAAAAACTACCGAAAAATAACGAACTTTAACGCGACTTGATATCACCAACTTTCGCGTAATAAGTTCGACTAACGAATGAGAAAAGGCGCGTCCTGGAATATACCGAATAATTCTCTCTCTCCCTACACATTCCCTGAAACTGATGCGTACAAAATGGATACGTATTATAATAAAACAAAAGGAATACGCTTCATGCCAATTCATTAATTTAAACTCTAGAGTCTCTTTCGAGAAATTCATAATGATGAAAACTGTTTCTGTATCTATTTTCGATTTCATTCAAATGCTGTCATTACCCGAAATAGAAATTTTGAATAAACTTTTCAATATTTTCTCAGAAGTTTCCGAATTATATTAGAAAAACGATGACAATGCTCAATTGCTAGTCATTAATTAATTTGTCTTATTGGTTGTCTTGTATTAATTGGAAATTGCAAGAATATTGTTATTTTATTTTGTACTACTAAATATTATTTTTTATTTCCTTACATGAAAAATATAATCTTAATTAAGTACATATTTTAATTTATGAACCATTATTTGTTTTTCACTCATATTCATAAGTAGCTATATAAATATTAGTTGTTTCAAAAGCATTTTGAAGTAGATTCTGAAAAAACTGCAGTTAAATTTTATTGCAGGTAGAGAAATAAAAGCTTAACAAAATATTGTGACGTGTGGACAACCCACAATACACGAAGCAGCGTCAAGTCAATTTTGTGGGTTGCTGAATTTTTTTTAGAATAACAAAGAAGACTAAAATGGGTTCAGCCCCTATAAATGAGCTGTTACGAAGCTGATGAGGCGATCAAACAGAAATAAAAGAGCGATAAGAAATGATTCAGGAGCGATATACGACTATTACTTATAATTATTGAACACTTCATAGTTTTACATTAATCGTATTATTTAAGTAGATTCTTATCATATTTTTTTTTTAATTCACAATGTTATTTCAGCTTGGAAAATTGATACACATTTTTTAGTACAACCAAATGTAAAAAATCACCCTTATCATTTATTTTATAATTGCAATTTTTAGCTACTTATTAGTAGAAAAGTGGAAAAGTATGTGCTTGTCATTATTACATAAAATGTCTTTCCAGCTATGATATACAGAGTGTCTCAAAAGTCCTTGGACATAGAACAACCACAGCTTCTTGGGATCAAAATAAGTCGTTTTAATCACATCTATCTATATACCAAATTACTTCGTTTACCCGTGGGAGGGTGGCAAATGTGAGAAAAAAATTGTTTTCCTTCGATTAATTAAAAATGCTTCGTACTTTCTGAAGTATAAATTACTTCACAAGGGTGTAAACTATCCCCACCCTTAGCTATAATTATCGTAAATTTTTTAGGAGGATCTTATTTAAGAAATAAATCGGCTCCACAAGTACATTTTAATCAGATTTATTTAAGGGTGGGTGTAGCATTCACTCCAATCATATCCTCATTAACTTGAATAGCATGTCAGAAGTTACTACCTCCTTAGATTAGTCCTTATATCAAATTTTATTCAAATAGCACAATGCATACACAACAGTGTTCCCAGTGCATTTATATAAATCAACAAAAGTATTTTTTATAAGGACCTTATTTTCATTCAAAAAATTCAGAATGACAAATGTTTACAAAAATGGAACGTTCAAAAATTTGATAGTTGGGTCTTATAGTAATTACTGTTTAAATAAAAAATTAATTGTATTAAAAGAATAAATTAGTCAGAATGCGAAAGGTGTTTTATTACAGCTTCTTGGGATCAAAATAAGTCGTTTTAATCACATCTATCTATATACCAAATTACTTCGTTTACCCGTGGGAGGGTGGCAAATGTAAGAAAAAAATTGTTTTCCTTCGATTAATTAAAAATGCTTCGTACTTTCTGAAGTATAAATTACTTCACAAGGGTGTAAACTATCCCCACCCTTAGCTATAATTATCGTAAATTTTTTAGGATGATCTTATTTAAGAAATAAATCGGCCCCACAAATACATTTTAATCAGATTTATTTAAGGGTGGGTGTAGCTTTCACCCCAATTATATCCTCATTAACTTTATAAGCATGTCAGAAGTTACTACCTCCTTAGAGTAGTCCTTATATCAAATTTTATTCAAATAGCACAATACAAATACCTACACAACAGTGTTCCCAGTGCATTTATATAAATCAACAAAAGCATTTTTTGTAAGGACTTCATTCTCATTCAAAAAATCCAGAATGACAAATGTTTACAAAAATGGAACGTTCAAAATTTTGATAGTTGGGTCTTATAATTAATTGTATTAAAAGAATAAATTAGTCTGAATGCGAAAGGTGTTTTATTACATGATAATATGTTACGGGACTGTTAAGAAAAAGATTTACAATTTTTCAGAGCAAATAAAAATGTGCTTGCAAAAATTTTTAATTTTAATTAGCACGACCTTGTTCTAATGAACAATCAAATTCAGAAAAAAATGAAATGGAAAAAGGCTCACTTCTATTCACTATAAAAGCATGTTTAAATGAGGACGTGGGCTTCAACCACTTTGCGTGGTACGGCCTCAGTTTTGCGTTGATAATGCCCATATAAAGGACAGATTAAGTCGACCTAGATCTAGATCCTTCAATAGGTTGTAATTTTCCTCATTTCTGACTGATTTGACTATGAGAGACCGTATCCCAAACTTACCCGCTTTTAAGTTATTGGACTTTTAGGTTTTTTTATAATAATTGCCAATTTTTTGGTTTTGTGCCACTAATTTATTTGTTTTTGCTATTTCTTTGTAGTACATAAGTTGCTTTATTATTTATTTAAACGAAATAAGAAGATGATTAACAACAGATGTAGTGAAAAGGATTTAGGTCGACTTAACCTGTAACCCTGTATAAACTGAACGAAACACGTGTGTGTTGAATTAACATAAGTTTCTTTTAATTCAATTTTATTCTACTTTTTTTTTTAAAACTTTTGCAATAGAATTAGAAAAATACAAATCACCGTGTGAAATTAATATGACATTCCTTTTTACATAAAAAGACTTAAGGTATTTGTGGAATGTTACTCTTGATAATTTTCAAACAACTGTATAAAATACTCCAAATATCCATATTTCAGATATTTTTAATAAAACTTTACTCGGATGGTTAATTGTTAAACAAGAGTAATTAGTTACTAAATATAATTTTACAAACAGACTTTGTATATAAGTAGGTACTAGGTACAGATGTTAATGTGTATACATTTGAACATTATTTCATTTAATAATAGTTCAAGCAACACAATGCTTACAATATTTTATAGAACATGTTTACATGAATTCAAAAAGCATGCCAATCATATTGGGTTTCTAAAAAGGTTTCAAATTGTTGGTATCATCCCTTAGTACATGAAATTATAAAAAATTAGAAATAAAATGACTTTTATACAACATAACAATTTAATACTTTGGATTTCATTGAGTCACTGAATTCTATTGTAACGAATTTTCTAGTCAAACTATTTATTTAAACAATTATATACTTTAACACTATTTATAACACTTAAACACTAACTTAGAACTACCATTTATATCACAACAATTCACTTATTTATATAACAATTTATTTATATCACTTTGTCTATTATCGGTTTTAATTCGCGCACTGATGCTTTCTTCAACTAACTCCCCTCGATCCAAAGATGATCACTATATATACACCTTTCGAACTTTCTAGACCTGGTCGAGTAACATCGGTAGTCGCCCAAACTTCTTCCGAAAGACCGTGGCAATCCCACGGCTCATGTCCAAATCCCTTGCCACACAATGAGCCAGCGAGTGTTCATTCGGGACGGCGAATAAAGTCCTGCTGAACTTCGGTGGTGACTCCAAATCGGGCTTTACTGTGTAAGCTCTGTTCGGCCATAAATTCTTCGTACTGGGGCTCTGGCGATCGAGCCTGCACAACTCTAACTCGAGCTTCTTCGTGGTTGTCCCCAGCATATGGAGCCAGTCGGTTGAAGTGGACTACTCTTGGTTTTCCATTGGGAGTACGTCTAATTCGGTAGATTACGTCATTGATTCGTTTGATAACTTTGTACGGGCCTTACCAATCTTGTTGCAGCTTCGGCGAAAGACCCCTTTGACGCTTCGGATTATAAAGCCACACTAAATCTTCTTCATGGAATCCTCCATCAGTGGCCTTAATGTCATATGTGTCCTTCATCCGGTCACTGGCTATCTGCATATGGGAACGTATCTCGTCATGGATGTCGTCCAATCGTCTTCGGAGTTCACTGACGTAATCTTCTCCAACCACGTCTTCGCCAGGTTGGCATCCGAACTTTAAGTCGCATGGTAGTCGTAACTCTCGACCGAACAGTACCCTGGCTGGTGTTTGTCCAGTGGTTTCATGTATGGAAGATCGGTATGCCAAAAGGAACAATGGCAGATAACGATCCCAGTCTCGCTGATGTTTGGAGACCATTTTGGACAGGTACATGTTAATGGTCCTGTTCATTCGTTCTACCATGCCGTCTGATATAGGATGTAGGGCTGTAATTCGAGTTTTATGAATGCCCAATATTTTACAGATGTCCTGGAATATGGCTGACTTGAAATTCCGTTCTTAGTCGAAATGCAGCTCCAGTGGTGCTCCGAATCGGCTGAATAACTCTTTCACGAGCGTTTCCGCCACTGTAGTTGCCGTCTGGTTTGGCAGGGCGTACGCTTCAACCCATTTCGTAAAGTAGTCCATTGCCACTACGATGTACTTATTTCCATCTTCAGATTCTGGGAATGGTCCGGCAACATCTATGGCAATTCTTTCGAATGGGCTGCCGACGTTATACTGTTGCATCGGAGCACGCTGTCGCTTCTGAGGTCCCTTACTGGCGGCGCACGTCGTGCACTTTCTGCACCAATCTTCCACGTCCTTCTTGCAGTTGACCCAGTAAAATCGTTCTCGTACTTTACCAAGGGTCTTCTTTACGCCGAAATGTCCTCCCGAAGGGTCGTCATGGAGGCACTGCAGAACCTCTTTTACCAAGCTTCTCGGTATCACCAGCTGACGTCTGCTTTCTGTGCCATCTTGATTCTCAACGACGCGCTTCAAGAGACCATCTTCTTCATCAATGGAATCCCATTGGGCCCACAACGATTTCACTTCTGTTGACTTGGCAGCCACTTCTTGCCAGGTTGGTCTTCTGCCTTCTTTCTTCCAGTCCAGGAACATTTTAAGGAGCACGTCGGAATGTAGTTCTGCCTTAATGTTGTCGGGCTGTCACTGCTCGTCCAGGATAGTTATCCTCCTAACCTCTTCATGTTCCTCGACGCGTTGACAGTGTTTACAATTGTCCGGGCAAGGTCTTCTGGATGAGGCGTCGGCGTTTTTATGGCTACTTCCCGCTCGGTGTTCTGTGTCAAAGTCGTACTCTTCTCTCTTGGCCAGTGGTAGTCTCCTGGGTCGCTGGCGGATGGGTTGGGCCTCGCCAGTATTTATTTTGTGCAGGACGGTGTTGGTTCGTCCCTTCTTGCCACCTTCTACTTCAAAGACGTCTTGGTATTCTTTTAGTAATCCTTCTATCTGGCGTCGTTGGTTAGGATTACATTTGCCCCCTGCTTCCTGGCGCAATTTCGACAAGGCTTCTGGTAGGCGTTGCGTGTCTTCCATTGGTGTTTTTAGTTTTCTGACTTGGGATGTTACGGTGTCCTGGGTAGTTAGCTTGAACTCTTCTCTGTTTAGGGTCACGACTTTTCTTTGGAAGCTCAGGCAAAAGTCGTATTTCCGTAGCACATCCAAGCCCAGAATGACGTTGTCGTCAATTTCGGCCACAAGCACGCAGTGTCGGAAGGAGGTCTTCCCTATGCGGATCTTAACATGGCTTTCACCATAGACATTTACCATTTCCCCGGTGGCCGTACGTAGCTTCCATTGGGTCGGTTGAAGCTTACTTGTAGTCATCATGTTGGCTCGTATAATTGTCCTGCTTGCTCCGGTATCCAATAAGAACGAACACCGCTTTCCATTTATATGTCCCATAAGAAAAAGGCTATCAGCTCTATCTTTCATGGTTTTAGTAAGTGCAACTAGACCGGGGGCTTCTTGCTCCGGGATCGACGTTTGCCCCGCCGCGCCGACCCTGACTAGTTTTCCTGTATGCGAGGCTTATCTTCTTGAGGAGCAGATCTTTCGCTCTTACAGCTGCTTCTCACATGGCCTAACTTCCCACAATTCCAGCACCTGACTTGTCTGGGCTTTCGTTCAATTTTAGTCGTTACTCGGCGAATCATCTCTTCCAGTCTATCCAGTCTATCGTCCCAACCGGCTGACTCTTCTTTTAATTCTCGCACTCGACATTGTCGTTGCGACGCCTGTTTGACGACGTCGTATTCCAGTGCGCGGGCCAATGTGTCAACCAAAGTCCTCGGCCGGTCCAGTCGGAGTCGCTGTTGTATTTCGTCGTCCTTTAGTCCGTCAATGAACGCGTCGACGGCCAATCTTTCTAGGGTATCGTCGGCCGTACCCGGATAGGCGAGCCGGACTAACCGTGCAATATCCGCCTCGTATTCCTGAAGACTTTCCCCTGTCTTCTGTCGTCGGTTCTTTAACTGTACGTGGTACACAGCCGTCAGATGTGCTTGGCCGTATCGCATCTCTAATCTTTTTACTAGCCGATGGTAGTCTAGTAATTCTTCCGGTGGTAACGTGTTCAAAATTTCGCCAGCACCATCACGCAGAGCAAGAACAAGCGAAGAAGCTCTCTCTTCTAACGTCCATTTGTACGCTTTCGCAGCTACCTCGAATTGTGTCAAAAACGTGGTCCATGATGTTTTTCCGTCAAACGTAGGTAGCTTCATATGCACCTTGGATGAGATGACCTGTTCTTCTTTTACGTCGGGGATTTCTTTGCTGTCAACCACGCTATGTCTCTTTTCCGCAAGTTGGTGACTGGTCTCTCGTTTTTCCAGATTCAGAACCATTTCTTCCATTTGAGCCAATCTTTCGTCGAAAGTCCCCAGCTTTTTGTTTATTGCTTCTTGTTCAACCTTTACTCCTTTTAATTATTCTCTTGTTTCTTCTTCGAATTTTCCCAGTTCTTCTTTCAAATTTCCTTCAAATTTTTCTAATTTTTCTTCCAGGACTTTTGCATTTTCCTTTAATTTCTTTTCCAGTTCATCCTCGAATTCATACGTACTGGGATCGAAACCTTCTTGTATTAAAGCCTCCTCGAGCCGCTTCTGTAGGATGTTCTTCGTACCAGACGTATCTTCGTCTCGCTCTTCGAGTTCGCTTTTCAATTCGGCGACTTTTAACTCGAACAATTTTTTCGGCATTTTTATTTATTTTGTATTTTTATTACACTAGAAAATTCTCTGGGGATCGATTCGCAGACCCCACACCTGACACCAATTGTAACGAATTTTCTAGTCAAACTATTTATTTAAACAATTATATACTTTAACACTATTTATAACACTTAAACACTAACTTAGAACTACCATTTATATCACAACAATTCACTTATTTATATAACAATTTATTTATATCACTTTGTCTATTTTCGGTTTTAATTCGCGCACTGATGCTTTCTTCAACTAACTCCCCTCGATCCAAAGATGATCACTATATGTACACCTTTCGAACTTTCTAGACAGGAACAAGAAGAAATCCTGACTATTCCCGAATGATGAGTAATAATTAGAAAGTCCTCGATTATTCCAGAATTGAACTTGTTACTTGTCGCCGGAGAATTATTTACATCTTGTAAGTTGATAACACGAAAAGTACCGTGTAAGCATGTTCGCGATAACAAGTACATGCCACAAATTGTTATCGCACACACGTACTGTGTCACTGGTCGCTACACTATTATAAATTATTTTACTGGATTGTAATAATTTCTCTAATTCATTGAACAGAAATAATTGTAAGAGAAATTATTACAGTCTAATAAAGCAATTTAAAACAGAATTCCAAAGTTGTATGTCAAATACGTTTCACTAATTTTCTACTCAATCACAATCGTGTCTAAAATTTTAATTTATAATAAGTAACGAAGAATTTCGCTTAAATTAAAATTATTAATAATATTCAAATGCACCGATATTAATTAACATACGGGAATACGGAATAAAGTGCCATACCACAGTATCAGAAGGTTTCTTCAGAACCCAAAATTTTTTGTATATTTTTTTTTGTAATCAGTTGCTATTTGGAAACACATACGATGACAGAACCCTTTTACTTAGTATAACGTTTGGTGAAATAATTAATTAATAATCAAGACATATTACAAAAGTAAGTTCCGCTAAAAATCCGCAACCGAATCCTGAAGCCCCACGAAGGTTGTACGGTATTGTAACCTTCTATCCCATATCCATGAAGAAAGTTTGGTTTTCAACTTCAGGGGTTGGTTTTAAAGACGTGGGACTTCATAATATGAGAAAATGAAATGAAATTCTTCAGAAGATTCTAGAATTTCCCGAAAGGCCCCGAGAATGTTTCAAAATTTCATAAATGTTGTAGATGTTTCCAGAAGCTTCGTGAATGTTCTAGAAACTTTCAGAGTTCGTGAGCATTAAAGTTCTAGAATCTAAAAGGTTTTGAACGTTCCAGAAGATTTCATAATGCACTTGAACGTTATAAAATATACATAGGTATTGGTAGAACGAATAACTTTTATGATAATAATATTTTCTTGGTGATGGTTTAGCAATAGAGTTTTGAATTTAACAATAACTGTTCATGATTATTAAGTATTTTAGTGCATAACTTAATAGAAATCTACTGACTTTTTCTGAGCGAAGGCTGGTTAAGTGATAATAATTAATTATTCTGTAAAAATATACTCCCTCTTTCTTAACAAAAAATATGTATTCCAAATACATCAGTGAAAAAAACATTACTTTGCTAAAATTTACCTATCATTTTCTCCACTTGTTCAATAGAACAAAATTTGTAGAAAAATATGTATGTACATACGTTTTGGAGTTTTTACTGTTAAAGTGTGATTTTTGTAATTTGTAAAAACCAAAGTTAATACCTTACAATATTTAAAAAAAAAGCAATAACGTAAGCCATGAACAATTGAAATCGGTCAACAACTTTGCACAAAACAAAAATAATAAAAACCGTGAAATTTGGCCTTTTTTGGACATTTAATTACAAAGATTGTAATTGTAGTAGTACCTTGTTTTGGGATTCAATCGAAGAGTCTTTATTGCAACAAAAAGTTATATATACATCTCCACACACAAAAAAGAACATAATTTATTATCCAACCTATAAGTTTTTAGTACTATACATATAAACTAATCATTTCCCTTCCTTCTCCCTTATAATCATTTTTTCTGTATTTTCCGTCCCCGTCTTTCCACATCTCTCCTTTTTGAAAATTGCTTTAATAGGGTCAGACCACTACCATTCGCATTTATAATCTTTCCAAGTTCCTCCCTCTCATTCTTCCCCGTTACTTCTTCTAATACATGTTCCATTGATTCACTCTTTTCTCCACATACTCTACACAATCTCTTACTTTCTTCCATCCAAAGCTTATTCTCATTACACTCATTCCCTATTCTGAATCTAGCTATTATCTCTATACTTTTTCCTTCTCTTAGATATCCTGGCACCTCATCCCCTTGCCATTCTACCCATATAAACTCCCTCATATCTTTCACGTATCTTGATTCCCATATTTTTCTCAAATCCTCTCCTCTTACTGTTTCATTGCATCTTTTCCCCACCATCCTACTTACTTTCAATCCCTTTCCTCTCCACTCTTCCATTTGTTCTTTACTTATTGCCATTTCTGTTAAGGCCTTCTCCCTTTCCACATCATATTTATTTTTTTTTCTATCCCAATATCTTTTTCTCCTATCTCTTTTCTTAAATCTCCTTCCGGTAATTCTCCCAATTTTTCTTCGTATTTTACTGCTTGTTACATGTATAGAATAATTTCTTTTCTTAATTGTTTAGAAAGTTTCTTTGTACAGTTACTTAGAAGGATACCATTTGTATATTTTCTAACTTTTTGTATATCTTGTTGACATTTATAGGTACCACGACTAATTGTTGAGACGTCTCCTTTGTTCCCGTCACAGTCCTCTTTTTACCATTCAATTTTCCCTAAATAAAATTTATGACCGGACGCCACTTTCATTCCCATTCGAGATATCCTTTTGTACCCTATAAAATTTGTTACGCTCTTTTACCATATGTCTTCATTCACTCTTTCATAATTTTAGAAAGTGTTTGTACTCATTGTCCTTCTTCGAATTGCTTTCACTTCTCTTATCCTTTTCTTACCCTTTTCTATAACAAGCAATTCCAGAAATTCTATCCACTCCTATTGTTATCCCTACTGCCAGAAAAACTACCCAACTCTGGCACAAAACAATCTTGAAATACAAAAAGTATCAGTATCCCAGAGACCTTCCTGCGGTACTCACCTAACTTACCTTTACTTAGCAGTATCCCAGAGACCTTCCTGCGGTACTCACTTACCAAACTTACCTTTACTTCTAATTACGAAAAGAAAGTTTGCTTTTATATGTTTCAAAGAGTTTATTAATTTCTACAATTGTTTCGACGTCTTACGTCTTTTTCAAGAGTACAATGTATACTAACGTTAAGAACAGTTTTACTGCTATATATAGTCACTTAATTATCTAAATTGTTGGAAAATCCTAGGTAGTAGTCAATTACTGGAGTGCATCTAAAGTCTGTGTGATCGTTGGTAACAGTATATTTGTTAACAATATGTTTTTTAATCTCTAGTTGTTCTAACAGATTTAGTTTTCTACTTTTATTTTCTGAGTGCAATAGTTTAATATTCTCTAAATCTACACTATGACTATGGGATGTACAATGTTCACTTATACCTGTGCTAGTTTTTTTTAAGTGATATATCTCTAAAATGCTCCTTACTCCTAATTTCTAAATTGCGTCCTGTCTGACCTATGTACTTAGCTTCACAATCTTTACAATCTATTCTATATACACCGCTTTTCTTGTTCTTACTAATTTTTTGTTTATTATTACTTAATATTTTTCCTAGGTTACATTTATTAACTAATACCTTTACTTATCAGTATCCCAGAGACCTTCCTGCGGTACTCAATTACCCAACCTATCTTACTTGCCGAGGGCAAATCATACCTACTTATCTTACTTACCAAACTAATCCTACTTGCCGAGGGCAAATCATACTTATTTTACTTACCCAACAAATCATTCTTACCTTACTTATCAAACCTACTAAATCAATTTATCCTACTTATCAAACTGAACTTATCTTACGTATCCAATCCAACTACCCTACCTACCCCAACGTCTCAACATTAATCATTTCATTAATCTTATCCTAATCATCCTCTTCAATTCCTAGTTTAAGTCATTGTATATATTTAAATAAATCTATTCCTGTTATCATATATTCTTATTCTCACTTATCTACCTATCTAATTTCAACGCGAATGAACACTGCTCCTTCTTGTATCTTCCACCATTTTCCCACATTTTGTTTCCCTTCTTAATATGTAGTGGTATCTCTAGTAATTTACTTCATTTTTTTCGAGATTTTTTTTAATCGCTCAAAATATCTAACTTATCTCCGAAAGTGCGCCCTGAACCTTAAAAATATAGAAATAATCACAAACATTAAGGATGCAATAGAGACTAAACTTACAGTAAGATTATTAGAATTACAGTAGGGTCAGGCGTAGATGTAGGCAACCCATCAGGTGAAAAGGCAGCAATGGTGGTCTGTAGTAGGTTGCCATAATACAACAAGGACAGCTAGAATTCTCAAGAAAACCGACATTGCGTCAAAATATTCTCTAGACCAAATCCAGGCCTTGTTAATAGCTGCGAAGGGTGACTAATTACTCCACGTTATGTTAATAAGTTGATTTTTCTGAATACAAATATTCATATTAAAAGCACAGTTGTTTTAAAAAACAATAACTTTAATAAAAACAATTAAATGTTAAAAGCTAAACTAAGGGTATATTATGTATACTAAATCGGTAAATAAGTAGACATAAAAAGACAGAATGCATTGATGTCGATTCCATGGGTTAATGTTTTCCTAATATAATACGTTCCACTAGTGCTCTTGGGAGTGCATAAACTATCAGAATTATGAAGAATATCGACAGCAATACGAGTCCGTAGCAAATGCACTTTCCTCTGTATTCTCTGAAGAGTAGTTGTTTAATTGCGTACAAAGGTGTTCTCAAAAATGAAAACGAAGAATCTGGTCGTCTGAAATTGAAAAACTCAGTAACTGTAATAATCTTGGTCATAAATTGCCATCTCTTTTATTTTCGAGTTATGAGCAAAAGTTAAATATTTCCAATTTTTGCTACATGTCCTATCCTGATTGTTGTAAATATAGTAAAAAAATACCGGCCAAGTGCGAGTCGAACTCGCGCACCGAGGGTTCCGTACAAACCTGTATAATATGTGATATAACTAAAAATTTAAGGTTTTCGGAATTTTTCCTTTATATGTGCTATAAAACATTGCTTGATGCCAAATTTCAAGATTATAAATCGACTGGAAGTACCCTTTAGGTTTTGATTCCCTTGCGAGTAGTTGCGGGTTTGAAAATATGCGGCTTAAATTGCTGTTTCTTTTGATTGCGTTGACATAGAAGTTTGATTTTGTTTCAGCTTAAAGGTATTATAGACCTGAGTATTTGATATGAATTTCAATTTAATACCTCTACGTTTTCATGAGGAAAGAGGTAGTAACTTTAAAATTATTAAAAATATTTTTATTATATGGTGTAACTAAAAATTTACGGCTTTCGCAATTTTTGCTTTATCTGTGCTATAAGACGTTGCTTTGTACCAAATTTCAAGATTCTGAGTTCACGGGCATAAATGGCTGTATCTTTTGATTGCGTTGGCTTAGAAGTTTGATTTTTTCACAGCTCCAAGGGACAATAGACCTGGGTATTCCTGAGAAAAAGGGTCTTGACGGACGGACGGACGAACGAAGTGATCCTATAATAAGGGTTCCGCTTTTTCCTTTTGGGGTGCGGAACCCTAAAAAAAACAACTTTTACGTTCTTCGGACACTTTTATACGTAGAATATAGCAACGTCGCAGAAATAAAACAATAAAAGAAAAATACGACTTTCCGGATTTCTTAAAACATTATGGTAGTTATAATCACCCTTTCTTTCATTAATGTGGGAGAAATCAATTTCTGTTTTCACAAACTCCATTTTTTTTCTAAAAATTTGTTATAGTTTAGGATACTACATATATACAGCAAACTGGCCATTTTCGTGATATACGGGGGTGGAGATCTGGGAAAAAAGTGGAATAACCGTCTGGAAGCAACGATAAGTCAAAGCATAATTTTTTTTTATCAACTTGGAAAAATAGTATAGGTACTTAAATTTAACTTTATGACGGTTTGGGGGGGGGGGGGGGGAACAAAGAAAAATATGTAGAGTAAGTACCTTCTTCCTTACTTCTTGTTGAAAATCGATTTTTGACGAAGGTATGATTGAAAATCTATTGATAAGAAGACAGAAGAAAATTAGATTTAAATTGAAACTTAGTGTAAATTATTTTAACAATACTGTAGATTGTAATAATTTTATCAAATGTTCCTATAACGGCTTTTAGTACGTCATACAAATATTAGTTCTATTTGTGCAATATCAGATATAGATATCAGTTTAAATCTGATTTTGAAATATCGAATAGTTTCTCTTTGTACGGTGAACTCTATTAGGTTTATTTGAAGTCAAAGAGTAAATAAAGTTTAAGAAAAATTCAGTTTGTAACTTTCAGGAAGATAAAAACATCATCTATATTATCTGTTATGTTCTATAACTATTTTTCATTTTTTTGTTTAATTATACATTTTATATTTCATATTTCACATTTATATACATTTATGCATTAAATATTAAATCGTGATCTCTTGGGACATTTCAAAACAAAAGAATATTTTGAATACTACCTGGGGTCTTTTCAGTACCCTCATAAAGTTTATGTAGTACTGGAATCCTGTTCCAGTATTTTTCCATTTTACTTTTGTTAATGCTTGATATTTCCTGTTACTTACCCCCGCTAATTTTATTCATCTTCATTGTCGAGTTTTTACTTAGGCAACGTAAGTAACAGGAAAGATACTTTCCACAGAGATTAATTCAGTCAAAATTATTCCTTGAACCAAATCGGACGAGTTAAGTTTATATTTGTTTTATTAAATAAGATTTTGAAAATACAGTAGAACCTCGATAAGATAAATACCAAGGGAAACGTTGAAAAATTTGAGTTATTGAGGTTTTTACTTACTAAGGGTTTAAGTTAAGGAGGTTTTATTGCTTTATATTTTTACTTACAGAGGTCCGTTTATGAGCGTTGTTTAGAAATTATAGAGATAGACGAGCTAGGTTCAATGTAAATGAAACTTCGAAATGTTATTATGTACATACATACTTTATTTTAGGGTTAAAGGCACGTTTAATTAAGTTTATTTTATTCTACTTAAAAAAGTCGGTTATAATTTTTTTTTGTTTCAAACAATTCACACTTTCTACATCAATTTTATTACTTACTGAGGTGCGATGCCTAAATTATCGTTTAAGTTATAGAGGGTTCGTATTTTAAATAAAAGAGGTTTTGAACTCCGAGGGGAAGAGAACACAAAATTTTATGAATTTATAGAGGTTTTTACGTTATCGAGGTTTAAGTTATCAAGGTTCTACTGTATTAGGATTGTTAAGTTGGGATTTTGATTAAACGTTTTTTTTTTATTCCTTAATGTTAATCGTGATCCGAAATAACTAGTTACACAATTTTTTCTGGCGTGTAACGTACAACGTTTGTACAATATCGACACTTGAAAATTTTTGCGATGTTAAAAATTGTGTTTTCAGTTTATTAGCCGAATGAACATATGTTTAGGTAACGTTATTATTATTTACTATTATAACGAATAAGCGAAATTTTTATGGTGTTTTTTAATAATTTAATGTATTAAATGATGTCTTATAAAACAAATAATACTTAAAAACTAATTTTAAATATATATTAAAACTACTTGCCTAAATAACTACCAACTAGGGGCGTTGGTAATGGCAGGGACCCTTAATAAGGCATTAGGGCGAGTGAGAGCGGTCACCCGCTATACCACCCTAACCCTTCTTACTCGCTGGCTCGATCTTCGTTTTTACTTTATTCCTCACTCAAAACTAAACTAAACTTTTGGGTGTTTCATTCCCACCAATATTGGTGGGCGGGCTGTCCCCCCCCCCCCCCCGACCTACACTCTTGTGCAAAGTCGGAGGGGTAGGGCGGAAGGCCCTCTTCAGCCTCCTTCAGGAATCGTGGGAATGGGTGGGTGGTGGTGTAGCGGAAGAAAGATGAGATGGACGAAAAGAAGACAGAAGAGAAGTGAAAGACTATCTGTGGAATATTACTACCCCAGTATTTGCCTAAATGATCCAAGGAAACCACAGAAAAACTTGGACCAGAGTAGCCGGCCCCGGAATCGAACCGGTGACCTCCCGATTCTAAGCAATGATCTAGACCACTAGACCATGCCGCTCAGTCACTTACTCTCAAAACCAATTCTTTTATATTGACCCAAATTTGTAGTGATCTTTTACCCCCAAACGGAACTTTGCAAGTTGGTCACGGCCCACTTTTGCCGTGCAATTTTGCCGCATTTCCGTGTGGCGGTTCCTTGTTTCGTAAAATCAACACGTTGCATATTTTAATCAAAACAAATGTAATTAATGAAATGAAAAACAATTAAAAGGAAATTTTATTTTGGAAAAATATGAGCACTATGTGACACTATAGGTACCTACTTACTTAAATATTTGTACCGTCATTCCTTCTAATTTGTATTTTTTTAATTGAATTCGTGTGTTGATATTTTACGTAATGGGTAAAATCGATTGTGGTTTGCACTGAAACGTACAATAAACCTGCTTTATAGCTGAACGTAGTTTTTTTTTATGTAGCTAAATTAGGCAAACCATTTAATTTGGTACCCCTTACAATAAAACAACAATCTAAATAGTTTTTAAAATCAATTTAAAGAATAAACTAATTTCAATGTGAATTTTGTTTGTAAAATGTATAGGTATTTTTTGAAGATTTTAAAATTGTCGCTTTGTAAACATCA
Source organism: Agrilus mali (assembly GCA_029378335.1). Classification (NCBI taxonomy): domain Eukaryota; kingdom Metazoa; phylum Arthropoda; class Insecta; order Coleoptera; family Buprestidae; genus Agrilus; species Agrilus mali. Next base: position 14,917,765 of record CM055659.1, read on the forward strand.
ACATAACAACTTCAAGGACTTCAAAGCGTAAAAAAACAAAAACTTCGAAAAACTCCAAAATGTTATTACGTTTATTTCAGACCGATAAGCAAATCATCCCTTAGGATTTCATGGAAAACTGGCAGATTTCTGTTTATTCTCGTTTGCGTGCCTTAATCGCATTCAGCTATGTCGTGTCTTCAGTTTAAAAGTAAATATAAATAAAAATGAATTTGACAATAGCTATGAGTCCACAAGTCGTAGCAAATATCCGTGGTTTGGTCAGTACACAATAGAAGCAGTCTTGTTATAAACTGATAAGAACAACAAAATTGCGGTCTTCTTCTAGTGGATTTAATAAAACGCTGATCAAGAACTATTAGACTAATGTCGTGGGTTGAGTTTGATTAGAAACAATAAAAGGGCTAGTAATCATGAACCCAAAATTTGAGAGAAATTTTAACAAAAGGCATTCACTGCATGTCTATAATTATTTACATATCCATCCCAATTCGTACTCCACTTAAACACTTACAGCCTTATTAATAGTCAACGGTTTATAGGATGTTAGTAACCTACTATAAGTAGTAGCTATAAAGACCCTACCAAATGTGTTATACTAATAGACATCAGTTAAAATGCTACTAGCTAATAGAATGTTTGTGTCGAAACGATTTAACAACAATGCGAAATTATATCAAATGACCTACTGAACATGCAAACATCGGCATTTTTGACATTTAAATACTTAACCTTACTTATAAATTTATAACCATTATTACTACATACAGTGCAGGGTAGGGTTGTTAGTGGGCTTTCTCTTATAATTATTTAAGTAGTGTTGTAGTAGTTATTTGCGTTCAACATTCCGATAACAATTACCATCTTTATTAGCAATTTATGAAGTTACAATGCAAAAAGACTTAGAATTGGCCATACTAATTTAACGCATGATATACATCTAATTAAAAAGAACCACCCCCACAATGCACAAAATGCAACACCAGCTCCTTCCAAAAACCAGTGGCGGCTCAAAGTGAAGTAGGTGAAGTGCCTCTTCACCAGTTTTCTAGAAAACACCAAGATTTATTTTGCTCACAAAATAAATATAATATTTTATTAAATTACTTTTTGCTATGCAATAAATAAAGAAAATGCGTCCAAAAAGATGCATAAAATTATTGTGTGTGTTCAGAGTGCTTTCTACTATATGAAATTGCCCTATATGGGCCTTAATATAACTAATATAACTATATTGTTCGAAATTTGTTAGAAACGCCATTCAGTTAATGGAAAGACGAAAATAAACGGGATGTTTTGCAAAATGGACGGCTAACAGCTAAACTTTTGATTTCTGCAAAAAAGGAAATGAAAAAGATAGGTAAATTTTACAACATAAACATTAAATCGGTATGGTTTGATGAGTTTCTGTGGCTCTGCAGCAGTACTGTACTAGACAAATTATTGTGTTGACCCTGCTTACTATTTAGTAAAAAAAACTCGGTATGGAACAAGCAGAGATTTACTGATTTCTTAACTATAACAAGATAGAACATAAACATGCAGATTCATCAGAATTGAAACACAATTCAAGATGCTTTAAGAGAAAATGCAAAGCTTTTCAAAATACAATTCAACGAAACTTTTAGTGAATATCATGAAGAAGAAACCATTTTATAACTAAATTACAGATAAATTTGCAAGTTTAAAAGACAGATGAATACTGTTTATTATTGGACTCATTGTAAATTGTTTTATTATAGGTAGTTAGTTTAGATGTACGTGACTTTCTTCAGATTTCGTTTTACTACTCAAATTCCCTCATACCCTAACCTTCCTAGAACTCTTAGCCGTCCTAATTATAGTTTGTAACTCCCTGATTATGTTTTTAAAAAGAAAACTCTTTACTCAAAACAGTTTATTTAACTTTATAACTTAAAATAATGCAGGAAGTACAAATAGAGTTGCCTCGATACAACAATATGCGATGCACGTAAATTATATCGTCTTATAATCAACCGGTGGAGAGGTTACAGCAACTGTGGGAAAAATCGCGTACCTACTTACTTTTTATAGTGCGAAAATCGCTAGCGTTGCAAATGCAAGGGAAACTATTTTATTGCCTGTTCAATATTATTATCGTTGTTAACTCCTCCACCCCTAAGATGAAACTTTATTTCTTGAATAGTAATGAAGTTTCATTTACATCATTACTACCCTTATTTATTAAAAACATTTTTTTATTAAACATTATAATTTTATTATTAAAGTTTAAAAGTTATAATATTTTAATAGTTACTTATTTTTAAGTTCGTTTACTAGGTGTAAGGAACGCTACTTCCTTCAAAACGTCTTTTGATTCTGGGTTTTCTTTCTTGTTTAATTTGTATTTATTACGAAATCTTTTGAACAATGTGGTTCGTAACAGAATGATAATAAAAATGGTAAGATTTACCTAAGATTTGTTCAATTTCTAAAATTTGATTTTCAGTTATTATGCTTAGATGTAATTGTCCTAAAGAAGCAAAACTAATAGCAGTTTGTAGGTTAGTAATTATTGACTTTATTTCAGCAATAACATAGTGTAAAAGGTACAGATGGTGTGTTATGGATTCCTTTTCCCGAATTTCATTTGTGGCTCGTTGAATTATGTTAAACGTTTTCGAAATGTTTTCCATATTTTCTTTGTAACTTTGAATCATCATTTTATTTACTGATAGTAATTTATTTAAGCGATTAACAACGTTTTGTTGACTTCCTTCTAATTCTTTAATTGCCTTATCATATTTTTCTCCGTCATTCGCGTCTAAAGTGCCGGATATAAATTTGAAAACAGAACCAAGAGCATTTATCAAACCTCTTTTGGGTCGTTTTTTGCTTGCAGTGAAAATTTCTGGATGAATTGTTAAAATTAGATCTTTAATATGTTTTGTTTCTAACTGTAGGAATTCTATTTCGCGCAAGATTTCGTTATCATTGGTTTTAACTTCTTTTAGTGCATTTATATTTTGTTCTATTTTTAAGATTTTATCTGTCAATGGTTTAAAAGAATAATTATGTAGAAAAGTGTGTTGTGTTATTTGCATTCTCGCTTTACCTAGTCTGAGTGGAAGAATGCCTGCATTTTCACTTAGATCTTTTATTTCCACACGTTGCATTAGAGCTTGATGTAAATTTGATAACGAGAACAGGTAAATGATCCAATACATCTGTAACAGATTAATACAATTTAGGTACGTTGGGATTTTCTAATAGGTTTAAGTTCTTGTTTGTGATAAATTTGATGTTTTTGAGTTTTAAATTTATTTCCTAAATCTTCTTCTACGACTTCTTTTCTAAAACCTGGTGCCTTTTTATCTCTAGTATGCCTTTTTAGGTATACTTGCTGGTTTTCTTTTACTGGTAAAAATTCTGAACGGTTTATATTTTGACTCTGTATTTGCTTTTCCTTTTTACTACTTAGGTTTTGTGCTATTAATTCGTATAAATTTTTAATTCTATCGTAATTTTCCGATGTGTATCGATGGTAATAATTTTCGTCAAATATTTCTAACATATCATTTGTTTCAACATGACCGAAAAGTAGTTCTATGGGTTTGAAGTTCGTCTGTGAATGAATACTCCTATTGTAAATAATGACTGCATTTTCGAAAATAATGTTTTTAAGAATGGCGTTTTTAGATATAGTTATGGTTTTCATAATTTCTATCAAAGTACTGTGAGCACGTTCTATTGTACCGTTGCTATTTGGGTGTTTTCGGGTTATAAAATGATAATTAACTTTGTGCATTCTTAACATTTCTACGAAAAGGGGGTTATTAAATTCATTGTCTGCTATTACTAATTTAGGCATTTTATACTGCGAAAATATCTTAATGTATGCCTCAACGACATCGGGTAAATTATTAGAATTAATTTGGCAAAACATCAGGTATTTTGTGAAAGAGTCTATTGCAGTTAAATATTTTCTTCCGCCAACTGAGAAAATATCAATGAACACTGTATGAAATGGATGTCTGGGGGTAGGAGTAAGATTTAGTTTATATTTGATTGGATGCCGTTCGTATTTAGCTTGTTGACAAATTTCACAACTATCTATAAATTTTTGACAAGTGTTACTTATATCGGGCCAATAGTAATATCTTGAAATTTCGGTTGTTAACTCTTGAGCTCCACGGTGGTCAGGGTTATGCATTCGCTTTACAATTTCTTGCTGGGCTTGATGTTCCGTGATGTCTTTTAAAACTAAATGGGTGTAAACTATTTTAATGGTTCCGTCGAAATGTAAATTTATCAAATGCGCTAATTCCTCATAAAATGGTTTGTTTTTACATGTAATCGCATTTGTTACCTTTGGGTTTATATATTCTCGTAAAATATTTATTATTTCATTTTCATAATTTTGATAACTAAGTTGGACTAGAAATCGCGTTTTATTAAATATTTGTATTTGTTTAAAAGAAGGCTTGTATGCAAAGGATAATATAAATTGGTTTTTATAAAAATTAATCGGTTTTTCAATAATAGGTAATTCCGCATTCGTATTCTCTGTTTGTGAATGTAGTATTATGGTTTCGTCGTTTTTGTCAGTTTCGTCAATGTTCTGATCTGGTGCTAACGTAAGTGATGTCGGTACGTTTTTAGGTGGTTTTATCTGTATATCAGAGAGAATTTTTATTTTATTTGGGTTCTCAATTTTTGTTTGAATTTTATCGCTGTCTTTGTTGAGTTGCAGAAAATCGTCTAAGTCTTCAATATCTAGTGGGTGTCTTTCGCTAATATCGCCTGGGTGGTTAAATAAGGACAGCAATTCGTCTCTTGTCTCAAGCGGGTTAGCTTCAATTCTTGAAAGGAAATCTGCGTTGCTATTATTTTTACCTTTTTTGTATATAATTTTGTAATCGAACTCCTCCAAACGTAGACGCCATCGTATTAATTTCGAATTTGGTTCCTTGACGTTGAATAGCCACTGCAGTGGTTTATGGTCCGTGATAATATTAAATTGCCTACCATAGATATAAGGTCTAAATACTTTGACTGCCCAAATAATCGCTAAACATTCTTTTTCTATCACTGAATAATTTTGTTCGTGTCCATTAAGTGTTCTGCTAATAAACATTATTGGTTTATCTTTACCGATAGTGCCCTGAGATAAAATAGCTCCTAGACCTACATTAGATGCGTCACATGTCACGTTAAAGGGTTTGCTAAAATCCGGATATGAAAGGATCGGGGGATTACTAATTATTCTTTTTATGTTGTTAAAGGCGTTTATAAATTCTGGAGAGTGACTTATTTTGGAATTCTTTTTTAAACACAAGGTTAGTGGTTTGGTTATGGTTGCGTAGTTTTTAATAAATTTACGATAGTATCCAGTTAAGCCTAAAAATGATTTAATTTATTTGGTTGTTTTCGGTAATTTAAGTGCCTGGATCTTGTTTACTAATTTTGGATTTGGTTTTATTCCGCTCGTTGTAATAATATGGCCTAAATATTCTATTTCTCGTAGAACAAATTCGGACTTTTCAAGTTGCACCTTAAATCTGTGTTCTTTTAATCTTTCGAAAACTGTCTTTAAATTTTGAACATGTTGTTCGAATGTATTGCCTAAAATAATTATATCATCAAGATATACTAAACAGATTTTATCAATTAAACCTTTTAAAACTCTATTCATTACACGGGCAAAACAAGCTGGAGCATTGCGTAAGCCGAAAGGCATACGTACGAAGTGCCAATGACCTTTTTCTGTAGAAAATGCGGTTTATGCTGATCTTCGGGCTCGATTTCACTTTGATGGTATCCGCTCTTTAAATCTAATTTTGAAAAATAATTTGAATTTCCTAAAAGGTCTAAAATTGTTGAAATGTTCGGAATCGGGTATTTATCTTCAATCGTTTTCTCATTCAGTTTTCTAAAATCAACAACCATACGCCAAGCAACTTTCCCATTCTTGTCTGGTTTCTTGGGAACAAGGAAAATCGGGGAATTATAAGGTGATTCACTTTCAACTATGATGTTCTGTCGTTTTAAATCTTCGATTTGTTTATCTACTTCTGTTCTTTGCACTTGTGGGAAACGGTAAGGTTTTGAGTAAATAGGTTCTTCGGAATTTAAAGGAATCTTATGTTTTGTGCTATTTGAGAACGTCAGTATGTCACCTTCTCTGTAAAATATTTCGCCGTAATCGTTGCACAGTGTCTGTAATATTACGCGCTGGGTATCCGGTAGATGAGTTAAGTCAGCTGGTACATGGTTCTCGTGGGAACTAGAATAGATGTTGCACAAATCTATATTATATGGATTAACATGCTTTGCTTTTATTCTAATTGCGGAATCTTCTCTAGGTATTATTCCACGAATTGGGACTTCACAGTGAAAATTATTAGCTATTGTAAGCGTTTCTGGAATTTTAACACCATTAATTACTTGTTCGGGAATTAATACTGGATCTTTTCTTATTGGAATTAAAAATCTATGTTTGTCTATTTTATTTGCTAAAGATGTGTCAAATTTAAGTAATGGATAATTTATATTATTTAGTACAATGTTACCTGTTTCATAGTTTATATTAGCCTTCATTATTTCTAAATTATCGGATCCTAAAAGTATATCGAAATGTTGATGAAATGGTACAACAAAAAATTTTAAAATTTGGTTTTCTCTAAATAGGTCGACATTCAAACATTTATCATGCTTAGTTTCTGTTGTTATAGTCTTTAGAAGAAAATATTCGGTATAAACATAATTTGAAAAATATTTGCGAGCAATATCAGGATTTATTAATGAATTTGTTGCGCCGGTACCGACTAGAATTTTAAGAGAAACATTTTCGTCTAAATTAATTTCAAGACATGGTAAGGAAGCATAATTGTTATCGTTAGTCAAATGATTTTGTGTACTTAATTCTCCGAGGCAAGATGACGAAAATTTACAACTTCGAATTCGTCATTATCTAATTTAGATTGGTTTAAGACAGGTTCTAATTGTTCATATTCTAAGTCTATGTTTGAGTCTCCTAACGCTAGATTACTATTTATGTCATCATAGTCGTAATAATTATAATTATCAGAATTGACGTTTTCTAACATTTGTTCTGAATGCTCTGGATATTGACATTGGTTCTGATGTTCAATTTCAGTCATGGAAACTTGTGGTTGCCGCCAATTTCTAAAAGCAGTTCTTGCAAATGAACTATTTACACGACCGGAGTGATCGTTTCTTTGTGTGCTCATAGGTTGTGTAATAGGGTTATTTTGTTGTCTGTTCCTACCTAGGTTATTATTATTATTATTGTTATTAAGATTCATACGTGAAAAGTTAGAGGGTAATTTAGAAAAGTCGCCATTTGTCTGTAATCTAGAAGGATTTTGAGGGTTGTTTGAGTAATTTGGATTTCTAACATAGTGTTGAGGATTAGGATTGACAAAATTAGGATACATTCTAGGTACTGCCCCTAAGTTATTGTGTAATGTATTTGGACTTCTAAACTGAGGTAACAGGGTTCCTCTGATATTATTAATTTTGGGTATATTTGAGGTTCTTAATTTTTCTTGAGGGTGTTTACTGATATAATTTAATACGGTGCCAGTAGCTTGTGTTAATGTGGTATGTTCTTTTACGTCTAATATTGTTTGCAGAACCGGAGGACAATTATTATAAAGTACCTCCAAAGCTGTTTGCTCGTTAATTTCTTTATATACCAACTTCTGCTCGTTTGTTACTTGGTTATCTAATTGAATTTTAATATCTAATTGATTTTGCAAAGTTTTGATTCTTTCTATAAATTCATTTAAATTTTCATTAGGTCGTATTTTTAGCGTTTTAAATTGATGAGAAAGAATTTTCCTATCAGTATAATCGCCAAATTTGTTTCTTAGTGCTTCTTTGAGCGTTGACCAATTGGTGACGTCGGGTCGACAAGATATAAAATCACTTGCTTCGCCAATAAGTTTGTTACAAATGAGACAAAATACATATTCATTGAGGGTGATATCCTCGGTGTTACCATATTTATTATAAAATTTGTCTACTTTAATTATAAATGATTCTAAAGTATTATGTTTTCCATCAAATTTAGGCAAAATGTCGCCGTAATTTTTACATGTTGAAATTAATTGTTCTGTGTTTAAATTTTGGTTCGGCATTGTATTACTAATGTTAGAAATGGTTTCGCGTTCAAAACCAAAAAATAAATCTCCACTTAAATTAGATTCGTTAGAAATATTACCTAATGTGACAGAATTTAATGATTCGCTTAGAATAACTATTTCTTCTTCGTCGATTGAACTTAGATTACTCATAAGTACATAGAAACATTTACAATAAATTTTTTATTAGAATTAATTTTCTGACCTTTCGATGCGTTGGATAGCCGGTTGTGTCCTCGTTGCTTATTTTTGTCGGGAGACCAGCGTTTTCCTAATTTAGGGACCTGAAGATGATTGGTTGAATCCTCGTTGCAGATGTCGGGAGACCAATTTGATCACGGGTCCTGTGATGACTTCCAAATATTCTGGGCTGATTGGTTGGGTCCTTGTTGCAAGTTTTAGTCGGGAGACCAATTTTAGCCAGATGATGGATGTGGTTCGTTTGATTTTCTCTGCGAGCTTTTCACTGATTTGGTGCTATTAATTTTAACGCACACACTCACGGATTGCTATTTTCCGATTTTTGAGTAATTTTGGGGAAAAGTCACAGAATTTGAAAATCCGCTAAGACTGCGCCAGTTATAGTTTGTAACTCCCTGATTATGTTTTTAAAAAGAAAACTCTACTCAAAACAGTTTATTTAACTTTATAACTTAAAATAATGCAGGAAGTACAAATAGAGTTGCCTCGATACAACAATATGCGATGCACGTAAATTATATCGTCTTATAATCAACCGGTGGAGAGGTTACAGCAACTGTGGGAAAAATCGCGTACTTACTTTTTATAATGCAAAAATCGCTAGCGTTGCAAATGCAAGGGAAACTATTTTATTGCCTGTTCAATATTATTATCGTTGTTAACTTCCTCAACCCTGTTGTAAATTCTTTCTATTGTTATGATTTCTGCTCATCCGTTTGTATTATAGCTCTCTCTTTATGTGTAGGTTATTCTGTTGTATATTATCTATCTCATTCATTTTATATTTAAGCTGTGTATTTGTGTATTAGTGCATTCATGTATTTGTATATTTATATTTCATCATCTTTGTGTATATTTGTCCCTTCTGAGTTATTGGAAGGCAGTAGCTTGTCGAACTCCAAAACATAGACATTCCCTTCCGAACGAGTTATGTATATTCAATAAATTAGTTAGTAACCATCGTGCCTTTTATTTATAAAGAAGTGTTTAATTAATTCATTACAAATGCATTTACTTTATAAAAACTAGTAGCTATTGTGGACGAGTCAGTGTTTGTGTGTTTATGTGTTCAGTTTCTTAAAAATGAAAAAAATGTTAAAAGCAACTACATTTTTATTTTTCAACTCTTCACCTACTTTTGAAGGCACTGTCCAGGACTAAATACCCAAAAAGGAATCCATAATAATCTTTCCCTGTCCATAAAGGAAAATTTAAACAATCTAGAATTCTATAAAACTGTAATGAAGTTCCTGAAAGAAATCAAACCCTAATATTAACCGCCCTCATTTTGTTCAGTTTACACACAGGGATTCATTTCCCTCAGTAGAATGTATTTACTGGCAAATAAATCAATACCTAGTTGAATATTTTCGGAACTTATTTATGTACCTAGTTTAAATAAATAAATAAATTTATTCATTTTTCATTTACGAGTCATTATTATTATTTTATTTTATATTATTTTCTCATTTCAACAGGGCAAAGCCCCATAGCATATAAAGTGAAATTATACAAATTTAGGTATAAGGAGACAAAAGTTACAAAAATGTAGAATATACCTATACAAGAAACAGGAATAAAATTACAAGTTTGACAACAATCAACGTAGTATATAGCAACCAAATATAACGTTGACTAAATTATTAAAGCATTTTATCCAAAATGTAGTATTCTTTTAGATATCTTTTTCAAGAAAGGGCCTCACCGGATAAGTATGGTGATAGGCCCCCATGGCAATTATAAAAACTAATGAGTTTAATATTAGCACCCTCTGAAAACATCATACGTAGGTACCTACTATTTTTAGAACGGATTCTCAAACAAATTTTGAGATAACGCGCAAATTATAATTTTTTAAATCAATTTTTTTTAAAAACTATTATAGATAAAAATATGGAACCAACGCCATTCTTTTAAGAATTTTTAGAAGAATATTGTAGATTTTCTTCACATTCCTACATGTTTTTGAATGGTCAAAAAAAATCACAAATTATTTAGATAATTGTTTTTTTCCATGTTCAATTTCCGTACACCAACCAAAAAAATTGTAGGTATTCCTTAAGGTATGTACTTTCACTGCAGCAAGGCGGATCAAAATCAAAAAGGCGTTTTTTGAGTTACAAAAGAAAAAATACGAAAACCGACTGACCTGGTCATCCAACTAAGAAATTGTTCTTTATTTCAAGCTTAAAACATTTAACCTATTAGTAAACTTTTCGAGTTCAAAAGTATAAGCTTTTTATATTTTTGAGCTATACGGATTGAAAACACCAATTTTCTAAACCTATGGAAAGTTTTAATTTCTTCAGTACGATGGTATTCGAAATCCTATTTTTACTAGTTACTTAAGTCATTGAACAACTATTTTAAACATTATTATTTATTATTATAAAAAAAAAGAAAATGTTAATAATAAATATAAATTTTAATGAATTATGAAAAATATCAAATCACGCGTTTTGTTCATTGCACAATTTCGCATTGGTTCTCAGCATTCTTAGCGGTACGTATAGTCCAAAATCATTCAAAATATCGGAACAGTCTAAGACATTGTTTATAACCTTGAAGGTGAAAAGCAAGTCAATTCTATCCATGGCTGATTGAAACGTAGATATTTTAAAGGTTTCATATACATTTGTCAAATAATGATCAGAAGGATGAACAAGACATCTTATCTTATAGACTACAAATCTCAAGTAAACCTTCCTCAACCAAGCGTCTTTAGGTCTCCAGATGGTAGACGCATATATTACTGTTTAGGTTTACGTATTTAGTTGTTACTATATATTTCTTGTTTCGCCCTGTATATTATTACCTATTGCTGGGTGGTCGTTTGTCTCGGCCGTGCATGGTTCTAGTAGTTTTGGGGGTTATTGATTTTTGCCATCTTAGGCATTGCATCATTGCACACGACACTCTTTCCTTGTATTCTGATGTACGAACACGCATTTTCTTCACTCAAGATATACAGTCCATTTAATCAAGTTTATGTTAATAAAAATATAAAAAATCAAGGTGTTCATCATTGCATTGTAATCAGTGCCTCTCATTCAAAAACATACATAAAGTTTGGTCCATACGAGCCCGATGGTGGATACCTTTTTGCTAATTACGCAATATTACAAACGGCAACTGGAATCAACTCTACAAGCTAGAAAACGTAAGTCACCCTCCTAATTTTTACACGTTCCTTTTACTCTAGTACTATTATATTTGACACAAAACGGTATACGATGTCTATTCAAGAAGAAAAGGATTTGTCGGCTTTAAAACTAAAAAGAGGTCAATTCAAGGCCCAAATAACGCGATTTCAAAGCTTTCTAAATTCGTTTGACGAAACAAAGAACACTTTTTGCGAAATTGAAGACCGTTTCGCTAGGCTGAACGGAATTTTAGATAAATTTGAAGAAGTTCAAAATGATATTGAAATTATATTAGGGAAGGATGAATCTAATGAACGACAAAAATTTGAAGATGCATTTTACAAAGTTAGTACCGAGGCTAATAGGTTATTACAAGGCCCTAAAGTTAATAATCAAAATAACGAGCAAAATGTTCAGTTTGAAATTGTAACAACTCGAGATGTAAATACACCAGCTAGTTCAGGTACGGCTACGGCCACAGCGGCATCTGAGGTGGAGCCAAATGATTATAAGCAATCATGATAACACAGGCATCCTGGGAAATGTCAAATTGCGTCATATGGAGGTACCAGATTTTCACGGTCAGTTTGACGAGTGGTTAACTTTCAAGGACAGTTTTATTACGTTAATTCATGAAAATCTTAAATTATCGAACATACAAAAATTCTATTACTTGAGATCCTGCCTTAAGGGCGAAGCTGCTAGTATAATTAATTCTATGAAAATGACTCACAATAACTACCCTACCGCGTGGGCTATGTTGCAAAAACGATATGAAAACACTAAACGTATCATTAGCACACACGTGAACGCTATTTTAGAACTATCATCGGTAAAGCAAGAATGTTATTCGCACTTGCGTACTTTACTTGATGATTTCTCAAAGAATTTTTACGCATTAGAAGCTTTAGGACAGCCAACTAATTACTGGGATACTCCTATGATTTGTATTCTTATTTCTAAAGTAGATTCGCAAACAAGACGCGAATGGGAATATTATACACGAAAAAATGATGTAGATACCATTACTTTAACAAAATTATTGGATTTTCTAATAGAACGATGTCAATTTCTAGACACTTTTGAAAATAAACGTAAGAATACAAAATTCACTCGCGAAGAAAAATCATATACACATTTAGCTCTAAACAAGGTATCATGTTCATTTTGCAAGGATAACCATTTCAATAATCAATGCAAAAAACTACTAAAAATGTCATTATCAAATAGGCTAGCTGAAACTAAAAGGCTTAAACTATGTATAAACTGCTTAAGACCTAATCATTTCGTTTCGGATTGTAAATCTAGTTCTTGTAAACATTGCAACAAAAGCATCACACATTATTGCATAACTCAGAAACGAATACTAATACAAGTACAGTAAACTCTGAAGCCGTATCAGACAATAACGCGTCTACATCAGTAGCATGTACAAGTTTTGCTAATTACGTTCGAAACCCTTATAAAACACAAGAGGATATATCGTCGCAAGTACTACTTGCCACAGTAGAAGTTAACATATTTGATGCTAATAAAAAACAAGTAACTTGTCGCGCATTGCTAGATAGCGGTTCGCAATCTAATTTTATGACGAAATCTTTAGCAACAAAACTAAAGTTAAAAACTACACAAATTCGTATTTCGGTAGCGGGTGTAAACAACTCATTAAGTTATATTTCTGATAAAACTGAAACAACTATTTATTCTAAAAACGACACATATAAAACAAAGGAAACTTTCTTAATCATTGAACAAATTACGGCGAACATGCCGCAAACGCCATTTGATATTTCGGAATTACAATTACCCAGCAACATTAAACTAGCCGATGAGAACTTTCATAAAACTGGACCTATTGATTTACTATTAGGTGCAAATATATTCTTTGAAACACTACTTGGAGGTCAAATTAAATTAAATCAAGGTGGACCGATTGTCCAAGAAACTAAATTTGGTTGGATCCTTTCTGGTTCATTATTTATGCCTAAAACTAACGATGCCTTATTCTGCAATTTAACTGTTTCTGATTATCAGTTGCACGAACAAGTTAAACAATTTTGGATGTTGAAAGAAGTACAAGATAAAAACATTTTTCAAAAGAGGAGCTAGAATGCGAAAGGCATTTTACAGAAACGGTCAAACGTGATTCGAGTGGTAGGTTTGAAGTTAATTTACCATTAAAAACCAATATTTCGGAACTAGGCGACTCTGAAATTATTGCAAAAAAGAGATTTTTTAAACTTGAAGCTCGTTTAAAACATAATCCCGACTTAAAATCACAATACAAACGTTTTCTCGGAGAATACGAAGCTCTGGGGCACATGTCTCTAATACATACAGCAAATGACGTCATAGGTAATACAAGGTATTATTTGCCACATCATGGTGTAATAAAGGAGCAAAGTAAAACTACAAAACTCAAAGTTGTATTCGATGCATCATGTAAAACTGACTCGGGACTTTCGTTAAATGACATACTCAAAATTGGTCCAACTATTCAAAGGGATTTATTTTCTATTGCTATCAAAATGCGAAAACATAACATATTATTTATTAGCGACATCGAAAAAATGTACCGCCAAATTAACATCAAACCTGAACAAAGAGACCTACAAAGAATAATATGGCGGGCGGAACCAGGTCAAGAACTTAAACATTATAAATTAAACACTATTACGTACGGGACCGCGTCTGCTTCATTCTTAGCTTGTCGGGTATTATATCAATTAGCATTAGACAATGAAGCTCAATATCCAGAAACTTCACATGCGATAAAATATGACTTTTATTTGGACGATTTGATCAGTGGTGCTGAAAACATTCAGGCGGCATCAAAGCTAAAATTAGAAATTTCGGAAATTTTGAAATCTGGTGGTTTTGTATTGAGAAAGTGGTGCTCAAACAGTCAGGCACTACTTGATAGCCAAACAATAGATGACTTACCTGAATATTATATTTCAAAGAACGAAAACATTAAAGCGTTAGGATTATTTTGGAGTCCAACCAATGATACACTTTCTTATTCTGTCAATTTACCTCAAGCAAGGGTCATCACTAAGCGATTTATCTTATCAACTGTTTCAAGATTATTCGATCCACTAGGTTTGATAGGTCCAGTTATAGTCCAAGCTAAACTCCTATTACAACGACTTTTGCAAATTCAAATTTCTTGGGATGAGGCTGTCCCTCCAGATTTACATGCTTTATGGTCACAATTTTACGATTCATTATTTGAGCTAATCAAAATAAAGATACCTCGTCAAGTTACTATTCCAAAATACATACGAATACAATTACATGGCTTTAGTGACGCTTCTGAACTTTGTTTCGGAGCTTGTATATACATACGAACACAAGATGATAGCGGACGATATGTTACCAAATTATTGTGTGCGAAATCCAAGGTAGCACCTTTGAAGAAAATTTCTTTGCCGCGTTTAGAGTTAAATGGAGCATTGCTATTATCACGGCTAGTCAGTAAAATAGAAAGGGCCCTTGATATTTCTATAGCTGAGAAATTTCTTTGGTGCGATTCTACGATTGTTCTAAATTGGTTGTCTGAAGAATCAAGTAATTGGAATACTTATGTTGCCAATAGGGTAACAGAAATGCAGGAGATTACAAAGGGATGTGTATGGCAGCACATTTCCTCTACCTTTAACCCAGCGGATATAATATCCCGAGGATGTAACCCTAGAGACTTAAGGGACAATAATTTATGGTGGTCCGGCCCTGACTTTCTCAAACGCGAAT
The DNA here is from genome assembly GCA_029378335.1 of Agrilus mali. Taxonomy (NCBI): domain Eukaryota; kingdom Metazoa; phylum Arthropoda; class Insecta; order Coleoptera; family Buprestidae; genus Agrilus; species Agrilus mali. The sequence continues at coordinate 14,932,991 of CM055659.1, forward strand.
CGGATTCTTGGCCTGAATCACAATTTTCGAAACTCCTAGCGATACCTGAGAGACGCAAAATAGTTCCCCTATCAGTTTTGATTCATTACAATGCGGATGATTTATTTAATAAATTCTCTTCATTAACCAAATTGCAAAGAGTTCTTGCTTATATTCTTAGATTCCTAGATAACACCAACAAGGACAACAAAATAAAACTTAAAGGCGAAATTACTTTAAACGAATTAAACCAATCACTAATGTTGTTAGTAAAAATTGCACATGTTTTTTTTGCGGAAGAATTGAAATGTTTACAATCTCATAAGCCTATTGCTAACTCTAGTAAACTTTTGTCTTTAAACGTATTTTTAGACAAAAATGGTTTAGTACGAGTGGGAGGTAGAATCACCCAAGCTAGTCTGAATTTTGATAAAAGGCATCAAATTCTCCTACCTTCTCGACACTTACTAACAAAACTAATCATTCAATACGAACATGTTAGAAATTTACATGCTGGTCAACAATACACTCTGAACGCAATAAGAAATAAATTTTGGCCGATTCACGGTAAACGAACTGTTAAGGATATATTGAGCAAATGTATTATTTGTTTTAAAACAAAACCGTCTAATTTAAACCCATTAATGGGAGATATTCCTAAATCTAGACTTATACCAAATAGGCCTTTCTCGTCGACTATGCAGGTCCGATCTTAGTTAAGGATGGAACTCTAAGGACACGAAAATTAGTTAAAACTTACATATGTATATTTGTTTGCTTTACCACCAAGGCCGTACATATTGAGCTGGCTGGAGATTTGAGTACCAAGTCATTCTTAAATTGTCTAAAGCGTTTCGTTTCTAGAAGGGGCCTCTGTGGTCACATATATAGCGACAACGGTACGAACTTTGTGGGAGCGAACAATGATTTAAAGAATGTCATTAAACTGTTAAAAAATTCCGTACAGAACAGTGAAATTCGCGATTTTCTTCTGAAAAACGCAATAGAGTGGCATTTCATTCCCTCCTTTTCTCCTCACCAAGGAGGACTTTGGGAAGCCGCTGTAAGCTCTGCTAAAGCTTTATTAATTCGTGTTGTAGGAAACGCTCATATTAATTATGAGAACTTGTATACCGTCCTGTGTCAAATAGAAGCAGTTTTGAACTCTAAACCACTTGTACCTTTATCCAATGATCCCGAAGACCTTTCTGCACTTACCCCTGCACATTTCCTTGTGGGTGACTCCTTAGCTGCCATTCCGCAAATAAATGTTACTGAAATACCAGAAAACCGCTTAAAATTATATGAGCGACTCCAGCAAATGGTACAACACTTTTGGAAGAGGTGGTCTACTGAGTACCTTACGACTCTACAACAACGGGTTAAATGGAAGAAATCCAATCCTGGCATCATGGTTGGAGATTTGGTACCGTGACTAAATTATATAAACTCCCATTAAGTGATTGACATTTTATTTTCACATTACTGCTATTGTTTGTAACTGTTTGTTTTAATTCTTACTCATATGTTATTATTTCTTTTGAAAGCCCTAGAGCTTACAAGGGGGCGGGATGTTTAGGTTTACGTATTCAGTTGTTCCTATATATTTCTTGTTTCGCCCTGTATATTATTACCTATTGCTGGGTGGTCGTTTGTCTCGGCCGTGCATGGTTCTAGTAGTTTTGGGGGTTATTGATTTTTGCCATCTTAGGCATTGCATCTTTGCACGCGACACTCTTTCCTTGTATTCTGATGTACGAACACGCATTTTCTTCACTCAAGATATACAGTCCATTTAATCAAGTTTATGTTAATAAAAATATAAAAAATCAAGGTGTTCATCATTGCATTGCAATCAGTGCCTCTCATTCAAAAACATACAATTACACTCGGATAAACATTTGAGAAATAGACAATTCTGAACGTCTGTACATTAGAAAAACGTTTAGAAAACCTTTATTTTAAAAATAAAATTTTACTTGTTCACACAATTAACTTTACATTGTACAAACAAAATGTTAATTCAATAAAATTTGTAATTATTTCAGATTACTAACCAATATATTAATAAAAACGATTGTAATCATTTTCAATGAACAACTGCCCATGGAAATAAATTAAAAATTATTATGATATGATTATGAAATATAATTATGAAATTATATAAATGTTGGAATATTAGATAAAAATTACTCGTTTTAATTACTCTTAGAACAGTAGAGTAGTTTATTGGACAAATTTTGCTGTTTTTACATAAGGTCAATACTGCGTAATGAAGGCTCTTAAGCCAGCCCTAAGCATTGAACAAGCTTTTCATGCCGCAAAATTATTAGAAAAATTCTCCTTATTTAACTAAGATGATCTCACTATAACCAAAGGTATAAATAAAATATAACGGAAGATACAATTAAAATACCGACGTAGTATATATAGTAGGCGGTTTATAATTCTGTTGTATGTTTTTTTAACCTAATGTAATCAAATTAAAACCACTTATTTATAACATTATATTGTTTTTTTTTTTTACTCTTCCATTAACAGAAGCTCAAGAAACTTTAATTTTACTATGAAGAATGTACACTGTAAATATTAAATTGTTTAAACAGGTAGATAGCACCCCAAGGAAATAAAAATTTTACAAACCTTAATGGGAATGTGGAAATTCAGAAAGAAACGCTAATTTTAAAAGGAAATATACGAAAAGTTTAAATTGAGTTTAAATAAACTAAACTAAACCTTAAAATGCGTTTAAAAACACAAAATGTCATTCTCATTTTGAACAGAAAGTTTTTTTAACTGTACCTAAAAGTTTACATTAACACTATGTAAATCGCTTCGAACAGAGAAATTTAATATTAACCAGCAAAATGTGAGGTAAACAAAACTGAAATATACTTATAGAGTGGTGCTATTTAAATGAGTAAGGGTTTGCATGATCCACTAGACACTAATAATGCATTTACCTTTAATTAATTAAAGTACCTAACGTTTGAGAATTGTAGTGACTCAAATTATGTAAATTAAAACGCACAAAGAATATTGATCGAAAGAAAATGTCATAAAGATTTTCATAACCGCAGCAAAAATTTCTTCAATTAATCTCTCTATTTTTAAAAAAATGCGACATTCTGTGACCCTAGGGAAATTAATAAGTATTTAAAAAGAAATTTGTTTTTGAATTCGCAAATACAGGATATCCCTGGACATGGCGCAATAACAGCTACTTGGCATTAAAATAAGTCGATTTTTGGTAGGTACATAGAAATATCTGTACCTTAGGGTACCACTTTATGAAGTGTAAGTCAATTTTTTTAAAGAGGGAATTAAAAAAAGTTAATAAGAATACACACCTTTTTTTGTCTTTGATTAAAAATCAATATCTGCAAAAGTTTCAGAGAAAAAACGTCTTTTGCATCGAAGACTTCCGACAAGAATTCTTAAGTAGTTTTGCGAAATAACTCGAAGATGCATCGTGCTACTCGAGTAAAATTTGATATGACGATTACACTAAAAAGGTAGTAACCTCTAACATGCTTATTAAGTTAATGAGGATTAGACTGAGGTGAAAACTACCCCCACCCCTAATTAAATTTTTACTTTTACTACCTACATTTTTCATCTCTGAATTTTGAAGCAAAAAAGGTTTTTAATCCGCCAATATCTGTTAATATCCAACAAACCCCGTTTATTTGCAACCTTGTTTATTAAACCTTAAACCTTGTGATTTTTTAATTTGGGAACAACGAAAATGAACGAAATTACAATTGACAATATTGAATGCTTATTAATTTGTGAAACAAAACCGAATATGCTGCAGAATCTTTATTTTGAGATAACTTCATTTGAATTTGTTGTATCGGTTGAGTCTCTGTAGAAATCAAGACAATGGCCATATTGAACATTCACCTTAATATTATGAGAAAGGTCAACTTGGGGATATGATGAATAGCAGCTTTAGTGGCATTCCGGGCTGCTTTTAGAATTTTACAATTATTTACAAAAAATATTTGGAACCATAAAAGATCAGTTATAAATATAAAAACTCTTTCTTCCTCCAAAACTACTACATATGCGGTTTTTGACTAAGAGATAAAAATGAAGGTAATTACAACACTTTTCCAGAAAAAAAAACTTATTGGATAAATAAATCGATTCTACAAATATATTACAATAAAATTTATTTAGGGGTGGGAGTAGTTTTTACCCCAATCGTATTCTCATTAATTTGATAAACATGTAAAAAGTTAACACATCTTTAAGGTAGTCTTCATATCAAATTTTATTTAATTAGCAGGATACATCTTCGAGTTATTTCAGAAAACTGTATTTATTAAGAATTCTTGTCGGAAATCATCGACGCAAAAAATATTTTTCATCGAAACTGTTGTAGATTTCGATTGTTAAAGACAGAAAATGAAGCTAAGGTATATATCCTTCTTAAAAATTTTTAAAGTAATTAATCAAACCTCCTAAAAAATTTAGAACAATTATATGTAGGAATGGGGGTGATTTACACTTTTGTCGTAGTTTAAAAAAATTGACTTATACCTCAGAAAGTAGCACCTTTAAAGACATTAGTATGTACCAATTTTGATTAAAATCGTAAAAAGCATTTTTGATTTTTCGAAGAAAAACAACTTTTTTCCTCACCTTTGCCAGCCTCTCACGTGTAAACGAAGCAATTTGGTATGTAGATAAATGCGATTAAATCGACTTATTTTGATCCCAAGGGGCTGTGGTTGCTCCAGGTTCACAGAGTTTTGAGGCACCTTTTATATTTATTTTACATAGAACTTCTCAATTTTCATTATAATTGCCTAAAATACACATTATTTATGAATATACAGAGTGAATCGTTAAACGATTAGATCTCGATATTTTTAAAAGAGTTGTACTTATGAATTTAAGAAACAAATTAACTGGTAACAATTAGGAACAATCATGTACTTAACTTAACATAATCTAATCTCAAAATTTTGGGTACCTTAAGTAAGACCTCGAAGGTAATGTCAAGGCAATATTCAAGATCACCAGCTAATTTGTTCCTTGAAAGCATATAACCTTTGTGTAAAAAAACAAATAATTCACCCTATATTAAAATGGGTAAAAAAGGACACATGACAACGAAAAGAGAAACCCAATTTGATTTTTGTTGAAGGTAAACTTTGCAATAATAAAAGTCGAGGAAAATAAATAAGCCAACGGATAAGAGTCAAAGCGAGAGGAAATTAATAGGAACGTGTGTGGATGGGGTTTGGAGAGACCCGAACTTGACTTTTAGTCGTTTCTTAGACCCTTAGAAATTATCTTTATTACTCTTTGGGAACATTCAGCCTGATATAAAAGAAACTCTAGTGAGTCATCCTAGATCCTGGTACACTTCTCCGCGCCGGTTGGACGTGTGAATACGCCTACCTACGCAAGGCAAATGCTGCACGTTCAGTTTTAATCGGCTGGCATTGCTAAAGTCGCACTAGGATTCACCCATTGTTATGCGAAAGAAATATAGAAAAAATATAGAAGCTAAAAGACTCCGCGCAACTATGTGTAATGTGAGTAATAGCCGTCAGCGGTACCGCCTGGATGCATCACGGAAGCTACGTGAAAACCATAAGAAAAGTAACTACAAAATCAGTAAAGACACGAAACCCACCCCCACTAACACAGCTGACTAGTGATAATGGCAAGGAAATTGGAATTAGAGCCGAGAAGGCTACAGACCGTTGGACCGCCAGCCCACCGACATCGGTGGGAAAGAAACATCCAAAAGGTTTTTTTTATACCGTTGTTGTATGTCCAAATTACCCATGATTCAAACACTGAAGAAAGTGAGTATATCGGGAGGAGGGTCACACTAACTCATTAAGAGGATTACAAAGTGAAATATTTCGGGCTAGCCAGGACAATGAACAATGTTAGGTACCTAAACAAGGACACAAAAGCTACCAACCAACAATCTCTTCATTTCCGACAGCCTATGCTTCACATTGAAGATATAGGCGCTTGTCAAAATATTCGTGCGTGTGTTACTTCCTTGTTGATGGACTAGCCAAGTTGGCGGAGCTAAAAGTGACTTCAACATCCATGTTAGCCTTATAGCTTATTTGCACTTATGCTGTCGGCTACTTTCTCAGAAAGAATTACTTGACTTCTACAGATGTTTGCTGGATCAACAGCTCCTTCCGAAAATTTGCCTCCAGACGCCTAGGTTTTTTTTTAGTTTTTGCGTAGGGAACATATAAAAGCAAGAAAGACGTCAATGAAGGACGGATTGCGATAGAAACGAAATTCTACAAAGCAATAAAGCCAAACCTAGAGCTAGTACCGTGTTAAAAGTAAGTACGTAGTGGGTTTCATACAAAAAGCGTGTACTACATTAGTAACGGGTCCTCGAGATGTACAGCCAAGGATATTGGTCAATACCCGGTAGAGGCAACAGAAAAAAAGCCGAATGAAAGTCCTTGGTAGGGATCGTAGGGAACTTAAATTGAAAAAATTTACGAACAATCGATCTTCGAAACCATGAAAGTTCTCCAAATGAGCTATTATCCGTAGTATTGTGTGAAGACTGTACACTGATACGAAGGATAGGGAGTCACAAGACTACGCCAGTCAAAAATACTTTCCCTTACCGGGAGGCTTTTTGCACTAATTAAATATAAACTAGACTATTATATACAGATATTAATAACCTTGGAGAAGGAAGTGCTTGTGGAGGTTGTCTTCCGCGTCCAGCAGGACTTCGTTCAGCTTCGTCCATTGTTAATACCTCAAACTCAAGCTCTACTTTTCCCTAAAATAATACGAATAAATTGAAACAAAGATCATAGTAATAAATCTCCTATTTTAATACCGTCACTTCTTCTTCGCCTTTAAATTCAGATATAAATGGCCACCATCCTTTGGTTCTTTTTACTTTAAATAAATTTAGGATCGGTGCATCAGGTGACAGCATTCTTATGTCGCAAGATCTGGACGTAGTAGCACCACGAGGCAATCTGCTTAAATCCAATGTAATGGTCCCTAAAAATTATATACCAGAACCGTTGGTTATAAATTAAATACACAAGTCCTAACTACTGCATGTTTGAACATTTCAGTTTTGTAGACATTTGTTGTCATTCAGGATTTCATAGAATGAGGATACGTTCCAAATTGTACTTGAATTATCTAAAAAGTTCAAACATATTCTAGGAATTTCCAGAAGGTCCGAGAATGTTCTATAAATCCCCAGAAGATTCGAGAATATTCTAGAATTTTTCAGAAGGTTGTAGAATGTTCTAGAAGTTTCGTAAATGTTTTAGAAATCTCTAGAAGGGTCCAGAATATTCTAGAATTCTGGATATTTTAACAAAGTTTCAGAACGTTCTAGAAATTTCCTAAGGAAGATTCTAGACTATAAGAAATTTTGAACGTTCTAGAAAATTTCATAATGCTCTTGAACGTTTTAGTCTATGGCATTGACAGAAAAAAATCCATAAGTAGATAGAAGATAGAATAAGAAGAATAACCCTAAGAATTTTCCTAAGCAAAGCGAAGATAATTTGAATAGTAAAAAATAAAGAGAGAACACAAATATTGTAAGAAAATAAACATGAATTATAGTTTTAGATGCATGAAAAAGTATTTAAAATATGAAAACAAACCTAAAAAGTCATCTGCGGTAAAGGTATCACTGTCCCATACTTGAAGATGTAATTTACAAGGAACCTTATAATCAACTTCTTCGCGAAAGATCGTGCCTGTATGATAATGATAAACAAGCATATTTTCTGCAGACAAGTATTTTATGTTAAAAATAAATCTCCAATTGAAATTCCCCTCCCCACTAAATGACCGATAATGTACATCAGTGCTTTGAACTTCCTTGGAATTACCCATCCACCTAATGATTGTAAAAACATGGATTTAGCTAAAAAACAAAATAAGTAAAGTTTAGTCACCCTTTAACATAAATATCCGATTTCTTTTCCCTCGAGAAGAAGTCGTCTTCGCGAAGGGCAACGTCCATTGTATTCCATACAATTATCCTTAGTTCGTAGGGTATTGGCTTTCTTGGGCTAACATCAATTTTTGGAGGCACAGGGCGATCCGAATCGGGAAATATATCTACCCACATTTGCAATTTTCCCTGAATATATAAATTTGACATGGATATGCAGTGGTGGATTTATACATTTGCAGCCAGTAAGCTATTTAAATTTTGTCGCCGCCCTATCGACCTCTACAATTCGATAACCTACTTCTCAATCATATTTTCTTATCAATGAAATTGTAACTTTATGATTTTTGAACTATTGTCCTAATTACACCATATTTTTCTTATAATTAGTATAATTGTGAACGAAAGGATCGATGTGTCAGTTACTAAATTATTTTAAAAACCCAACGATTTAGTTAAGATTGTATAAGAAACAATTTTTGGGTATACTTCAGAATTAATAAAAGCTGAATTGTGTACTATTAATAAGGAGGTATAAGGTGTATCTTGATACTACTTACACAGTAATATAAATTCGATTAACATAATTAAATATTTCTTTATTGTACTTACAGCCTAAAAACAATACATTCAATTACCTGGAAAAATCCAGTTGTTAAAGATGAAATTGAATTAATTAATTTATGAACGTTTTACAATAACTTTTTGCCCGATTTTCTATTCGCAAATTAATCAATTATGTCGTCGTATGAGATCTTGTTTAATAGTTCTGATTCTAATTTTCTATGCACAAATAAGCTGACACGTTTAGCTTTTCTAGACTTAAGTAGATTTCAGTTAATTTTTCACCCGTTTTATGCAAGAAAAGCTTCTCTCACCCCAACAATTTGGAACATACGTAATTAGTGAAATATATTACATGTTGAATTGTTTAGTTAACTCTAATAACATTAATGTATACAAATATGAATCTTTTTAAATTCCATAAGATATTTTGGGCCTAAATTTACCACCCCTAAAATTTACCGCCCTAAGCTCCAGCCTACTCAGCCTGCTTGTAAATCTTCCACAGTAGATATGAAAATTTGCAAATTGATAAAAAGACTACCTAAATATTCTTACATTTTTATTGTATGAAATGTTAATGCGAGGAAGCTAATAATATCAATATTTGATTTCTGTATTTTTGTTTTATCACGAGGCGAAATGCGGGATATTCGTTTTGTATTGGTAATACCCCTTGAAGCGTTGATTTTGATTCTGTATCGACAATTAAAGGAATAACCAGTAATTACTATATTAAAGACTTACTTGTTCTAATCCTGGCATAAAAGGATGATACAATGATCTCGTTTCTATATGTTCCGGAACTAAATGACAACCTACTATTGGAACGCATTTCCATCTTCTCAATATTGCAAGAGCAAGATTTTCATTACGGATAATCTCATTTGGAAAATCTGTAGTCGTTAAATACTGTATTTCATAATACACATAGTAAAGTGAATCAATACCTACATTTATCAATGTAGAATTCCTTAGAAGCAAATCTCACGAACTTTTCAAAATATTCTGGTGGTTCAAGATTATAAATTTGACATAGTCCTGATAATATTTGAGTAGGAGATTCGTAATCCCTCCATCTGTGAGGTCCATACCTTATAAATTTAAATTATAAGAGTGTCAACAGTTCATTGTCAAATCAAATACCACGTAATAAACCAATAAAACAACTTAAGGTTTTTATCTTTGTTTAACATTGTATGTCCGAAAAGTTTACTCGCCATCTTGGAATTACCGATGCAAAACAATTGCTGCAAAATGTGCTATCATGTTATACTTTGTATTACTGAAAAATTACCCTAAAAATTTATTTTTTCTGGGGAGGTCCTTTTTGGCCACTTACGTTAGCTCCGTTACTTTACATTATCAAAAAAATTTGAAATATGATGTTGTTATACTTACAGTATGCTGCCATGTGCCGAAGTCGGAAAGTTGGCTCCGTAACTTTATTAAGGAACATTATAAGAAAAACTAAAATCCCACCAAAAACATTTTTATTTAAAAATGTTGCCAAGACGAGTGTACATAGCTTACCCTGTGAAAAAGTTATCAGATCTCGTATAAAGCCAAGCTCTAAAGACTACACGCTCTAAACCTACAAGGTCTAAACTACGCCTTAATTAAAATCTATGAAAAAGTGGTCAGATCTCATGTAGAGTCAAGATTCTTGATCTATGCGCTCTTACTTTACCAAGCCTAACTTCACATACTCTACATTTTAGTCAGAACGTGATGCTTGGCCGTTTTGCTACCGTTACGAAGATTTCATAGGCATTCGTTCATCGTGTGTGAAATAAAACGGCCAAGCCACCCGTTTTGACTAAAATGTAGAGTATGTGAAGTTAGGCTTGGTAAAGTAAGAGCGCATAGATCAAGAATCTTGACTCTACACGAGATCTGACCACTTTTTCATAGATTTTGATTAAGGTGTAGTGTAGAGCTTGTAGCTTTAGAGCGTGTAGTTTTTAGAGCTTGGCTTTATACGAGATCTGATAACTTTTTCACAGGGTAAGCTATGTACACTCGTCTTGGCAACATTTTTACATGAAAATGTTTTTGGTGGGATTTCATTTATATTTGTAAGTTGGTTAACGGACTTTTTTGAGTTTAAAAATAACCTATTTTGACCCCGGGTCTTTACTTTCGTCTGTAATTTAGATGAACCAACCAGTAGGGGCCGGTCTGTTCCGATGATTGGGGGATCAGCCTATTTTTTCTTCCTTTTTTTGGGGTGTGTTTCTTGCACGTCAGCCACAGCTTTTTTTATAGCCCACTCTCTGTCTTTGCCTTTTTTATTTGATTGTTTAATATTTAAAATAAGTGATAGGTCAGGGCGAAACTTCTTTCTTAGGCGATTATATTCGACTATAGCTGTCTGTTGTGCTTTTACCATATACTGTTGAAATTAATATTTAAAGGTGCACTATTATACCGTATTTAAACCTTCACCCTATTTTTAAGAGTTAGGGGATGATTTTCAAAAAAATATGACGTTCATATTTTTTTATTTGTTATAAGTATTTTATTATTTTTTTCATATATCTAGCTTTTCAATAGTTACTGCATGATTATGTAGTTAGTGCAAATGTAGTGCAAGTCTCATACAAACTTCCACCTCCTATTCCGAGGGGATAGGTTAGGTTAGGTTTGGTTTTTTTTTTGTTGTCTTTGTAGTACTATTAGCTTACATACGAAATTTCAGCGTTCTAGGACTTCAGGAAGTACCTTAAGAATTTTGGTGATCAGTGAGTGAAACAGTGACGAAATCTGGGGTCTTTAGACATTAATAAAATTTTACTTACTCGTGTCACAATTTAAAAAAGCACGACCTTGTTTTTTCTATATTGGCACATGGTACTGGAGCTACGATAGATTATAGCACACTTATTTATTTAAGGTACGATACATAAAGGGGAACTAACTCTCGGAGTAAAACTCAAATTTTCCTCTTTTTGTATTTACGAAAAAACAAATCTCCTTATCCAGTAATATATTTTTTCAATGCGGCACATATTAGCACATTTTGAGCTCATTTCGGGACAATTTTAGTTTTTCTGTTAAAGTTACGGAACTAACTGGAGTAATTTAAAAGGACCTGCCTCTAAAAATCGTATTTTTTCGAATTAATTCTGATAACCGTGACTTGTGATAGCGCATGTCCCATGTTCTTCCTAGCACATTAGTTTAATACGGAGAAAATTTTATAATTTTGAATAATTAAAATTTACCGTTTGTGAAAAACACCATTTTTCATGGAAAAATCCATAAATTCAACTTTTTCCTTTTTCCGACTCCGGCACATGGCTGCATATTATAAGTATAACACAGGACAATTCATTTTTTTTTTATATAATGTAAAGTAACGGAGCTAACTTAAGTGACCAAAAAGGACCTCCCCAGAAAAAATAAATTTTTAGGATAAATTTTTCAATATTAAAGGCACATGATAGCACATTTTGGCACAATTTTTATTCATCAGGAATTCCAAGATTGCGGGTACAATTTTTCGGGCATAAACATTGTGATATAAAAACTACAGTTATACCTAATAGTAAAATCAATAGATGGTTGGTTTATCCTAAACAAACGCTACAAAAAAGAAGATTTCGTTTCTTTATACGGTAAGTTAATTAATTTTTTGTTTACCTGGTATATTCTGGAGATAAGCCACATCGGCCTCGATGTCTTGTATAAACACGATTTTCCAAATCAATCGTGGTTTCGCCTATGAGTCTACCACTTTCTGTAAAATTATGATCCCAAACAGATACCTTTAATAGGTAATCTTTTGGGAATTCACCATGTAGTTCAAAGCACCTAAACAAACACCCTTTAGATATAAGATGATTATATAATAAACACATCGGCGTATTTAAAAGAGCAGATACGAAATTTCAGTAGTAGTTGTTGTACAGTATACATATTTTTAATATTTCACAGATAATCCCTTAAACCGAAATTAGGTGAAGTACCTAATTGGAATGGATTCTACAAAATTATTAGTGTGCAACCTGTTGATTAAGAAAATAAGTCAAAGGGTATAGCCGGATTAATATGGGAAATATGCCCCCGCGGCTCACTCAGGGGATCGATTTGGTGTCGAATAAAAATAATTCACCTCACTTTTTAGCTCTTTAACTCAAACGGTTTTCGAGATTTAAAAAAAACCTGATTTTCGATTTTATTTTTATTGTTATAGTTAAATTCAAAATTAATTGATGATTATTTTTTTTATTAATTCATATGAGTCTGAGACATGAAAAAATAATATAATAAAAAATAAAGGATTATAAAATACATTTTCTAACGAATTTTGGTGAGTGACATATTTTACAAAGGCTAAAAGAATAAGGATTTTAATTTTCTTTCCTCCCCTAAAAATCGGTTTTTTGTTTAAGAATCATGATCATATTATTTTTTCATGTCTCAGACTCATAAGAATTAGAAAAAAAATAATCATCAATTAATTTTGAATGTCACTCTAAAAATAAAAATAAAATCAAAAAAACAAGTTTTTTTGAAAATCTCGAAAACCGTTTAAGCTAAAGAGCTAAAAATTGAGGTGAATCATTTTTTTTCGACACCAAATCGACCCCCTGAGTGCTAGTCGAACAACCGCGGGGGCAGATTTCCCACATTAATCCGGCTATACCCTTTAATTTTAAACAGAATAACTCTATTATACACTAGTTATGTCGAAATTTGACTACAAAAAATCGCTTTTGTCTTCACATATTCATGAATAGAAAAGATATTTCCCACTTTTTTCATTGAAAATATAATATATACTAAATCCCCCCAATAGATGCTAAACAAAAATAAATAATAATAAAATCGGTTGACAAACGTAGGAAGAAGGTAGCAACCCCGTTTTACCCCCTTAGGTATTAAATTTCAAAATATCCTTTGTTATTACTTGTATATGCTACTGTAAAACCCCGAACTTCGGTAAATCTTAAGATTCTCCAGTAAAACCAGTATAATGATAAAAGTCCGAACGGCTCTGTGATCTTTTAGCAACATTCACTAGGTAAATCTTACATTTTACCTCAAAGAAACGCTAAATGTTGAAAAATGCTCGTTGGCAGTCTGCAACCCTCCGATTTGTAATGGTCGCTATGATTAAAGTGTTTTAAGTGCTATAAAACACCGAAAAGAGTCATAAACCACCAAATTGGGAGGAATAGGTATTAGTGATGTGTCGTTCCGGCCGGACTCGGTACAAAGGAACGAATCCAGGCTCGGATCGATTCGGACCGAATCCATGTTTTCAATCCGAATCGTTCCGAAGATCAAAAAGGCGATCAGCCATCCATTCCATTCGACTTTCGGTTCGATTCCCATCAACGTAAACACAACCCCTTTTTTGTTCGCAGTCGTGGAAAAACGAATAGGGAACCGAACAAGACGATGTAGTAGGTGTTATTTCTATCGGCCGTCGGTGATTTCCTGCTCTTTGCGGTAGCATCAATTAAAAGCATTTGCGCTTTAGGAGCCCGCCAATGTTTAAAACTTAAAACAAACACATTGCTGCGCTGTCAGCAAAACAAAGAAAATGATTATTTTAATTACTTAGGTATCTTAATATTCATTGATTGTTACACATTATAGATTTAGATGTTGACTTATAAATTAAGTTTGATTTGACAACGGCTTTTTCTTTAGTTTACAATTCTTTCTATCGCTTCAGCAATTCAACTTTCTTCAATTTATTTACCATACTAGACTAAACAAACTGTATCACTGATGTCATTCTTATTACACTTTGGTGTTATAGAGCGAGAAGTAAAAAATGGCGCAACGATTAACAAAGTTTATTTTAATAAATAGATATAAATGTAAATGTCGCTCAGGTTGAATAAGTTTGGGAATCGAGTTGAAATGTTGAATGCTGAAGAAGAACTCCTGTGATTTTGAAAGAAGAAGTGTTAGGAAACTAAAAAGGAGGAGCTAATTGTAAGAAAGGGAAAAAAGGGTGGTTTCAGAAGTGGTTTAAAATAAAGAAGGGAACCAGTAAGAAAGCGGTGAAATCTGGAATAGTTATTACTAAGAAAAGTAGAGAGAAGGACATAGACTCCACAGTACCAAGGTAACCCATCATAAAATAGCAATTAGGAAAAGTAAGGTTTATAGACATCATGCAGTTAGTAGACAGAGTTGTATTGTTAAAAGGGATGATAGGAAAGTACGTAGGCAATAAAATAGTCATTAAGTGAAGAATAGGCACAGAACAGGTAAAGACAGTATAGAAATTGAATTACAAGAAGAGAATATTTACACAACAATAATACCACGCACAATGAAATCGACAATCATAACAATACATAAAGACTTTTACAAACATTCCAGAAACACAAATACAAGTAATAATAAAATAAAAAACACCCCCCTGCCAGTGATGAACATCACGAAAATGATCATACGTATTGTAGGCGATCCGGAAAATGAACGCGCCTACCAGAACGAGTGCGAGTCGGTTGATTCATGGCTACGTCCGATTGAGCTGGTGGTTTAGGATGCTGCTCACTGTCCCCTTAGGGACGTTGGTCGTTTCCTCGTCTCTCAACATGTATGCTGGTTTTAGCCTATCAATGGACACCGTGACTTCGCAACCGCGAATCAGGATGACGAATGTCTTGTTATTTCTTTTTAAGACTTGGAAAGGACCTTTGTATAGTTGTTGTAGAAGACTCTTGGGTCCGTCGCGCCTGACGAGCACTTGTTCTATGGTGGCGGGGTCTTTGAACACAAAGGGGGTCTTTTTTCCATGTCTGGTTCCATCTGTTGGGCTCAAGCGTTGGGTATGACGCCGCATTTTTTGCACGAAGTCGGCTGGTATGTCATTGTCGGGTTCCAGTGATGTCGTAAGGAACTCCCCTGGCAAACGTAACGGCTCTCCGTAGATCATTTCTGCTATCGTACTCTGTAGGTCGTCCTTCCAGGCTGCTCGGATTCCTAGCATAACTGCTGGGAGGGCTTCAGTCCAGGAAGAATGTTCATGGCATTTGATTGCAGCCTTTAATTGCCTATGAAACCTCTCCACCATGCCATTAGCTGCCGGATGGTACGCTGTGGTTCTGAAATGAGTCACACCGGTTATTTAGCTGCCTGAATAGGTGAGACTCAAATTGCCTTCCTTGGTCGGTTGTTATGCGGAGTGGAATGCCAAATCTGGAGACCCAATTTGTGTAGAAGCTACGAGCAACTGTTTCGGCATCCTGATTTTCCATTGGTATTGCTTCTGGCCAACGGCTGAATCGGTCCACACATGTTAGGCAATACCTGTAACCTTCGGAGATAGGCATTACGATAATGTCCATGTGTACATGCTCGAACCTATTTGACGGTTGGGCGAAGATTCCAGGCGGAGTTGACACATGACGGGATATTTTGGCTCGCTGACACTCTAAACAACTTCTGGACCATGTTCGGCAATCCTTCTTCATCGACGGCCATACAAAACGCTGGGATATCAATTTAACTGACGCGTTTGTTCCAGGGTGTGAAAGACCGTGAAGTTTGTCGAAGATAGCTCGCCTAAACTGCGATGTAACGAAAGGGCGTGCGGTAGATGTAGAATCATCACAGTATAACGATGTTTGGGAACCTGGTATTTCGACTTGTTTCAATTGCAGTCCAGTTGACGATCCTTGCAGTAGCTTCGTTAGTTCAAGGTCCTTTGTTTGGGAAGTCGCCAGTGCGCTGAAGTTGATGATCGGCTCTATCACTGCGATACGCGATAGCACACCAGCAACGGTATTGTCTTCCCCTGAAACATGCTGGATATTTGTAGAAAATTGTCCGATAAAATCGAGATATCTAAATTGTCGCGGTGTGCACTGGCTGTCTTTCTTCTTGAAGGCGTATATAATCGGCTTGTGGTCTGTATATATAGAGAAGGCTCTTCCTTCAACCGTATAACGAAAATACTTGACTGCTTCGTATATAGCCAATAACTCCCGATCGTATGCAGAATATTTTTTTTCAGCGTTATTCAGCTTCCGAGAAAAGAATCCTAGCGGTTGCCAAGCATCGTCGACTCGCTGTTGTAGAGCTGCACCAATCGCTAGATCGGAGGTGTCGCAGAAAAGTGCCAATGGAGTGTTCGGTATCGGATGGGATACCGTAATGGCTTGCAATAAGCTTTCCTTGGTGGCCTCGAATGCGGTTTCCGCCGCTGGTGTCCACGCAACAGGCGTCCTTCCTTTCACGTTTCCTTGGAGCAGATCGTTTAACGGTGCCTGGATCTGGGCAGCCCTAGGTAGGAAACGTCTATAGAAATTTAACATACCTAGGTACTGCCGAAGTTGTTTAACTGTTTCTGGAAGTGGAAACGATCGGATAGCCTCGACTTTATCTGGTACAGGAAGTGTCCCGTTGTGGGTAACGAACCAAGGAACCTAACTCCGGTTTGTCCGAATTTGCATTTCTTTGGATTGATCACTACTCCGTACTCTCTTGGACGATTAAAAAGCATTTCCAGGTGTTGGTAGTGTTCTTCAATGGACGTAGACGCAACCAAGATATCGTCTATATAGGCGAAACAGAAGTCCAGGTTTCGAAGAACTTCGTCAATAAACCTTTGAAACGTTTGGGCTGCATTGCGAAGTCCAAATCCCATGAATGGAAATTCAAATAATTCGAATGGCGTCGTAATCGCAGTTTTGAGAATGTCCTCTTCAGCCACTGGTATTTGATGGAAAGCTTTGACGAGGTCAATGGTCGAGAAGATTTTATTTCCGGCGAGACTATGTGAAAAATCTTGGATGTGGCGGACGGGATAATGATCGGGCTCCGTCCTAGCGTTAAGTCCGCGATAGTCGCCACACGGTCTCCATTCCTCGCCTTGCTTATGGATCAAATGAAGTGGAGAGGACCAGCAACATTGAGAAGGCCTGGCGATTCCCAGTTTCAACATCGAATCGAACTCCCTTTTTGCGATTTGTAGTTTCTACGGCGCCAATCGTCTGGGTTTATGGGACACTGGTGGGCCTGGTGTCGTATGAATGTGATGTCGGGTTTGATGCTTCCGTTGGTTAATGGTGCCATCGGGTCGGGTAATTTCCGGGAACTTAGCCAAAAGTTCGTGGAATGGACTGGATCCCGTGATGATTTTAATGGACTGCACCTTCTCTTTTACAGTCTGTCCTTGAACCGTCAGTCGAGTAGTTCCATCGATGAGCGTTTTATTCCTCGCATCTACTAATAAATCGTAAAATGCAAGGAAATCTACGCCAATTATCGGCTTTGTCACGTCCGCTACAACGAATCGCCAGGAAAAGTCACGGCGAAGTCTGAAATTGAAGGTCAGCGTGAGGGTACCATGCTACCATATGTAGCGATGGTTGTTCCATTTGCTGAAGACAATTCGTAGGAAGACTTCTCCCGGGGACCTTTTATTCGTGAACGGAGGAATACATAAAGATCCGCACCCGTGTCAACTAAAAACTGCAGCTTCGTGCTCGAATCCGTGATGAAAATGCGGCGTGATGTATGGAACTGGCTGTCGTCTGCCGCCATTAACGACTGCCGCTGGCGTTTCTATGGTTATTTAGGGTTGTAGTAAACGTACACGGTTTTGTGCATTTGTTTGCCTGGGAATCATACCTACAGTGATACCAACACAGTCCTTCGGGATGGTAGCGGTTCCCAGACCTGGATCGTGGGCGGAAATGCGACCTTCCCCGAAAACGAGTTTGGCTTCTTCATTCTGATACTTCTTGGCGAAGGGAGGAGATTTGTTCCTGTAACGTAATCGTCAATTCTCGAAGTTGAGTGGTTAGGACGTCGGCAGGAGAAGGAGCTGCTTCAGCGATGCGTGGACGATGATCAGTTAAGTCCGCGATCGAGTCCGCTAATTCGGCGATTTTGGTTAGGAATAAATCCCGGTGGGCAGCCAGAATCGCTTGCATGTTGACTGGAATACGGGCAAACCACAATGTTCGTAACATGTTGTCCGGGACTGAAGGACCAGCGAGAGTCTGTAGATGGCGCAGAAATTGGCTTGGTTTCCTGTCGCCCATTTCCTCCAACTCTAGAAGACGGCACGTTTTTTGTTCCTGTGACGAACTTAACCTTTTTATGAATTCTGATTTTAAAGTCGCGTACGCATTCGTGATAGGTTTGTTCACTATTAAGTCGCGCACATCCAGAGCATACCGCGCTTCTAACACTCCCGTAATATAGGCGAATTTTGTAGAATCGTTCGTGATACCGGCCGTTGCAAAGTTTTCCTCGACCATTGAAAACCAAAGTTCCGGATCACTGGGAACAAACGGCGGAATGCGAACTGCAACGCGATTAACTGCGAGGGAATTGTCTAATAAGCTCGATGATTGTTCTTGAGGATTAGACATTTCACTTATTGACCACGTTCACTAAAATCTAGTCTACTTAGCACTAAGTTACCGCACAATGCGTCGAAAAAACTGTTTAAAAAAAATGTACTTACAATAATAATTGTTTGTCTCACCTATCACTAATACACTTAATACTAATTAAAACTACGGCTACGGATCACGTCGGGGTCACCACTTTGGTGTTATAGAGCGAGAAGTAAAAAATGGCGCAACGAATAACAAAGTTTATTTTAATAAATAGATATAAATGTAAATGTCGCTCAGGTTGAATGAGTTTGGGAATCGAGTTGAAATGTTGAATGCTGAAGAAGAACTCCTGTGATTTTGAAAGAAGAAGTGTTAGGAAACTAAAAAGGAGGAGTTAATTGTAAGAAAGGGAAAAAAGGGTGGTTTCAGAAGTGGTTTAAAATAAAGAAGGGAACCAGTAAGAAAGCGGTGAAATCTGGAATAGTTATTACTAAGAAAAGTAGAGAGAAGGACATAGACCCCACAGTACCAAGGTAACCCATCATAAAATAGCAATTAGGAAAAGTAAGGTTTATAGACGTCATGCAGTTAGTAGACAGAGTTGTATTGTTAAAAGGGATGATAGGAAAGTACGTAGGCAATTAAATAGTCATTAAGTGAAGAATAGGCACAGAACAGGTAAAGACAGTATAGAAATTGAATTACAAGAAGAGAATATTTACACAACAATAATACCACGCACAATAAAATCGACAATCATAACAATACATAAAGACATTTACAAACATTCCAGAAACACAAATACAAGTAATAAGGTTTATGACAGGCATACCGACACTTACACTAACATATACTTAATATTTAATTTTAACACAAAACACAGGAAATTGTTTTTGGAAACCTTACAAAAAATATTAAATCGCCACAACACCTTTTCGCACTCACGACGCTAAGGACCCTCGCAGTGCCGTACCGTTATATTTTCTATAGTATTCGTATCGTACAGATATTTTAGCCCAAGCTTGGATTCGGTTATTTGTACCGATACTGACCGAGTTTAACCGTATCGACGCAAAAATGTACTATGCATTCTACATTTCAATTTCATTCCGAGGAACGAATCCGTCGGACTCGTTCCACTATCACTATCGGAATGGAATTGGAACGAACGAATCCACAAAAGCATCGAAACTTCCCATCACTAATCGGTATACTATTTTCAGTGGTACAAAGCACTTAAAACATTTTAATAATAGCGACCATTTCCCACCATAGCCTATTTTTCAACATTTACGTGTTCTGTTCTACCAAACCTGGCATGAGCTGAAGGTTCTTTAAACCTAACCTGAATAGCGCGTTTAGTTTGTTCAACGTATTTCTTACTACAGTCTTTATAATGAATTTCATATATTGCCGACTTTTTACTTAGAGTAAAATTGTTTTTAATTTTTGTTACCAGATGAATCAAAAGGTAAAAAAATGGAGAATTGTTTTTCTACTTGTGTAATTTAAGAAAAGTCTCATTTAAAATCACCTTCCAAAGACAGGGTCTGATCGTTTTGGAATATAATTTTTGATATCATTTATTTTCTGGCTTCCCAATGTTACAACAATATAAGCATCCAATGTGTATATATGCTCTTTGGGTCTCAAATTTACACCTTTTATAACATACACCCTGGCAAGAAATTTAATATTTTGGTTTGAGCTATAATGTTGAAATACTCCATTTTCAATCAAATGTCCTTCTCTAGTCACATACTGTTCTTTGTCGGAAAGTGGGCATGGATATACTTTCACAGCTGCTTTCAGCAAGCCATTCATATGTACAGAGTCCACTAATTTATCGCCGGTCCTTTTATTTTTCAACATAGGAAATGGAGTCAGTGTGTCTTCGAATTTTTCAAAACATAATTGAGCTTCCAGTTCTTTTCCATATAACTGGTTAAAATAAATATTGGTAGTTACAGTGAAAGTCTTTCGGTCAGTAAAAAAATTTGGACCCTCTCTCCCCTTTAGTGAGATTTGGTAAAAATTTTAATATAAAAGGGAAAACAACATTTATTTAATGAAAAACTGAGATATTCAATAACACTGCCCAATCGTTGAAGGAAATTTGATAAAATTTTGCTGAATCCTTCCTCCCTCCCCTGTTTATACTTACCATTATTTGTCGTAATGTTTCCGATACACCGATTCTGTTCTCTGGATCACTTTCGCATTCTTCCTACAATAAAACAAGAATATAGTGATCGATAGTTCTATTTTGAAAATATGATTTGTAACCTCAGTAGAAGTTACTTCTGCTGAAGCAAAATACCTAGTCCACCAATCCACGTCGTGTTCAATAAGATCGCTGGCTTTCATTTCTGGTTTCTTATTTGTATTAAATAATCTTTTTAAATCACTCGGATTAAAGTGAATACTATCCAATCTAAATAAAATTCTGAAAAGTACTTTGTACCAAGGTTCTTTATCTCCATGGCTCCGAGGATTGGTTTTTGCAGCGCCAAATTGAAATTTAGAATCTAAATTGATGTATAAAATTTAAAAAATCCCCTTTAAAAAATCAACAGATTGTTAAATTAAATAGTGCAACAGGTTTCAAAGAATTCTATTGAAATTAAATTAAATCACACTTAGGGTTAGTAGTAGTAAAGTACCATACGATTAGGATTATAATGGTGATGATGAAAAGGTAATAGATGGGGGCCTTTGAAATAAAAAGAACAACAGACCACCTGACACAGAGGGCAACAACTGAGAAAGAAGACGGAATGTTTGAAAGAGAAGCGGGACACCTGAAGGAAGAATAGAGCCCTAACAAAAATGGTTAATGACAACTGTAAAATTGTCACAGAATTTGAGTAAGCAAATGATTAATGTATTGCAGTAGGACAAAAATGCGAAATTGTACATGGAATTTTGATCTTGAATCGGCCTAGCGCGAGTTTGACAAAATAGAGAATTTTAGTCTTTGCAAAACGGCCCCTAAGCTTTAAAATAATACAATAAGGAAAATGTCTGTGCCCAAAATGTCCTTAGTTCTAGATAACGATACTAATCTGCAGTCAGCATTTTTTAATAGAATAAAATTAACTACGCCGCTACCCTGCTATCGACGGGATGATCGTAGTAAGGCGAACAATTATGTTCCGTCTTATTAATGTAGGTAACTAATAAGAGGAGAACTTGACATGTGTTCAGAGTGAGACAATTGAGAATGTGTCCAATTAATTAGATATAAGGTTATTGTCATAAGTGGTTTATTTGTAAAATAAAGAAAATACCGAAACTAGTGAATTTTGTTTGACCCATGAAATTGATTGAAAGATTTGAGTTAAGGGTAAATTAGAACAAATTACCAAGCAAGCGGAGGAGCTGCATACTGAGGAAGTTTGGATTCGTTAGTCAGTATACTCAATTCACATGACACGGGCAAAAAATTACAAACCAACAAAAGTCGAAAAAATGAAAACTTAATCACTTCAGAGAAAGAAGAAAGACCATCATCAGTCAGTGGAATAGCAGTAGTTACCAAGGAAGAAGGTTCATCAGGAAAGATCGTTGAGTGGAAGAGGCAGCTTGTCCCTTTCGAAATGTTAGATTGAGACTTGGGGGTTTCATCGCAAGCAACGGTGAAAATTTTGATTTGAATTAGGGTCAAGGTCCACCTTTTCCTCTGAAATTAGTATCTATAAACCGGGAAAAATAAAGAAAAGGTGGTTATCTGTGATACTTTAAATCAAATATTAATTTAAATAACCTTCAAAACGTTTATTATTTAAAATATTGCTCTATAAATGAGTCTACCAGTTAATAAAACATACTTTAATGAACTAATTATATACTTTAGTAAATTTTAACAATTTCTTTAGGTACTGTCATATAGTGTTCATATTTTTCCAAAATAATATTTTTCTTTGATTGTTTTTTATTTCATTAATTACATTTGTTCTAATTTAAATGTGCAACGTGTATTTTACGAAACACGGAACCGCCACCCAGAACTTCGACATAGTTGCACGGTATAAGTAGGCCGTGACCAACTTCCAAAGTTCCGTTTGGGGGTAACTAAAAGAGCACTATGTGGACCATTATAAAAAAACAAGTTAATCAGAAAATACAGTAAGGCAGCAGTTAGTAAGGCCAAGCAAGCAAGTGAGAAGGGTAAGGTTGGTGTTGCCATTATCAACGCCCCTAGTTGATAATTATTTTGGCAAATAGTTTTATATATATTTGTTATTTGTTTTAAGTGTTATCTATTTAATAACACTTTTAATTTTA
The DNA here is from genome assembly GCA_029378335.1 of Agrilus mali. Lineage (NCBI taxonomy): Eukaryota > Metazoa > Arthropoda > Insecta > Coleoptera > Buprestidae > Agrilus > Agrilus mali. Next base: position 14,956,088 of record CM055659.1, read on the forward strand.
TTTAATCATTAAAAATGCCATATAAAATTCTCTCTTCTTTATGACAGTACCTTTAGCTGATCTTAAGGAACGAAACCCTAACAACGATGGCTAATAACCGCCGAGAAGTATGGCTGACAAAATCTGTAGGTTGTGACGTCATCTGACTAAGAAATATTACTACTGTACATGGACACATGGTTTATCAAATAGCGAAGAAGTCTAAAGACACTTACTCGAAGTTTTCTTATTAAAATTATATAAAAAGCCAAAAAAGGCAAAGCTACAAAGTACCAAAACAATTGTTAAGAACAAATGGAATTGGGGAAATTATCAATAGTGTTTTTTATAATATTTAATATAAATTTTCATCTAGTACAAGTAGATTTGATTTATTAAAAGTTTATTATTTAAAGTTCGCCTATATAGGGGGTGGCATTAAAATGACTAAAAAGAATCATGGCTTCCTGACACAAAATACAACAAAAAAACTCTAATAACATTTTATAAATCAATGACAATTGAACACGCAAATCATCTTTTTAAATTAAATTTAAACCTAAAACGGCCCAGTAAGGTTTTATCTAAAATTACACCATAAGATCTGTTATTGTGGTCTAGCTAACATTACTCATATTCTTTCCGTCTCAAAGCTGCAACTATTTGCAGATCACCAGGACCAGCGTCAAAACTATTCTAATTAAAAAAAATTGCTTGAAAACTCAAAAGGGACATAACATTTTATGTTCCAAACGCTACAAAGAACCGATACTTTCAATATTAGTCCATTATAAGTGTCACATCCTGTATAAATGTGACTACCAGTTAATACTAAGATATAGTAACGTTTAAAAATGTAATTATTTCAATAAATAAATTAAGAAATTTCTTTACCTTTAACTGGCCTTATTTTTAAAGCTTTGTTTCTTTCGCTTAATGTTAAAGGCGTGTAAAGAAAGGGATAAATATAGTCCATATGAACACCACAGTAGGAAAACCTTCCAAAACTTTTCACATCAAACATTTTAATAACAAGTGGTGAAATTAACTCCGGATTGTCAGCCACTTCCTGAATTAAATTTTATTACTTAAGCATTAGACACTCTTGGAAACAAACTTACAACGTCTCCTTTTGCAATGGGTTCAGAAAAATTTAATGTATATCTCATATTAGAAAGCGTTTGGGATTCTAATTTTAAATCAGAAAATCCAACAATCACTTTAGGTTTCATAATCCCTACTAATTTAAGCTTTCTAACTCCCCAAAAAAATACTTCCAGTCTGTGTGTGCTTGTCTTAAATAATATGTCACGTGGTATTGGTTCCACAATTAAATTATTACCGTGATATTTGCTTGCTTTTTCTTCAGAAGTTAACTACAATTCATATAAAATTTTCCAACAATGTATATGTACTGTCAGAGCCCAAATAGTAGTAAATTTTAGATTATACTTGTAAATTTTAAGATTTACCAACATAAACTAATAAATGTAAGGAATGGTACAAAATGGGATGATTTTTTTCGGGCTTTTACGATTAGAGTTTGGTAAACTCTAGGTTTTCCTATGACGATGAATAAATGTTAGTTTAGAACATAACACAACGTAATATAAATATTAAACAGTTTCTACATAATTGTTAAAATATTTTTAAAGACATATTTTAAAAGTAAAAAAGTACAAAATCCTAAAATAAATACAATTTACTTTAATAAACTGTTCTTAGCTTATAGTATTACATATTTATTTTGCCATTTATTAGTGGAAAAAGCCTAGATGTGTCTATTTTGCAAAATTATCGTGTATTTTTTAAGTAAATGTTAGTAAAAAGTTCGAAATTAAAGATTACTATAAAACAATTCGGACTTTTACCGTAAAAACTTGGTAAATAGTAGGTTTGACTGGAAAAATGTAGGATTTACCGTATTTCACACTTTTTGAGGAACATTTACATATATAAAAAAAATTACCTCAACTAATTGAACAGCTGCCACAACCTCTCCAACCTTTTCTGTATTAAAAATAAGATCAGACTTTTTCCATTCACATATTTCTTCGATATCAGACTGAAACGTCACAGAAGGTATAATAGTAGCATGACCAATTAGTTGATGCTTCTTCTTACAGACGCACTGAAATTTTTGGGTTTACTTTGTTGGAGCACTAGGATAAATTTATATAGGTACAGTATTACATTTATACAGTAAACAAAATAAAAACACAGAAGAAGAAAAAAGGAGGAGGTAGACCCAAGAGTGGAACAAACACAAGCAGAAGCAACTCTACAAACAGTGTGCTAGTAGTTTGATTGTATAACAGCAGTCAAAAAGGAGACAGTAAGAAAGAAGGAGCTACTAAAACGGAAGAGGAACAGGAAGTACTAAAAAGGAAGAACTTTCAAGAATTGGACAGTGAGGAGAATAACAACGAGATTATTAAAAGAAATGAAAGACAATGGGCAAATATGGAAAGAATCAAGAAGAAAATAGCACTATAAAAATGAAAAATCTAGAGATGCAGACCAACGAAAGATGAAAATTATCATATTAATGAGCAACAAAATGAAAAAGATTAGGTCGATAAGAGAAGAATTGAATGTAAAGATAAGAGAAGATTATAGAAAAAGAGCAAGAAAACAGACTGAAATAAATAGATACAGAATTAGAAAGGGGAAATAAGAAGGAACAGAAAACAAATACCGTAATAAGTAGGTTAGCGCTAGATGGGGGAGAATGGAAGAGGAAGGAAAGTTTGCAGAAAGATTATAAAAAAAGTTTTAAGAAACAGTAAAAACCTTAAAGGTACAAAAATATACATGAATGATTACCTTACGAAAGAAGAGAATAATAAAAAAAATAGAGCGAAGGGTAAGAGAATAAAAAAATAAGATATTATTATTATATTATATATGTGCAACCTGCTGGTCTGTTTCAAGTCGGTGCCAAACCAAATAGGTAGAAGTTTCATTGCGCTTCGGACTTGGCACCTACTTCAAATAGATCAGTAAGTTGCACATATAGTAGTATTTTATTTTTTTGCTTTTTTTAGTGACTGTTTTTAGTGCCTTTTCGTTTTAAAGTCGGTTTAATTTTTTTAGTTTTTTATTTTTCCGTTTTTAGTGTAAATGTACACAGGTGGTGCAGTACTATAATCAAAGTGCCGTATTATACTAAAACTTTACGTTTTAGTTGAATTATAACGAATGAAACGACTTTAGCTAGCATGTTGGAGGGGGGGGGATATATTAGTTGTAAGAAGACAGAAGTCGTTTCTGTCGTCAGTATGACTATACATAGTTTATTTGGTTGATGCTTTTCGGTTGTTCTATTAAGTATACTCATTAAATTGTCGCTAAATGATATTAATAATAGGAAACAATTGAGGATTTCCCTTGATTTCCATCAAGTCTCTCTATCCCGACTTGGTGACAATGGGACCACCTCAAGAGTATACACTTTCAAACAAAAAAAAATTTTAAATCAGTCCACAATTGACGGAGAAATCGGTGAACATACATCAAATTAAAGACGGTAAATGAGGATTTCTCTCGATTTCAATTAGGTCTCCTTATCAAATCCTGACTTGGTAAGAATGGTACCACCTACAGAGTATGCCCTTTTAAACAAAAAAGAAAATTTCAAAGTCGGTCCACAATTGACGGAGAAAACGGTGAACGTACATAAAAGGAAAAATCATACATACAGTCGAACATACAACCTCCTCCTTTTTAAAGTCGGTTAAAAATTGCAGTGGGGTGTATAAGAGAAAGAGCATAAAATATAGTGGGAAAAGGCAAGACAAAAACAAAATAAAATTTTTCGTAAATATTAACTAAATACATAGTTGATAAAAAAAATTCAAGACAAATTGTAAGCCCCTTATTTGTTAAATTGTTTTTTGTCGCCTGTAGGATATGTCGTATGTTAGTTGCAAAATTTCTGTTTATGAAAAGAATTTGTTTTTCGTTAAAAATTTCTATTTTTTTCACACATTATTGAAACTTATATGATTTTTTAATATTCAATAGTGACTTTTGTTTTTACAGTACCTTAAAATTTTCGAGGTATGAATTCTGTTTTCCATGTTTTGCAATTTAATTGTTATTAATAATCGATATGCTGTTTGGAAAAACTGTAAAATTTTGTGACGAACTATTTGAGTTTCTAAGTCTCTACAATTTCTAGAAGCGGAGACTAAAAACAAACAAAAAAATGCACTTCATAATTCATAACTTATCAAATAAATATAAGAAGCCGATATCTAGGTAGGTCAAAAATACTTTTCTCGAATTCCTGATGAAATTCTGTATTAGCTAGAATGCTTTCAGATTTTTCCAACTTTATTTGTTGCTTTATGACTCGGATATGAAATAAGGAAGCAACATTTCTAGAGATGTTTTGGACAAAAATTCTTATTAAATTAAGTTCTAATATCCCCAGTTCACGTATTAATTGATGATCAATTCAAATTATTTCTTACCCTTATAATCAAAAACACCTCTATCTGAGTTTTATAAACATAATGAAAGTGAAAGTTAGGTGAATTGACTGTACATTCCATTAACAATTAAAACAACAGAAAATTAATCGTTTAAACTTAAATTTAAACTTTAATTTTAAAATTTGTGTCGAACAATTTGGATTTTTGAAGCTCTACGATGAACGATGAAGATGTACAAAAACCGAAAAGATTGCACTTTTTTCATAAATTGTTACTTTTTTTTTAATTCCTAGTAAAATCTGCATAAGATATATTTGTTGTAAGTAAGTATAAGCTACAATTTAATAATACTTGGAAGCATTACCTTTACGTCCTATAATATCAAAACGCCATTATTAACCATTTGTTCAAACCAAGTCAAATGTATAGTATTGTAACGAATTTTCTAGTCAAAGATATTTATTTAAATGATTATTTATTTAACACTATTTATATAACACTTAACACTAACTTAAAACTACTATTTATATTAGAACAATTCACTTATTTATATAACAACCTATTATTTATATTACTAGTGTCTTTCGTTTATCGTTTTGATTCGCGCACTGATACTTTTTCACAACTACTGTCCCTCGGTCCAAATATGATCACTTTATATACACCTTTCGAACTTTCTAGACAGGAACTCGAAGAAGTCCTGATTACTCCTGAATGATGAATAATAATTAGAAAGTCGTCGATGATTCCAGAATTGGTCTTGTTACTTGTCGCTGGAGAAATATTTACAGCTTGTAAATTTACATTGATGAAGGGAAGCCGTACGCTGTGGCTGTGTGGTAAACATGTTAGCGATAAGAAGTACATGCATACAAATTGTTATCGCACACACGTTCGGTGTCACTGGTCGCTACACTACCCCCTCCTTAAGGGTGATCACATTCTGCCGTTCCCTCAGAAGATCATTCCGGTACTTGCAGGTGGATCCGCTTCGGCATCCGGTTGTCAGGTGGAAGTAGCAGTCAACTGACTTCAGACGACTTGCTTTTGGTAACCATGTGGAAAATGGATCTAGTCCCACCGAGTAACTGCAGTACTTTTCTTCCATCTTTGACTTGGTCGACTAGCATCGGTAGTTGCCCAAACTTCTTCCGAAAGACTGTGGCAATCCCACGGCTCATACCCAAATCCTTCGCCACACAATGGGCTAGCGAATATTCCTTCGGAACGGCGAATAGGTCCTGCTGAACTTCGGTGGTGATTCCAAATCTGGCTTTACGGTGTAAGCTCTGTTCAGCCATAAATTCTTCGTACTGGGGCTCTGGCGAACGAGTCTGCACAACTTTAACTCGAGCTTCTTCGTGATTGTCCCCAGCATATGGAGCCAGTCGGTTGAAGTGGACTTCTCTTGGTTTCCCATTGGGAGTACGTCTAATTCGGTAGATTACGTCGTTGATTCGTTTGACGACTTAATACGGGCCTTCCCAATCTTGTTGCAGCTTCGGCGAAAGACCCCTTGACGCTTCGGATTATAAAGCCACACCAAATCTTCTTCATGAAATCCTCCACCAGTGGCCTTAATGTCATATGCGTCCTTCATCCGGTCACTGGATATCTGCGTATGGGAACGTATGTCGTCATGGATGTCATCTAGTCGTCTTCGGAGTTCACTGGCGTAATCTTCCCCAGCCACGTCTTCACCAGGTTTGCACCCGAATTTTAAATCGCATGGTAGTCGCAACTCTCGGCCGAACAGTACCCTTGCTGGCGTTTGTCCAGTTTTTTCATGTACGGAAGATCGGTATGTCAAAAGGAACAATGGCAGATAACGATCCCAGTCTCGCTGATGTTTGGAGACCATTTTGGACAGGTACTTGTTAATGGTCCTGTTCATTCGTTCTACCATGCCATCTGATTGGGGATGTAGGGCTGTAGTCCGAGTTTTATGAATGCCCAATATCTTACAAATGTCCTGGAATATGCCTGACTCGAAATTCCGTCCTTGGTCGGAATGCAGCTCCAGCGGTACTCCGAATCGGCTAATCAACTCTTTCACGAGCGTTTCCGCCACTGTAGTTGCCGTCTGGTTTGGAAGAGCGTACGCTTCACCCATTTCGTGTAATAGTCCATTGCCAATACGATGTACTTATTTCCATCTTCAGATTCTGGGAATGGTCCGGCAACATCTATGGCGATTCTCTGTCTTCTGTACCATCTTGATTCTCAACGACGCGCTTCAGGAGACCATCTTCTTCTTCAATGGAATCCCATTGAGCCCACAAGGATTTTACTTCTGTTGACTTGGCAGCCACTTCCTGCCAGGTTGGTCTTCTGCCTTCTTTCTTCCAGTCCAGGAACATTTTTAGGAGCACGTCGGAATGTTGTTCTGTCTTAATATTGTCGGGCTGCCACTGTTCGTTCAGGATAGTTATCCTCCTAACCTCTTCGTGTTCCTCGACGCGTTGACAGTGTTTACAATTATCCGGGCGAGGTCTTCTGGATAAGGCGTCGGCGTTTCTATGGCTACTTCCCGCTCGGTGCTCTATGTCAAAGTCATACTCTTGTAGCTTCTCTATCCATCTGGCTACTTGGCCCTCGGGATTCTTGAAATTCAGCAGCCATTTCAAAGCGGCATGGTCGGTTCGTAGCAAAAACTTTCTTCCGTAGAGGTATTTGTAGAAATGCTCCACACTTTTTACTACGGCTAACAATTAGCGTCTGGTTACGCAGTAATTCAGTTCTGGTTTGGATAGAGTTCTGCTGAAGTAGCCGATCACTTTTTCTTCGCCATTCTGTATTTGTGACAGAACCGCGCCAATTCCAATATTGCTAGCGTCGGTGTCCAGGATAAACTTTCCAGTTGGTAGGGGATAGCTCAACACAGGTGTAGACGAGAGGGTTTTCTTTAGGTGTTGAAAGGCAGCTTGGCAGTCTTGCTCCCAAAAAAATGGTCTACTCTCTTCTGTGAGTCGTGGCAAAGGCTTAGCGATTTTTGCAAATCCAGGAACAAAACGTCTGTAGTAGGTGCAGAGTCCAAGGAAGCTTCTGACTTGATGGACGTCAGCAGATACAGGCCACTTTTCCACGGCCTTAATTTTCTGTGGGTCGACTGAAACGCCGTCTCCGGATACTACATGCCCCAGGTAGTTGACGGTCTTCTGAAATAGCTGACATTTCTTGGGGCTTAGTTTTAGATGGACGTCACGAAGTCTTCGGAAAATTTCCTCCCAATTCTTTAGATGGTCGTTGAAGTCCTTTTCGACTACGATAATGTCGTCGAGGTATACTAGGCAAGTCTTCCCTATTAAGCCAACCAAGACTGTTTCCATAAGTCGCTCAAAGGTGACTGGTGCGTTGCACAACTCGAACGGCATCACCTTGAACTTCCACAGCCCCGTTCCAATGGAAAACGCTGTCTTCTCTTTGGCATCCCGGTCCGAAGCAACTTGCCAGTATCCGCTTTTGAGGTCTAAGGTAAAAAATATCGTCAACCCTGACAGTGTATCCAGGGTGTCATCGATTCGTGGTAAGGGGTAGCTGTATTTTTTTTTGTCACATCGTTTAATTGGCGGTAGTCCACACAGAAGCGTGTTGAGCCATCCTTTTTCTTGACCAGGACTACCGACGATGTCCAAGGGCTAATAAATGGTTCTATTACTCCATCCGTTGGTTCGCACCTTCTTGCCACCTTCTACTTCAAAGACGTCTTGGTAGTCTTTTAGTAATCCTTTTATTTTTACTTTTGCCACCTGCTTCCTACCACAATTTCGAAAAGGCTTATGGTAGGCGTTGCGAGTCTAACGTTCTTGTTTCTAGCTTCCGGACTTGAGATGTTACGGTGTCCTGAGTAGTTAGCTTGAAGTCTTCTTCGTTTAAGGTCACGACTTTTCTTTGGAAATTCAGGCAAAGGTTATATTTCCGAAGCACGTCCAAGCCCAGAATGACGTTGTCTTCAATTTCGGCTACAAGCACGCAGTGTCGGAAGGAGGTCTTTCCTATGCGGATCTTAGCGTAGCTTTCACGATGAACAATTACCATTTCCCCGGTGGCCGTACGTAGCTTACATTGAGTCGGTTGAAGCTTGCTGGTACTCATCATGTTGGCTCGGATAATCGTCCTGCTTGCTCCCGTATCCAATAGAAACGAACACCGTTTCCCATTAATATGTCCCGTAAGAAAAAGGCTATCAGATCTATCTTTCATGGTTTTTGTCAGTGCAACTATACCCGGGGAGTACTTGCTCCGGGATCAACGTTTGCCCCGCCGCGCCTACCCTGACTAGTTTTCCTGTATGCGGGGCGTATCTTCTTGGGAAGCAGATCTCTCATTCTTGCAGCTGCTTCTCACGTGGCCTAACTTCCCACAGTTCCAGCACCTGACTTGTCTGGGTTTTCTTTCTATTTTAGTCATTATTCGGCGGATTATTTCTTCCAATTTGTCTTCGTCCCGACCGGTTGACTCTTCTTTCAATTCCCGCACTCGACATTGTCGTTGCGACGCCTGTTTGACGACGTCGTATTGCAGTGCACGGGCCAATGTGTCTACCAAAGTCCTCGGCCGGTCCAGTCGGAGTCGCTGTTGTATTTCGTCGTCTTTTAATCCGTCATTGAACGCGTCGACGGCCAATCTTTCCAGGGTATCGTCGGCCGTACCGGAATAGGCGAGCCGGATTAACCGTGCGATATCCGCCTCGTATTCCTGAAGACTTTCTCCTATCTTCTGTCGTCGGTTCTTTAACTGTACGTGGTACACAGCCGTCAGATGTGCTTGGTCATATCGCATCTCTAATCTTTTTACTAGCCGATGATAGTCTAGTAATTCTTCCGGCGGCAACGTGTTCAGAATTTCGCCAGCACCATCACGCAGAGCAAGGGCAAGTGAGGAAGCTCTCTCTTCTATCGTCCATTTGTAAGCTTTTGCAGCCACTTCGAATTGCGTCAAAAACGTGGTCCATGATGTTTTTCCGTCAAACGTAGGAAGCTTCATGTGCACTTTGGATGAGATTATTTGCTCTTCTTTCACGTCGGGGATTTCTTTGCCGTCAAGCACGATATGCCTATTTTCCGTAAGTTGGTGGTTGGTCTCTCGTTTTTCCGGATTCAGAACCATTTCTTAATTCATATGTGCTGGGATCGAAACCTTCTTGTAGCAAAGCCTCCTCGAGCCGCTTCTGTTCTTAGTACCATACGTATCCTTGTCTCGCTCTTCGAGTTCGCTTTTCAATTCGGCGACTTTTAACTCGAACAATTTTTTCGGCAGTTCGATTTATTTTGTATTTTTATTACACTAGAAAATTCTCTGGAGGTCGATTCGCAGACCCAACACCTGACACCAGTTGTAACAAATTTTCTAGTCAAAGATATTTATTTAAATGATTATTTATTTAACACTATTTATATAACACTTAACACTAAGGCCGCCCGCACACTCGGCCACCGGTGGTCGCCACTAGACGCGACCACCGGTGGCTGACATCGACCACTAGCCGTCGCCACCGGTGGTCGCCACCAGACGCTGTTGTAAAACACCAGTGGTCGCTACTTTTCTCCTAATTTATTAATCAGGTCCGGCGTTAAAATAATTTAGTTGCATTATAAAAGTTCAACATGGAAGCACTTGCTACGCTCCTTGTAATACGAAGACGACGCAGGAGACGTGAATTTATATTAATTAACCAATATTTTGGTACATATCCACAATTCATGCAATCAAGTGATTCACAATATTGACTGTCTAAAGAAATTCAAAGACAATGACAAAAATTTCAACATTTCACTTTCCTTCTAAGTACCTACATAGATTTAAAATATAAATAAAAAAGGAATGTATGTTTTAAATTTACAATTGACAAAAAAAATATAATTTTAATAAAAACGTCATGTCCGAATTCTCCCAGTCCGTCCCAGTTAAAATAGTGGCCCGGAAAAGTGGCCGATGGGCCGCCTCGTTCCTTGAAGACCCATTTTCGGCCACTGGTGGTCGCCACCTAGAGGGCGGCCATACGCTCTCTGACTTTTTTCCCATGGTAGTTATAATTTTTCCCGGTGGCAACTGTTCAAAACAGCAGCGCCCCTTCGAGCCACGCGCAAGTGAGGAAGTTTTTCTTCTCGCCTTTAACTTTTCCCCCTCAAACGCCGGCCATGATTCCTCCGGGTCCCAACATTTGGGGGCCTGCTTTTTCCGGGGGCCCCAACCTATTTTTTAATTTGGGATTGGTCTGGTCGATTTTTCCGGACAAAACCATTTTTAGCTGGAAATTTTGTTTTTTTTTTTCAAATTTTACTTTTTAATATCTTTTCTTTTTTTTAATTTTCCCAGTTTTTTTAGGTTCTTTAAAGGTTTTAAAATTTAAATTTTTTTTCCAGATTTTTTAAAAATTTTTCCTTTAAATTCTGAAGAATTTTTTTTAGTTTCTTTTGAAATTTCTTTTGGATTGCCCCAAAAATTATTGGTTAAATTCTTGTAAAAGTCTCCTGCGTCGTTCTTTCTTATACCAGGACGTATCCTTTTTGCTCCGAGTTGCTTTTAAAATTTGGCAAACTAAAATTTTTTTTCGGCAGTTCGATTTATAATTGGTATTTTATTACCCCTAGAAATTTCACTAGGTCGGTTCGCGCCCCAAACCGGTGGCACCAGTTGTAAAAAATTTTCAGTAAACAGATGGTTTGTCTAAATGATTATTTATTTATTTAACCTAGTTATAACCTTAACCTAACTTAAAACTACTATTTATATTAGAACAATTCAGCTTGTAAGTTTACATTGATGAAAGGAAGCCGTACGCTGTGGCTGTTTCGTAAACATGTTAGCGATAAGAAGTACATGCATACAAATTGTTTTCGCACACACGTACGGTGTCACAGGTCGCTACAGTATATTTATTTAAGTAAGTGTTATGTGATATACAATTACTTACGGTGTCTGTTAGGTGAAAAACTTCAAAAGTTGCAGGAGGCGGATTCATTTTAAGTCCAACCTTAGAACCATACAATGTCAGCCTTTCTGTTACTAAACTGTCATTCCAAATAGGATTGAGACTCGCTCGTATTAGCTAAAAAATACAAATCATATTTTAGGATATTTAATTTCCTTCTATGTGTATTTCAAACATTCCTTACTCTTGTTTTTGCATGAAAATTGATCTATTGAAATTACTATGTAAGTATTGCTTAGACCACCTCTTCCTTCAACAGGCATCAATATTGCGGAATGCACGTGAATCTTACATGAGAAATCCTTAAAATATGAATCATAATTCAAGAAACAATAAACGATGTTGAAAATGCAGAGAACTTTTTAAAAATTTCTCAAAATGATTAGCTGGGATTGTTAATACTACTGTTATTTTTGAAAAATTTTAAAGCCAACATACAAACGTTTCACATGCTTTCAACTCATTGACAAAGCTACCACTTTCTATGGTCCAGTTTAATAAAAACCCATCAGGAATTAATTTATTTAAAGAAGACTCCTCTCCTTCAACTCCAATCCATAAAGTTACATCAGCTCTGCATGCAAATGAAAACGGTTGTTTTTTTTTGCTTAAATCCTGCAAAAGTCGAAGAAATAATTTCCCGTCTATGTTCCAGAAGTCCTTAAACGGCAACGGCCATAATTTGTTATTGGCAAGTGCTTTCATCCCCTTCGTGAAAATCACTATTTCCTGATGGCGTGTGTATTTAAGAATTAATTAAAATCACGTTTATTTCTGAAGGGGTAAGTTTAAAAGTCTCAGGGAATGTCTAATAATTACATGAGGCATTTTTTTATATTTAAACCCCTCCCTTCCCTTTAGTGAGATTTTGTGTGATGTGGGATGACTTCTCATCCTTCTCATGTGAGATTTTGTCAAATAGGTCAGGGCAGTATCATGAAATGAGGTTTTGATGTCTTAAGTTTGAAGGTCTGAACCCTCTTCGACATTAGTCTCCAGAGTTGATAACCGCTGATTCCTACCTTAAGCAACTACTGTAATGTCTTCATTATCGGTAACCCTTTTAACTGATGGTTTCTTATTTCGTCAATTCCTGTTTCGTCACCTCATTAAAATTTATCTAAATCGACCTTTCTTTGCCTTTTTTGTTATCTACGAAAAATGCATTCCTGTTTGGTCACCTTTCTTTTCGTTATAGTGCAGCATCCCGCAGCTTAGTAATTGGTAAAATCGGTTATTTAGGGCCGAAGATGTAGTTAAATAAACATGCACCACCAAAAGGTTAGAGTAAGTTTGGATAGGTTATGGTATGAAATGGTCGCTGTGATTAAAGTTTTATCTGAGCAGTAATTTCGAAGTACCTAAATTATTTCAGGTAGGCAGATGACAAATCAGGAACAAATTATTTATTACCTACAGATAGGTAAGGTGACGAAACAAGAACAAATCTTTTAACTGCTACAGTTTATGTAGTGACAACGTCTAAAGTCTAAAGTACTACTAAACATGGATATACCTCAAAGAAAGTTTGATGTAATACGGAACACAAACGTCCTCGTTTTGCTTCTATTTCAGAATAAATTATATCCCTAGCAGCAAGACGATAAAATGCAACCTTCTTCCCTCCATGTTTCATCCACAAATAAACATGTGGCCAACATCCCTGAACCTAAAATAATAATTATTTTTATCAACAGTTAATGCACGCACACAAAGACGGTTATAGAAACTTTTCATGGTTATCGCAATAATTATTTCACAACGCTGTGGCATCTTCATATAAAAGAAAATTTGTAAATAAATCAAATATCCACTTATTTAAGGAAGGGAAAAGTAATAGTTCGTTATACATATGAAGTTTCTGATTTAAAATATTGCCTTTTTTTATTTAATTTGTTTTCTTTTTGCTTTCTATAAGATTTTTTCCTATGTGTAAAATTCTTCAATTATTTTGAAAACCATCCATGAGTTTTTAATTTTTGTTTAAAAGTCTTTCCAGTTTGTAAAATACTTACATATACGCATATTAAGAAAAATTCCTGATTTTAAGTCTGTATTTGCATTCTTTGTTGTTTTTTGTAGTATTACCTATAAATTTATTTATTTTAAAATAATTTTTTTGTACATCCCAATTTTTTTCTCTTCCTACGGAAAGTTTTGAGAACTAGTGAAATCGTCTTAATCTTGGAACTAGAGCCTAACCATAAGTTTCAACATATCTCTCGTCCTGGGGCCTTCGGGGTCCTAGAGGGCAATACCTGTGCGACTGGATACATTCAGAAGGTGTCCGTTTACCTTCCTGGGTAGTCTGGAACAACTTATTAGATCCGCGGACAAATGTATTGGTGGGAGGGGACCTCAATGGGAACTCTAAACACTGGGGCTCTTCCACCCCAGAAGCGATGGAGTTACTGTTACAACGGCAACGTTCCCACCTTCTCGTCTAAAATGACCTGAAAGGTACTTGGAGACGAAACGATAAGCGTCACACTTCGACAGTTGAAACTTTCCCTCGATGAAGATAGATCACACTACTCCCCCATAAGTTGAAGATTACTCCTCAACGCCTCATGCTGTTTAGACTAGTTGTTCACCAGAAATGCTGGTCATACGGAGCGGAAAGATTGGCCCATCTTGCTAACCCCCTTGAGATAATCGGGGTCTGTAAGAAATCATTCCTACGGAAAAGACAGACTCTACAAGAGCAAGTGGTTGAGCAATATGCCACCCTTTCGCATTGCCGTAACAACGGCCTTCCAGTCTTAGTATGAAGCACCTGGTACCAGACGCTGGTTCCGTACAGGGCACATGCAGTCAGTAGGCCCTTGTATCCATATCATACAACCCGCCTGTCTAGTCCCTACTCTCACATTACTCTTCGCAGGGGCCCTACTACATTTAATAGTTTGCCCCTTAATGCTTCGAGGTGTGGCTTGAAGGTCTCCTCTCTCCTACGCCCACACAGAGGTATTTCACGGTTCGCACATACCCGCCACCTGCTTGCCGTTTTTAACACAGTGTGGCCGGTTTTCTGTCAGCCTACCCTTCAGCAACATACAATACGTCTTTTGGGTTGAAACGGCAACGCCAACCGTCTCTCCCCATCTGACAGCTACTCCTAGAGCAGTGCTGCCCCGTACCTCAATCTCTCTGCGACTGTTGCCCTCGACTACGACCAGTAAGTCATCCGCATGTACCACGTCCCCGTATTCGATTCAAGAGGAAATCCATTAGAATATTCCAGCATTCTGGACCGCTGACGGAGCCCTGGGGGCATCCTCTTATGACCAGCCTACTCACGTGGGTTCTCGTTCCGTAGGCTCGCATTTCTCCTTGTTGGAAGTAGCTTCGCCATAAGGCTAGCTCTTCACATTCAACTTGTTGGAGCCTCGTGATGATACGGCTCCAGTGCAAATTGTCGAACGCGCTTGAGAAGTCGATGAACAGTCCTAGAACGTAACGTTTTTCGGACATGCTCACCATCCGTTTCACTTCAGGCCAGGCACTTTCAGTGCTCTGGTCAGGCTTAAAACCGAACTGCCTATTGCTCTGCTGGGGGATCAGCTTCGCTTGCAGTCAGGACACCATCAGTCTCTGCAGGACCTTCCCTAGGACCGGTAGGATGCATATAGGCCTATACGATCCTGGATTGGTCAGATCCTTCTCAGGAGACTTGAGTAGGGTTTCCCCCCTCGAGGGTTCTGGCGCCTTAGCCCTTTTCTCTAACCCTTCTGTCAAGCTTTGCGCTCTCGCACGCAGCCTTGTTCACCTCGTCCTTCCCTGTCTGCTCGGCTTCAGCTCCACCGCTCTTACGGCGAGGCTCTTGCCTCCTTCTTCCTCAGGCTCCGACACCACTAGGGTATCATTGCCATCGGGATGGCCCACCACAGGGTCAGACTTTTCGGCGTCCGACACCTCCTTTACGGCATCAGACTTGTCGCCATTGCGGCAAGCCTTTTGCCGGTCGGTAGCTATGCAGATCACTCCGCACCGATATAGGGATGACCCGTTGGGAGAGCAATAGCATGATGAGGTCCCGAGGGAAGCCTGCTCCCAAACCTCCGCCCGTTCGCGCCCTGCCCTATCCGATGAGGCAGTAGCTCTAACACCTATATTTTGCTGGCTCATCAATTCATCAGAATATTTAGTTGTTCTTAGCACCTCACAAGCATCTTTAAGGTAAACCCACAAGTAAGGGCGGCTGCTTTAAATACGCCTTTTTTGTCTATTACTTATGCTTAATTTTGTCCGCCGCTATGATTTAATTAAATTTTGAACATACCTACAGTCTTATCGAGCTTTTAAATTTCCTTTGGCGATCTTTTCCTCTGTGGAGTAGGAGATCTCGGACGCCGAAAAGTCTGACATTACATTTTTTGTCAAACATAATAAGGGTCTTGTTGTGACCACGGGGCATCTCAAGGATACTTTCCGTGATTACATCCATATGGAGCTCAAACGGTCTCACACAGCCCTCCTTTCTATGAACATTGTTGATTCTATATAGACTTAGTTGCGGCCGCTTTAAGGATAGTTTTGAAGAATTCAATGCACAGGAGCACACCTAGAGCCACAGTAGGAGTAGACTCTATAGACCCGATAAACACCAAACTCGTCAGCTTTTCCAGCTTCCTATTTAAAGTAGAAAGGGCTGTCTTGTCCCATCAGATTGAAGCATGATAGAACCGTCTAGGTTTCAGAACCACCTGAAAAATCCATTTCTTAGTGCCTAGCCGGTAAAAGTTCCCAGTCTTTGTCAATGGCCAATGGCATGTTGTTAGTGAAGGCTCCATAGTGTAGTGAAATAATTATTGTGATAACAATAAAAAGGCTTTGTAACTGTAATCTTGTTTTTTATAAGAACATACATTTTTGGTAAACTTCTCTAAGCGATAATAAAACTTTTCTAATGTTCTAAAACACTTCGCTTTCGCTGCTGGATTGTACACTGTTTTACATTCATTTATTATGGAATGCTAAAAATTTTGTTTATTATTGTTTTTATATACATAGCACTTACATATAGGGGGAATTCAGTCTCACCATTTCTTCAACGACAACACGACGTTGTTGGAAATCTAATTCAGTTTGCCATGGATTC
Source organism: Agrilus mali (assembly GCA_029378335.1). Classification (NCBI taxonomy): domain Eukaryota; kingdom Metazoa; phylum Arthropoda; class Insecta; order Coleoptera; family Buprestidae; genus Agrilus; species Agrilus mali. Next base: position 14,972,541 of record CM055659.1, read on the forward strand.
CACTCCAATGAACTTATGTAATGAATATGATTTTTACAGTCTTTACTTAGGTCTTTTATTGTTTCTTTTAAAATGTTTTCTATATGATATTCGATGGAATATATAGTATTCCTTTTTTCATATAAAACTGCTACTTCGTTTAATTTATTTTTCTGAAAACGCTTGGTATTAAAAGCTATGTCTTTACATATTAAATAAACTATCTTACCAATTTTATAACAATCTTTTCAATTAAATTACATTCAAACAACCTCTGTCTAAAATCATACCATTGAGAATAAAATAACAAACAAATCTTATATGTGCCAATATTTAAGAAGTGTTGTTTTCCTCTATTCTGGATGTTATATAGAGTCGAATAATTATCAAACCGAACTTGCATGTCCATCTTTCCACATAAACCACCCATTAGTAATTCAAATTGTAAAGGTTTATGCGTGTATCTTTTATTTATTAAATTAACGTTATGTATTGCAGCCCAGAGTATCACAGTACTTTCAGTCCATAATTCTACCTACACACATTCAAAATTAAATGCCGGGTGTCCAACATTAATCTGTTGTAGAACGTATTATCTCTACATAATGTAGCGACCAGTGACACAGTACGTGTGCGCGATAACAATTTGTGGCATGTACTTGTTATCGCTAACATGCTTACGGCGTAGACACCGCACACGGTACTTTTCGTGTTATCAACTTACAAGATGTAAATCATTCTCCGGCGACAAGTAACAAGTTCAATTCTGGAATAATCGAGGACTTTCTAATTATTACTCATCATTCGGGAATACTCAGGATTTCTTCGAGTTCCTGTCTAGAAAGTTCGAAAGGTGTATATATAGTGATCATCTTTGGACCGAGGAACAGTTAGTTGAAGAAAGCATTAGTGCGCGAATTAAAACCGATAATAGACAAAGTGATATAAATAAATTGTTATATAAATAAGTGAATTGTTGTGATATAAATGGTAGTTCTAAGTTAGTGTTTAAGTGTGATAAATAGTGTTAAATAAATAATTGTTTAAATAAATAGTTTAACTAGAAAATTTATTACAATAAGTTATTAAAAGTTATAAGAATATAAAATGCAAACCACAAACTTACTGACAAGTGATTTGGTTAAATGAAGGAAATAAAGTACCTCACTCGTGAATTTGTTTATATTGTAACGAATTTTCTAGTCAAAACTTATTTATTTAAATAATAATTTATTTAACATTATATATATAACACTTAACACTCACTTAAAACTACTATTTATATTAGAACAATTCACTTATTTATATCACTTTGTCTATTATTTATCGTTTTGGTTCGCATACGGATGCTTTCTCACAACTACTGTCCCTTGGTCCAAAGATGATCCCTTTAAATGCACCTTTCGAACTTTCTAGATGATTCGAAAAGGAAATCCTGATGGTTCTCGAATGATGAGTAATAATTAGAAAGTCGTCAATAATTCACAGAATTGATCCTGTTACTTGTCGCAGGAGAAAGATTTATAGGTTGTAAGTCGCTTATGATAAAGGAACCGCACGCGGTGACTACGCCGTAAACATGTTAGGGATAAGAAGTAGATGAACAAATTGTTATCGCACACACGTATGGTGTCGCTGGTCGCTACACTACCCCCTCCTTAAGGGTGATCCGTCCCGGATCACATTCTGCCGTTCCCTCAGAGAATCATGCCAGTACTTGCAGTTGGATTCGCTTCGGCATCCGGTTGTCAGGTGGAAGTAGCAGTCAACTGTCTTCAGTGTTAACGGTCTTCGTCGTGGGTTTCCGGCGCATACCAAGATTTCGATTCCCGTGTATCGGAACAAAACCTCCAACATGTTTCTTACTACCCTCCAATCCAGCCTCGAGTTCACATCCGATCCTCGGTATTGCTAGCTTCGGGATGTTAGCGAGCAGCAACTGCTCTCTTAGCTCTATCAGGGAGTCCTATGAGGAGTGATTGGCAGGCTTCCCCGACGACTTGTTTTTGGTGACTAGATAGAAGATGGATCGGGTCCCATCGAGTAACTGCAATACTTTTCTACCATCTTTGACCTGGTCGAGTAACATCGGTAGTCGCCCAAACTTCTTCCGAAAGACCGTGGCAATCCCACGACTCATGTCTAAATCCCTTGCCACACAATGGGCCAGCGAGTATTCTTTCGGGACGGCGAATAGGTCCTGCTGAGCTTCGGTGGTGACTCCAAATCTGGCTTTACGGTGTAAGCTATGTTCAGCCCTGAATTCTTCGTACTGGGGCCCTGACAAACGAGTCTGCACGACTCTAACTCGAGCTTCTTCGTGGTTGTCCCCAGCATATGGAGCCAGTCGGTTGTAGTGGACTACTCTTGGTTTCCCATTGGGAGTGCGCCTAATTCGGTAGATTACGTCGTCGATTCGTTTGACGACTTTATACGGGCCTTCCTAATCTTGTTGCAGCTTCGGCGAAAGACCCTTTGACGCTTCGGATTATAAAGCCACACCAAATCTTCTTCATGAAATCCTCCATCAGTGGCCTTAATGTCATATGCGTCCTTCATCCAGTCACTGGCTATCTGCATATGGGAACGTATGTAGTCATGGATGTCGTCTAGTCGTCTTCGGAGTTCACTGACGTATTCTTCTCCAGCCACATCTTCGCCAGGTTTGCATCCGAACTTTAAATCGCATGGTAGTCGCAACTCTCGACCGAACAGTACCCTTGCTAGTGTTTGACCAGTAGTTTCATGTACGGAAGATCGGTATGCCAAAAGGAACAATGGCAGATAACGATCCCAGTCTCTCTGATGTTTGGAGACCATTTTGGTCAGGTACTTGTTAATGGTCCTGTTCATTCGTTCTACCATGCCGTCTGATTGGGGATGTAGGGCTTTAGTCCGAGTTTTATGAATGCCCAATATTTTACAGATGTCCTGGAATGTGGCTGACTCGAAATTCCGTCCTTGGTCGGAATGCAGCTCCAGTGGTACTCCGAATCGGCTAATCAACTCTTTCACGAGCGTTTCCGCCGATACAGTTGCCGTCTGGCTTGGAAGGGCGTACGCTTCAACCCTTTTCGTGAAGTAGTCCACTGCCACTACGATGTACTTATTTCCATATTCAGATTCTGGGAATGGTCCGGCAACATCTATGGCGATTCTCTCGAATGGGCTGTTGATGTTATACTGCCGCATCGGAGCACGCTGTCGCTTCTGAGGTCCCTTACTGGCGGCGCACGTCGTGCACTTTCTGCACCAATCTTCCACGTCTTTCTTGCAGTTGACCCAGTAAAATCGTTCTCGTACTTTCCCAAGGGTCTTCTGTAGACCAAAATGTCCTCTCGAAGGGTCGTCATGGAGGTACTGCAGGACTTCCCTTACCAAGCTTCTTGGTATCACTAGCTGACGTCTGCTTTCTGTGCCATCTTGATTCTCGCCTACGCGCTGTTGGTGACCATCTTCTTCTTCAATGGAATCCCATTGCGCCCACAACGATTTTACTTCTGTTGACTTGGCAGCCACTTCCTGCCAGGTTGGTCTTCTGACTTCTTTCTACCAATCCAGGAACATTTTTAGCAGCTCGTCGGAATGTTGTTCTGCCTTAATATTGTCGGGCTGCTATGCTCGTCCAGGATAGTTATTCTCCTAACCTCTTCGTGTTCCTCGACGCGTCTACAGTGTTTACAATTGTCCGGGCAAGGTCTTCTGGATAAGGCGTCGGCGTTTCTGTGGCTACTTCCCGCTCGGTGCTCTATGTCAGAGTCATACTCTTGCTGCTTCTCTATCCATCTGGCTACTTGGCCCTAATGTATTTGTGACAGAACTGCGCCAATTCCAATATTGCTAGCGTCGGTGTCCAGGATAAACTTCCCAGTTGGTAGGAGATAGCTCACCACATGTGTAGAAGAGAGGGTTTTCTTTAGTTGTTCAAAGGCAGCTTGGCAGTCTTGCTCCCAACAAAGTGGTCTACTCTCCTCTGTGAATCGTGTCAGATGCTTAGCAATTTTAGCAAATGCGGGAACAAAACGTCTATAGTAGGTGCAGAGTCCAAGGAAGCTTCTGACTTGATGGACGTCAGCAGGTACAGGCCACTCTTCCACGGCCTTAATTTTCTTTGGGTCGACTGAAACGCCGTCTCCGGATATAACATGTCCCAGGTAGTTGACGGTCTCTTGGAGTAGCTGACACTTCTTGGAGCTTAGTTTTAGGTGGACATCACGGAGTCTTCGAAAAACTTCCTCCAAATTTTTCAGATGGTCGTTAAAGTCCTTTCCAACTACGATGATGTCGTCGGGGTATACCAGGCAAGTCTTCCCAATTAAGCCAACCAAGACTGTTTCCATAAGTCGCTCAAAGCTGGCTGGTGCGTTGCACAACCCGAACGGCATCACCTTGAACTGCCACAGCCCCGTTCCAATGGAAAACGCTGTCTTCTCTTTGGCATCCCGGTCCAAAGCAACTTGCCAGTATCCGCTCTTGAGGTCTAAGGTGGAATATATCGTCGACCATGACAGTGTATCCAGGGTGTCATCGATTCGTGGTAAGGGGTAGCTGTCTTTTTTCGTCACATTATTTAATTGGCGGTAATCCGCACAAAAGCGTGTCGAGCCATCCTTTTTCTTGTCCAGCACTACCGGCGATGTCCAAGGGCTTGTAGATGGTTCTATTACCCCATCCCTTTGCATTTCACTTATGATGTTCTCAGCCTCTTCTCTCTTAGCCAGTGGTAGTCTCCTGGGTCGCTGACGGATGGGTTGTGCCTCGCCAGTGTTTATTTTGTGCAGACGACGTTGGTTCACCCCTTCTTGCCACCTTCTACTTCAAAAGCGTCTTGGTATTCTTTTAGTAATCCTTTTATAAGACGTCGTTGGTTAGGATTACATTTGTCACCTGCTTCCTAGCACAATTTTGACAAGGCTTCTGGTAGGCGTTGCGTGTCTTCCATTGGTGTTTCTAGCTTTCTGACTTGAGCTGTTACGGTGTCCTGAGTAGTTAACTTAAATTCTCTCCGTTTAAGGTCAGGACTTTTCTTTGGAGACTCAGACAAAAGTTATATTTCCGAAGCGCGTCCAAGCCCAGAATGACGTTTGACGACGTCGCACTGCAGTGCACGGGCCAAAGTGTCTACCAAAGTCCTCGGCCGGTCCAGTCGGAGTCGCTGTTGTATTTCGTCGTCTTTTAATCCGTCATTGAACACGTCGACGGCCAATCTTTTCAGGTTATCGTCGGCCGTACCCGAATAGGCGAGCCGGATTAACCGTGCGATATCCGCCTCGTATTCCTGAAGACTTTCTCCTGTCTTCTGTCGTCGGTTCTTTAACTGTACGTGGTACACAGCCGTCAGATGTGCTTGGCCATATCGCATCTCTAATTTTTTACTAGTCGATGGCAGTCTAGTAATTCTTCCGGTGGCAACGTGTTCAAAATTTCGCCAGCACCATCACGCAGAGCAAGGGAAAGGGTGAGGAAGCTTTTTCTTCTAACGTCCATTTGTAAACTTTTGCAGTCACTTCGAATTGCGTCAAATACGTGGTCCATGATGTTTTTCCGTCAAACGTAGGTAGCTTCATATGCACTTTGGATGAGATGACCTGTTCTTCTTTCACGTCAGGGTATTTCTTTGCCGTCAATCACGCTATGCCTCTTTTCCGTAAGTTGATGATTAGTCTCTCGCTTTTCCAGATTCAGAACCATTTCTTCCAGCTGGGCTACTCTTTCGTCGAAAGCTTTTTGTTTATTTCTTCTCTTGTTTCTTCTTCGAAGTTTTTAAGTTTTCCTTCCAAATTTCCTTCGAACTTTTCTAATTTTTCTTCTAGGACTTTTGAATTTTCATTTAATTTATCTTTAAGATTCTTTGAATTTTCATTTAATTTTTCTTCCATGTTCTTTGAATTTTCGTTTAATTTTTCTTCCAGATTCTTTGAATTTGTATTTAATTCATTTAATTTCTTTTCCAATTTCTTTTCAAATCCATCCTCAAATTCATATGTGCTGGGATCGAAACCGTCTTGTATCAAAGCCTCCTCGAGGCGCTTCTGTAGGATGTTCTTATTTCCAGACGTATCTTCGTCTCGCTCTTCGAGTTCGCTTTTCAATTCGGCGACTTTTGACTCGAACAATTTTTTCGGCATTTTTATTTATTTGGTATTTTTATTACACTAGAAAATTCTCTGGGGATCGATTTGTAGACCCCACACCTGACACCAATTGTAACGAATTTTCTAGTCAAAACTTATTTATTTAATTAAATTTTAAATTAAATAATTTATTTAACACTATTTATATAACAAAGCTACTATTTATATTAGAACAATTTACTTATTTATATAACCACTTATTTATATCACTTTGTCTATTGTTTATCGTTTTACTTCGCGTACGGATGCTTTCTCACAACTATTGTCCCTCGGTCCAAAGATGATCCCTTTAAATACACCTTTTGAAGTTTCTAGATGATTCGAAAAGGAAATCCTGATGGTTCTCGAATGATGAGTAATAATTAGAAAGTCGTCAATAATTCACAGAATTGATCTTGTTACTTGTCGCAGGAGAAAGATTTATAGCTTGTAAGTCGCTTATGATAAAAGAGCCGCACGCGGTGACTACGCCGTAAACATGTTAGCGATAAGAAGTAGATGAACAAATTGTTATCGCACACACGTACGGTGTCACTGGTCACTACAGTATAATTTAATTGAACTTAAGATGAGTTTTTATAAAAAGTATAAACCTAGAACTGACCATACAAATGATCCTAATGCCCAATATATATACAAATATACACTACAAAAAATATATAAAATTCTCGTGTCATGGTATTTGTAATTAAACTCCTCCGAAATGGCTCGACCGATTTTCCTGAAATTTTGTGTGCATATCGGTTAGGTCTGCGAATCGGCCAACATTTATTTTTTATCCCCCTAAATGTTAAGGGTAGTCCACCCCAAACATGTTTTTTTAATTTTTTAGACAAAATTTTTTGTTTTTATTTTTTTATGATACAGCATACAAAAATACATACAACCCTAAATTTTAATCCTTCTACCAACAACCCCCAATTTTTAATAGCGTTTTTAGTACTGTAATAATCTTCAACTCTGTGGTCGATAACTAATCAATTATTATCAATTGATTAGTCATCCCCGCCAGGCGTCTACTGATGTCACTACTCATCCAGCAAACAGCACTGAGTGGGGATGAGAATGAAGCAGATTTTTTTAGAATGTTACAGGGAGTTCAAATATGTTCTAAGAAGTAAAAGAATGTTTTATTATAACATTTCAGAATGATTTGGTAATATTCAAGAATGTTCCAGAATCTTGAAAATCATTGAAGAATGTTTCAGAATGTTAAAAAAAGTTAGAAAATGTTTTGAATCATAATGGGATGTTCTGGATACTTCTAAATTCGCGAATATTCTAGAATGTTCCATCAAACGTGTGATATATTCTTACCCGAGCAACGCCGGGTGTTGCTGCTAGTATATATATATATATATATCACTACAAAATTACCTCTCCAAATTGTCCAACTTGTTCGATAACACTTGGTAGTTGCGCCGTAGGTGAGACGTAATCTATGACAATTGTTTCAATAGCCAGTAATAATTTTCCGGCATAACACTCCCCTTTGAAGTAAAAGTGGACAAAAGCTGGTCCAAAGGTGGGTAAAAACCCATTTTCTCCATCACTTGAGATCATATTTAAATAAATATAACATGTGGAAACTATAGAATCTTTTATTCCTTCCTTATGGTGCAACATAACTTTGATTCGTTGACATAATGGAGGAAATAACTCGTTTAAAACTAATCGTTCATTCCAAACAGGAGAAATAGTTTTCTTTTTGATAGTTGTTCGTACCTACAATGGTAAAAAGTATCGATTTTTACATGGATTTATCATTTCAATTATATATTATAATACGTACTGTAACGAATTTTCTAGTCAAAAATATTTATTTAAATAATTATTTATTTTACACTATTTATATAACACTTAACACTAACTTAGAACTACTATTTATATTAGAACAATTCTCTTATTAATATAACAACTTATTCACTTTTGTCTATCGCTTATCGCCTTGATTCGCGCACGGATGCTTCTACTACTCTCTGTCTCTCGGCCCAAAGATGATCACTTTAAATACACCTTTCGAACTTTCTAAATAATTTCTCGAAGATATCTTGATTGTTCCCGAATGATGAATAATAATTAGAAAGCCGCCGATAATTCACAGAGATGATCGTCTTACTTGTCGCTGGAGAAAGATTTATAGCTTGTAAGTCGCTTATGATAAAAGAGCCGCGCGCTGTGACTACGCCGTAAACATGTTAGCGACAAGAAGTACATGAACACAAATCGTTATCACACACGCACAGTACATATGTTGAAACGTGGAGGTAACACTTCTAGAGACGTGTTCTAACATCCTCCTACTAATTGATGATCAATTCAAATTATTCCTTATCTCTTTTCATCAATAATTAAAAACCCGTCTATCTGAGTTTTATAAACATAATGAAAATGAAATCTGGGTTAATTAGCTGCACTTTCTATTAATAATTAAAAGGAGCATGCATCTGATTGCCAATTTAGTTAAACATTGACTGTCAGTGACCGTAAAGTCAACAAATTGTATTAATCAAATTACCAGAATATGCATCGTATAAGCTTAAATCTGAACTTTAACTACTTCAATGTTAAAAAGAAAACATACTTGGCCGCCAGCAAATTTCACTTCAATATATGATGTAGGTCCCTCTTCTTCGCACATGCGTCTCTCTTCGTTTACAAAGCAATACTTCTCTTTAATTATATCACTCCCTTTATAGACAGTGAAAATATAGTTAGCTCTTTGCCTATTAACAGCATTTCCAGGCAAAAGTAAATTTCTATAACAAAATATATTAAGTTATCAAATTTAGAAAACAGTGGATAATGTTCTAAGTATCGAGTAGGTACTTCTCAATTTCACTGGTTTCTTCAATATCCACAAATGGAATTTTAGAGATTTGGCCTTTACGTAGAATGAATAAATTGACTTTTAAATAACCTCTCACCTCAGTGTGTTTACCTTTTCTTGGGGAATTAAGTATAAGCCATTTATGAAAAAATTGATGATCTACAATACAAATACATTACGGTGTTCCAATAGGCTTAGAATTTTTATTTACTACTTGTATCTAAATATAAATGTAACTAACCCGGTGCGTTCCAGATGGTGCCAAGATCTAAGGAAAATTCTCCCAAAACTTTTCTTTTTTTTAATGCCGAATGAGGACGCATAACCTTTAAAAAAACAGTAAACAGTAACACCTGGGTATACTCACTAGGGCGGGGAGATGGGGGGTGAGGGATGGAAGACGGTCGTGTAGAACAGCATTGAAGTATTTTGAGTTGGAGACGCATTCGCGGGAACGGGTATATGATGAATGGGGGAAAAAAGGTGAAAAGGTCGAAATGAAGACAAAAGAGTAGTGAAATTCGACTATCAATGGAATATTATTACGGACCTAGCATTTGCCTAAATGATTCAAAGAAACTACAGACAATATTAATATTTCTGGTTTCTTTTACCAAATTCTGGCTAGTCTAATCTAACTTAACTAACCTAACCGAGAAAAATATTTTTTTGGGAAAAATATTTTGAATTACTTGTTTTCAAATTTTTGGCCTCCTCCTCAACAAGATCCCGACTACGCCCTTGTATTTGATAGTATCACTGAAATAGCACTTACTTATTGAAACTTGCAGTAAATTACAAAATAAATATAGGTACTAATAGGTACTATCAATATCAATACCTTTCCTATACAGCAGTTTATTTAATAGTGTAGCGACCAGTGACACAGTACGTGTGTGCGATAACAATTTGTGGCATGTACTTGTTATCACTACATGCTTACACCGCACACGGTACTTTTCGTGTTATCAACTTACAAGATGTAAATCATTCTCCGGCGACAAGTAACAAGTTAAATTCTGGAATAATCGAGGACCTTCTAATTATTACTCATCATTCGGGAATACACAGGATTCCTTCGAGTTCCTGTCTAGAAAGTTCGTAAGGTGTATATATAGTGATCATCTTTGGACCGAAAAACAGTTAGTTGAAGAAAGTATCAGTGCGCGAATTAAAACCGATAATAGACAAAGTGATATAAATAAATTGTTATATTAATAAGTGAATTGTTGTGATATAAATGGTAGTTTTAAGTTAGTGTAAGCAACATGACGGCGGCTTGGCTCAATCAACGGTGATAAGGTTCGCCGACGCGACTTCACGGTGGACCAAACCATAAAACATATAACTTATTATATTTAGATTACTAGGGAATGTTCGCACAATACTGTGTGTTGTTTTTCTTGTTTATTTTATATACATATATACACTTACAAGTAGGAATGTACGGATATAGCATGGGAATGTAATATATTGAAACGACTTTTGTATTATTCATACTTTGAACGTGGTCAAAGAAATATCTCTTACGTATGTAGGGTTTCTTGGAAATAATAATGGAATGGTCTCAGTCGAGAACAACGCTATTTTGCTTATGTTAAATTTGTTTGTTTATACTATTCGGAAGGAAACGTGATTTCCATGTTGCTGATTAATACTGTTATGATTAGCCAATTATTATTGAATAGAGGCCAGCAAGGTGGAAGGCATTCTGTATTTGACATTCATTTAGTAAAGATTAAATTCATTATTAAAAAGGAATTTGAATTTAGTTACCCTATAAAGCAGCGGTGGGATTCTAAACCACGCATCCGAAGAGACTAGTAAACGTGTAAAACGAGTAGTTACAATTAGTAAACCTAAAGAAAGCTTGATTAAAAACTGATTTGTGCGTGTGTGACTGTGTGCGTGACACCCAGAGATTTTGACAATGTCCTCTCAATCTGCCGCTAGTGATATGGACCCTCACGGAGTGGAAATTGTAATAAATCGGCCAGAACGTTCGGACACACCCCCGATAACTCCAGAGTTAGTAAATAACATGGCACGACAACTTGAAGTTTTGCGACGTTCTGTAAGTACAGGCTCAATTAGTAACGTTGATATTCCAAACCGCCGGAATAGTCAAAATTTCTCTGTTTTTACAACGGACAGATTATTGTCCGATTTTGACCCAAGCAACAACAATCAAACAGTTGACGATTGGTTAAGAAAGGTCAATGAATGCGCTTACTTATATCAGTGGGATGAAGTAACAACCATTTATTTAGCGCTAGGCAAATTAAGAGGGCTCGCCCGAATTTGGTACGATGGTCTTAAAACCACACAATTTTCTTGGCAACAGTGGCAGGAGATGCTACGAAAAACATTTCCTGGCAAGCCAAATTTTGGTAAACTTTTATTCGAAGCAGCCACGTATCGGTCACAACCGGCGCAAGATTTAATCGAATATTGCTTTTGTAAACTAACAAAATTGAACAAGTTAAATTTGCCTTTAAGTGATGATCAAATAGTTGACTGCATAATAGAAGGGGTGACTGATAAGCAGATTCAGTTATCTCTCAGGGCGGCCAACTGTAAAACTTTTGCTGCATTAACTGATTACGCTAAAAATTTTCCAAGCACTAGCAGCTTAGAAACGGTGTCAAAATTGCCTCAATTAAGTAAAAACAACGATGAAGCATTGCGAAAACGACAGTTAGAATACAAAGAAAGGCATGTAGCAAATCAAGATTCACTTGTTTGCTACTTTTGTAAAAATATTGGCCATAAACGACAAGATTGTCCCAAACGCCGGCGTCTTATTTGTAAATATTGCAATAAACAAGGACATGACGAGTCCGTCTGTAGAAAAAGGGCGAATGCAAAGGGTGAGAATAAACGCGTGCAGCTGGTAGATGCCAATACGAAACGCAGTATTTATAATAAACGCGCGAAAATCAACAAACACAGAATTGATTGTTTTGTAGACTTAGGAAGCGAATGCTGTTTGATACGAAAGTCAGTAGCAGATAAAATAAACCTAAATCAGAATCCGATAATTAACCCTATCAAGCTATCGGGCTTCAATGGGGGACATGTTTATCCAATTTACGAAAATATTAGCAAGATAACGATCGATGGAGTGACAGTAGACACTCTCTTATATATTTTAAATGACGAAGATATGACCGTAGATTTGTTAATCGGGCATACATTTACTGAAAATCCGAACGTTTTAATAATTAAAACCAGCAGATCTTTAACAATAACCCACATGAACAACAATAACGATGTTGAATTCGGAGAATCCATATCATGTAAACATGCAAATCAGGTTACTGAAGAAGACATGTCATGTGCGAATTTTGATAGTATTAATTGTCCTGATTTAACGACTAGTCGAAAAAGAAAATTAATAGACCTTTTAAAAAAATTCCGCGATAGATTCTGCTTTAGGCTCTGTGAATTAGGACGAACTGAAACAACGGAATTTAAAATTGAATGCTTTACTGACAAGCCTGTGGTTTATTCGCCTTACCGGTTATCATATACACAGCGCGAAAAAGTAAAACAAATAATTCAAGAATTACTCGATAATAAAATTATTCGGGAGAGTAATTCCCCCTATGCGAGTCCAATATTATTAGTGGGAAAAAAGGACGGAGGTGAACGTCTCTGTGTAGATTTTCGAGCGCTGAATAGAATTACAAAAAAGAATAAATATCCATTACCGTTAATCGAAGATCAGCTGGACAGACTGGGGGGTTATAAATATTATATTGCGTTGGACTTGTCGTCGGGATTTTATCAAATAAAGGTTCATGACGATTCAATAGAAAAGACTGCGTTTGTTACGCCGGATGGTCATTTCGAGTTTCTGCGAATGCCGTTCGGGGTGGCTAACGCACCGGCAGAATTTCAAAAACTCATGAACAAGGTATTTTCTGATTTACTTAACAAAATTGTTTTGGTCTACATTGACGACATTATAATTCCTTGCGAAAATTTTAAACAAGGGCTACAACGACTCCAGATGGTTCTTGAAAGGCTAAGAAAACACAATTTGACTTTAAAATTAAGTAAGTGCAAATTCTTTCATCACTCTGTAGAATACCTAGGGCGCGAGTTGTCTGCAGAAGGAATACAACCCGGAGTAGCAAAAATCAAAGCAATAAGAGATATGCTAGATCCGAAAAATTGTAAAGCAAGTCCGGCAATTTTTGGGGTTGGCAAATTATTTTCGTAAATTCGTTAAACACTTTGCGGTAATAAGCCAGCCTTTAACACGCTTATTGCAAAAGGATGAACCGTGGATTTGGTCAAATGCTCAAAAACAGGCTGTAAAACAAATTAAAGAAATATTAACACAACGACCAGTTTTAGCAATTTTTGATCCAACTCTAGAAACTGAAGTCCACACAGACGCTTGCAAAGTAGGTATTGGGGGAATGCTAATACAATTAGGGACAGACAAACGAAGACGTGTTGTAGCCTATTTTAGTAGACGCACTTCCGCAGTGGAACAACATTTCCATTCATATGATCTAGAAACCTTAGCTGCAGTTGAAACGATTAGATATTTTAGGGTATATTTGTTAGGAGTTAAGTTTACGCTTATAACCGATTGTAGTGCCATTCGCAGCACCGCCACAAAAAAAAGATCTCATCCCGCGTGTAGGTAGGTGGTGGATGGAGCTTCAAGACTATATATTCGAAATAAAATACAGACCTGGTTCTACTATGGGACACGTAGATTGTTTAAGCAGAAACCCCATACATGAACAAGATCACAATATCCGCCATGTAAATATCACCGAATCGGAGTGGTTGCTAGCTGCACAACTCCAAGACGAAGAGCTCGTGCGTATACGCAAAATATTAGCCTCAAAAGAACGAAATGCCGATACAAAACCTTATTTTGACCTATATGAATTAAAAGAAGGGAAAGTATATAAGAAAACTAAAGATGGCAAGAACTTGTGGGTAGTTCCTAAACAGAATAGGTGGCAAATATGTAAGATTTGCCATGATGATATAGGCCATTTCGGTTTAAATAAAACCTTAAGCAAAATACTTGAGCATTACTGGTTTTACAGAATGCGCAAGTATGTGAAGAACTATATTCCGGCCTGTCTCAATTGTTTATATTATAAAACGCCATCGGGTAGGAAGCCGGGGAAACTTCATCCTATTGATAAGGTAGCAGTACCGTTTCACACCTTACACATTGACCACTTGGGTCCATTTGTTAAATCTATGCGGGGAAATAGCTATTTATTGTTGATAATCGACGGATTTTCAAAATTTAGTATTATTGAGCCTGTACGAAATACAAAAACAAAATATGTCGTGAGAGCAGTGAAGAATGTTATAGATCTATTTGGAGTGCCAGTGAGAATTATTTCCGACCGGGGAAGCGCTTTTACAAGCCGTACATTTAAAACGTTCTGTGCTGATTTCGGAATAAAACATGTGCTAAACGCTGTGGCGACGCCACGAGCCAACGGGCAATGCGAGCGCCTTAACCGCGTAGTTTTGAGTTCACTGTCGGCTTTAAATGGTGGCAAAGAGGAGGACCGATGGGACGATCAAGTGAAGACGATACAAAGGGGCCTGAATACTACCATGCATAGGGTATTAGAAGCCACACCGTCTGAAGTCGTCTTTGGCCACAATCCAAGGGGTGTCGCGGATGCCATTCTACTGAATGAAATACAGGAAGAAATCGAGCAGTTGAACCTCACTGAGCTAAGAGAAAAGGTGAAGAACAGAATTGAGAAACACCAGTCAAAGCAAAAGGAACATTTTGACGCCAAAAGAGCATCCTCTCGCACATTTCAAGTTGGCGAACTGGTAATGGTCGCGAAGACAGACTTCCCGGCTACCGGTGAAAGCAAGAAACTACTACCCAGGTTCAAGGGACCATATCGGGTCACGGCAATATTGCCAAACGACAGATATGCCCTTATGAGTCTAATTGAAGGAAGTCGTAAACAACCAGTCATAACAGCCCTAGACAAACTGAAGCCCTGGATTACGCTGGGTGAGCAGTAATTCCAGGTAAGCAATTAAGAGATAATTATAAAACGTATGCGTATATTTCTTAGAGATTAAATGATCCGTGTGTACAGTAATCAAAATTACTCGCAAACACATGATGAAAGGTATAATCCGTGTGTACAGTAATCAAAATTACTCGCAAACACATGATGAAAGGTATGATCCGTGTGTACAGTAATCAAAATTACTCGCAAACACATGATGAAAGGTATGATCCGTGTGTACAGTAGTCACAAGTTACTCGCAAACACATGATGAAGATTATGATCCATGCGTACGAGATTCAGTTGGGTGATCTTAAACGTATGATGAAGTTATAAAACCTGTATACAATTTTATGATACAATTACTCGAAAACACATGATGTTTACTCATGTGTACAGTACTTGCAAGTTGTTCACTAGATTATGGTACTCGTGGATACATTAGAAATTTCCACGCCCTATCAATAAGACCACTTTCATGCGTAAACGTCACGAGATTGTTCCTTTAACTGACTAAGTTCGCATCTTCTCCAGATTCTGAATGTCGAGTCCCACTGGATACTAGATTCTATACTAGCTGTGGACACTGGCATAACCTGATTGAGGACAATCAGGAAGGGTAGCGAGGCCGACTGTAGGGTTTCTTGGAAATAATAATGGAATGGTCTCAGTCGAGAACAACGCTATTTTGCTTATGTTAAATTTGTTTGTTTATACTATTCGGAAGGAAACGTGATTTCCATGTTGCTGATTAATACTGTTATGATTAGCCAATTATTATTGAATAGAGGCCAGCAAGGTGGAAGGCATTCTGTATTTGACATTCATTTAGTAAAGATTAAATTCATTATTAAAAAGGAATTTGAATTTAGTTACCCTATACGTATTGTATCCAGTTAATAAATAAAGTTGTTCTTCTTAATTAATTTATAACAAGACTTTTAATAAAAAGCGTACAAAGCAGCGATGGGATATTTAAAACCAAGTGTTTTTGTTCAAAATTTGAAACAAAAGTGGTGGTTATTGGTGGTGAATACAATGAAAAAACGGCTACGAGCACGCGAAAAATCTAGGGTTGTTGACCCTGAGGCTGAATCGGGCAGTGAGGAACCCCCGGTCCGATTAGCGCGCACCTCTTCGACGTCGGAACCAAATAATTTAAGTCTGGTAGCTGAACGAGAACCCGAGACCCCGACTACTGATAGTGAATTACACTCTTTGCTAAATGATGCGAGAGCAGAAATAAATGCACTACGGAGCCAATTCGTAAGTACACAAACTAGTGATAGCCCACGAAAAAAAAAAATGATAGCGGATACATAAATTGGACAGTTTTCAAAGACGATAGATTGATTCCTGAATTTAATCCTTCTGATATGACACAAAATATTGAAGATTGGCTAGGTAGAGTTAACGAGTGTGCGGTGATTTATCATTGGGATGATGTCACAAAGATTTATATTGCTTTGGGTAAATTAAGGGGCACAGCTCGTCTATGGTACGAAGGGTTGAAGACGATGCAATTTACGTGGCCACAATGGGAAGGGATGTTACGAAATATGTTTCCAAAAAAGAGTTCTTTCGGTAAATTATTTTACGAAGCCGCTACATACCGCGTATCTGTAGGGCAAGATTTAAACGACTATTGTTTCCGGAAGTTGTCTTTGCTCAATAAATTGGGTTTAAGTTTATCACAAGAACAGATTGTTGATTGTATAATAGAAGGTATCCATGATTTTCAAACAAAATCAAATATATGGGCAGCACGTTGTTCGACTTTCGCAGAATTAGCCGAATACGTTACAAATTTTCCTTGCGCGAGTTCATTTAATAAGCACAGTGAGCAAAAGAAAGAAAAAAATAAAACTAATTCAGGGAACTCACAATCAGGAAAAAACTTTGATATTGTATGCTTTACTTGCAAAGAAACAGGGCATAAGCGTGCACAATGTCCAAATCTAATGAATAAGAAGTGTAACTTTTGTTTAAGGTTCGGACATACTATTGAAAACTGTCGAACCAAATTAAGGGAACGGGAAAATAAAAAGAGAGACGTTAATTATGTCGGTCAAAAATTGCAAAACAAATACATTAAAAAAGCCAAAATTAAAAATCAACATATTAGCTGTATAATTGACATGGGAAGCGAAATGCCGTTAATGAAATTTTCCATTGCTAGAAAATTAGGTTTAAAAGTTAACGATTTGAGTAGCGCGATAAAGTTGTGTGGATTTAATGGCTCGCAAAATATCGCTAATCATAGTTGCGTAGAAATTGTTCAAATAGAAGGTGTTAGCGTCCAAATAGAAATTATAATTTTAGATGACACAGAATTAATGTTTGACTTATTAATTGGACAAAACTTTATAGATCATCCATCAGTGTTAGTTATTAATAACTCTAAACATTTTGTAATCACTAAATTACCCGACAATAATGAAGTACCTTTAGGTGACGAAAAAAAATATTCGGCCAAATACGATAGGGGCAATGGAATCGAGCAGTAGTAGCATAACTAAATGGGATTTCAAATGTGGTAACATTTCTGAAGCGGAAAAAATTAAATTGAAACAATTATTTCAGACGTACAAAGATAGATTCTGTTTTAAGACTAGTGAATTAGAAAAAATTGATACAATCAAGATGAAAATAGAATGTGTTACCGACAAACCAATCGTTTATCGTCCATATCGCCTGTCAATAACGGAAAGAGAAGAAGTAAAAACCTTAATTTCCGACTTATTGCAAAATGGTATAATTAGACCTTCAAATTCTCCTTATGCCAGCCCTATTGTCTTAGTATCAAAAAAAGATAGTACAAAACGTATGTGTGTTGATTACAGGGGTCTAAATAAAATAACAAAAAAAGACAAATTTCCTCTTCCGCTGATAGAGGATCAGATGGATAGGTTAGGCGGTCATAAGTATTTTGTAACGCTCGATTTATCCCAGGGGTTCTACCAGATCCCTATGGAAGAATCTTCTATAGAAAAAACAGCTTTCGTGACGCCAGACGGACACTTTGAATTTGTAAGGTTACCATTTGGCTTGGCAAACGCGCCTAGCAATTTTCAACGCCTTATGGCCATAGTGCTGGACGATTATATAAACACTATAGCTCAAGTTTACATCGACGACATTATTATACCTGCAAAAGATTTTGACGAGGGTTTAAACAGGTTGCAATCAGTGTTACAAAGACTTAGGGAACATAATTTGACCCTTAAGCTATCGAAATGTTCATTTTTTCTGACAACGGTAGAATATTTAGGGAGAGAAATTTCAGAAAACGGCATTAGACCGGGCCTGCAAAAGACAATTGCGGTACAAAACATGCCAATACCACAAAACGTTAAACAATTGCGTCAGTTTTTAGGTTTAGCTGGATATTTTCGCCGGTTTATCCGAAACTTCGCGTCAATCGCCGAGCCTCTCACGCGTCTCCTCAAGAAAAACGCATCATGGAAATTCGAAAGAGAAAAAATTGAAGCCATGAATGAACTAAAGAACTTATTGGTAAGCAGACCAATACTAAAGATATTCAATCCGGAATTAAAGACTGAGGTTCATACGGATGCGAGTAAAATAGGCATAGCTGGAATTTTATTTCAAATTGACAAAGAAACAGGTAAACAGCATGCAGTAGCTTACTTTAGCCGCCAAACCACCCCAGTGGAACGAAATTATCACTCTTATCAACTGGAAACTTTAGCTGTACGGGATGCGTTCCGTCAATTTCGTGTATATTTAGTCGGAATACGATTCGTTTTAGTAACAGACCGCAATGCTATTAGGAGTACAGTTGAAAAGAAGGATATACTTCCACGCGTAGCGCGGTGGTGGTTTGAGCTCCAGGACTATAATTTTGAGCACAATTACAAGACGAAAAAATTCGTGAAATACGAAAGATTTTGTTGAGCAAGGACAAGTGCCCGGCTAACAAGCACTATTTTAAACTGTATGAATTAAAAGACGAAAAAATATTTAGAAAATTAGAAAACGGTTCAAGAAAATGGTTAGTTCCCCGGCTAAACCGATGGCAGGTTTGCAAACTTTGCCATGATAACATAGGCCATTTTGGGATAGATAAGACATTAGCAAAGATTAGGGAAAACTATTATTTTCCGGGGATGAGACGTTACGTAAAACGCTATATTCAAGCATGTTTGAATTGTTCGTATTACAAATCAGCAGCTGGCAAAAAGCCGGGGGAGCTTCATCCCATTGATAAGATACCCATGCCGTTTCACACTCTACACCTGGATCACTTGGATCCGTTTGTAAAAAGCAAAAGGGGAAATACGCAGCTACTTACTATAGTGGATGGGTTTACGAAATTTTGTTTGATAGAAGCAATAAAGAATACGAAAACGAAATATGTCATTAAAGCTTTGAATCACCTGATTGACATATTTGGGGTGCCCGCGCGTGTTATATCGGACCGAGGTACTGCTTTTACGTCGAAAACGTTTAAGAACTACTGCCGAACTCATGGAATTAAGCATGTTCTGAATGCCGTCGCCACCCCGCGTGCCAACGGCCAATGTGAGCGTTATAATCGAACCATATTAAGTTCATTAGCAGCTCTCAATGGAGGCAGAGAAGATGATGCTTGGGATGATCAAGTCAAAACGGTACAAAGAGGTTTAAACAGTACCATGAATCGAACCATTGGGATGACGCCCTCCGAATTATTGTTTGGGAGCAAACATCGTTCTTTGCCTGAGGGCGCACTTCTCAGTAGTCTACCAAATGATGAAGACCGGTTGGACTTGTCTGCAGTCCGACAGGGAGTGAAAACGAAAATTTCTGGGGAACAACTTAAACAAAAAGAAAAGTTTGACAGGAGAAGGGCAAAGGCTCCTAAGTACGAAGCAGGGACGTTAGTATTGGTACAAATCACTAATGTTCCGTCAACCGGAGACAGCAAGAAGCTGTTTCCGAAATACAAGGGTCCCTTTAGAATTGTAGCGATTTTACCGAACGATCGATATGAAATAGAAGATCTGAGGGGTAGGATCAGACGGCGCACGGTAGTGGCCACTGACCATATAAAACCCTGGATAACTTTGAAAGAGAATGTGTAAGTACAAGGGGTAAGTTGCGTCGAATTCATGAATGGTGGGAAAAATATGTATGCTCTGAGTGAATGCATATCACATACCCGAAACATGTTACACGCAAGAAAGAATGAAATGTACAGTGTCGACAGTATATGACGACAAAATAGTCGTGTATGCTACACACTCGAAACTTAAAGAATGAAATGTACAGTGTCGACAGTATACGACGACAAAATAGTCGTGTATGCTACACACTCGAAACTTAAAGAATGAAATGTACAGTGTCGATAGTATATAACGACAAACTGGTCGAAATTATGCTACACACTCGATACACGTAAATAAGCTCTAGCAAAGCAGTATGCGAGTTGCATGCACATATAATAAGCCTGTTACTGTACCTAATGAAAGGTACAAGCTTATTACTAACTATGCAATATCTATATTTACAGGGCAGATTGGGGACAATCCGCAAAGTAGCGTGGCCGAATCTGTAAGCAACATGACGGCGGCTTGGCTAAAATCAACGGTGATAAGGTTCGCCGACGCGACTTCACGGTGGACCAAACCAAAATAACATATAACTTATTATATTTAGATTACTAGGGAATGTTCGCACAATACTGTGTGTTGTTTTTCTTGTTTATTTTATATACATATATACACTTACAAGTAGGAATGTACGGATATAGCATGGGAATGTAATATATTGAAACGACTTTTGTATTATTCATACTTTGAACGTGGTCAAAGAAATATCTCTTACGTATTGTATCCAGTTAATAAATAAAGTTGTTCTTCTTAATTAATTTATAACAAGACTTTTAATAAAAAGCGTACATTAGTGTTTAAGTGTTATAAATAGTGTTAAATAAATAATTGTTTAAATAAATAGTTTGACTAGAAAATTCGTTACAATTGGTGTCAGGTGTGGGGTCTGCGAATCGACCTCCAGAGAATTTTCTAGTGTCATAAAAATACAAAATAAATAAAAATGCCGAAAAAGTTGTTCGAGTTGAAAGTCGCCGAATTGAAAAGTGAACTGGAGGAGCGAGACGAAGATACGTTTGGTACTAAGAACATCTTACAGAAACGGCTCGAGGAGGCTTTGATAAAAGAAGGTTTCGATCCCAGCACGTATGAATTTGAGGACGAATTCGAAAAGAAATTGGAAAAGAAACTAAATTAAAATTCAAAAACCTGGAAGAAAAATTAAATAAAAATTCAAAGAATCTTGAAGATAAATTAAACGAAAAACTGGAAGAAAAATTCAATGATAATTCAAAGAATCTTAAAGAATTAAAGGAAAACTCAAAAGTCCTAGAAGAAAAATTACAAAACTTCGAAGGAAATTTAGAAGAAAAACTGGGAAAATTCAAAGAAGAAACAAGAGAAGAAATAAACAAAACGCTGGGGACTTTCGACGAAAGATTAGCCCAGCTGGAAGAAATGGTTCTACATCCGGAAAAACGAGGAGAGACCAGCCAGCAACTTACGGAAAAGAGGCATAGCGCGGTTAACGACAAAGAAATCCCCGACGTGAAAGAAGAGCAAATAATCTCATCCAAAGTACACATGAAGCTTCCTACGTTTGACGGAAAAACATCATGGACCACGTTTTTGACGCAATTCGAAGTGGCTGCAAAAGCTTACAAATGGACGATAGAAGAGAGAGCTTCTTCACTTGCTCTTGCTCTGCGTGATGGTGCTGGCGAAATTCTGAACACGTTGCCACCGGAAGAACTACTAGACTACCATCGGCTAGTAAAAAGATTAGAGATGCGATACGGCCAAGCACAACTGACGGCTGTGTACCATGTGCAGTTAAAGAACCGACGTCAGAAGACAGGGGAAAGTCTTCAGGAATACGAGGCGGATATCGCACGGTTAGTCCGGCTCACCTATCCGGGTACGGCCGACGATACACTGGAAAGATTGGCCGTCGACGCATTTATTGACGGACTTAAGGACGACGAAATACAACAGCGACTCCGACTGGACCGGCCGAGGACTTTGGTTGACACATTGGCCCGTGCACTGGAATACGACGTCGTCAAACAGGCGTCACAACGACAATGTCGAGTGCGGGAATTAAAAGAGGAGTCACCCGGTCTGGACGAAGATACACTGGAAGAGATGGTCCGTCGAATAATCACCAAAATCGAAAGGAAGCCCAGACAAGTCAGGTGCTGGAATTGTGGGAAGTTAGGCCACGTGAGAAGCAGTTATAAGAGCGAGAGATCTGCTTTTCAAGAAGATAAGCCTCGCGTACAGGAAAACTAGTCAGGGTCGGCGCGGCGGGGCAAACGTCGATCCCGGAGCAAGAAGCCCCCGGTCTAGTTGCACTGACAAAAACCATGAAAGACAGAGCTGATAGCCTTTTTCTAACGGGGCACATAAATGGGAAGCGGTGTTCGTTTCTATTGGATACCGGAGCGAGCAGGACAATTATACGAGCCAACGTGATGACTACAAGTAAGCTTTAACCGACTCAATGGAAGCTACGTACGGCCACCGGAGAAATGGTAAATGTCCATGGTGAAAGCTACGTCAAGATCCGCATAGGAAAGACCTCCTTCCGACACTGCGCTCTTGTAGCCGAAATTGAAGACAACGTCATTCTGGGCTTGGACGTGCTTCGGAAATACGACTTTTGCCTGAGTTTCCAAAGAAAAGTCGTGACCTTAAACGGAGAAGACTTCAAGCTAACTACTCAGGACACTGTAACATCTCAAGTCAAAAAGCTATAAACAAGAACGGAAGACGCGCAACGCCTACCAGAAGCCTTGACGAAATTGCGCCAGGAAGCAGGAGGCAAATGTAATCTTAACCAACGACGCCAGATAGAAGGATTACTAAAAGAATACCAAGACGTCTTTGAAGTAGAAAGTGGCAAGAAGGGACGAACCAACGCCGTCCTGCACAAAATAAATACTGGCGAAGCCCAACCCATCCGTCAGCGACCCAGGAGACTACCACTGGCCAAGAGAGAAGAAGCTGAAAACATCATAAGCGAAATGCAAAGGGACGGGGTAATAGAACCATCCACTAGCCCCTGGACATCGCCGGTAGTTCTGGTCAAGAAAAAGGATGGCTCGACACGCTTCTGTGTGGACTACCGCCAATTAAATAATGTGACGAAGAAAGACAGCTACCCATTACCACGAATCGATGACACCCTGGATACACTGTCAGGGTCGACGATATTTTCCACCTTAGACCTCAAGAGCGGATACTGGCAAGTGGCTATGGACAGAGATGCCAAAGAGAAGACAGCGTTTTCCATTGGAACGGGGCTGTGGCAGTTCAAGGTGATGCCGTTCGGGTTGTGCAACGCACCAGCCACCTTTGAGCGACTGATGGAAACAGTCTTGGTTGGCTTAATTGGGAAGACTTGCCTGGTATACCCCGACGACATCATCGTAGTTGGAAAGGACTTTAACGACCATCTGAAAAATTTGGAGGAAGTTTTTCGAAGACTCCGTGATGTCCACCTAAAACTAAGCTCCAAGAAGTGTCAGCTACTCCAAGAGACCGTCAACTACCTGGGACATGTTATATCCGGAGACGGCGTTTCAGTCGACCCAAAGAAAATTAAGGCCGTGGAAGAGTGGCCTGTACCTGCTGACGTCCATCAAGTCAGAAGCTTCCTTGGACTCTGCACCTACTACAGACGTTTTGTTCCTGGATTTGCAAAAATCGCTAAGCCTTTGACACGACTCACAGAAGAGAGTAGACCATTTTGTTGGGAGCAAGACTGCCAAGCTGCCTTTGAACAGCTAAAGAAAACCCTCTCTGCTACACCTGTGTTGAGCTATCCCCTACCAACTGGAAAGTTTATCCTGGACACCGACGCTAGCAATATTGGAATTGGCGCGGTTCTGTCACAAATACAGAATGGTGAAGAGAAAGTGATCGGATACTTCAGCAGAACTCTATCCAAACCCGAACGGAATTACTGCGTAACCAGACGCGAATTGTTAGCTGTAGTAAAAAGTGTGGAACAGTTCTACAAATACCTCTACGGAAGAAAGTTTTTGCTACGAACTGACCATGCCGCGTTGAAATGGCTCCTGAATTTCAAAAATCCCGAGGGCCAAGTAGCCAGATGGATAGAGAAGCTGCCAGAGTACGACTTTGAAATAGAACACCGAGCGGGAAGCCACAAAAACGCCGACGCCTTATCCAGAAGACCTTGCCCGGATAATTGTAAACACTGTCAACGCGTCGAGGAACACGAAGAGGTCAGGTGGATAACTATCCTGGACGAGCAGTGGCAGCCCGACAACATTAAGGCAGAACAACATTCCGACGTGCTCCTAAAAATGTTCCTGGACTGGAAGAGAGAAGGCAGAAGACCAACCTGGCAGGAAGTGGCTGCCAAGTCAACAGAAGTGAAATCGTTGTGGGCCCAATGGGATTCCATTGATGAAGAAGATGGTCTCCTGAAGCGCGTCGTTGAGAACCAAGATGGCACCGAAAGCAGACGTCAGCTAGTGATACCGAGAAGCTTGGTAAAGGAAGTCCTGCAGTGCCTCCATGACGACCCTTCAGGAGGACATTTTGGTGTAAAGAAGACCCTTGGCAAAGTACGAGAACGATTTTACTGGGTCAACTGCAAGAAGGACGTGGAAGATTGGTGCAGAAAGTGCACGACGTGCGCCGCCAGTAAGGGACCTCAGAAGCGACAGCGTGCTCCGATGCGGCAGTATAACGTTGGCAGCCCATTCGATAGAATTGCCATAGACGTTGCCGGACCATTCCCAGAATCTGAAGATGGGAATAAGTACATCGTAGTGGCAATGGACTACTTTACGAAATGGGTTGAAGCGTACGCCCTTCCAAACCAGACGGCAACTACAGTGGCGGAAACGCTCGTGAAAGAGTTGATTAGCCGATTCGGAGTACCACTGGAGCTGCATTCCGACCAAGGACGAAATTTCGAGTCAGCCATATTCCAAGATATTTGTAAGATATGGGCATTCATAAGACTCGAACTACAGCCCTACATCCCCAATCAGACGGCATGGTAGAACGAATGAACAGGACCATTAACAAGTACCTGTCCAAAATGGTCTCCAAACATCAGCGAGACTGGGATCGTTATCTGCCATTGTTCCTTTTGGCATACCGATCTTCCATACATGAAACCACTGGACAAACACCAGCCAGGGTACTGTTCGGTCGAGAGTTGCGACTACCATGCGACTTAAAGTTAGGATGCAAACCTGGCGAAGACGTGGCTGGAGAAGATTACGTCAGTGAACTCCGAAGACGATTGGACGACATCCATGACGAGATACGTTCCCATATGCAGATAGCCAGTGACCGGATAAAGGACGCATATGACATTAAGGCCACTGATGGAGGATTCCATGAAGAAGATTTGGTGTGGCTTTATAATCCGAAGCGTCAAAGGGGTCTTTCGCCAAAGCTGCAACAAGATTGGGAAGGCCCGTACAAAGTTATCAAACGAATCAATGACGTAATCTACCGAATTAGACGTACTCCCAATGGAAAACCAAGAGTAGTCCACTTCAACCGACTGGCTCCATATGCTGGGGACAACCACGAAGAAGCTCGAGTTAGAGTTGTGTAGGCTCGATCGCCAGAGCCCCAGTACGAAGAATTTATGGCCGAACAGAGGTTACACCGTTAAGCCCGATTTGGAGTC
The DNA here is from genome assembly GCA_029378335.1 of Agrilus mali. Lineage (NCBI taxonomy): Eukaryota > Metazoa > Arthropoda > Insecta > Coleoptera > Buprestidae > Agrilus > Agrilus mali. The sequence continues at coordinate 14,998,247 of CM055659.1, forward strand.
ACCACCGAAGTTCAGCAGGACTTATTCACCGTCCCGAAGGAATACTCGCTGGCCCATTGTGTGGCAAGGGATTTGGACATGAGCCTTGGGATTGCCACGGTCTTTCGGAAGAAGTTTGGGCGACTACCGATGTTACTCGACCAGGTCAAAGATGGAAGAAAAGTATTGCAGTTATTCGATGGGACCCAATCCATCTTCTATCTAGTCACCAAAAGCAAGTCGTCGGAGAAGCCTACCTACCACTCCTTATGGGACTCCTTTATAGAACTAAGAGAGCAATTGCTGCACGCTAACATCCTGAAGCTAGCAATACCGAGGATGACACATATAAAACTACCTTATACAATCAATCCTACATCAACATATCCATAAATTATAGCATTTCAAATTGTTTTTCTTTATATACTTGCAGCAACTTGGAATGCAGCACTTTTTGCAAAAAATGTGACGATATCTGGGAATACGTACGGCGCATATAGCTGTTATCTAAGGGTAGGCAACCACCCCTCTGCAGAGACTCCGACCGTGACAACATATATCGAAGAGTAGGGTCTAATGAACAAGTATAACAAATTTCAATGCTCGAGCATAAAATACAACGTGGGATCCATTTGTGCAAGTTACCACCCAGACTATCTCCACTTTTCCGTTCCATCTAAAAACTCCCTTTAGAGCCCTTGTAAACGATAAATTTTCGCCGTTAGCCGTACGGCGTTTTAGTCGGATTGATCAGGACCCCAGAGTCAAATGAAAGCTTGTACACTACGCCGCGCAGATCTAGTTAAAACGCCCCGAAAAGAATGCATTAACCAAAGGGCAGTCATGTCCCGGCATATTTGCTTCAGTACGGGGGTAAACGGCTAGAATTCGAACGTGTACAAGGACTCCGATCGTCTATCCGGCTAAAACGCCATATGATTTACGGCGAAAATTATGTCGTGTACAAGAGCCGTTACTAAGGACCATTTTTATATGTACCTAAGCTCATCTGCAAATTTTTGTAAACAAGAGAACGAAAAGGTAATTTTAAAAAATCTTGCGTATGTGTTCTATAAGGTAATCCCCACCACCTATCCACTCACTTCATCACTAACTCCTCTCCCCGCATAGAAATACTTTTTAATGTCCTGTAAGCCCATCCCCATAAAGGAAATTAGTAAATTAAGAAAAACGTACCTATTGGGCGGGAAAAGTGCAATTTCTGTCTTTCGCGAATTTTCCGAACTTAATGGCAACTTTTCAATTTTTTCCCATGAGAAACTAACCAAGGCTATGAATTAGCAATATAGCTCAACCGTTCTTAAGTTATTTCTCACCTCAGGGTTGAAATTGAAATATTTTATACAGTGCACGTTTTTAGGTCTAGTTGTTTCAGATGTGTATTGATATTTTAAATTTGAAAACCCCATTCACCCCGTCAAAAAAGCTTTCAGCAACAGTTCTGTTACTATAGGTACTTACCTTCAGGCATACGGAAACATGCTGCTAGTTTAAAAAAAATAAATTAGATAAATCGTTTTGTTTTTTGTCTTTACAATCAATTAGCCTTGTGCAGGAGGTTTTAAAATCACAATACCACTCGGGCCTTTCACTCCCTGTCCTACCCTGCGTTAACATGTCGCCCAACTCACAAAACGTCAAAGAAAACAAGACCAGTTAACTCTATGAGGTTATACTTCATTGACACATAACTACAGCCGTCCATCACCGCATAACTCAAAGCTTTTATTTTCGCACGTTGTACTTTTAATTTCATTGATAGTTTCGGAGCTTCCTGGGGGGATAATCCCTCTAATCCCTCCTTGGGTACGGCCCTGGGATAAGGAATCTTTAGGATGATTTTTAAGATTCCAGTCTGTTTGAAATATGCGTTGATATTAGACTTTAAATTATACCCTGTTTTGCATCTTTGGGTGTGAACGGTGTTCTACGAGGCAACTCACATCCTCTCCACCCTCTTTTCCCACAGACATTTATTAAATATTTATAATCATGCGTTTTACTAACAAATATTTACCACAAATTTCAAAGTTTTGTCCAATAGTTTTTGCAGCGTTGTTGTAAATTCAAAACAGAAAAACTAAAAATGGAAGCAGTTAAAGTATATTTGAAGGATCTAACTCAATTCATAACGCAGTACCTCGTTATAATAAGGATTATCGGTAGCTTTTCGGACAAGTGTTACATTCGCCTGACGGCCTACCATTACAAATACCACCGAATTCATATTTGGCCAAATGTAATGACGACCTTCAATAATATTTACATTTAATAAGAAATGTTCTTTCTTCTCAAGATCCATTTTGTTTAAAATTTCAATGAATATACCCACTCTTCTCGCTATTTAGCTAGCAAGTAATAATATGACAAGACTGTCAAATAAATACATATTCAAAAGGAAAATAAAATACACAAATTGTACTTAATCTTATAATTACTAAATATTAGGCATTAAACATACGATTTGTATGAATAATATAATCAGTAACATCACAAAAATAAATAGAATGATTAAGTGATTTCTTTAAACAAAAAAAGTTATTATGTACTTAGGTTTTTAAAGTGGAATATTTGATGATAGGTAAGCTAGTAACAATTTTTTTTTACCAGAAGGAATACGACTCGTAGTCAATGAACTAAGTACCTATCCGAAAATCATACTGACCAATTTTAGTTTATGAATCTGAAGAAAAACAAATACACTTCAATGTATTTTATCTACTTTAAGGCCACAAGACTAAAAGAAAACTATCTTCTTTTCGCATTCCATAACTTTCATCATAATTTCAAAGAACGAAAACTATTTAACCTAAGTTATGCTAAATGTTGGCATACTTCATGCTGTATGATGTAGCGATTCAGGGTCGAACTGGCCATGTAGTCGGGGTGGTGTTTGCCAGCCGGACCCCTAGCCTACCTACCCTACCTTTAGGTTTACGACCTACCTACATATAAAATAGTTCATTGATATTTAGAGAGAAATGAAACAGTGAAAATTCTAAAAATGGCATAAATTCTGCCCCATTCCCCCAACCTTCTCATAATAGCTTCTCCTTTTGTCGCTTTAATTACTCATGTATATTATGTGTATCTTTGTAGTTTTTCTCATCATATAGTCTGAGTAGGAATATTTTTTCACCCTAAGATTATTATTCACTCATGTTTATAAAATACTTATATTGATATAAAATAAACAACATAACAAAAGGTATTAAGTTAAGATAATATTGAAAATGTATATAAATATGTAATAATTAGAATTACTCTACACTAGAAAAGTTTTTGTATACATTAAAGCTTCTTCCATTAGCTCTTACAATCCCACACAATAATTTATTTACTGCAAATTAATTATTGTACTAATCTAAGTTAATGTCATTTTTGTCTTCTAGCGTATTCAGCCAATCCTTGTTCAACGACATTCTTGTTTACTCCATTCTTCACTAAAACTGATACAACTCCAATGCGTTCCAAATCTACAATATTCCGATTTTCATCATCAAAGAACAACATATCCTTAAATTCTATTCCTGACTGTTTTCGAAACCTACATTGGACAACATTATAAATATGTGGTATTATGATAATCACTAAAATACATACTCATTAAAGTGCTTTACTTTACAACCAGGATATATTTCTTTATAATTAAAATACTTGTTCCATCCAAATAAATCTAGCAATTGGAAAGCACCATGAATTTCTCCAGTACGAGAAGCTGCTGCTAATTTATATCCATCTTCAGACAACTGCTTCAAAACTTGCGGTACTTCGGGATAACAGGAGACTTTTGCACCAACTGCATCCATAATATTATTGTGTGCACTAAAATATCGAAACGGTATTATAACGTTCAATAATTTATAAAAAAATCTTACGTTTTCTTGAAAGGCGGTGTTACATGAGTATCAACCCAGAATGGCCATAAAGTATAATCTTAAAAAAGAAACATATTTTTTAATCTGAGTACCTATTTAGAGCATAAATAAACTATAATGAACTGATTGTAGTTAAATTAGATATTTCAAAATTACCTTATCCAAGACAATTAAGTGTATCTATTTAAAATGTACTTACTCACCCAAATCAAAAGCAATGAGTTTAGGTGTCTTGTTTGCCATTTTTTCTAAAACTGGAGAAAAGTAAATTAACCAAAAATAAATATTCCTACATTTATTTACATTCAACCAGGCATCAAAATAAGTGTGTAATGAGAGAAATGCTAACCTTCAAAAATATGTATATTTTTAAATTCGCATCTGTAACAAAATAGAAAATATTACACTGTATTATAGTTATAGGTAAGTTAGTTTATCAATGTTTTTATTATATCACTGACTCTTAAAGTACCCTATTTTAAGTTTAATAGTCTTGCATATATAGCTTCTCACTCATCTTACATTTACCAGGAAATATATGTTATTAGAACTAGAAAGAAGATATACTAGAAAGCAGGCTGTATGTCACCCACACATGGTATTTGCTACAGTCTAATAAAGCTATATCTACTTCATAAACAGAGTTTAGAATGCAGTTTATAAAATGTCATAAATTTTCCATTTGATTTCTAGCAATTTTCCACTACCAGCACGGGTGACATTACACTATGTGGCCTTAGACTTAGAACATACAACTACATACAAATAAAATAACCCTTGAAAACCGTCATTATTTTTCTTTTTCATAATTTCCGTGAACCTGGCATAGGGGGATGACTTTTCAGATTTTCACTTTTTATAGATGTATACACATATTTATAATTATTTATTTACCTTGATGCATAGCCCCTAAAAATAAAGTGGTCAGAAAATTTTAACATCAAAATCTAAACGGTTTTAGTGTAAATTATTACTGATTATTAGGGATTATTACTATGAATTGCTGTGATTGCTGTGAATACAAATAACAGTGATAACAACATAACCAAACTTTTTTCGCGATTCATAGACAGCTTAAATCAGCTGCGTGCTTTCCGCTGTTGCCAAGTTTTTCTTTTGTAACTTAAAGTAACTTGATTCTTTTTACGCCCGATACAATTATTTTTTTTTAGATGTAACTGTTAATATCTTTTTGTTTTTAAATGTCATACATCTGGAAAAGACAAGGTTAAAGATTAGGTTATGAGGAGTGTCGGTTGCATTGATTATAATTAATAATCATAATTCATAGTATTTCGGCCACCGAATGATTTGGTAACAGTAGAAGGTACGCAGCTGATTCAAGTTTTCTATTATATTTAATCATGTTTTGAATATTTACTTTTGTAACTTGCAACCTATTATTTAGTAGAAGTCTAACTAATAATGCTACTACAATTCGGTAAGTACTTATTTTACATAAATTGTTAGAATTATTATAATGAAATTGGTATAATCAGAAAAATGAAAATGCCAGAATTCCAGGACAATTTAGTTTTATACATTCGGTTAATATGAAACTATATGTACAATTTTAATTCTGATTAAATTATATAAATTATGATTTGTACGTTTAGGCTAAATTGTTAAACCATCGATGTCAATAAAATGCAATAATGGGTCATGGGCGGCTCGGCGGTATGGTAACAGGCTCGAGTAGTTGGGCTCGAGTACGATTTCTGTGGCGGCGCGACTTAATGACATTTTTGAACAAATTCGTCCAAAATAAGATGAAAACGAGAAGAAATCTTTTTTGGTGTCTCGGTTCATTTTCGAGATATCGATGTTTTTAGGTTTTATTTTCAAGTATAGTTATTTATTAGATACCACTGTTTTGTCGGTGGTGCACAGCATTTAAAACAGTACAATCATGGAAACCATTCCATACCATAACCGGTGGTGAAGAGCACTTTTCTTTTTTAGTGGTGCATAGCATTGAAAATACCAGTCATGGCGACAATTCCATACCATAACCTATTTTTATTATTAATGGAGAAGTATTTAAACTTGAAAAAAGTATCGATATCTCAAAGATGAAGCGAGATATTGAAAATTTTTATTCTTCATTTTCGTCTTATTTTGAGCCAATTTACCTAAATATGTCATGAAATCATGGCGCCACGGAAATCGTATTTTATTATAGCAATTAATAAATTCCATGACAGAATGAACTTGTCAAATACTCAAACCAAAGAATTGCAATGCTAGTCACGGACGTAGCAATGAGTGAGCCATGGCTTATTTGCTGAAAATTTTCACCCATGTGCTGATTCATCCACCAAGAATAATATAATAGGAATCCCTAGATAAAATTCGACCTTATATTTAACCTATCTGCTTTTTATTTAATATACGTATATTGAATTTTATTTTTGAAATAATAGATGTTTCAAATCAATATTTGTATAAATATTAAACAATGCGGTTGCAAAGAGTGCGACGAAGGGGGTAAAGGAGGACATCTCTTTTGAGATTAATAAAAACATAAATTCACTTTTATACAGCACTAAATGATGCATGAGAGTTTATATTTAGTTATACTTTCTAGGATTCCAGGCATGTTTATGTTACTTTGTACCCAAAAAGTACACAATATGATCATTGTGGTCAAACTATAAATTAAATTAAAGAATTTCAAATAAATTATATTTCCTATTTTAGTCAAATAGCCTCTGAATCAGTCAAATTTAATTTGCTATACAGGGCGTTTAGAAATTGCAAAAAAAAAATAATCAACAAATAAATATCGCTGTTTCTTGCATAGCCCCATACTTTGGGATTCTAAACAACCTTTTCCCATTACTTTTTTCGCCTGAACGAATATCCAAGGGTGCTGTCATATATGACAAATCTTATTTTTGTAATTTCTCGACACCCTGTATAGCAAATTAAATTTGGCTAATCCAGAGGATATTGTATTAAAATAGGAAATATCATTTATTTGAAATGTTTTTTTAGTTTAACTTATAGTTCGGTCACAATGAGCATATTGCGTACTTTTCGGGCGTATTTGACTAAATCCTATAATCTATCAGGAGTACTTATAAAATACATTAAACTTTAATATTAACAGGTTCTTTAGTACTGGTAGGGATATTATGGGGTGCTACAAACCCTCTTATAAAACGAGGATCAAAAGGAATCGTACATATAAAAGGAAATAATAAAATAAATCAACTTCTTCTAGAATGGAAGTATTTATTTACAAACATTAACGTATGTATTAAATTACTTTTCTAAATGTAAAAATATTTTTTTTTCAATTTTTTAGTATATAATTCCACTTATAGTAAATCAGTTGGGCTCAGTATTTTATTTTTTTGTTTTACAAAACACAGCCTTATCGTTAGCTGTTCCTGTAGCAAATTCATTATCTTTCGTGTTTACTGCCATATCTGGGTGGGCACTAGGAGAAAAGCTTCCCGATAGAAGTAGGTATGATCAGTGTTAAATTTACTGCTTAATAAAACTAAATTATTTTAGGTGCTTTATGGGGAATTGTTTTAATACTCCTTGGAAGCATGATGTGTTGTTCAGAAAAACAACATCTTTAATTAAGTTTTTAACATAAGTAAAATAAATACTTAATGGAAAGCCTCTATCTCGTCTATTTACTTAACAACAATTCAAACATTACAAGGAAACAATACTTACTGTTTATTACACGAAAAACCTGTCTAATTAATTATTGTACTATTTTTAGTAATTGACCATATAAATTAAGACTATTATTACTTAAATTACTATGAATTTTTCGTACTTCCTAACATTTTCTATTTGTACCCCAAATGCAAAAAATCTAAAGATATCTGACCGTTATTAGTTCGTTTTATGAAAGTTAATTATAAATTTATAACGTAAAAGCTTTTTTACGTGTAAATTGACTAACTTCGAAAATACTTTGTACTATTCTAACTAAAAGGCTAAACATAAACAACAAAATTTTTAGAGATATCCTTATAGATAGTGACCATTGTGAATAATAGTAGTTCTTAATATTTACGTGTTCATGCTCTTCTTTTTTAAAAATAATAGGCACAAAAACTAAAGTGGCAGCAAGAAAAGCACTTATTGTATATCTTACACCCACTAACGAAGTTACTTCAGTTTTCTAGCCTTTTAGGAGTTAATAGCGTTTTCTGTCCTGTCAATATTTACATCTCGTCGAGCTTCGCGGTTTCCTACCCCTTTCTACGAAAATATGCATCTATCTGTTGACTAGTTCTTTTCATTAAATAAGTTAATATTCGCTTGTTAGTGTGTATTTTTAGTATCGTACGTATTTTAATGCAAAGTAAAAATATCCATTGTCCTCTTCCAAAAATAGGAACAAATTAACGCATTAGTATATTCCAAATCTAGAAATATTTTAATTCTATTTTGGCGTTCGTACATCACTCAAACTTTCATCTACTTCTAATGGAGATTCTATCCTCTGATTTTTCTCTGTGAATAATTGAAATTTCTTTTTTAATTCTTCCAATTCTAACCGCAACTCATTTAACTGTTCTTGATTACTTTCAGAATGATCGGAGTTATTATTAGGACTAGTGTCATTATTAACATCTTTCAAATAGTCGAATAAACCGTAAGAATATTTTATATACGAAGCTTCGTGTTGTGGAGGGTGGCGAATATAATAGGGATTTTCCTGTTCATGTTCCCCATTTTCACTTGATAACACTGCCCGCGCATAAACTTTGTTATGTACATTCATTTGCTGAATATCCACATTAGCTGGCGATTGACTTTGAACGGCTCTATTTAGGAGATCAAATGAAGAAGGCTGGCTGTTTTGTATTAGAGGAATTGGAGTGGATGACGGAAGGATACCCAAATAACCGTTTGGTTTTGACGTTGTTGGTTGTTCACTTAAGGGGGCGCAGTGTGAAACTCCATGAATTCTTGTGTAATTTGCTTCCATTTCTGCTATTATTTCGGCAAGAGCAGCATCACAAAGAATAGGGTTGTCTATATAAAAAAAGATCTAGTATTAAACTTGTGTTCATAATAACATAGTTTTTATTAAGATAGGTTCTTCAAACTAAATAGTATATAATATGTTTGAATATTTGGAAGTAGGGGGTTATCAAAAATATAATAATTTCAATTAAAATAAAAATTAAAACTGTCAACTAAATCAACTTTCTCAAAGTATGACAAGGGTGTAAACTACCCCTACCACATACAATGGCAATAATTCCATTAATTTAGATTTACTTCACTATTCATTTTAAGAACCATTTGATTTAAAAAATACACATTTTGTAAATACCTTGTAAATATACTTTTAAATAAATTCCTTTGTTACAGCGAGTTTTTCTAACCAGTTGTCTTCCTAATGCAACAATTTGATTATTAGACAGATCCGCCCAGCATAATACAGGAAGTCCATGGAAATCTCTGTCTAATATTGTTAATTTATTATGTCCTGCCACTAGATCAGACAAAGAGGGCAAAAACGTCTAAAAAATACAGTAAAATGAATATATTTACACATAATTCTACTTAAGAAAAAAAAAAGAACCTTGCTCATTTCATTTAATGTTGTAAGTTGGTTGTATGAAATATCCAAAATCACGAGTTGATCTAAGCCAATAAAATCGTCAGGGGATATGGAAGATATTTTGTTGTGACTTAAATCGAGTTTTACCAAACTCGGAAGACCTGACAATGCACCATTCAGTAATTGTAAATGATTATGGTTTAAATTGAGTTCAGCAATTTTAGTTTCCCATTCAACTAAATTCTGAAAACAAAATATATTAATTTATTGAAATTCAAACAAAACTCTTACCACCCCTTACAGCAGTAGGTCCTTGCAGAACTTTTATCCTGTTGTGTGACAAATCCAGTTTTTTTAATGATTTCAGTCCTTTGATTTCTTCAAATGAAAATTCCATTAAATAGTTGTGCGTTAGATTTACAACTTCAACTTTACTTAATGGCAAAAATGCGTTATTAATTGATGTTAAACGATTGTGGCCCAAAAGTAATGTTTCTAATTTATGTAATTCGGCAAAAGTCTCTCCAGAAATCTAAATAGAAAAACGTCAGTAGTAGTGACTATAGGTTTTACAAAAGTAAAAGTAAGGGAAATTAAAACAGTGCTTATCAATATTTTTCTTTGCAATTCTATAAAAACTTTGAGAATAGAACTGTCAAAAAGGATTGACTGACAGTCTTACAGTCCATAAACTGGCCGCGAAAGCCTTTACTAATAGATATAATTACAATTTTTGAATTAAAAATAGACGCAACTTCTGTTTTCAATTCAATCTTGGATCGACTATAACACACTTTACCAATGCGAGATTATTAGAGAAAGAAGTATGTACACTTGCATAAACATGGAGATTTTCGTTAAATTAACAGTATAGTGAATTAAACAGAAATCAGTGAAACTTGAAATTTTCGAAAGATATAAGGATCGACCATTGATGTCCGACAAGACAGCTTTTAAATTTTCTATTTATGGTCATAAAATTAAATAAAAGCAGAACACAGTTTTTATTAACAACTACTTTTGCTCATAAACAAATTGCGGTAAAATTGAATATCTTAGCCCACTTCCGGAGTGAGTGGGGAATTGGTGAAAGTGGTGGGGGGTGTACTCCTCGTCAACATTCCTGTATGAAAACAAGTTATATCTATGTCTAGTTCTGATTACCTCCCCCAAAATGGGAGGAAACAAGTGGGAAGAATGTGGGTGGACTAGTAGAACATCATTCAAGTATTTTTATTTGTCGGACTCGTATAAACAAAGGGGGGTGGAGTTCGGTAAATTCTTATTGTGTACCCACATGAGACGGCCGTCGGTCAGACTGAGGCAGGGGTGTTTTGAGATGGAGGAGAAGAGGCGGAAATAAATATTTATATCGATAAACTAATGCAGCCTTATTATCCAATTCATGTTCCACTTACTTTTACCATTATGTGGGTCAGGTTTTAATCTGTAAAAGTTCCACTTCTCTCCTTTCCCGAACAAACGTTATTTACACTTTTTGTGTATAAGAACCAAACTACGGAAAAGAAAACATTTTTCGAAATAATATTGGTACGGGGAGGGAGAAGGGGGAAAACCCTTACACTCCATAACCAAACCCACATTATACAATGTGAATGTAATATCAATTTAATAAAAAGTTCACCATGGGTTTTTTGTTCGATATTTTATTTCCACCCCTGAGCCTCCTCTGCTTCGCCCTAAAAAGTATTTTTTAGTGCTCTATTAGGTCATTCGTAACCCCCTCCATCACCTATTTGTCTCTGTGATCGACGGCCGGCTCGTACCCAAATTATGATACATTTCCTACTCCACTCCCTGTGCTATATAGATATATATATATTAAAGAGCAAATGCAAAATGTAATTTTTATCCATTTAATACAATTAAATCATACGAAAGTTACAAAATTATGATAATTACGGTAGTAATCTTTTATTTGGATTTTTATATTTAGTTTTTAACGGTTAGTTGATATATCTAGTGCATGCGCCTCCGAAGCTATGCCACTGTGTGCGCTGTGCAACTCAGGGTCGTGGTTCATGTGATTCTGAGTTATCTCTATCTAAATTACTCCAAAATTGAACTTGTTCTATATTTGAATATTTTGAATTAACTTTATCGAAGCTGGTAATGTTTTTTTTTTAGAGTCAAATATATATGTTACTCATCCGCAATGTTCTATGATATTATTGTCAAATTAAAAACTGGTAATTGTAACATTTGAACAAGTGATTAATAGAATATATAACAAAACAAAAAAGCTTACTACAACTGACCTCCGAAATTTTATTATGTTCCAGTTGTACCCTCTGCAATTCTCTGAGTTTGGATAACGTTGTTCCCAAATTATTAATCGCGTTATTGTTCAAAAACAGTGATTGTAATCGATGGTAATTTTTAATTTCCACGGGTACTTGCTCTAGGTAATTGTGGGCCCCGTGTATCATAATTAGATCAGGAGCAGATGGAGGCAATTGTCCCTCTAAAGTAGTCAAATTGTTATTGTTTACAAACATCCATGCCATTCCTGATAGAGGCACCAATGTTCCATTTAAATCAGAAATTAAATTGCGACCTAAATGAATTTTTGCAACTGTGTCTGGAATGCTGCCCGCTTCTAATCTTGTGATGTTATTTCCCGCAAGAACCAGATGCTGGAGATAAGGAAGACTCTGAAAACAATATTTGTTTATAATAAACACATTTTTAGTATAGCATCTCTTTTTAAAAAGAAAACTACCTGTATCTGTATAATAAAATAGTATTAAAAATTAATATTTAGATGAAATTGGAAATTAAATAGAATTTTATATGTTTGTAATAGTTTGAAATTAAAGGTTAAATTTTGTTAGTATTTGAAGATATTTAAGCTTTAAAAATATTTAAAGAGTTTCTTTGTTTTACAATAAATAGGCTAATTTTTATTCAGATCAAAATCAATAACTCAGTAGTAGTACTCAATACATAATTAATTAAGTGTGGGTTTAATTCGCCCATCTTAACAAATACATTTCTTGTTAGTGCAAACGTTTTTGGAAATAATATAAAATAAAAGAAGCATTGTATCATATTACCACTCTGCGCGCGTTATTACAGGCAACAAGAATAGAAATACATTTAACAAGTAATAATAATAATAAAATAAATGAATTAAGAAAAATACAGCTAATAACGAAAGACGAAAAATTGCCTTACTTTTTAATCATGTTTTCATAGAAGAGGGTAAATATTCGCAATACGTTCGTTCATGTTTCGAATACGTTTTATCACATTAAACTTTGCGCTTAAAACGTATAGTGACGTGTAGGCAACCCAGCGTTAAGGCTTACATAATGGGTTGCCGAAATGCCATTAGTAAATAATAAAAGAAATCAGAATTATCTAGATCCCTTTTGTTTTTCTAACGGAATATATATATCGTCAACCCATCATACATGCCTTGCCGTTTGATAAGTTGCCTGCACGTCAACCTTCTGCTTATTCTAAAGGCGGATGAACAATTTTCGAAAATTTCTTCCCTTTTACAAGGACCCCCAAAAACTTGCTTTGGATTTTTCTTTATTTTAACACCCTTTTCCCCTAAAACCCAGATTTAATATTGGCACAGCTTTTTAACGCTGAAGCTGTGGTTAAAATATATAAAAAATAATATACTAACCAACGAACCAATCTATGAAATTGAATGTTAAAATTGTAAAGCTATATGGGCTAGCTAGGTAACGCTGATAACAAAATTTATTGTTTGGAATTGCAAAAGATTTGTTTCCGTTCAAATTCTTATGATATATCTATCATATTGATAAAAGTTAGTTCTTTTAACTTCGAAAATTTCATTGGGTCACTGTATTGTGTACTTTGGCAAAATACTAAGAAATGGTTATTACCACCTTAGTATTATTGCATTGCAACTAAAATTAATTAGACGCAATCCGATATTTTTGAATGTTTATTTTAATTTTGTATATGTACAGATTACATCGACTGCTCTCTATTGGGGTCAGAATTCTACTCTCTTTCATATTAACAAAAACTTATAGACTATGGGTTTGAATGTTTTGGGGGGTGTATGGAAGGAAATATTACCACTGGAAAGGACTGTTAGTGAAAGCTTACATTCTAGGGTTCTCAAAAGGTCAGGTAGCGAAAATGAATTTTGTGAACATCTGGAACCAATAACAAGACAAGTTCTTAAACTGGCTGCAGTTAAGATGATATCCAAATCTAGTTTTAAAATTTAAAGTTAGCAGAAAACGACACAAAGTAAAATTTGACTTAAATGAAATATTATCTAATGTATGTACATGTACTTGCAAAAAAAGTATATCAACGAAGATAGAAAATTAATATTAGTTCTAAATGACAAAAAGACACTATTCTACACATACTGTTCAGTTCGGAACATGCCGCCCGCCTTGAACGCACCCGCGTTCAACTAATCCGCACACCTCACTTGTTTTAACAGTAGTCTTACGCAATTACCGTTGAATAGTTACTCAATAGGCAAAGGAGCCACGCGTCTTACGCAACGCTTATACACCCCTGATTTTGTTTTTATTGACACTACGCGAACGCTTCCATCGGTTCCGGGGAACACTTCCACAATTCGCCCAAGGGGTCACTGAAGTGGAGGGATATGGTCCTCCTTTAGAAGTACCATGGTACCCACTTTGATCTTTTCAGATGTTGGATGTTGCCATTTTGATCGCACAGTGAGTTGATTCAGGTACTCTTTGTGCCAGCGCTTCCAAAAATGTTGGCGGACTACCTGAATGTGTTGCCAGCTGGATAAACGGCCAACTGGTGTTTGCAAAGAAAGGTCAGGTAATGTTGTGAATGAATCTCCGATAAGGAAGTGGGCAGGAGTGAGGGCACGCATATCATTTGGAACATTGGATAAAGGGGTAATGGGCCGGGAGTTTAAGACTGCTTCAATTTCAGTCGCGTATGTCACTAGTTCTTCAAATGTGAATAAAGTGTCACCTACCGTTCTAATAAAGTGGTGTTTAAAGGATTTCACTGCAGCTTCCCAAAGTCCACCGGAGTGAGGTGACTTGGGAGGTGAAAAGTGCCAAGTTATGCCCTTGTTGGCTAAATACTGCATCGTCTCTTGTGATTGAATGCTTTTAAATAAATTCTCAATTTCATTCTTAGCCCCGACAAAATTTGTAGCATTGTCTGAATATAAATGAACAGCGCGATATTTCCTTATGCAGTGCATTAAAACTTAACATGCAATTGGTTTGTTTTCTTAATGCGGTCTCGTTACCTACCTTCACGGGAATTATACATCCTAACTTTCTCTTATGCAGTCTTGCCTTATGGTTAGCTATGTCTATTTGTCCTACACATAATAATTCGAAAAAGATTTCGACGCCTAATAGGGCGTTAATTTCATTGGGTTCAAAGAATTTTGGATCTGCAAGTTTGATATTGGGCGGTATAATTAATTTACGTTTATCGATAAATTGATTGGGTAAGTTATTGCATATTTTTGGTAAGATGAGAAATTCAATGGTTTCGTGATAATAAGTTTGTTGTGTATATATTTTTGCCCTTACTGAATGTTTTATCCGCGTTTCTACTTGATTTAAACCTTCTACAGGTAAATTTATATTTTTTAATGGTAAGTTTAAACGATCAGCTAATTTTTGTGTTATAAGGTGGCTTTGTGATCCACTATCCAATAATACGCGAGCTTGTATCATGTCTCCTCGTTTGTCCTGTATGTTTATCACTGCTGTTGACAATAAAACCTGTGTAGAAATTATAGCGCTATGCACCTTAACATTGGTGTTTTCTGAATTTTTACCTGCTTCATGAATTTGGTCGAACTGATTATCATTTGTTTCATAATGTAAAAGTGTATTGTGTTTTTTACCGCATGTCTTGCAACCGGACCATTTACATTCCCTATTCCTATGACCTACATTTAAACAATTATTGCATGCCTTTAATGATCGAATTTTATCACAACGTTCTTTAACACTCATTTTTAAAAATGTGTCACAACCGTATAATTTATGATGACCCTTGCATAAATGACATGGGTTTGAATTTTGTGTAGTAGCTAGCGCGTGTCGTTTAGTGTTTCCGTGATATGATGGTTTATTATGAATATGCGAAGTAATTGTGTTAGTTGCTGTGGACTTTAATATTCGACACCGATCTTCAAAGAATTCGAAAAATTCTGATCCCTTTGCTTCTCTTTCCCATTCCCTGTGTGTCGTTCGATCAAGTTTTGATGTAATTACATAAATTAACAAAATTACGAATTTACAGGTTCACATAGCGATTCTAATGGTCGTAAATGAGTTTGCACCCTATCTAATAATTTCCCTCAAATCTACTGATGATTCTTTAGGCATTCTGGGTAGTTCCATTAATGATTTTACATGTCCTTGAACAATTGCGCGCTTATCATTGTATCTTTTTATTAACATCTCCCACGCAGTCGCGTAATTCTCCTCGGACGACTCTAATGCTTCTATGATGGATGAAGCTTCGTTTTTTAAAGAGATTCGCAAATAATGAAATTTACTCAACGTTGGAATATCTTGATTATTATGTATGGTTGATTTAAAATGATTATAAAAGTAAAGCTACTTGTCATATGAACCATCGAATGTAACTAATTCTATCGCGGGTAATTTAAGATTGTTACTTTGGGAAATATTTTCTCTTGACATATTTATTGGATGCATTACGTTGTGGTTAACATTGCTTTGTTCGACAATATCTTGTGCACGACTAACAATATCGTAATAATTATTTTCAAAATCATCGTACTCACTGGAAGACTCTAGTGTTAGTTCTTCTAAATGATTTTGAATATCCGCGAATTTATTTAATATCCCCTCCAAATCCTTTAAACGCATCTTTATTTGAGTAACCTTCCCTTGATTTCGAGTATCGGCAATAAAATTAGAAAATTTTGTTAAATTTGATTTTAATGTAGTTCGTTGCCTCTTTAATTTCGTTATGTTTTCTTCTACTGACATTTTGCTAATTTATTGTTTCGTTAAGAAGTTTAATTGACTATAAGTACGCGACTGAATTGATTAATAAAGGCAATGTCAAAAAGGAACAGAATGGACAAAGGAGATTCTATTCACTTATCTGATTTTATCCCTGCTGATGTAAGTTCCGATGGTATAGTTAGTTGCCTTCAGCTCCCGCGAACTTGTGCTTTGGTTGCTTCTGTTGTGGCTCCGACGAGATTTAGATCCCTGCACGTCCTGTTGTTGAAGTGACGATTGTCTGCTACAGTTGAGATTTTTCCTTGTTTTTACAACTCACGATTATTACGTTTATGTGTTTTTACAGTTCACTTCACTAATAGCTGAATAAGTAACTCACTTGGAATGTCTTAGATTTTTATGAATGTATTATGTACTTGAATTGTAATCTGACTTAATCACTGATTATCACATTGAATTAACCGAACTTACCGAACCACTAATTCACGTATTAATATGTGGATCCGGCTCGAAGGACCATAATGTATTGTGTACTTTGGCAAAATACTAAGAAATGGTTATTACCACCTTGGTATTATTACTGCTCTCTATTGGGGTCAGAATTCGACTCTCTTTCATAGTAACAAAAACTTATAGACTATGGGTTTGAATGTTTTAGGGGGTGTATGGAAGGAAATATTACCACTGGAAAGGACTGTTAGTGAAAGCTTATATCCTCGGGTTCTCAGAAGGTCAGGTAGCGAAAATGAATTTTGTGAACATCTGGAACCAATAACAAGACAAGTTCTTAAACTGGCTGCAGTTAAGATGATATCCAAATCTAGTTTTAACATTTAAAGTTAGCAGAAAACGACACAAAGTAGAATTTGACTTAAATGAAATATTATCTAATGTATGTACATGTACTTGCAAAAAAAGTATATCAACGAAGATAGAAAATTAATATTAGTTCTTAATAACAAAAAGACACTATTCTACACATACTGTTCAGTTCGGAACATGCCGCCCGCCTTGAACGCACCCGTGTTCAACTAATCCGCACACCTCACTTGTTTTAACAGTAGTCTTACGCAATTACCGTTGAATAGTTACTCAATAGGCAAAGGAGCCACGCGTCTTACGCAACGCTTATACACCCCTGATTTTGTTTTTATTGACACTACGCGAACGCTTCCATCGCTTCCAAAAATGTTGGCGGACTACCTGAATGTGTTGCCAGCTGGATAAACGGCCAACTGGTGTTTGCAAAGAAAGGTCAGGTAATGTTGTGAATGAATCTCCGATAAGGAAGTGGGCAGGAGTAAGGGCACGCATATCATTTGGAACATTGGATAAAGGGGTAATGGGCCGGGAGTTTAAGACTGCTTCAATTTCAGTCGCGTATGTCACTAGTTCTTCAAATGTGAATAAAGTGTCACCTACCGTTCTAATAAAGTGGTGTTTAAAGGATTTCACTGCAGCTTCCCAAAGTCCACCGGAGTGAGGTGACTTGGGAGGTGAAAAGTGCCAAGTTATGCCCTTGTTGGCTAAATACTGCATCGTCTCTTGTGATTGAATGCTTTTAAATAAATTCTCAATTTCATTCTTAGCCCCGACAAAATTTGTAGCATTGTCTGAATATAAATGAACAGCGCGATATTTCCTTATGCAGTGCATTAAAACTTAACATGCAATTGGTTTGTTTTCTTAATGCGGTCTCGTTACCTACCTTCACGGGAATTATACATCCTAACTTTCTCTTATGCAGTCTTGCCTTATGGTTAGCTATGTCTATTTGTCCTACACATAATAATTCGAAAAAGATTTCGACGCCTAATAGGGCGTTAATTTCATTGGGTTCAAAGAATTTTGGATCTGCAAGTTTGATATTGGGCGGTATAATTAATTTACGTTTATCGATAAATTGATTGGGTAAGTTATTGCATATTTTTGGTAAGATGAGAAATTCAATGGTTTCGTGATAATAAGTTTGTTGTGTATATATTTTTGCCCTTACTGAATGTTTTATCCGCGTTTCTACTTGATTTAAACCTTCTACAGGTAAATTTATATTTTTTAATGGTAAGTTTAAACGATCAGCTAATTTTTGTGTTATAAGGTGGCTTTGTGATCCACTATCCAATAATACGCGAGCTTGTATCATGTCTCCTCGTTTGTCCTGTATGTTTATCACTGCTGTTGACAATAAAACCTGTGTAGAAATTATAGCGCTATGCACCTTAACATTGGTGTTTTCTGAATTTTTACCTGCTTCATGAATTTGGTCGAACT
This sequence comes from Agrilus mali, assembly GCA_029378335.1. Lineage (NCBI taxonomy): Eukaryota > Metazoa > Arthropoda > Insecta > Coleoptera > Buprestidae > Agrilus > Agrilus mali. Next base: position 15,016,921 of record CM055659.1, read on the forward strand.
GATTATCATTTGTTTCATAATGTAAAAGTGTATTGTGTTTTTTACCGCATGTCTTGCAACCGGACCATTTACATTCCCTATTCCTATGACCTACATTTAAACAATTATTGCATGCCTTTAATGATCGAATTTTATCACAACGTTCTTTAACACTCATTTTTAAAAATGTGTCACAACCGTATAATTTATGATGACCCTTGCATAAATGACATGGGTTTGAATTTTGTGTAGTAGCTAGCGCGTGTCGTTTAGTGTTTCCGTGATATGATGGTTTATTATGAATATGCGAAGTAATTGTGTTAGTTGCTGTGGACTTTAATATTCGACACCGATCTTCAAAGAATTCGAAAAATTCTGATCCCTTTGCTTCTCTTTCCCATTCCCTGTGTGTCGTTCGATCAAGTTTTGATGTAATTACATAAATTAACAAAATTACGAATTTACAGGTTCACATAGCGATTCTAATGGTCGTAAATGAGTTTGCACCCTATCTAATAATTTCCCTCAAATCTACTGATGATTCTTTAGGCATTCTGGGTAGTTCCATTAATGATTTTACATGTCCTTGAACAATTGCGCGCTTATCATTGTATCTTTTTATTAACATCTCCCACGCAGTCGCGTAATTCTCCTCGGACGACTCTAATGCTTCTATGATGGATGAAGCTTCGTTTTTTAAAGAGATTCGCAAATAATGAAATTTACTCAACGTTGGAATATCTTGATTATTATGTATGGTTGATTTAAAATGATTATAAAAGTAAAGCTACTTGTCATATGAACCATCGAATGTAACTAATTCTATCGCGGGTAATTTAAGATTGTTACTTTGGGAAATATTTTCTCTTGACATATTTATTGGATGCATTACGTTGTGGTTAACATTGCTTTGTTCGACAATATCTTGTGCACGACTAACAATATCGTAATAATTATTTTCAAAATCATCGTACTCACTGGAAGACTCTAGTGTTAGTTCTTCTAAATGATTTTGAATATCCGCGAATTTATTTAATATCCCCTCCAAATCCTTTAAACGCATCTTTATTTGAGTAACCTTCCCTTGATTTCGAGTATCGGCAATAAAATTAGAAAATTTTGTTAAATTTGATTTTAATGTAGTTCGTTGCCTCTTTAATTTCGTTATGTTTTCTTCTACTGACATTTTGCTAATTTATTGTTTCGTTAAGAAGTTTAATTGACTATAAGTACGCGACTGAATTGATTAATAAAGGCAATGTCAAAAAGGAACAGAATGGACAAAGGAGATTCTATTCACTTATCTGATTTTATCCCTGCTGATGTAAGTTCCGATGGTATAGTTAGTTGCCTTCAGCTCCCGCGAACTTGTGCTTTGGTTGCTTCTGTTGTGGCTCCGACGAGATTTAGATCCCTGCACGTCCTGTTGTTGAAGTGACGATTGTCTGCTACAGTTGAGATTTTTCCTTGTTTTTACAACTCACGATTATTACGTTTATGTGTTTTTACAGTTCACTTCACTAATAGCTGAATAAGTAACTCACTTGGAATGTCTTAGATTTTTATGAATGTATTATGTACTTGAATTGTAATCTGACTTAATCACTGATTATCACATTGAATTAACCGAACTTACCGAACCACTAATTCACGTATTAATATGTGGATCCGGCTCGAAGGACCATAATGTATTGTGTACTTTGGCAAAATACTAAGAAATGGTTATTACCACCTTGGTATTATTACTGCTCTCTATTGGGGTCAGAATTCGACTCTCTTTCATAGTAACAAAAACTTATAGACTATGGGTTTGAATGTTTTAGGGGGTGTATGGAAGGAAATATTACCACTGGAAAGGACTGTTAGTGAAAGCTTATATCCTCGGGTTCTCAGAAGGTCAGGTAGCGAAAATGAATTTTGTGAACATCTGGAACCAATAACAAGACAAGTTCTTAAACTGGCTGCAGTTAAGATGATATCCAAATCTAGTTTTAACATTTAAAGTTAGCAGAAAACGACACAAAGTAGAATTTGACTTAAATGAAATATTATCTAATGTATGTACATGTACTTGCAAAAAAAGTATATCAACGAAGATAGAAAATTAATATTAGTTCTTAATAACAAAAAGACAGTATTCTACACATACTGTTCAGTTCGGAACAGTCACTAATATTCTAAAATATGTAGTTACGGTTTACTTCGTTCGTATTGTCTTTTCTCTAACAATTTTAGACAAAAAAGTATTTTTCCATTGTAGTCGTTTAAGGAAACATTACCCAAACGAACTTTAACCAAAGAATCAAATTATTTACTAAATAGGTTGATATTAAGGGTCGTTGGCGAGATGGCCAGATATTTTTTGATAAGGTGGTGGTCCACGCAATTCCTGGGGTAAAGAGAGAGTAGGAGTCGATCTAGACACCAGGTGGCAAGGAGCGCCAAAAAGCCAAATTCGAGAAACCATTTCCAGCTCAAAATAAAATCTTTATTTTTAATTTGAAATTAACGCCAAATATACTATATACTGTGACGAATATGCACTGAGAGTATGATGTTAGGCAATCTATCATACAGCAGGACATATATGGTGAGCGGCCGCCAATCAACTGTTTGACAAAAGTGACGAGAGTATTCTAGAAGATCTGGAGGGGAACGTTTGGGAATCGGCCAGACCCTATATATAGGATTCCGGGGTCGGCTACTCTGGTCCAAGTTTTTCTGTGGTTTCCTTGGATCATTTAGGCAAATGCTGGGGTAGTAATATTCCACAGATAGTCTTTCACTTTTCTTCTATCTCCATTTCGTCCGTCTCATCTTTCTTCCCCTACACCACCACCCATCCATTCCCACGATTCCTGAAGGAGGCTGAAGAGGGCCTTCCGCCCTACCCCTCCGACTTTGTACAAGAGTGTAGGTCGGGGAGGACAGCCCGCCCACTAATATTGGTGGGAATGAAACACCCTGTGGCGGATGACGCGCAGAAAATTCGCGGGCCGTCAGAAAAAATTGTGGAGTGATATTTCGCGTATCGATGGGACATTCAACCTTTAATTCTTTTGTAAATATTTCAAAGTACATACGAATTCTTTTGTATGATATTTCCATGTTATCTGTATTAATGTAAATATTTCTTCCTGTTTAAATAATTCAAACTCCTATTCTTTTGTATTCTATTTCTATACCTCAATTGCTTTATTACTTGTACTTTCCGATAATCCTATTAACAGTTCATCTTTCGTAGACTAACCGCATGACGCCTGTACCCTTCAATATTTCTTAATTACACTTTTACGATGGGTTTCTTCGGTGTTTTGGTACTACAATCTATTTCTTAGTATTTCTTATCTCTAAAAATTTCCCATTCTTCGTACCACCCTATTGGTACCCTACTTTCACCTACTATCTATTAGCTCCTCCTTCTGGACATTTCTCCTTTTTCAATTTTCAATCACTCAGGCAGTTCTCTGACCTTCATTAAAATCTCTGATCTACCTGCGCTCTTCTTTTGTTAAATTGTAAATATATTGTTGTGTTGTTTTTGTTATTTGTTGAAGTCCTCCTTAAATCATAAAGGACTAAAATGGGTCCCTTCACTAAAGACCAAAGTGGCGACCCCGACGTTTGTTAAAAAAGTGCGTTTCGGTTATAAATCGTGAAAAACAGTTATTCTGCGAAAAGTGACCAGTTCTACAGTGAAAAATCCACAGCTGGAGAAACTTACCTTACCAACCTTCAATTATAGTGATCCAGAGCTGTGGTTTTCGCAGGTAGAGCTAGGTTTCGCAAATGCTGGCATTTAGTCAAACATTAAAAAATTCGAGTTGCTCAAAGCCTCGAATCGCGAGTGGCATCGCAAGTTCACGACCTGGTGGTAGCAGCTCCAGACGACAATTCCTGCGCTCAACTAAAAGCGGAAGTAATAAAAAGACTCAGTGTTTCGCAAGAAGAGGATAACAGCTCCTTGGAGGACGTGGCTGACCTAGCTGATAAGGTCATGAACCTATCTACAGGGAAGCCAACAATCGCCGCAGCAACAGCAACCACCGCAGTAAGTACGCCCTGGAGATGAGCAACGCGTTGCAGCAGGAAATCGCAAAATTTTGCGCGGAAATTTCGGAGTTGATAATCAGTGTCGTGTGCCGGAATCGCGGGGAAGATCACATTCCCGCGGTCAATCGAACTATCGTAGCCGATCGAATTCTCGCGGTCGATACGCGGGTGAAGGCGTATGTTGGTACCACGAACGATTCGGGGAAAAAGCACAAAAGTGTACGCGACCGTGCAATTTCGCGATTTCGGGAAACTCCATGGCCAGTCGTTGATGGCGGCAGACGACTCCAGGCATCCAACATCCCGCCGTATCCTAGTCCAGAACCGCAACACAAAAATCCTGTTTTTGGTCGACACCGGCGCCGATTTGTGCGTTTTTCCGCGATCCCACGTCCAGCAGCCATGCGAAAAGAGCTCATACGAACTGTCCGCAGCTAACGGGACGTCCATTCGTACGTACGGCACAACAACTAGGACCCTCAACCTAGGACTCCGGGGGGACTTTACGTGGAGCTTCGTCATTGCAGACGTGAGCAGGCCAATACTCGGAATCGATTTTTTAGCGCATTTTAACCTATTGGTGGACGCTAAAAATCGAAGACTAATCGACGCCAAAACAAAAATCTCGACGGTGGGCCAAATAGTCAACTTCAACATCCCGACGGTCAAAATCATCAACGGATCGTCACCATACTTAGACCTGTTAGCCAAATTTCCGGATGTGGTGCGTTCCGACGGTACCGGAACCGTAAAATATCATACCGAACATCATATTAAAACAACACCTGGACCGCCCGTGGCGCACAAGCCCCGAAGGTTAGCCCCTGACCGCCTGAAGGCTGCAAAACGGGAGCTCGACGCCATGCTGAAGTTAGGTACCATCAGAGCATCCCAGAGCTGTTGGTCGTCTCCAATACATCAGCCTTATTCTGTAACTCAGTAGAAATGTAGGCATCGAATCGAAATGTGAGGAAATCGAAATGTCCCCACTTCTATTGCTCTTGTCCATTTCGACGTTCGGTATTCTGTAACTAAAGTAGACGACGCGACAATCGAAATTTATGATTTCTACAAGACGTTAGGTGAAAAACGTGGCAACACTGCATTTTTCATGCAAATATGGGCCTTAGTAACCATCTGACAGTTGGTTACTTTAACCTAACCGAACTAATAAAGCAAATTTGTGTTGAATACTGAGAACCGAGAGTGAAGTACCCAAGGGTAAACCAGATGTCCAGTGAAACCCTTAGCAGGTAGAGAAATTTACACTGCCTTAAGAAACACTTTGAGCAGTAGGCGCATGTGCGAAGAGCTTTCTACCATCGAAATAACGATTTCGACAGCTTCAATGCAGTCGAAATGTCATATTTCGATGGTCGACTTTACATTTCGATTCGAGGAGTTACAGAATACCGATTCCGTACAATTTCTATTCTACCCCACCACTTCTATTCGATTTCAAGCATCTCTATTCGATTTGGAGTTACAGAATAGGCCTGATATGGTCCCCAAGGAAGGCAACGAGTGGCGTCCCTGCGGCGATTATCGAGGCCTCAACGCGCGGAAGGACGACTTGCAATCTACCGCCGCAGAGTTGGTATACGGCGAGCCCCTGCTACTCCCAGGTGAAATCCTGGCAAAATCAACACAGGAATCCAACCCCACATCGGAATTTGTACAACAGTTACGTCAGCACGTACAGCACTTACGCCCGATACAAGGATCTCGACACGGTCAAAAGGTCCCATTCTACTTCAAAGACCTGTCGTCATTATGGACCTTAAAGGACCCCTGCAACAACCTTACGATGGACCATACAAGGTTACTTCCCGGGCAGAAAAGACATTCGTCAAAGTCTCCGTAGACAGACTTAAACCGGCCTACGTTCTTGCCGACTTGGATATTGACGATGAGGAAAGGACCATCGAATTCCAGGAAGCACCAGAGATTCTTTGGACACCAACCACCACAGTGCCACCCACATCGGAACTACCACCGCGAACGGAACTACCAGTCCGACAATCACAGGCGACGTCACCGCCACAAAGGACAACGAGATCAGGACGACGTGTCCGATTCCCAGACCGCCTTCAAGTCGGAATCTCGTGACTTTATCACTGGCAGGGGGGTACTATTTCTATACCTCAATTACTTTATTACTTGTACTTTCCGATAATCCTATTAACAGTTCATCTTTCGTAGACTAACCGCATGACGCCTGTACCCTTCAATAGATATTTTTTAATTACACTTTTACGATGGGTTTCTTCGGTGTTTTGGTACTACAATCTATTTCTAAGTATTTCTTATCTCTAAAAATTTTCCACCCTATTGGTACCCTACTTTCACCTACTATCTATCTGGACATTTCTCCTTTTTCAATTTTCAATCACTCAGGCAGTTCTTCTCTGACCTTCACTAAAATCTCTGATCTACCTGCGCTCTTCTTTTGTTAAATTGTACATATATTGTTGTGTTATTTTTGTTATTTGTTGAAGTCCTCCTTAAATTAAAAAGGACTAAAATTGGTCCCTTCACTAAAGACCAAAACCCAAGTTTTTTTTTTTAGTACGAGTCGGTAGTCCGAGGACACCTTCCTCGGGAGTCCGACACTACCCAGTCGTAAGGACGATTGGGTATTTATGAAGATTTCCCCTCTTCCTCGAAAATATATTTAAAAAACAAGTACGAGTGTAACCGAGCGGCATGGTCTAGTCGTCTAGCTCTAGATCATTGCTTAGCATTCGGGAGGTCACAAGTTCGATTCCGGGGCCGGCTACTCTGGTCCAGGTTTTTCTGTGGTTTCCTTGGATCATTTAGGCAAATGCTGGGGTAGTAATATTCCACAGATCGTCTTTCACTTCTCTTCTGTTCTTCTTTCTCCCTACCCTCCGACTTTGCACCAGAGTGTAGGCCGGAGGGACAGCCCGCCCACCAACATTGGTGGGAATGAAACACCCAAAAAGTTTTTTAAAGATTTAAGTACGAGTATAGTGACGAGTGACTAAAGCGAAATAACGAGCGAAATAGTGTTGATAGTAGTACTGAAGAGTGAAATAATAATTGCGTTGTTTAGGTTCATTTGTTAAATAATTTCTAAATGTTAAAGAAGCAAGAGGATAATGGCTAGACCTAATTTAAATTAAATATTTTTATTTAATTAACATAAAACCGAAGTACAATTTACGTGAAGTGAAAGCGTCGACCAAAGGGCGCTGAAAGACAATCTCGCTCTACTCTATTAAGGGCTAGGACCGGCGTTGGTCTTCATTTAATTAACTACAAAATACTTTCCTACCCTAATTGCTAAAATCGTTTCTACGTATATTATAAGTGGAAATAAGACGCGGATGCTGCGTTAGTGAATAAATTTTTTGAAAGCATGTTTTAATAATAACTTCCATGAGTGATAAAAGCGCGTACTACTAATGGTATTTAAATTTGTCTAACTGTAGGTATTATAGTTTTTTTGATACATAATTGACATGAATGAGCAATTTCATTTTTTATTAATGAAATCCTGCAGAGGGCACTTACGTCCATAGTCCATCCATTGGCAAGCCAAAACAAAAAACAAAAACCAGATTTTTAAAACATTTGTAGAACAATTAACCTTTTTATTTCGTTAGTTACTTTATTAATAAATACCGCTTACTGGAATTTTTAAAAACGTAAAGGCTTTTAGACTAACTTATGCGGTGTATCCCATAGAAGTTAAATTTTCAAGATCTAGTCATCTCAATTTTTAACGTACTGAAATATTGATGAGTAATAAATACAAAAAATCACAACCCTAAAGAAGTTATTCATATTAGAGAGAAAGTTGAACCACTGTAGGTACAGTGACTTACCTATACTTTATAAAATTTAAGATTGCATCTGTATTAAATAATCAACGTTGACAGAAGCAATATGTCCATAGAGATTTATATCTAACTACAGGGACAACATTTCATGTGCTTTCTGAAATTTTGTTATATTTTCAAGTCTATCGCTAATATATATCCACCGGCTTTGATGAAAAAACTGTTCTTTTGAGAAATGATGCATATTTGTCGTCATTTATAGTTTTAAAAGTAAAGTTAAATGTTGATTTTAAAAATAGAGTTGCATTTATACATACTGAATAGAAAAGTGTAAAATTAAACTTATTAGAAAGTCTCGAAATCAATAAATTAAATAGGATAGTCTTAATTTTAAACGATCAACTAGATGTCAATCATTCCCCATTGCTTAACTTGTAGTTTATCGCTCAGAAAAATCCTCCCCACCTCATGTTTCTAGTATTTAAGTAATTTTTAATTTAGTTTAATTTTATAATACTTCTTCCACCTGAGGAAGCCACTGTATGGTGAAATGTGCATAGTGGTGCAATAAAAAAAAATTACTTGTAACTATCTCCGTAGTGGTGTTTTTATTTTACAATATTTGAAAGCTTCTTCAATCCTATATTTTGTATAATCTGTTAAAAACGAAATACTATTTTTTCCTTTAGATTGCATGTTCTTACAGGTGAAAACACATTGGCCTAGGTAGATTTTTTTCCAGGAGGGGGAGAGGGGACCGCGCAGGGGCCATCGGCTTGCTGAATGTGATAATAAATTAAAAGTGCAAAAATTACGTACTAAAAAAAATTAAGGATAATAAATATTCATCTATAAATTAATTTCCTTAACGAGTTGTGAAATAAGCTAATCAATTTGTAGTTCTTTTTTTTTAAATTGAAATATATTATAATTAGTTACCGAGGTATATTTTCGAAAAAGAAGACTACTGCAATTTGTTGTAAAAATTTAAAGATTGTCTATTTTGGTTTGTTAAAAAATTTCACAATGCTTAACATCATAACTACCTAAACCTATCTAAACCTATCTCGCAATTATTTTTGTTTGTTTTTTTTTATAAGTAATTAATCAGAATAAAATTAAAATTCAGAAGAGAATAAAATTCGGTAGGTGTTTTATTGGTTAATATAAATATTTCTTATGCCTAACCCCTTGTGCGTCCCTTTCCATCCAGTAGAATCGAAAAAACCGAATGAATATAATAAAAATAAAAAAGTTACTAACCTTCCTAAAACGCGTTTACAAGGAAAATATTTATTACCCTTCAACATTTACCCTTACAGGTAGTCGAAAGTTTTCAAAAATGTGTGACAAGTTCGGCGGGAAAATCGCATCAAGAACATAAAGTTTGGGGCTCTTTTAGAAAATTTAAGATTTAAGATATGTATTTTTCTGGAGCTTTTTCAGATTTATAAGAATTCTATTCATTTAGAAGCCGTTTCTGCTTTCTTTTTAAATATTTTAGAAATTTTAACGACATTTTTAACGACTATTTGCATTTTGGGACTTCTGTCAAATTGGGCCGTGGATTCGTGCCCCACATGCCCTTATTGTAAAGACGGAACAGGGTATGTACAGATATTACATAGAAGATCTCCTACTTTAAATATATAATATTCCTTGTACGACGGACGTGTCGTTACTCACTTTCACTTGTACATACTGGCAAGCTACTAAAGTAACAATCATCAAACGACTTATCAAAATACTCACGTTTCTGAAAAAAATGCTAAACACATCACTCGCGAAGGCATTACAATTACTACGCGGACAGTAATTTCCGGCTGAAATATATTATTCAGTTTCGTATTCGGCATTGTGCCGTCGATGTCATTGCAGTTCAAATAACAAAATTATGTGCGTTTAAGAAAAATCTGAAACTCCTGTTCAGTTACAGGCTGATTTTAACTAAGAAGTACCTGTATAGTAGCTATATGTATATATACATATAATAGTACATTACGTATCGAGGGAAAAAACAGCCGAAGGCGATGGTGGCAATTCACATGTAGTCTGAAAAAACCCTGGTTCTTCCCGAGGTACGTATACTATTTTTTGTCATGTTACCGCGAAAATCTCGTCATTAAATTGTTAGTAGGAGTAAATCCTTTAGAGGTTAGGAAGTGCTGTGTCTAAATCACCGTCAAATAACTGATCTCTGCGCATGCCCATAAATTTCTACGCATGCGCTCAATGACTAATTTGCACTGCCTCCCGATTGAAAAACGGTTGAAAAGTCTTCCCTATTTCATAGCACACAAAACAAGCTTTCCGCGGTAACATGACAAAAAGTATATTTCATAGGGAATAAAACCCTTTAAAACAGCCCCGAAAAAAGTTTTTACTGATCTTTAAACATTGAAATTTACAATTTTACTTACATTTTTGAATTTACCGCGACAACGATTAAATTAATCGAGTTACTCTAATTATATAATATGTAAACAATTACAAGAGCTTTAAAATAAAATTTGAATCACCTCGGCCCATGGTAACGGATATACCTACTAGAAGGTCACGTAAGCCTTCAAGGACAGAGTTGACATCTGATCTAACGCTCATATTTACCACAATTGATCTAATTTTGTTATCAGCAAGTTTACCAATTCTTCGGACATTAGTGGAGCCCAATTTTGTAGAAAGCTTAAAGGATAGCAGAATCTTAGTCACTTCGGTCACCTCTTTTACTTAGGTCTTGAGATACACCAAAGAGAAGTACATTTAACATTCCTGATACTCTGCAACCATTTCTTTGGCTTTTGTAAACTCCAAGTGAGGCTGTGCGGGGTTAGCACCTTGTCCTAGAGTTGATGCACAATTTTGCGGCTTAAATGTTGTAAGTCACGTTGTTGGTTGTTTACCTCCAATTCCATCGTTATAGGTTGTTCCATATCAACCTTCATCTTATTTATCTCCTTCCTCATTTCCATAACATCAGCTTGCAACTCACTAATGTACACACTGGCTCACTGACTTTATCAACAAACTCTTGGATTGACTTGATACACTCGAGCAGACTAGGATTTTCATCACCACTTTCCATTAAAAAAAAAAAAAACCTTTTGGGTGTTTCATAGTGTTGATGGGCGGGCTGTCCCTCCTGGCCTACCCTGTGGTTTAAAGTTGGAGGGTAGGGAGGAAAGCTTTCATCAGTCTCATTTATGAATCGTGGGAATGGGTGGGTAGTGGTGGGGGGCAGAAAGATGAGACGGACAAAATGAAGAAAGAAGAGAAAGACTATATGTGGAATATTACTGTCTCAACATTTGCCTAAATGATCCAAGGAAACTTGCGCCAAGACAGTCGACCCCGAAATCGAATGCTAAGCAATGATCTAGAGTCTAGACAACTACACAATGCACTCCGCGCATTTATATAGCATCATAGGTTTTCTCTTTTTGAATTCCAAGTCTCATTTCAAAGGTTGAGACATTAGCATATTTTGCAGTTGCATGAAAAGTACAATTACATGAATGACAAACAGCAATCCGAGCTCCCGCATTAAAACTTTGATCACATCGTTCACAAATAGACATTTCAGTAGGTACTACAATATAGAGCAACTTAACCTTACTTAACCTCACTGTGTGAAGTTGACTTAAATAACCAAGAACACGGCCAATAACGCAGTAACCGCCAACTTTTTAAGTAGTTTTGGAGTGTAGTGATTCAAACAGAGGTCTAAAACTTACATTAATCATCAAATTTCAATTGATCAATGAGTAAGTAGGCCTAAACTTAAAAACAAAAACTTTTGGGTATTTCATTCCCACCAATGTAGTTGGGAGGGCTGTCCCTTTGGTATACACTAGGAATCATGAAAATGTGTGGGTGGAGATTGGGGGAAGAAAAGTGAAACGGGCGAAATGAAGACAGAAAGGAAGTGAAAAACTATCTGTGGAATATTACTACCCCAGCATTTGCCTAAATGATCCAAGTAAACCACAGAAAAACTTGGACCAGAGTAGCCGGTCCCGGAATTGAACCGGTGACCTCCCGAATACTAAGGAATGATCTAGACTACTTGACCATGCCGCACGGTGAGTAAGTAGGTCTTAAAACTTTAAACTTTTGGGTATGTTTCATTCCCACCATGTTGGTGGGCGGGCTGTCTCCCCCCGACCTACACTCTTGTGCAAAGTCGAAGGGGTAGGGCGGAAGGCCCTCTTCAGCCTCCTTCAGGAATCGTGGGAATGGGTGGGTGGTGGTGTGGGGGAAGAAAGATGAGACGGACGAAATGAAGACAGAAAAGAAGTGAAAGAGTATCTGTAGAATATTACTACCCCAGCATTTGCCTAAATGATCCAAGAAATCCACAGAACAACTTGAACCAGAGTAGCCGGCCCCGGAATCGAACTGGTGACCTCCCGAATGCTAAGAAATGATCTAGACCACTAGACCATGCCGCTCGGTAAGTAGGTCTCGCAGGCGTCCCTTTATATAAATCCCTTATAGTTACCTGATGCCGCTCAGAGCGGCCACCACTCCCCAAGTTGAAGTAAATTTTGGATGCGTACGAATCAATTAAACAGAAGTACAAGAAAATCGAAGATGTTGTAATTTAGTACGTTAAGGTGGACACATCGCACTCCAATGGGGTATTAAGGATTTGAGTTAAAACACTTCATACAGATGGGGTTCTTCTTGCCATCTGTAGTTGTTGTTTATTAAGAATTTAATTGGTGATAAGAAAATTGTCTGTATAAAAGATTGAAAAATTACTTTGTTTTTGTGTTTTGACCTCTTTTCGATAGTGTAAATGTTAAATTTTCTATTTAAATAACCCACGCAAAAAACCGAGTTATGTCTATTCTGTATCAACTTTTTTATGCACAATAATCTTTTTCTGGGTTCTAATAAAGGCAATTCGAACTTTATTTTGAAGCCCTTGTAATTCTCTACATTTTATCATGTTGAAACATTTTGATTAATCTGGTAGTTCTGAAGATAAATCCAAAAATATTGGCAGAACTGCACATTATAGTATTTAAACGTCGACAAAAACAATTGCAGCTTTTTTGTGGCTATTTTTGATATTTTACTCCCTAAAACCTACTTAACGTTGTGGGATAGATAAAAAAAATTTACATTAAAATGTAGATTGGTTTATTTTACTGGATATTACGTTTTTTTTCTGTAATCAGTTATGGTTTTGTAAAATCTTAAGTTGTTTCAATTCGAATTGTCATTACAGAAGTAAAAGAACGCACGAAGGATTAGTTTTGTAGTTTTTCCTTTTCAAAATATTCTTAATGTCCCAATAAAAAGAAAAAGCAAAAAACTTGGCATTCAAAGGGTGACTTTAATTAATTAAATACTATAATATGTCTAATACTAAATCCTCACCTTGAAACTTCCTTCTTTTAAAACATGCACTCCTATTCTCCCTAAGTCCAGTGTATTGATATTCGGCATTTTTGATAATATTTCTTCTGGAATGTAACCAATATTGTTATCAGCCAGACTAAAATAATTTATGTGTGGAAGGTCCTCAAAAGAGTTCGGCGATAGAGTAGCATTACTGTAATAAAAAGAAAACTTATCATAATAGTACATATTTATTAGATACCTACTACAACCAAGCTAACGCCGTATATTTTGGTTAATTAAAAAAATTAACAGGTGATGACTTAAAATAAAGAAAACTCTTGGTAAAGTTTCACTAGAAATTTATTGCCTCGACAATATTGTTTCGAGCTATGCGCTCATTTTCAAGAGTATGCTTATACTGCATTATTATAAACTCTTGAAAATGAGCGCATACTTTTTAAGAACTCTATTGTTTTGGTTTCCACTTTGTGACTACTCATGATTATTAATAATAAAACAACAATTCAATTTGCACTTGTCACTAAATTTATTATACTCTGGATCGGTTTCAACTTTACAAAGTCATTTTTTGCTATTCTATACTTTAGCTTTGTAAAGTTGAAACCGGTCCAGAGTATAATAAATTTAGTGACAAGTGCAAATTGAATTGTTGTTTTATTATTAATGAGCGCATAGCTCGAAACAATATTGTCGAGGCAATAAATTTTCTAGTGAAACTTTATCAAGTCTTTTCTTTATTTTAAGTTATTGAACATGTTTCACAAAAAGTGTACCCATCAAAGTTTAAATAACAACTGTGCTTTTTATCAATTATAAATGATTAATTGTTTAAGCATTATGACAGAAAAATAGAATTAAAATACGTAAAAGGCCGTATTTAAACATAAAAGCATCATTTTCTTCTACTTTTTAATTTGCCCCATCGAAGCTCAAAACTCTATTTTAAGTTGATTATTATTAACGAAACAAGGTGTTTCTTATGTAAAATTCACCGAAAAGGCAGAAAAAGGCATTAGACCTTTTCTATCACGCATAGTTTTTTTGCTATAAGACATTATTGTTTTATAGCACACTACGAGGGGTGGTCCAAAAGTAATGATAATGAAAACAAAACGTGCTGATTATGATTAAAAAAATAATTAATTTTTCTATATATTCTTCTAAAAAGTCTATACATTTAGCCCATATTTTTTCTAAACCTAGAAAAAAAATCTTTGTCATGGTACTCTTAAAACGCCTCAACGCTATCATCTTGAAATTTCTTGCCTCGAAGGTGTTCTGGTTTTAGATATAATCATATTTTGTTTTTGTACATAACTTAATAATATTTGAAAAAATAAAATCCGTAATTAACTTTTTCCACTATTTATTTGAAATCTTTACAATTGTTTCGCCCAACATGGGCATCTTCAGAAGACAGATCAGATCATGTTTATCAATGTTATACAAGGTTGTTAAAAAGTAACGCACAATATTCATATCTTCTGTACGGGTTATTTTTTAGAAAAAAAGTAAAACACGTTAATTGGTTTAAATTTTTGTTCGCCTTTCTGTAATAGTTTCAACCTCCTCCATGCAACCCCTTAATATGTAGCTACCCCAACTTTCTTTTTTCAAATGACAACCTAGTTCGTGTGGGAGTGCTATGAGAAGTTCTTCTAAAACTTAATCTGATAATGCCAACAAAGCAGGGGTCTGCTCATTTTGTTTCCGTCAAAACAGTCAACAAATGCCAAAAGTGACCATCTTCTAATTGGCATGCACTGAGTCGATAAATATTATCAACTGTAGATACTTGGGATATTTTCAGCTGGTAAATTAACATCGTCCATCCTTATCCCATCTTATTTAGGTCCTCAATTCTGTTTGGTCTATTAATTTTGATACTCTCTTTTCTTCAGATAACCCCCCCCCCCCATAGTAGGAAATCCAATGGCGTAGTATCTGTAGAGCATTGTGGCCATTCATTTACTGATAGAAGTGTACCAAGTTTTTTTCTTCACTTAAGGCGGATTGTCGGCCCATTTAAGTTAAATTCCGTACTGTCTCATACTCTTCAAATTTGTGAAATATCTTACTCACAGTTGTCCGTTAAATTGGGTTCTCAGGATAGTTATCATTGAACAACACACAAATCTTACCCTGGCTCCGTACCTTGTCTCCAACATCATTAAAATTTCAATTATCCTAAATGGTAAGGATGGAGGTTACTACTTTACCATCTGAAAATATTCGAAGTACAGTTGATAGTATTCACCACAGACTCAGTGCATGTCAAGTGGATAGTGATCACTTTTGGCATTTGTTACATTAAGTCGAATTAGGTGAGTGCAAGCGATTTGTTTC
Source organism: Agrilus mali (assembly GCA_029378335.1). Lineage (NCBI taxonomy): Eukaryota > Metazoa > Arthropoda > Insecta > Coleoptera > Buprestidae > Agrilus > Agrilus mali. The sequence continues at coordinate 15,032,475 of CM055659.1, forward strand.
GAACAGTTAAATTTAATTAGAAAAAAACATTAGGACTGTTTTAACTGAAACAAAACGAGCAGACCTTTACTTTGTTGGCATTATCGGATCGAATTTTAGAAGAGCTTTTCATAGAACCCCCACATGTCCTAGGTTCCATTTGAAAAGAAAAAGTTGGGGAAGTTACAGATTAAGGAGTTGCAGGGAGGGGTTGAAAATATCACAGAAAGGCGAACAAGTTTAAATAATTTAACGTCTTTCAGAGTTTTTATAAAAAATAACCCGTACAGAAGACATAAATTTTGTGCGATACTTTTGAACAACTCTTTACAAATAGAGAAAATAATTAATTATTATTTCAGAAAATTAGAATAACTTGCACCATTCAAAATTTTACTTTCAAAAGATGTATAATCTTAATAATCAAAAAAGGAAATGTATATCTTTTGGAGATTAGATTACGAACAATTATTAAGTTACCCTAATTTCAAAGTTAATATTACAGCACATTTATTATTCGGCGCAAAATCAAAAGTTCTGTTGTTTAAAGGGGCAATAATATACTTTAATTTCATTCAGTATAAAAATAGAAATTGTAAGTTTAATAATATATTGACCAATAAATTAGGAACAATATCAAAAATTCAATATATTCAACTTTAAAAAAAGACATGTTTTTGTATCTAATAATGTTGGTTGGTTGAAGGAAAGGGGGAAGAGGACGAAGGAGGAACCTTTACATACCATAACCGAAACCAGTATTGCAAAGTGAATGGCATGTCAATTTAAGTACCAGTTCAAACACTTTACTGCCCATTCAATCGTCTTACCGCTCAAATAATAATTGAACTAAAAATTTAATGCTATTTTTTATTAATATATTTAAATGATTAAAAACCTACTTAAAAATATACAGTTAGGGCAATTTTAAGATTAAAAAAAGCATAAAATTTTAGACATTTTAAATTCAAAAGTAGGTACCTATGTTATTTGAGACCAAGTAGAAAATATGATTTTTAATATTGTGTAATTAAAATTAAGATTATGTAGATTTGGTAAATCGGCCACTGTTGATTCAAATTAAGCATGAAGAAACCTACTTCTTAGCTTAAATGCAAATTAAGTAATAACTTAATAATTTGTTTTCTATTTATATTTGTTAATGAAAATAGGACGGAAAATTTTCTAGGACTGTTTTTAAAACTTGTTTAGTGGTCTTCATCATATGATAAAATATTCGTTCAGACGGAATTAACTGTCACTTAAATATCTACATGTCTCCTATAAGCAAGATTTAATGTATTGACTTTCTTGTTTTCCCACAAAACCTGCTGAATAATTCCCTCGATTTTTTTGCAGTTAAACATTTAGCACCATAAAACGGTTGTTCGTTTTCCGATAATCTTTGTAATTACGGTCTAAAAAAGAATAAGGAAGATCGAGTCCAACGATCAACTTCTCGCAATGGAATGTTGACGCCTGACGTATGAGATGGCGCCACTCCGTGGTGAACGATGTCGCCACCGACGCTTTCGAAAGAATTTAATTAATATCCTGTAGCATGTTACACGACATCACTGGCGTCAACATTGCGGGGACATGTTAGTCTTCTACATCGCAGATTCCACTTCCGTCATTTTCGACACAGAAACAGACGTGAAAGAGTTTCGAAAGAACGCGCAGCAGGAATTCAATATTTATGTTTATTACACAAACCTTTTATTTTGTACTTCCAGAGAAGTAGAAATAGAAAAGTAGATATATTTATCGTCTTTATTTTCGTTGTTATGAGAATCGAAAATGCTATACAACTGTAAACGTTTGTATATTGAAATAAAACAGAAAAGTAACGAAAAGTACATATAAATTATTACTAAAATTATAATTGTATAGTAAGCTCTATATATATAGGGTTGAAGACATGGAAATTCCAACAAGTTATTGACGTAGAAGTATTCAGTTAAAACCAATTACAAATTACTCAGAAGTAAGGGTGAATTTGTAGTTTCCATCCCTAACTAGTTATTCACAAGTAATTTATTATTATTTAGCGTTTTTTTAACTTCCAAGTTTTCTAACAGGGCCTAGTTTTTTACTTTTTGAACAATTATGTAATAATTTTCTGTTATTTTCATCTAATAATGATTGAAAAATAGAACTGTATAAAAAAATACAGTGTTCTGAAAAACCAGTTGACTGAATATTATATTTAATTGATGTTTAATATTCAATTAATCGATTTTTAAACCCCAGCCTGTTTGCTCTATATATTTAGAAACGAAATATATACATTGCAATAGTTGTGAGGCCATATATATATATTAAAAAATCGATTAATTGAATATAAAATATCAATTAAATATAGTATTGAGTTAACTGGTTTTTCGGAACACTGTATAAAAAATAATCATTATTTAGATAAAAAATGACACAAAATTATTATATAATTGTACAAAAAGTAAAAAACTAACCCTTTTAGAAAACTTGGAAATTAAAAAAGCGCTAACTAATAATAAATTACTTGTAAATAACCAGTTAGAGATGGAAACAACAAATTCACCCTTACTTTTCTGTAATTTGTAATTGTATTTACCTGCATACTTCTACGTCAATAACTTGTTGGAATTTCCATGTCTTTAACCCTATATATACAGCTTATTATACAATTTTAATTTTAGTAATAATTTATATTGTGACAGATGTGTCATTCTGACGTTGACAAGCGCCGACTGCGAAAATTGTGTGGAAGTAATCTATGACGCGTTCCAGAAAGTCCGAGAGTTGCTGGACGTTTCGAGAGTTGCCTAGAAACGTCCATAATACTATATAAGGAACAGCGTTGGACAGTTTGACAGTATTTGATAGAAGAGAGCGACAGAGATAAGTTCGAAGAGAAGATAAAGCGATTGACGAGCGAAACAGTTATAGAGTTATTGTTGTTATCGAAATAGATATTGAATCGTTGTTGTGTTATAGTTAATTTAATAAACAGTGTTGAAAGAAAATTACGTGATAATTGTGAATTACGTAACAATTGGTGTCAGGAGTGGGATTTAAGCCAGTAACAAGAAGTCAAGCGGCAAAAATGGAGGAGCAAATGAAATTTTTGATGGAAATGCTTAAAGAAATGAAGGCAGGTCAGGAAGAAATGAAGATGGAAATGAAGGAAGAAATTAAAGCAGGCAAGGAAGAAATGAAGCAAGAAATTAAAGCAGGCCAAGAAGAAATTAAGGCAGGTCAGGAAGAAATGAAGGTGGAAATGAAGGAAGAAATTAAAGCAGGCCAAGAAGAAATTAAGGCAGGTCAAGAGAAATTGATAGAAGATATGAGAACAATAAAAATTGAGCAAGAAGGATTGAAAGAACAGTTAAAGGAAGTAAGAATAGAAGTTCAAGAAGAGTTAAAAGAAGTAAGAGTAGAAGTTCAAGAAGTTCAAGAAGAGTTAAAGGAAGTAAGAGTAGAAGTTCAAGAAGAAATAAAGGAAGTAAGAGTAGAAGTTCAAGAAGAGTTAAAGGAAGTAAGGGCCGCACACAGAAAGTTTCAAGAGGAATTAGACGATATGAAGGCCAATCTGAATGTTCAAGAGTACCCAAAACTACACAAAATCGAAGAAGGAAGTGTAAAAATGTCGAGAATAAAACCACCAACATTTGATGGGAAGATCTCTTGGTCAGTCTATCTTAAACAATTCGACGCTGCTGCCAAGGCAAATGATTGGAATGAAATGGAGAAAGCCACTGCCCTGATCATAGCGCTACGTGGGGAAGCTCTCGACGTTTTGCAAGGTATACCAGAAATGCAACAAAACGATTTTAAAATTCTGGTGGACCGATTGGAGATGCGCTATGGTGATAAACACCTACAACAAATGTACCAGACTCAGTTAAAAAGTCGCTATCAACGTAGCAGCGAAAGCCTCCAGCAATTCGAAGCGGACGTCGAAAGGCTTGTGCGGTTGGCTTATCCTAGTGCCCCTCAAGACTTTACAGACCAGCTGTCCACCCAAATGTTTGTCGATGGAGTGCGAGATGTCGAAATACAGCAAGCCCTGCGCATGTCTCGACATAAAACTGCAGGCGAAGCTTTGTCGCACGCACTGGAATATGAAGCAGCCAAACAAGCATCCAAAGGACATGTTAGAATTCGACAGGTTGGGTTCAATTTTGATGAGGACAGCGAGTTACTTCGACAAGAAGTTGTAAAAATAGCTAAAGAAGTGTTTTCTCCAAAACCGAAAGAAGAGATGAGTGAGCGCCCACGCTGTTGGACTTGCGACAAACAGGGTCATCTTTCACGCGATTGTCTCAAAAGAAAGAGAGAATTTACTTGCTGGAATTGCGGAGGTACGGGGCACTTGAGCAGCGGCTGTCCATCTGGAAGAAGACAGACGTCAGCCGCCAAAGGAAGCAAGCAGGGAAACTAAGAATAGCCGGCCTTACGGGGCGAAAGTCGGCTTTGCGTCCCCAAGTCCCAATCATCATCTCCGTATCGAAAACAACCACTGGTAATTCACTTACTGTGGATGTTTTTGTGGACGGCAGGAAATTAACACTGATAGTGGATACCGGCGCATCAAGAACGATAGTTAACCCTCGAATAATCGGTAAATGGAGGATTCGACCGCTAACCATAAATGCTGTCTTAACAACTGCGACAGGGGAAACAACATCGTTTCATGGAGAATGCGAAGTGGTGATCGGTCTTGGAGACGCGAGCCTGTATCAACAAGTGCTGGTGGCCGATATCACCGATGACATAATTTTGGGACTCGACTTCATGGAGAGACACCGAATCCAGCTAGACATGGGCACAAAATGTTTACGAATAGGAGATCAAGAACAGCCACTACAAAGAAATGGGACTGGTCAGCGAACACTACGGGTCGTCGTTGCTGAAGATCAAGTTTTACCGGGACACTCCGAAGCTGTTGCCCGAATTACAATAGAGGACAATGTCCCTTATGAAATCACTGGAGTCATAGAGCAAGACAACGAAGATTTGAGGCAGAAGGCTATCCTTGTCGGAAGAACTGTGATACAAACCGGCTCGACCACGATTCCAATCAGAGTTGTCAATCTGAAAGGCTTTGAACAAAAACTTTCCAAAGGAACACCAATAGGGACATTGGAACCAGTCACCACCATCAATCATTTGGACCAAATTAGAGAACAGAGGGAAGAAAACGGGATGCTGCCAGAAGCATTACAAGAATTAATCAACAAGGCTACTGAACATCTTACTGAAGAAGAAACTCGAAAGCTAGAACACCTAATTCGAACTAACAAGAACGTCTTTGCGATTGATGATAGCGATTATGGAAGAACCAATTTAGCGTACCAACGAATCAACACAGGAAATGCAAGACCAATCAAACAGCCACCCAGACGAGTACCATGGGCCAAACGAGAAGAAGTCGATTCATTGATTAAGGACATGCAGAAGAAAGGGATAATAAAACCATCGAAAAGTCCATGGACATCCCCTATCGTTTTGGTACGTAAGAAGGACGGACCAACGAGATTCTGTGTTGAATATCGACGATTAAATGAAGGAACACATAAAGACAGCTATCCTTTGCCACGAATCGACGACACGTTAGATTGTCTGTCCAGTGAAGTTAAATGGTTCTCGACGTTGGACCTAAAGAGCGGATATTGGCAAGTCGAAGTACATCCTGAAGACCAGGAAAAGACTGCGTTTACTACTGGGAACGGTCTCTGGCAATTCAATGTAATGCCCTTCGGCCTATGCAACGCACCAGCTACTTTTCAAGATTAATGGAGACCATTTTACAAGGACTGAATTGGGAAATCTGCTTGGTCTATTTGGATGACGTCATTGTGTTTGGGCGAACGTTTGAAGACCATCTCGCCAATCTAAGCAGAGTACTTCAGAAATTCACAGCAGCAAAACTAAAATTAAATCCCAAAAAGTGTGCGTTGTTTAGAACTGAAGTGAAATATCTAGGCCATGTCATATCAAGTAAAGGCGTTGGTACAGATCCTGACAAGACCGAGGCAGTTCGTAAATGGCCGCAACCAACGAACCAGCATGAATTGAGGAGTTTCTTAGGATTATGTTCGTACTATAGAAGATTCGTGAAGGGATTTGCGGATGTGGCTCGCCCCTTGCACAGACTTACCGAGAATGGAGTGCCTTTTGATTGGACGAACACCTGTCAAGAAGCTTTTCAAGTTCTTAAAAATAAGTTGTCTAACACCCCGATTTTGACTTACCCCGAATTTGGAAAACCATTCATAGTCGACACCGATGTGAGCAATGTGGGTATTGGAGGGGTTCTTTCTTAAGTTCAAGACGGCAAAGAAAGAGTAATCGCATATTTTAGCAAGACACTGTCAAAGCCCGAGAAGAACTATTGTGTGACCCGCCGAGAACTATTGGCCGCGGTGAAAACTATAGAACATTTCCACAAATATCTATATGGGCGAGAATTCCTGCTGAGAACTGACCACTCTTCTCTTAAATGGTTGCTGCAATTCCGAAACCCTGAAGGACAGGTGGCCAGATGGTTACAGCGTTTACAAGAGTACAATTTCAAAATTGAACATCGGCCAGGAAAACACCATGGTAATGCCGACGCCTTATCAAGACGATCATGCCCGCGGAATTGCAAACATTGTTCTTCTGTGGAAAGAAAAGAAAGGTTAGACCAAGTTCCATGCCTACATACCACCGTGAAGAAACAAGAGAATTGGGAAGATACAGTGTTGATTGAGGAACAGCGAACCGATGATGACCTTGGACCCATCATGAAATGGAAGGAGACAGGAGAATCTCGACCAACAAGGGCAGATGTAAGCCCCCTGAGTACTACGACGAAATGTTATTGGGCCCAATGGGATTCCTTAAAGCTCGAGAATGGAGTCCTTAAAAGAATCTGGGAAAGTCCGGACGGGACCAAGAAGCGATTACAAGTTGTGTTGCCCAAGAAAAAGACGAAAGAAGTAATAAAAGAGCTGCATGCTGGGACTGGAGGTGGACATTTTGGAGTGAAGAAGACATTAGAGAAAATACGTGAACGGTATTACTGGGTGAACACTAGATTGGATGTGGAAGACTGGTGTAGAAAAGGCGAAGTATGTACTTCCAACAAAGGTCCGAGAACCAGGACACGAGGAAAGATGTACCAGCATAACGTCGGAGCACCATTCGAAAGAATAGCCATGGATATCGCTGGTCCCTTTCCCCGAACTGAAGATGGCAACCGCTACATCCTCGTTGTGATGGATTACTTCAGCAAGTGGCCGGAAGCCTATGCAATCTCCAACCAGGATGCAACCACCGTGGCGGAGGCAATAATAAACAACTGAATCAGCCGATATGGAGTTCCTATGGAGATTCACACAGACCAGGGCCGAAATTTTGAATCAGAAATATTCCAACGAGTATGTGAATTGATGGGAATAAGGAAAACTAGAACGACTCCGCTGCATCCTCGGTCTGATGGCATGGTAGAGCAATTTAATGCGACTATAGAAAACAACCTGAGGATGTTCGTGAACGATCATCAGACTGACTGGGATCGCCACATTCCCTTATTCCTTCTGGCCTATAGGACATCCATACACGAGACCACCGGACAGACACCTTCCTGCGTGCTATTCGGGAAAGAACTGAGACTACCTGCTGATCTGATGTTTGGCCGACCTGAAGATTCTTCGCTGTCCACGGACGATTATGTGTCTAAACTACGCGAGCGGCTAAACACCATCCATAAAGCCGTCAGAACAAGAATAAAATTGGAAAGTGACCGAATGAAGACCCGCTACGATCAGCGAGCAAATTCCACTGGATTCAGGGAGGGCGATCGTGTATGGCTCTATAACCCAGTTCGCAAGAAAGGAAGGTGCCCTAAATTACAACGGAATTGGGAGGGCCCGTACAAAGTGATTACCCGGATAAACGATGTCGTCTACAGGATACAACGAGGCCCCACATCGAAGATGAAAGTTGTACACCTCGACCGGTTGGCTCCATACACAGTGGAAGAAACTGATCGGGACGATCAGAGCTAGAGGGGGGGCAGTGTGACAGATGTGTCATTCTGACGTTGACAAGCGCCGACTGCGAAAATTGTGTGGAAGTAATCTATGACGCGTTCCAGAAAGTCCGAGAGTTGCTGGACGTTTCGAGAGTTGCCTAGAAACGTCCATAATACTATATAAGGAACAGCGTTGGACAGTTTGACAGTATTTGATAGAAGACAGCGACAGAGATAAGTTCGAAGAGAAGATAAAGCGATTGACGAGCGAAATAGTTATAGAGTAATTGTTGTTATCGAAATAGATATTGAATCGTTGTTGTGTTATAGTTAATTTAATAAACAGTGTTGAAAGAAAATTACGTGATAATTGTGAATTACGTAACAATATGTACTCTTTGAAAACGGTCCCTCGGTTGAAACAATTGTAGCGTTGTGAATAAATTTTTTCGTTGAAATTTTTCCGTTTTATTTTAATATATTACATAACAATGTTTCATCACAATTGCACCTCAGGCAGTTTAAATATTAGTAATGGTTTGTTACAAATATTTTTCAATTTGAAATCAAAATTTATAGTAAGTAAATACTTTTTACTCCACCATTTCCTAACCAGAAATTATCTTTAATAAGGATAAATATCTAATCAAAATAAAATTCTTCCTTCATTACAATTCTTATACAAAGAATGGGTATGGGTCCGCCATTCTATTTACAATGGTACTATTCGACTATTTATTTATTTAAAAATTTGATCATTGTTTCATTTAAATCTTTAGAAGGATACGGATAAATAACGGAAATCTAATTGTTTTAATAATACTGGTGAAAGTACAACTACCAATTTGATAAAGAATTTCTATAAAGCGAATGCCTATAAAATTAAATATTTGAAATAATCTACTTTCCTGTTTAATTGGCGTAAAGTAATACCAAATATTTTTTCCAAAAATAGTTTTTTTCGCTAAAACCGCCACAGATATTGATTTTTGTTAAATGTTAAAAAAATTAGGTATTTAGTAAAATAACCTCCAATTATTTTTTTGGAAAAAATCGATCCCACAATAAATTGTGCTCTAATTTAGTAGTGGTCTTTACTTTTGTCGTAACTTGGTAAATTTAATAATCCAAGTCTTTTCAGCTACATATCAAATTTAATTCAAATCGCACTAAACGTCATCGAGTTATTTTAAAAAGAATTTTTGTCGAAAATCATCACTGGAGGAAACATTTTCTCCCTAACTGTTACAGATATGATTTCTTTGTAATGAATGAAAAATGAAGCTTACATATGTAACTTTCTAATAAAAACTAATTGAAGTAACCCATTCGATCCTCCGAAGTTCTGAACAATTGTATTTGAGAGTAGGGGTGTTTTCGTCCTATGCATATCAAAAATAAGTATTTTCATGCATATTTCCACGTACCACATTTTATTACTGCCCTCTCACGGGTAAACGAAACGACTTGGAATGTACATAAATGCGGTTAAAGCCACTTATTTTGATCCCAGGATCCCAGGAACCTATGGTTGTTCTATGTACATGGAATTTTGGGACAACCTGTATGACTTTATCTGCAAACACTTTCATCAGTATAGCTTATATTTTTAGTTAACTAATTTAAATACTAGTTTTCAATTAAATATATCTTAGATTTAAAAATGTTTGTTCTAAAAATATATAGGTGCCATTGTAAAAACATTCCTTTGAAAATTTAAACGTATATAAGGTACAAAGTTTTCAATGTGTGTTAATAATTTATTTTCATTTCTTCGGGCAATGTATAATTACTTGTACAGTGTGGCCCCAAAAGTATGCAATATATGCCTATAGTGGCCAAACTATAAGTTAAATAAAAAAACTTTTTCCCTATTTTGATACAACATCCTCTGGATCAGTCAAATTTAGTTTTCTATACTGGGTGTTGAGAAATTGCCAAAATAAGATTTAGTTAAAATTTCAACACCCTTAAATATTCGTCCAATCGAAAAAAGTTATTTAGAATCCCAAACATTATGGGGCTATATTTTTGCAATTTCTCAACACCCTGTACGACAAATTTTTGGCTGATCAAGAGGATGTTGTATTAAAATAGGAAACCACTTTTAATTGGAAAGGTTTTTAATTTAAACTTACAGTTTCTTAAATTTTTATCAACAGTAAACATATTACGTACTTTTTGGGCCACACTATATTATTGGATAAATTAGTTTATTGAAAAATATTATTATACACAGAGAAAAATAAATTTTCATTGACCTACTCTATTTTAATGCACCTTCTGAATTACTTGTTTTTTTTTTTTGTAATTACGCGTTTTTTGAATTAGATATCACCTATGAAGAAGAAATTAAAAAAATATATTTTATTATTTTACAGCAAATTTTCTTGTGATGAACTATATGATTGCAAATAAATACAATTAAAAAAAAAGATACCCATACAGCTAGGTGTATTTTTGAAAATAAATTATTCGGTAGGTGAAATAAATCAATAATTTTGAATTGTTAAAAAAATAATGTTCGCATAGAATACTAATATTTATAATTTTGAATGATTCGCACGACCCTAGCTAATTACATTTATATTTATTGAAGGCTATTTTATTTTTTTAACAAATTACCCTTTCAGTAGTTCTAGATTATACTGTATTTAAAAAGAAACTTTTCAGATAAGTCCCATCATCGATCAAGCATTTTTTCTTAATAATTCAATAATAATTAATACTAATGTTTCCCAATACACATTTCATACTTTTCAAAATTTGTATATGTCCTGCAATCGTTTCTTATATAATATAATTTATTAAATACCTTATATAGTTTAATTTGGAATATACCTTTTAATTTGTGAGATATTTGAAGAAAATTAAAACTGGCTTTTTTAACTCAAAATATTTCAGTTTACATACTTTTTGTAGCTTTTCAGCTACATACACCGATGGCATTTAAAAATACATACTAAATTCATATTTTTCGCTCTTTCTTACATCCCACACCCCAGATTCTACGAATTCAAATTCGAAAACATGTTTGAAAATCAGAAACTGTAAATTTTTAATATACTCTTGTGTATTTTGAAAAATGTATACACTTTACGAGTTACAGAGCTTTCTTTACTTATTTTATAAACGTTTATATCGGATAATTATCACATTTGGCTATGTAAATGCCTACATGTGAGTGTACTTTTGTTTAACTCTAATAATCGGTAAATATGCATATTGTCTGAATAGAACAGTTTTTTATTAAAGGCAATAGACATTAGCGATAGACTTGAAAATATAAACAAATTTCATAAAGCACATGAAACATCAAATCTGATGACAAAGTCAAATTAGAAGAGATTGCGTTAAATTATTTCCATATTATTGTAAAACAAATGTTACAACACTCGTAATTATTTACAAGTTGCAATAGCCAATGACGTATTTCGTAAATACATTCAGTTTACAACACACTTTTACTGTTTTTGTCCTTTTCTTTTTAATTGAAAGGACACATTGCTTCTACTATCAAGATTATTTTATACACACGCAATCTTAAATTTTATAGGATATAAATGTAAACAAGTTATCCATTCTTTTTTATAACTTTTCCTTTATAATACAAAATTAAATAGGAATTGTTTGAAGAATGCTCTGAAATAAACATAGAAAAATAAAAGGCCTATATTTTTTTTTGGAATTACTTATAATTTGAATTGTTCTAAACTGTTACGATAAGTCTTCCAAGAACAAATCTTCTTTTTTTTTTTGAACACCACCAAAACCAAGGCATATGACAAAAAAGAAAGATCAAGACTAAGACTCAAAATACTAGGCTACAATTTATTAATCTTGTCTTGGTCTTACACTTGCTTGTCAGTCATCGCTGGTCAGTAATAATTTTAATTGAAAGTTTTACACGTGCAAAATAAAAGTTTGAAATTAAACATGCTAGAAGCATTAGAAATTAATAGATATTTTTGTAAAAACCTAGCATTAAATGACAAAATTGAATGTAAAAATTCACCTTTGCTAAATATATTCAATTAAATTACACCCCACCCTAAGGGGTTACTATAAATAGCTGTAACGATTCGTAGTTTTTATAAATCATCACACCCAGTGGCGGCTCGTGGTCGAATACGAAGGGGGTTCACAAAGTTAATAACATAAGATTTTTAATATTTTTAGGAGAAACAAATACTTATGGCATTTAATAACACAATAAATAAAAACCTTACGTTTACTTATACAGGAAATCCATTCTTCTATGTTTTGCCGACAAATGTGACAAATCCGTAACCCTTGTCTTTGTCCACTCAACACTTTCATTAGGATTACCGGCAAAAATCAGGCACGGAAAGCAAAATAATGCGTTTAATTTATTACACCCACACAACCACGAAGTTTTTTATACTGTTCTACTTTAAACACACGTTTGAACTTTTTATTTTTTAAGGTACACTCTTGTGTCAGCTGTAGTTTTGGGCGAGGTGGACCCCTTTTCTTTATTTCGAAACAATTTTGAAAATTATTTGAATTTTCTTTAATATATTTTACCGAACACGACTCCATCATATACGTAATATTTTAATTAACACGTATTGTGCAATAAATTGTGCGTCATTTACAATTAGTGGACTTTGAACTCTGAAATCTGAACATGCTTCTGAACATATTTTTTTTACTATCGGTTCCTACCAACACTAGCTTCCAGAGCCTCTAAAAATGACTCGTACTGGACATTTTCACCAGGTGGCAGGCTGGCAGGCTAGCCGAAGTTGCAAAACCCTGGCAGAATGTCGGGTAGCCGTGCCGACGTAGCACGACATTATTCCGGCTGATTCCGGCTTCTCGTGCAGTGCACCTAAACGCTGTATGTTGAGTGTATTTTATCTTCCATTTCACGCGTCCGACGCCTCTCTCTCTAACACATGGACATCACACGGAGTTTCGCTCTCGTGATATGTTCAGAATCAAAACTTGAACCAAAAAAGTTAGGTGAAGTCGTCAGCGACACAACGAAAATTTAAATATTTTCTATGGGTTACGGGTTGGTGTTTTGTAACTATGAACTTTGAAATGGTAAAAGAGATGTATATTATACGATAATCATCAATAATATAATAAATATTAAAAGGATAAAATTATATGGTGTAACTAGTTCAATTTTTATGGGGGTTCACTGAACAAATGCACTTACAATAAAACCGCCACTGATCACACCTGATGAAGGCAATGTTTGCTGAAACAATTGTAGTGTCTACAAATATAATATTTTGAAACCAAGTGTATTTTTAATTTTTTCATAATGTGTTCTGTGTTTCAACAAGTAAAAGCTTCCACCATCAATTAATTGAAAGTTCATCCATTTATTATTGTATTATTTAAATAAAGCTTTTCATCAAGTAGAAGTCAAAACAATAAAATAATTGAATGATTACTAAAAAGGAAAGTTACTAAGCGATATATGCTATTATCTCGTTTTTCTTGATTAATAATAATTGTATGAATACTTTCGCCTTGATAAAGCACACATAATGAGTGGGCGAAACATGTGTCCGTAGTGTGTTTCTGATAATTAAGGGCGAGTGTGTACTTTTAAAATTGTTTTCCCTCTCATGATTAAATGTTTTGTTTGTTATTTACTAAACCAATATTATGGTGCCGATTTATTTATTTATCTATCATAATTAATGCTTTAATGATATTAAACATTGATTATGCGTTTAAAAATTCCTCAAAACAGACGTTTAAATCCTCTTAAAAAATAAAAAAACTGTACATTAAGACTATCCTGTTTCTTTAATTTATTAACAAAATACGATTAATGAAAAGAAGTCGGATAAATTAGATGACAATTTTATTCAGTTAATCTGGTGAAATGAAAAGTTAATCTAGTCGGTACAATCATTATAAAAATAGGTAGCTTCTAATCCGGACAGCTAAATTTAAATCTAAATTAGGTACCTGATAATATTAAGTACAATAATTACTATGCCTGTTGATTCTGTATCGTACATAAGTATTAAATATTTATATCTTATATAAAAAATTATACCTAAATAAGTATCAATCAGTAGGATATTATTCATCCAGTGAGCTAAACTGGTAACAATCCACCGAGTCATATGAAGGTTTAAACCCACATCATGCATACTTTTGTCATTGTCAATAAATACTATTAATGTAGGTAGTTTTTCGTGCCTATACATTCGATTGTTATAAGCTGTTAAACCAACAGAAACAAGGTAATCACATAAGTAGTTAAAACAATAACAAATAGCAATAATGACTTTTAGTCTCAGTATAGTATCTTACGTCAATTTCTATTTTTTATTAATTTATAAATTAAGCGAATAGTATCATAGAACTTATGGCTTAGTTTTTGAATTTTAAAATAAATTTTATTAAACTTTAAGATCAGAGACCGTTAAGTATTCCGCAACACGATCTGAGAGAGGGAGTCTTGTAAAATGTTACGACGCGTTACCGAAGGGGTTAAAAATTGTCACAAACATCGTTGAACAGCCCCTAGCCTAATTCGTATAAGTAATATAATGCTAACGAGTTTAAAGCTTTATAATTTATTATAATAAAATCAATGAAGAATTGTGTTGGTACTAAATGGAACATTTTAATACTATAAAGTTAAGAAAAGAAACATTCGATGAAAAATTCCATATTTTTTTTTAAATTAGTTTATGTATCTCCTGTCAATTGTGTAATTGTCGAAATACGTATAGAGTAATTTAATAATTCTATGGAATTATTTACCGAGTGTTTCATTTCTCAACTTTATAGTTTATAATTATAATTAAAAATCGTAAAAGTAGTGAGTCGGTTGTAGATGTAGATTTAAAAATAAAATCAGATAACCTTATTTTCAAAAATGTTGCATTTGTATTTAAGTTTATAAAATGATATAGAATGCAGATATTTATTTATATTTATTGTGGCATAAAATCAGAAAACTAAAAGTTCATAAAAGTACGGTAAAAATCACATGTTTAATTCAAGGAATTAAAATTAGAGGTTCATACAATTGAAATTAAAAAAAATTGTTTTTGTCGTTATAGAATTTTAATTCGGCTAATTACCATTGTACTTTATAATAAAAAAAATTATAAGTAAAATTTATTTAAAAGTACAATAATAATTCATTGAATTTGAATTATGCTGCACTATTAAAAAAAATTGGTATAAAATTTAAATACATAATTTTTATTCATGATTGAAATTAATTAAATTTATTTTAATAGCCAACTATTTTTTATTATATCTCGAAGTAATAATAATTCAATGTATTATTATTGTATTAGTATACAAGAAAACTTAATTAATATTCCATCAGCATACAATAATAATTCTATGTATTCCCTATCTGCTTACATGTATTTTTGATTAATTTTATGATAAACTATAATTTTAATTAATTATTTTTATATCAAGATATTATGAAAATGATATTTTAAATTCATATTTAATTCAACATCAAATAAACAATTTTTTTTAATTTTTCCACATCAAAACGGCGTGTCACAATATCTACTGGAATTCTACTTAACCTAATGCAGAGGTCACCAAATTGGTCTATATAGATCCCCAGGGGTCTATTTTTGATCCGAATCGGAAGGGTCGATTGGGGGTCGAATAAAAAACAGTTCTTAATACGCAAATCACACATATCTAATTGAGTAATTCAATCTTAACTAAGTACAGAAATACACTAAATGTGGAGTTTCGAGGGGATTTAAGATTAAAATTGACTAATTTTGAACCCAATATAGCGAACCTTGCAAAAAACACCAGGCACACCCATTCCATTGATTAATAAGCAATAAACCTGTAGTTACTTTACTAATTTTTTCTACTTATTTATATTTACTTATTATTTAATAAATATTAAGGTATTTTAATTTCATCATTAATATATTTTTCATAAAACTATTGTTACACAATGCAAATAAATGTAGAACACAGTATCTAATAGAGTTTTATTTTAGTTAACAGAAAATTATTTTTTTAGGGGTCGATGGAGATTTCGAAAAATTACATAGGGGTCGATGATCAAAAAAGTTTGGCGACCCATGACCAACGATTCATATTTCACTGTCAGTAACGTACCTATTCCATTTAAATGGAAACACAAACATGAAGAATAAAAATGACACAAATAATTTCAAATATTACCAAAAAGGTTATGCCGTTGCAAGCATTAAGTAAAAATGAGACTGAAAGATGGCGTCTTATTTATTAGCGGATGATTTTAAAACTAAATAAAAGGTTGAATATTTACATAAACGATATAAATACCTTAAACCTATGACATTTATAATGGATTGCTATTACATCAGATTGTTATAAAAAAAAAACAAATTTTTGGGTGTTTCATTCCCACCAATATTGGTGGGCGGGCTTTCTCCCCCCCGACCTACACCTTGTGCAAAGTTGGAGAGGTAGGGCAGAAGGCCCTCTTCAGCCTCCTTTAGGAATAATGAGAATGGGTGGGTGATGGTTGGGAGAAGAAAGATGAGACGGACGAAATGAAGACAGAAGAGAAGTAAAAAACTATCTGTGGAATATTACTACCCCAGCATTTGCCTAAATGATCCAAGGAAACCACAGAAAAACTCGAACCAAAGTAGTCGCCACCGGAATCGAACCGGTGATCTCCCGAATGATAAGCAATGATCTAGACCGTGCCGCTCGGTAGGATTGTTAGAAAAATCCAGAAATCCACGTTAAACATACACTTAATAAGTAATCTTTTACTTGCGATAAGAAAATAATAATTTAAATCACGCTAAATGAAAGCCTGAATCTAACTTTAAAAAGAAATAGGGTTGTAAATGCTGGTAATCAATCCATCAAATGAAAAGACGACGAGAGTTGCCAAAAGTGGGTTGGCCGGAATTTCCCAGAACCCACATTCTGGGATAGATTTTTCATGGAACAAATCCAGCTACCATAGAAAAGACAGTACAGCAATTCAGTGGATAATAAAGTAGTGAACAATTAATGAGTTACTCGTAATGATGCTGTTTTAAGAATAATTAGGAGAATAAATTAATAAAAAACCTAGAGGTGTCTATTAGGATGGATTTCCCCGGAGCAACTTTTATGTTATTCTTGCCTACTACCGAAAATGTTTGAAAACTTCCTGAAAGTTTCTTCATGGTTCGGTAAAAAATGTCGACGTTTTCTACTTATATTCCGTTCCATCGTGAACCCCTTCACACATTTACTAATCACATGCAATATAGTACTAATAATAAATTGCTTATAATTTTAATTACTTAAAAGAAAACAAAAAGTTTACGTTAATTTCTCAAAAGTTTCTGCTCACTGTGACAAAGAGAAACATAAAGCAACCAAAAGTTCATGGATGTTTCTCCTTACATGACAATAATACAATGAAATACGTTGTAGTTGGAAACAGTAGCGAGCATGAAGCGGACGTTATGCAATTTTAAAATCATCCTTTACTTAATTTTTCACAGTTTAATAAAAACATCTTAATAGAATAAATATTAGGGCTGGGCCGATACTATCTTTCTGATACGGATACCGATACTTCCGATACTCCCTTGACCGATACCGATACAATATCTGAAAGTATCGAAAACTAAGATAAAAATAATGTTTTATTTTTAACATTCTTTATTAAATTTAAATTTATATATTTGACAAATAAAAAATTTTTTTTTGACGAACATTAATTTTTGAACGTGTTCTGATGTAAGCGAAGTTCGAGTTGGCTTCACTATAGTCCCGTTTCAGAAAAGGTTTGCTCTGAAAAAACTGATCCAGCTGGTATTGCTAAGTAAAACGAACTGCCAATGTTTTCAGTTTTGGATATTTAACTTCATTCCAATAGGTGCAGGTTGACGATGACTAGTATAATCGAGACGAAGCAAAAGCACAAGTACCTATCTGATTTCAGATACATTTGTATCTGAACTTTTGGGTAACGGCCAGTATCGGAAAATTGCCAATATCGGCCAATACCCTAAACGTACTCGTAATAAAAAAGGACTTATTCTAACAAATGAAAAAAAAAAGGATTGATGAAACCAGCAATATTGGTTTTATATTATGAACACAAAAAGAAGTTATTAGAAGTGGTGAATAGTTTTCTGTCTTTTAATTTGAAGCAAATAAAAGAGGAAAAGTAATATTTTTAAAT
Organism: Agrilus mali; assembly: GCA_029378335.1. Classification (NCBI taxonomy): domain Eukaryota; kingdom Metazoa; phylum Arthropoda; class Insecta; order Coleoptera; family Buprestidae; genus Agrilus; species Agrilus mali. Next base: position 15,050,633 of record CM055659.1, read on the forward strand.
TAAGTAAGCATAAAGCAGTTACATTACACTCCCCTCAAACAAATCACGCGGCTGAGAATATAGTAAAAAATTTTAGCAGGGATCGTGATTTATGGGGTTGTTTGTTTACCCAATGCGCATAGTAATGTGTGAATATGAAAATACTAACTGTCACCACAAACTCCTCACGGCTTGGATGAACAAACATCACTAAATCGTTAACATTACTTTGGAAGTGCATCTCATAGTTTCTCTAAATGTATATAATACTCATTAACTGAACAAAGGAGCGGTATCGATAAGCTAGGGAAAGTGACCCCTTTAGAAAATGTTTAAAAATATATTTTTTTAATATCACGTGCCTTATACGTAATGAATATACAATTCATTCTCCAAAAATATCTTTAATTATATTTAAAATACTATTTAAATAAATATGCATTCTTCTAAAATATTGTGAATTAAACTTACATTTGTTAGTTTGGCATGCAATTAATTATAAATAATAGAAGTGACTACATTTTCTTCGTAGGAAATATCGATAGACTGTGGTCAAAACGGCGTTTTTTTTTTTGATAATTATACTTTTTTTTACTGCATCAAGTTTTTTTAGACATGAGCGCATTTTTTAGCATTTTAATTTTTGTATTTTTATGTTCGCTGATGTCTAAAGAACAACATATAAGAAAATCACGATGCTAAAAAAATTCGCTGATTGTAAAATAAAACTTTTTGTATGCATGAGCATTTGTCATATCAAATCCATAAAACCAACGTACAGCGCCTCATCGATTATAGTCAGTTTGTGCAAGATGCAACAGCGAACTCCTCCGAGTGCGGATGATCAGATGATTCTGATACAGAATAGATATATTATTTTCAGTATATTTTGTTTCATTTTGTTATAACTTATGATTTCTTGTATGCTAAACCTACAAATGTTAGTTTAATTTAAAATATTTAAGAATAAAGCATATCCATTTAAATAGTAGGTATTTCAAAAATAATTAGACATTTTTGAAGAATAAATTATATTTTCATTACGTATGAGGCTCATACTATTCAAAAAACATATTTTTAAAAATTTTCTAAAGGGGTCACTTTTCCTAGCTTATCGATACCCCTCCTTTAGTGTTATTAAAAGAATACAGTAACAGTGATGTTTGATTATGTATCCCTACACTTTTTAATTATTTAGTGTAGCGGCTATCAACCATGTGCACTCTATAAAGTTTTCTAATAAATGTGATACACTTTTTGTCACCAATAATATCGTTACTTATATAAAATTGGACAATGACTATATAAATAATTTAATAACTGTTTTTAAAGGTTTACAAATTACCGTGACTGTAACATCACCAAACTAACCACAAGCTTATCATCCACGGAATTAATTCTCACGAACGTATTTCAGTACGCATTTTTTAGGCTCCTGACAAAGTAGTTATAAACTTATAAAAAATGAAAGAAAAATCACTAATATCTAATGTTATTGCCAATTTTATAAGTCAACCTCGACAATATTGTTTCGGTAGATTCTACCATTTTCAAGAGTACATGAGTAGTAATTAAAAGTAGTTATAGCTACCTTCAGACAACAAAATAAAACTTTTGAGTGTTTAATTCTCATTCCTACCACCTATTAATGCTTATCGGTGAAAAGCTCCTGTAAGAGAAGGATGCCTCTCTCAGCCTCCTTTTAGGGGTAGTGGATATGGACTACAGTAGTCGAGGAGCATAAATGTGACAGATATATTAAAGACAGAATATAAAATTATCTGTCAAGACTACTGTCCCATATCTTGCCTATACCGATCAAGAAAACCATATAAAAACTTGCATTATTGTAAACACATCAAGAATCGAACTGGTTACCGGCGGTTTAGCTAAAATAGATCGAGTCTCAGTACAACCGCAGCCTAAATAATTTTATTATTTCAATAAGTAGGTACTTAATACGTATTTTAATCCTAAATGAATGTTTGTTGCACAAAATTACCTTATGCGAAATATATTTTTATAATTATCATATAATTCATAAAAATGTTTATAATTCAGTTCAATCCAGGTGAAATTCTTAAAATTATTTGAATGAAGTTTAAGGTCGGTTCCCTGTTAAACATTTGAATTATTTAGGAAGGTTACTAAATTAAATTGCATTTAAGTGTTTCAAATGTATATTGTAATACATATAAATTGTTTCGGCATTATACAGTATTTATATACCTAAACATACAGATACAGTTATATATTATTAAATCTATTAAAGGTGTATTTAAAAATTGTTGTTGGTCATTAACAATATTTTCTTTTTTATAAATAGCTTTTTTAATTTCTAATTGTTCTAATAAATCTAAACGTTTTCCCTTTTTGGAATTGTGTAACAATTTAACATTTTCTGAATCTATATTATCTATGTTTATTATTAGATAATACAATGAGATGCTAAGCCAGTTGTGTTTTAAGTTGATTATTGATTTTTTATTAAAAAAAATCTGTGCAGTCCGCATGAAATCCGTTAATGTCTACATTTAGTAGTAACCATGATCTAACGTCTTCTAGTTTCAAATTTAGTAATTTAACATTTCTGTCGATACTTTCTACTTCGAAATTAATAGTCCACTGTTTCGTTTTTCTGTAACCGTAACTCTGCTAAATAAGGATAGAGGACCGCAATGGAGAGAGAGTTCGGGAATTCCAAGGGAAACAAGGGCAGATTCGAGTCGAGACAGTGCATAGCTCAGAAAGGAAGGATGGAAGAAAAAAGTGTGGTTGGTGAGCGTCAAAAACTCTTGTTATTTGTAATCATAATGGACTGCAACTTACAGATGAATCTTTATTTTATTAGCTTGCATTCTAATGTTTGATATAATGTTTTTAACTGATTTAAGATTTTGTTCAACATATTGCAATAGTCTGAAACAATTTTGTTTATTCTAACAACTTCATAATCATTTGTGTAATGATTTGGATTTTGTTTCGTTTTTTTAAACAAATCGTGGATGTGTAACAAATTGATATTTTCATTGTTCTCAAGTTTGGTGTTCGTTTTTTGTTGATCTACGTTCACAAAGTTTGGGAATTGTTGAATCTACCAATATTTTCCTTCCGTGTAGAAAGAAAACAAAAAAGTGTGTGTTTTATTGATGATTTTACAACTGTTTTCTACTGCATTGGTTTATTGATTGATTTTATTTATTATGTCTGTACCATTATTTTTTTATTGCACTGATTTATTTTATTTTTGTATCCTAATACCATTTGTACTAGTCAAAACATCTTTCAATTTTGCGTGACTTTTTTGTGTGTACAAGGTGAATTGTCACTGAATATTGTTGTCATGTTATAATGATTGTTGTTTCTTATTTTGTTACACATCTCTAAAAACGTGGGTTTCTCTTTCATGCTCTTTCGCCACGCAAGCCCTGGCACTTTTATTTATTTTGTTGATTACCAAATTTACTAGGTCTTCCCTGACATTGTGAATTTCATTAAATAAAGTTACGGATGTCGCATTTTGTTGTCTTTTATTTCATTGAAAACTACAACATAATTTCTCCCAATTTACGTTAATAACCAGTGTATTCTTCCACTACACTACCTCATGCAACCCGCTGGAGTCTACAAGATATTAGACGGAGATAAAATAAAATAATAAAAACGAAAGTATTAGTAAATAAACTAAGAAGCAAAAGGAAGTTTTGAAAACTTATACTTATTTCCATAACACGCCACGAAGAGGCTGAATACAAAAAAAAAAACGTACAAGTAAACGGTAGAAAAATGTTATCCGCAAATTTAACATGAAATTGGATGTCATCGCAATCCAAATAGATTTTATCGCATTTTACTTAACATTTCATTTGAATTTCATAGATATCATAGGATTTTCGGAGATATCCAACGAAATAGTACGAGTGGATATCGTTGATTTCAGTTAATTTCCGTTTGATTGGATGTGACTAATTGGCTTATACTTTGCTCCAGTACATTTTAATTTTCTCTCATAGCTTGTTAATTCGTTATGAGGAGGTGTAGAAAAGTTTTGTTTGGTTATCCTTGTTCATTGGGTTATCTATTCGATTTGCACATTTGTTTTGTAACTTGGCATTTTTCATTTCGTTCAAAATTTACGGCTTATATACATTAATCACTCTTGACTAGCCGGTACAGTTATCCCTGCTTACGTATATTCAGCTTTTTAATGAAGAAATTTCGAACGAAATCTCCTCCATGTTCTCATGAATTTCTAAGATGATTAGTAAAAAGCCAGGTGTAGGTAATAGCCGTGCATGGATTAGTATTAAACCACTATCTCACGAACAAGAAGATTGGCACAACACGCCACAAAATCAATAGGTACACTCATCATCTTGTATTTACAATTAAATTTGATTCTCACGGATCAGTTGAAAATTCGGTAATTTCATCAACTTTTTAGATTCCCTTTAATAATTTTGTTTATTTCAAAAATAATTTATTATTAGTTTAGGATTTTTCTATCGTATCAATTTAGTGCACCATTCGAGGGTTACTGTACTCTTTTCGGTATCAAGTGATTTTCCTTTTGATTGTTACTATAACGCAATAATTTTCTTCTTGATTAATCGCTGAGGACAGAAGACAATTAATAGAGCTGAGATATTAAACTTCTTAATAACAAAGTAAGGCTAATGGGCTATTTCCGGAAGGAACGTGTGATGTTAGGTTAAATTGTTCCAACACTAGATAATATAAGAGTATACAGTAAAAGAGCGTACAAGATAAATACTAAATGAAAATTAAGACATTTAGGACACTTAGGACTATTGACTTCCTTCATATCTCTAAGTGGTACAGAAGGCAAATAAGAAAAAAATGCTAACTGAAATAAATATTGGAGTTAAAGAAAAAAATGAAGAAACGTTTTTTACAAAAAGTTGCTATCCTTATCATGACAGAATAGAGCGAAAAAGAATAAATAGATATAGATAGGAACATTTATTTGGAGCTGTTGATAAATTACTAATAAGTACTTAGATGTAAAACATTAAAGGAGGTAAATTAAATTCCTAGTAATTTTCGCCCATCATAATCACAAAATTTCAAAATTTTTATTAAAGCTGTTTTAATACATTTATAAGAAATTCAAGTATTTACCTTTATATTTAGAGTAAGTTAATGAGAGAAAAAGTAGGAAGTCGTATTAGAAAAAAAAAACAACAAGCTGGGATGTTTCTTGAGTTTTTTGCCATTTCTTAAAAAAATATACATTACGCGCTCAATGCACCAAAATAAATAAATTGTAATGTTCGAGAGATAAAAAATATTGTAGTGTATAATGCGCCGAATATTTTTTTTTATTTTTAATAAAAGATCGGAAAAACGTCGAAAATGGCAAAAACATAAGATATGTGCTAAGTTTGATAGTTTTTTTTACGACTTTCTATTTTTCTTTTTTTTTTATCAGTTTAATCTAAATATAAATGTAAATACTTGAACTCTTATAAATAGATATATAATAAAAGGGCTTTAATCGAAATTTTCAATTTTCGTAACTATGAAGGGCGAAAATTTTAGGAATTTTACGTACTTCCTTTTGAAATAGTAAAGAATAATAATATCAAAGACCTTTGCACCACTTTATTTCATAAAAAATATGTTTATTAAATTGAATTTCTGTAATAGATTTTGTCACTGGTAGTCTAATTTCCCTATCCACTGATAGTATGAATAAAATATGACTTTTTGTTAAATAATTCATTTTATTCCATGCGACGTTTCTTTTTCTAATTTAAATTAATTGAATAGATTCGACCTTTACTTGAGGAAGGAGTTTAAAAAAACGTTTGTCAGAACACAAGAACAGTTACATAAAAAATAACACAGATTCCACTTACGCCAATCATATCACCACAGAAGGACACCAATTTAATGATAAATTAGAAATGTTACATCTAGAAAGTAAGGGAATTAAACTAACATTATAAGAAATGTTAGAAATCAACAATTACAAAAAATAGACGATTTAATGGACGATCAAACAGAATGTAATAATTCCCCCTTTTTAAATATATAGTCTATAAACACAATTATTGTAAAATATCTTTAGTAGCAAATACTCCTAGTCTGAGGAAGCCAATGTTTTGGCGAAACGGTCGTCACTAGTGTGAATAAAATTGTGAAAATCATTACCTTAGTGTTTTATTTATTAAATTAATTGATTGAGCTTTCATAGTGATTTTCCCGTTTTCGTCTTCATCTAAAATGTGAAATAGCCAAAAAGTTTCATTTAATATCCTAATTTTTATTTAACTATTAAACGGAACAACGATTTAGGTAATTGCAATTACACAATATTAATAATCTCTTCTAATGCTGATACTTTATGATATACTTAATAAAGATAAATAGCGTAATAATCTGAATGTTATGTAACATGAAAGGCATACATTCTTCAATCTGTTTTTCTACTTTAATACAAGTTTGAAATGTTTCTAGGAATGCTGTCGTATTTGCAAGTATTTTCAAGATGATGCCAGAACTTGTTAGAGATCTTATCAAATGGGATTCAAGCCCACAATCCCTACATAATGTATATGAAAATTTCAAATACACATACTACTGCATTATAATAAAGGGTTAAATGTTAACTTTTTGAATTTCCCTACATCAAAAAGAAAAAGAAAGAAATCCACTTTAAGTTTTTTCCTCGAATATGGCTTAGATACGTGGACGACATTTTCGCTATCTTCGATTTGAACTCCAGAAGTCTCCAAGACTTTCTTGATGTTTTAAATTCACGTTTCCCTTCGGTCAAATTTACTGTTGAATTAGAGAAAGGTGGAAAGCTACCATTTTTAGATGTGTTGGTTATAAGAAATGGGGATTCTTTAGAATTTGATATCTATAGAAAACCCACTAATACCTCTAGATTTATAGCCAACGACTCTAATCATTGCGTTCAACATAAAATGGTTAGTTTTAATTTCTTTGTACATAGATTGCTTAGTTTTCCTCTTAGTAAAAGTAGATATCATAAGGAACTCTGTACAATTAAGAAAATTACGATTGACAATGGTTACAATTGTAACATCATTGATAAGTTAGTTAATAAGATTAAATTTAAGAATTCTGTTTCAAGATCTTCGACTTTTCAAACAGACATCGGTAAGACCAAGTTTATTACTATGCCCATACGAGCCAAGATTTACTCGAGGATTCGAAGGAAATTTTCGTAAACTTGGTTTTCGCATTGCCTACAGTTCAAGTGGTAACTCCCTTCAAACTCTCCTCGGTAACCCCAAGGATAAAATTCCTTAGAAAAGTAAGGGATATATGAAATTAGCTATAATGACTGTAGTAAAAAATATATTGGACAAACTAGACGCTCGATCCAAACTAGGTTCAAGGAGCATTTAGCTCATGCACAGTTTGGTAGAGCCGAAAAATCCAATGTTGCCCAACATATTCTTACTGAAGAACATAATATTAATATTAATAATCTTAAATTAGTTAAGGAAGTTAGGAATAATTGTCTGCTAGATAGTTTTGAAAGTTTATACATTTGTAAAGATAACCAAATTTTACTAAACAATGACAAAGGTCCTATCCCTGGATCTCCGCTATTTAGTCTACTTTAATTATTATTTTTTGTTATTGTCAAGATCCATTGAACATCATCACTATTGCTGCTGAACCATGTTCACTGAACCTTAACAACTTTCAGTATATATTAGGATTAGTTCTCTTTTAGGTTTAGTTCACTTCAGTCCCTGAAGAAGGTAACCTTGTTACCGAAAAGTGCTTCGGACAACTAAAGTGCCGTGTTTTGTTCGTTCTTTTAGTGTATTTGTGTTTTCTGAGGTAGGTATATACAGTTCGTTCAAAAAGTTCCGAGTCTAAATGTATAAAACCTATAATAAGCTCTATTTTGCTGTTCAACGATGGAACTATGTAGAATCATTCATTTATGCATATTCGCATACAAGATTTCGGCGCTGGGCGCTCTAACCTTATTTAATGCCAACCTATTAGCAGCAAAAGTGTTTTTATTACTGTGTTACAATTTACGCGATGGAGCAACGTGCAACTATCGCATTTTGTTTTAAATTAGGAAAAAGAGATTCCGAAATGTTGAAACAGTTTAAGGCGAAGAAAGGTTTTCGAATGAAAATCGCGATGAAGGGAGAATGTTTTGAAAATGTTGAGGCGATTAAAAGAAATGTGACCAAGGTTTTAACAGCTATTCCAGACGAAGAGTTTCCCAAGGCATTTCATTTCAGCGGCTGTATGGGCTCTATAAAATGTGTATAGAAACAGAAGGGAATCACATGGAAAATAAAACAAAAACTTTTTTCCAAACTCCTTTTAAACTTTTTGAATGAACTGTCTATTTCTTATCTTCCTTGACTAATTTCTTTCTAGAATTTCGCTTTCTAACTCTTATCTACTTTTACATATCCTTAACATTATCGTAGTTTTTATAGATTTCACTTTTCTTTTGTACTTCTTTACTTAATAACTACATTGTCAAATTGAATGTATTCCTTATTAGCATCATTAGAAACCCCTTTTCAACCCCCTACATTCTATTTTCTAGGGTAATGTTATTCGTATCTTCACGCGTGCACCCAATTACCATGTTAGTACAAAGAGGTCACCTTCCCCTATTCTAAAAATTGGATTGATTCGGCCGTTACTTTGTGATAATTCATCTTAACGATAACTGAAAAAACACTACTTTGTTTATTATCACTTTATTTATTCACAAAACCTTGTGACTATAGTTTCGACAAATAGCTTGTCATTATCAAACAAGTGATTCAAATTGAATGAATACAAACAGATGTACAGTGGTGTTTATATATATTTTGGAAATTCCATTACTTATTAAATGTACTGAATAATACTGAGTGGTACAAATCTACCTGGTCGTTTAACAGGTTACTTTCGGAAATTTTTGATGCTTCGTATACTTCTAAGGATTCTAAAATATTAAGTTTAAAGCCTTCATTTACATTATGAATAATCTCCGCAATTGTGAACATAGGGAATTGGACAAAATTAGTAAGTTCGAAGAAAAACTATTTAAAATTTCGTTGAACGTTTCGCTATTTATTTATACCTTCCTCAGCAACTATACAGTTTAAAATTACGTTGTGTTAGTGACTTAAAAGTTAATTACATTGTTTTCCATTTTCTTCCCCTAGTGTTTACAATAAAAGACTCAGAGCTTTAAGGGGTAAAGAGTTCTTTATTATAAAAACGACACCAACGTTTCGGTTCCGATGTGAACCTTTATCAAGGTGGTTTTTTGTGTTATATTTTAAGAAACATAAGCTGTATATTTGGTGCAATGGTACGATTAACCCCAAACAACATTTAAAACGATAAAACAATAAATATTAGTACTACTAAAAACTTGTATAAATAAAATAATTAAATAAGTTATGTTAAAAACGTTTACAGTAACCACGTGGTAACACTAACAGGACAAAATTACAATTACATTGTTTTATATAAAAAATTGATTACATTATTAACAATCTCTATGTAGGTTCTGTTCAAAATTTTTATTTACTGTACAATCTTACAATTAGTTATTGGTACAATTATTAATTTGAAATGCACCATGCTGCTTACCTCATTTTTAATCTTTCCTCTCGTCCAATCATCTTAAAACCAAGTGTATGGTTAGTCATAATTCAGTTAAATTAATCTAAAAATCTTTTTGGCTTGTTTAAAAATGTGAGAATAGACACTAAAAATAATAAACACTTAAACTTTTTTCTCCGCAAAAAACTCAAAAACACATCATAACTTATAATTTTGTTACACGTAAACTTTATTTTACAATTAGTAAAACTGAAAAAGGACGTCAATATGTATCTGCATTCTTTGTTTTTTATGTATGGGTATATAGACTGGCATGCTATTTGAAATTGTTTTTTACGGATTAAATTTTGAATTGTTCTTGTATCAAAACCATAATTTTTTGCAATTGTTAGAATTATGTTTACTTCATGTTTTAATTTTTCGTTTCAAAGGGGGACTGAAAAAACTCTGTGTATCATAGAATTATATGCTGCAAGTTTATGTGAAAGAGGGTGATTTGAATGATTATGAATTGTTACGTCTGTTAATGTTGGTGTTCTATAAATATCAAATTTTATTTTATTATCTGAATATTGAAGGGTGAGGTCAAGAAAATTGATTTTGTTGTTCTGTTCAATTTCTAGCGTAAATTTTATATTGGGGTGAATTGTATTAATAAAATTTAAAACGGAGTGTAGGTAATTATCGGTGTGTTCCTGAAAACACGCTATAACATCGTCCACATACCTATACCAAAATTTTATGTGTTTTTTTATTTTCTTTATTTTGCATAAATATATTGGCTAGTAAGGGACTTAATGGGGAGCCCATGGCTAAACCTGATTTTTGTACAAAAAACTGTTTATTGTACTGGCAGTAATTTTGGCTAAGACATAATTCAAATGCTTTAATAAGCTTAGTTTTATAATTAATGTCTATACTGCTTTGATTAAGTATGTCTTTCTGTCATTCTATGATTGGAATATTCGGGGAAACATATTTGTGACATCGAATGAAACAAGCAGACTATTTTGGGGGATTTTAAGTTTTTCAATTTTTCTGTTAATTCCACTGCGTTTTTTAAATAAAATTGTGTTACTTCTATGAATATTTTATTTATCTTGTTTGCTAAATTATGTACAGAAAAAAGAAAACTACTGGTCTTATGGGGATATTATCTTTGTGATGTTTAAGTATTTAAGTATTATTCAGTACATTTAATAAGTAATGGAATTTCCAAAATATATATAAACACCACTGTACATCTGTTTGTATTCATTCAATTTGAATCACTTGTTTGATAATGACAAGCTATTTGTCGAAACTATAGTCACAAGGTTTTGTGAATAAATAAAGTGATAATAAACAAAGTAGTGTTTTTTCATTTATCGTTCCTCTATTCTATTTATTCACACATTTTTACGGTTGATTTTCCTAAATTGCTGGTATTCTTCGTTTGATTAACATTAAACTAGAATCCTCAAAATCGGTGCTTCTACACTTTTGCAGACAATTTATTCACAAAAACCCTTTTCATCCAGTCCAACTGATCAGTCTCGAGTCACAGTTATAATCATTCAACATTCAGAATACATTACTCCCAAATCATCTTTATCAAACCGCCCTTAAAATTTTCTTCAACTTTTAATTTCATATTCATTCGCCGACTTATTCTAACTTCACCGTATTGTAGTGTTTTATCTTCTGTTGAACGTACTAATTCGCTCCAACTGAACGTCCGAAGTATTTTTCGATGACAAAGTTACCTTCTTTAGGGACCGAAGTGAACTAAAAGCTAAAATAAACTTCATAGCTAATCTTTTCAGAAGCCGCTTCAAGAACGATTTGATTCACCTTAGAGTAAGGTTGCCAATATTAACCCTATGATTTTCGGTAAGGATATGTTGAACAACACTGGATTTTTCTGTTCTACTACACCAATTTTACAATCAATTTAATATATTCATGACTTTTCTTGAAGAGGAATTTTGTCCTGTCGGTTACCGAGAAGAGCATAAAGAGAATTGAAAATTGAACTATGGACAATACGAAAACCAATTTTATTAAAAATACCTTCGAATCATTGGGTAAATCTTGGCTCGTATGGTATGGTAATGTTTGTGTAGTTTAAGTAAAGAATTCTGAGAGAAGTTTCTTAAATTTAATCTTGTTGACTAATTTATCAATTATATTACAATTATAACCGTTGTTGTTAGCAATATTTTCTGATTGTATAAATTTCCTTGTTATACTTATTTTTATTAAACGGAAAACTAAGTAACCTATTTAGAAGGATATTTTATGTTGGCTACAATGATTAGAGTCATTGGGTATAAATCTCGAAGTGTGAGTGGGCTTTTTATAGTATCCAAAAATGGTAACATTCCATCTTTTTATACAGTAAACTTAACAGAAGGGAAAAATGAATTAAGTTTGGCAAGAAAGTCTTAGAAACTACCAGAATTTAAATCGAAAATTGCAAAATATCGTCAAAATCTTGTTAACGTCCAAACAGTCATGAACTTGTAGTGTACCTATCCCTAGGCGCACACTAATTTCACGAATAGTGATTCGCCTGTCCTCTTTCAGTAGGTCTTCGACGGCAGTAAGTTTCATTCATTTACTGACGTGCTTGGGCGTCCACTGCGTGGATCGTCTTGTACCTAGAGATGTTCTACTGGTTTTAAAACGATCAATTCACCGATAAACAGCACTTTTGGATTATGCAAACTCACCAAATACCCTTTGCAGACGTTGAACAATTTACAAGGTTACAAAAACAGTGGTATGAAAACGCGTCTATATCAGTTCTGCGTAATTTAATTATAGCACAATTCCCACAACTTTGGAAACATCCCTCGTAAGTATATGTTAAAATAAAATAAAAGGTACCTACAAAAAATTAAATTAAAGAATTTGTTAAGTAGGACCAATGTTACCTAGTAGGTACCTGGTAATTGTTTATTTTATAATATAAGAATTCATTCATTTTATTTCTACACTGAAGATATAAAAAAAATAGAAATTTTAAACCGAAATGGCCGAAGATGGCAATCCTAACTTACGCTAATGACTACTTAAGAATAGCACTGTAAGCACGTCTTTGGATAACTCGAATTGAGTACTTTTAATTGTAACGGTGTTTATCATAGTGTGTCTAATATGACGGCAAAAAGTGCCAAGGCTCGAAGTAATTATAAGCATAGTACATGAAAAACGTTTTCAGGTGGAGGTGAAGGGCTGGATGCTAAAAAACCGAGGTGATAAATTGAAAATTTCAAAAACCTCACTAATTTAAACTAACAGATCAACTTAATCGTGACCTGAATTAGATTATTTTCTGTCATTAATGGTGTAAGAATTACTTGTTGCCCATGTTCACCCTGGATACAACGTCCAGTTTACAGTCGAAAGTTAAATTCTTATTGGTCGCTCTAGATAACAGGTCATCCTGTATGTTTTAAGAGTATGCCTTACATCAAATCAAGAAATCCTGTTGTCAACAAAAGAAGAAATATACTACCAACGATATAAACATTTTTAAATTTTAGTGAATTATCTGCAAAATAATTTATCTTGTTTTTTAAGTGATAATTTCCCACCAGCTAATAATAATGGTGGGCTAGCTGTGCCCCCATTGAAAGGGTAAAACGAAAGGCGGGCATAATATGAAGTACTAGAATACATATTGTGCTAAATAGTAACAGTAATAAAAACGATGATGAGGGTATTGGAAAAGCATTTGGATTTGAAATGGCAATTAAACAGCGAGAAGACGAAATGGATGGATTTTGGGGGAAAAATAACAATGTAATGGAAAATAAGTATGACAGAAAAGTTAAAAAAATAAAGATATTGTTACGAGTACTTGCCAATTAAGTTGGTGTGAGCATAATTAACGAACATCTTCCCTGATTACATAAGGAATATTCCCGGCTTTCCTGAAACATCTAGAAAACACCAGCAACGATCAATGGGAAAACAATTGGATTACTAGACGGCTGAAGAATTCCCTAGAAAAAGGCTGAAAAGACTATAAAAGGCGGACGCGGCACACACCGAGTTAGTTGACAGTGAACAGCTGATATTTGGAAGCGAAGCGATCGATAGGCGAACAACAGGCGATAGAAGTCATAGTGTCTATGGTATAGCGAGTGTTTGCACCAGAGGCGAGCGGGGAAATAGACTTTTTAGTGAAATAAATTGCGTAGACTTGTTTATAACCGTAGTGTAGTCAAATTAACTTTAGTAATTAAATAAATTCGTTGTTTGTTTTGTTAATTGTGTTTTCCGTGACCGAACGTGTCACAATATATTATGGGGGAAACAATAATGATAACGTGTACATAGATAGTCAAGTGGCGAATGCAAATGCAATGTTATTAGGTAAGATTTGGGAAATAAGTAGGAGAAAAATTAATTAAGGGAGATTGGAATAGGAGGTTAATGCTGTTTAAAGCAATAATTAGTAAGTAGTATATTATTTTATGGAGTAAAGGTGTGGAGGCGAAAAGAATATAAACAATAAAAAGGGTACAACATTTAAAATAAGGTACACCTGATAATATAATAAGAAGGGAGACAAACTGTAGGAAATTATTGGATTACGAGGAAAAGGGCGATTGTAAGAAGGGTATATCAGAAAGGAATATTAGAAGAAAAAAATGCTAAATATTGGGAGGAAAATAAATATGGGAAGGTAAAGGATAGACACTTACAGAATTACAGATAGATCAGGATTAGATAAATGAATGGGAAATAAAGAGATGGATTAAAAGGGAAATGAGGAGAGGGCAAGAATATGTTATGAGAAGACTGACAAAGCGATTTATAACCACGATATTTAAGAGGTGAAAGGGAAATAAGTGCCCTGGCTAGGTTTAGAGTAGGAAACAAAAGCAAAGGATGTGGGGAAATAATATCAAGGGAAGAATGTATGAGTTAGGTAAAGGAGGATGGTAGTGAACCGACCCTTTAAAAGAAATACTAAAAAATATAAAAAAATAACAATGAATTAAAAACAATCGTCACAACATTTCAGGGGAATTTCTTTTTTCTTTGGGGAATTTATGCGGGACGGGATATTGGAACAGATTTAATTAATTTTTATTTCAATTTTTTTGTATCGTGAAAGTAAATGTTTATTGTTTTTGGTTTTCTGATGCAATAACTGTAAGCTTTAATAAAGCATAAAAAAATAATAATAGTAGCAGAAGTTTTAAATACTATAAAACCGTTTTAATCTAATCCAAATATATTGAGTTTTTTGGAAATGTATACAGTTGAAAATTTATTTTGGTTTTTTATTTTCTATTTTCTTATTTCTAAACTTATTATCAGAGAATGTTTATAAAATGCATACTCCAAAGAATGTTTATTCAGATAACTATAACACTGTTTTTATATCAAACTTGTTGTATTACATATTAAGAAGAAAAATCGCATTTATTTTTATTTAATTATCAGAATAACCGCTATACTTTATTATGTACATTATATTGGGCTATATGATTATGATGGAGCTGTATATTATTTTCGAATAGCCCGAATGGTATTAAGTAAGTTAACGAATAAAACCTGGACTAAGGAGCGTTAGTCCATTACTACGTATGGTAGTTAGTGCTTAAACGAACAGGACCAAACGAAATAATGGACGACAGGATTTGCATTAAAAAAGCCTTAACATGATATGAAATCTCAGAATTACCTAATTGTTAGATTAGTTGGTAATAAAAATAAATACAGGACTGGACCGGTTTCGACTTACAAAATCATTATCAACAGTACTTGCTAATGTTACTCACACCTTAATTTATACCTACAATACAACTTAAACAGCGGGAGGGGGGTTAATTGTTACTTTTTTGGGATTACACATTTGAAAAGTGGTGTGTCCCACACCATACACTATCTAACTGGTCAATTTACTAAAGACCAGATAGACATTAAATACACACCACTTTTCAAATGTGTAATCCCAAAAAAGTAACAATTAACCCCCCTCTCTCCGTTTAAATTGTATTGTAAGTATAAAGTAAGGTGTAAGTAACATTAGCAAGTACTGCTGATAATGACGTTGTAAGTCGAAACCGGTCCAGTCAGAAATAAAAATAATTATTGAGTGACACTGCAAAGTTGTGTTTTATTTGATTATATCCGTCCTATAATTATGGATTGTCACAAAGTTAAAACCATAACTACAGTTTAAAAAAAAAAGAAAAATAAACATAATATCACAATTGTCTGATCGTTTATAATGCTATAGGTCTTTCTCTGTTTCAGAAGAAGAATTTAATAAAATAGTGTCATACAACATTTAAGAAATATTGCCGTGTTCTGCTTGTATCATAACAACGTTTGTAGTCATTTACATAAGTAAAATCAATTGTATTCTTATATGCATCAATGTTTATTTCAGGAAAAAGTAAAAAAAGTGGGGATGACAATTATATCATTAGACACTTGATTTATTCTTATTACACAAAAATTGTTATAAAATATTTCAAGCACCCTATGAATCATTGATTGCAGAATTCGCGAAGCACTTAATTATTCATTCAGTAGCAGAGTAAGTGAAGTTTTTATGTTTATTATAATTTACAGTACTTGTGAGAAATGGTGCAATATGTTATATAGTGTGTAAAATTACTACATTACAGAGGCAATAAGGTCTACCACTATCAAAAAATTCAAATTGATCCTTAAGGCAGTCGCGATCAGGTATATATATGTATTTATGTATATAATGTTCATAAGACCAACACCCTCTTTCTCTTTGACAAGAAATATAGGATCAGTCTTTACCCTAAAAAAGACATCCTCTAAAATAAAATGTTACCACCTGCGACGTCCAGGGGATTTGTCAATTTTTGGGACGGTTTAGGACCTAGGTGGAATTGGTTGCTAAAGGAGACAGTAAATAAGCTTAGACCCAGATAGTTGTTATAATAATAAAAAAAGAATTAATATTTTATTGTACATATATGCAATATTTCAAGTGTACCCAATTTACTTTTTTAATATGCAAAGTACCTATATTACTTAAAAACATCAACGGTGCATTACACATAAGTATGCAATGTTACTTTCACCTGCATAATTATTAGTTTTTGCGTTTAAATTTTAAATACAAATTGTTTTAATAAAACAAATATGTACTCTTATTATTTAATAGTCATTTATTGTCCATTGACCAACACAGCGGGTCATTTATGATACGCGTTAAAAAACGGTCAACTCGATTGTAATGGTTCAAAGATAGACTAAACTATTTTTAATGATCATCTAGACCTGGAGCCTTTGTGATTAATCGTAAGTACATTTAATGAATGGAATTATTAGATATTTTAATTTGTTTTCGACCAAATGCAAACAAAACAAAAACAGATTAAACATATCGGTTTATGTAAATATGTAATGTTGTGTACTCAATTGCCGAATTCGGCCACTGTCCGAAATTTTTATTCTGATTGTGTTGAAGAAAGTGAATTTCAATTTTTTGTTTTTAATTAATTATAGAAAAGAAGAGTGTAAACTACCTACCATTGCATAATTGTAAAACTTGTTTTAGGTTATGTTGCCTTCATTTCTCTAATGTAAAATGTAAATTTTATGTGATTTGTATCTTCAAAAAGTTCGAATAAATAAAGTTTATAAAATTATTCCCAAAGTTTTTCTTAGGTACTCCGAAAAAAACCGCTCATAAAAATGTTTTCAGCAAGTAATGGAAAGTTTGCCCAGTTTGTTCATACCAACATTATTTCTTACCATGTTTCATACACATGTAATCTTAAATTTTACGGGGTATATAATATTCATTACCCTAGTAAGTGCGCTAACAGTTATTATGCCACAACAGAGTTTTACCTCCTCCACAAATTTATCTCATATTCGTAACAGTTCATACCAAGATTTTTTAAATTTTGTGGAATCAAATAAATATATTAAAGAAGCTCTAATCGTAGTTATTAAAAAAATTAGTATATATTTTATCTTTACTCTTTCTTTAACTCTTCGGTGAAGGTAATTTTTACACACATAATCTTACTTATAACAGTGTAAATCATTTTACATTATCGTGGATTTCTTGACCGAGGATTACCTATTTGTCCAAGGAAAAAGTCTTGGGGATTAATTGTCTTGACACCAATTTATATCTAGTGTTAATTTGCGTTAGTTTGACGCAAAATTCTCGAAAACATTTGTAGCTTCGATCATTTTTACATAAAAAAAAATGATACCTAATATTAGTAGATGAGTAGCTTCGCATTTGGTGAAACATATTTGAATTGTAAAAAACTCAGAAATATAAGAAAAATGATATTATAGTTTCATAGAGAATTTATTAAACTCTGACTAATAAATATTAAGTATAATCATTTTTTGTAAAAGTACAATGCCAAGTTTTTTCTTAAATTTCTGTTTTTAACATAATTCAGTTGTGTTAAATAAGGAATGAGTGTCACTCTCAGTAGTGTTGCTCCGACAAAGTGGAGGAGTACGAAAGTTACAACGAATTACTACCAGAACATTTACTATGATACGCAATAGGTACATAATTCGGTACTGTTCTGTGGAAGAAAGCATTTTACATAATTGGTTAAATATGTTCCCTGCAATTGATATTTTATACATTAAAATTTTTTTTTTTCAATAACATTTAGATTATTATATAATAATTGGTTTTAAATAATCTTTTAAAAGAAGAACCACATTTATGTAATAATTAATTCAATTAATAGTTCCTGAATAAGTACATGTAAAAATTAAAAAATATTGAAATATTTTAAGCACTCATTCAAGTTTGAAATGTTAAAAATGCAAACGATACAAAAAAGTGGAAATCGCTTGGTGTGAATAACTATGCGTCAATTGAAATGATTTACCAATTCCATCACATATGCACCCAGATATTTTTTATCAAAATAAATTTTAAATAGTTAATTGTAATCAATTAATACAAATTAAAAAACTGAATCTCCGCACAAAAATCTAAATTCAGTTAATAATTAGAAATGTTGTGCGCCTTTATTTATTTTTCCTTTCAAGCCAACAGCTAATTAGTAAATATTGTTATGGTTCTTTCTTACACCTGGTTCATTATTTTTATGATAAGTGAGTAATTAGTCAACTAGTTTAAATTAATTAAGCCTTGCTTGTTATTTAAATTTAATTCAATTAAAATACATCTTTCATTACGCAGAAAATGGGTGATAAACACAAAAATGCTAAAAACTTATTAAGTTTTGACTTTTGAATGTACAAACAAAAGTTCATATCATGATCACCATGAATAATCATTCATACATTAAATATGTTGTTGGGTTTATGTAGTCATACTCTTGTATATTTAATTGTTAAAACTATTTTTGTAGTAGGTATGTAACAAGATAATATTTTTGGTGGGAGGGCAAAGTTTATTCGACGCATTTGTTTAATTTTTTTTAATTCGACCTCTATAAAAAATTAGTCATTTTAGAGGTGTAGGAGAGCCATTTCCTTCAAATATTTTTCCTGTGGATGAACCCCCAATACAAGTATATATATGAATGTATAGGTAGGGGTATTATTGGACAAGGACAAGGACAAATTGAATATAATATTGGACAAGTAAATCCAATTGTTCCTTTTCCTTAAATTAGTACTTTGAATTAAAAATTTTGTTTTGTCAGGAACGTGACTGTTTTGGATAAAGACATTTTAACTGTCTTTAACAATTGCCTCAATTGAAGGTCATGCAAAAAATGGTTACATCCTGAGTCAAATTAAAATTGTAGGCAAAGAGAAGTCGTTGTAATCATTCTTAACTAGTAAAGCAATTACTATTTTTTCGCAATTCTTTGAACCTTTCAACAAATTAAATAAAATTTAAAAAAGGCCGCTGATGATGACCGAATAGAAAATTTTTGTCCTTTATAATGTATCATATGAATCTCCTGTGATAAAATGTCAAAATTTCTTAGTAGCATCTAGAAAAGCGCGACCTTGACTGTCCATTATTGTTTTAACCTTTTAATAAAATTTAATAAGTAGTAGGCTTTCAATTATCAATTATAAATTTCGCAGTCAATTCGCTTTAATTGCATTTGAATTATATTTGCTTTTTATCACCGAGTGCACTTTGCTGGAACTGTTTCAGAACAAATAGAATAGTTTTATTTGTTTGTTCTCTTAATTGTTTACCTAGCAGCTTTAAAATGATTTACTTTAATTTACTTCCCAAATTTACATCACATATCGAGATTATAGCGATAAGTTTAGTCATTTTTTACGGATACATGTATTTAAAGCACCTACTGTAGAGAAGGATTCACGTTGTTTTTGATAATCTGCTAGTGGCAATTGGAAATGTTCGAGATAACCTACGACCCCGATATTCAATTTGCTTCATGCGACGCCTGTTTCTTATTTTTATTGGACTTTCTATAAAAGAAATGTACATATCACTTACTGTTAATTGATTTTCGAAGAATTGTCATAATAAGTGTAATTGAATCTATTTACCGACTAATATTTTAATGTGTGACTTCTCGCAGCTTCAAATTAGCAACAAATTAACTGGTCAGTCAATCAGTACACACTAAAATCCATATTAATTAAGTTCTGGTCATTTTGCTGTGTATGTAATTATGTAAATATAAAAATCGTTAGTTTAGGTTAGGTTAGTTACTAACAAGAAGATTAGAGATACAAGCAAAGACATTATTGCGATAGCAGAATAAAAGATATGAATTTTTTTTATCTTATTTTGGGGTGCTAATTTAACGTTTGAAGGTGATTAACACCCTCAATTGCGCTTATGAATGTGTACAACAAAATTAGAGGTAGAGTAATAAACTTAACCTGAAGATATGACTAATAAGAATGTAAATTAGAAAATACAAGATTCGCTGTGCGATGAACTACTGCGCATCTTGAAGAACACATAATTAATGCAAAAAAGGTTGCGCACTGCATACTCTATTGCGCAACCGCTTGCGTGATGTATTAACGCCATTATGGCTCGCACTGTACATTACGCGTCGCTAAGGATGTAACCAGGGTTTTGTCGAAGAGAGAGCCGAATTTAAAAACAACGAGAAATACAAGATAATATTTTCAATTTCTCCGGCTACATGCATATCCCTATTTACCAATATTGGTGGGAATGAAACACCCGAAAGTTTTTTTTGTTTTTATGGTTAGCACGGGCAATATGTCCTTTAATACAGAACCTACAATGGTTTCTGTTGTGTTGCTGAATCTATTTTCGAAATATGTTACTAACAATGTACAACTTTTATATTTTTGATTAAAATGAATACGGAAATAATTTGACTCATTTCCCTTAGACATCCATTAATTATGTGAGATGTGGAGGAGTAGTCTAGCAAAATCTCACCAAATCCCATCTGAAGTGCGAGTATGCCATTGAAAACTTCACGTTAACTATTGTGTTTAAAGAATATATACTTATTGTAATTACATTTATGGGGGTTCTCACGTTGTCCGCAATATCTAACTACCTACATAACTAAAAAAACACGTTTAAAGTTTTTATATGAAAAAAAGGGTGTAGACAATATTATTCTTGAATCAATTGTTAGTTAGTGAAATGCAGTAATTTGCTTAAATTTTATAGAGTGAATCTCAAATGAGGGATGGGGAATCTACCACATCTCGTAAAGAGGAGGGGGTCTAAATTATCAGAAAAATACTTCATGTATGTCTTAAGTCTTTGTTACTTACTTAGTTTTGCTATAATAAAAAAATCTGTTCGTTTCAGATGTTAAGAATGCATTTACCGATTGTTACTCTGTGTGTAGTCAGGAAGTAACAGGAGAGGATACATTTTAATGATAAAGATGGAATTGAAAGATTTACTAAAAGAGACATACTCTCAAAATTTTCGAAGATTAATATTATAATTTCACTTTTGTGTTTTTAAGTGTTCTGGGAATAAAAACTTTCAACTGGATAAATCAATTTAGTTTCTTATTAACCTTTAAAGAGCTGCTTTTTTAAATTGTCCTCTCCCCTCTATAAAATTCTAGATACGCCTTTAACTATTACAATCATAAAAGTAGGCAACAAAAAATAATAATTTTTTGTTGCATACTCACTCCCTGTACTTGACATGTATGAGTATTTTTCGATTAAGATTCATCAAGTAAATATTAATAAAAAAAAAAACGAAATCCATATGTATAACAAAATAGTACATTAAAGCATTAAAAATGAACACAACCCTGATAGAAATTTAACCGGGCGTTCCCTGTTACGGGCTAACACCCGGTCGGGGTGATAATACTCTTCCTGAATTCGTAGACCCGACCAGGCAAGTAGTTTGGGTAAATATAACGGCCCTATCTATATGAGCCTTGCAGGGTAATAATCCGGTGAAATGTACATTATCCGATTGCATACGCCTGGTCGGGGATATAGTAGGGGAAATTGTCTGTGCCCCGATCGCGTGGATCCCAATTGGGAGCCTAATAATAGAGAGAAACATGTAGGTTCCATTTCTATGTACCTTCTCGGGTGATAAAAATAATTTAAAATTATAACGTCGATTGTCGGCATACATGGCGTAAAAAGTTACCGCTTGTAGACCATTTGTAGACGAACGCCTGTGTCGGCAAAAAGTTTTATCTTTTTTTTTTGTAAATATGTATACATTTATATAGAATGATGGGTGGCGGCAATTTTGTCGTCGGTCTTCAGTTACAGTCAGTCACAATTTGACCCCCAAAGTAGCGTCCTCGTACTATTAGTTTATTTCTTGAAGTGATCCACCGGTGTTGATAGATAGATTTAAAAGAATGAGTTTATCTGATTTTGATGTAAGTAATTATGTAATTGTAAAATGTCCATCATGTACGTTTGCATGTATATATACATACATATATATATAAATTAAATGGCATATTTCGTGCTTCTACAAGATTTGCTAAAAACTAAGTGATGCTCTTGAATCGTGGTCCTAATTTCATTGTTACATAAGAGACGAAACAAATTAATATAAAAATATTTTCATTTTTTAGGAAATATTATTGTCTGGTTTAAAAAAACTAGCTGGGATAGGAAAAATAACCGCCAACATTTAAAAACTATTATTTCGGCAAAATGTTGCCATGATGCTGACAGCACAAAGGGAAGTGAAGGACAAAATTGTTATAAGAAACTTCGCAATAACAGAAGTCCTGATATGTACCTAAGTATTAAAGCCAAAAGTAGTTTTAGTTCTGTAAAACAGTAATTGTAAGTTGTAAATTGATAATAGTTATTTATATTTGTTGTTATTACAAATTTATAATATTTGCAATCATGTTGAAAAATACACCAACGTATCGACCGATAAAGAAGCATTAAAAGCCATTGGGGATGCCCTTTCCAATTCCAAAGATTGAGATGGGAGAAAAAAATTGCGATAATATAGTTTTGTGCCCTTAACAATAACCCGTTTTTAATTATTACAATATTTCTGTCAAACCTATGTACAGGTAAACCTTGCCTCTATAGGCAACATCTGCATTGAAGATGTTTGTATTTTGGCATTAAATAATTTAATTTAAGAGAAATAGTTAATAAATAAAGAAAATATCAATTAAAAATCCTTTACTATAAATAAAATATTCTTTTAATGACCTGTTAAACTAAAATAATTGTTTAATAACAAATAGGGCTAAATATTAATCAACCGATCCAGCACCTGACTAAATTAAAAACTTATTACCTGATTAGAAGTACATTGTAACACCCGATCAGGCTTTTAATTAACGATCACTTCAAAATCCGCCCAGATACTGACTAATTTCCCAAGTAGGGTAAATACCACATTCCCGTTCCAGCATTTATTAAAAAACCAAATCGGGCCTGTTCAGGCATGCAAAGAAAAACCCGACCAGGTATCTAATTTGTAACCCGATTAAGCGCCCGTTGGGGCATTTTGATAAGGCCTCTCCTCAAAAAGCATTACATTTTGGTCGGGCATTTAATCGGGGTTACCAAATCGGGCCCGACTTTTAACTAAGTACTGTTGATGGTAGCCCGATTTCAATTTCTACCAGGTAAACTCAATTACAAATACTTACAAAAACGCAAAATTAATTTTAAATAAATAAAAATCGATGAGATGGTTAAGAATTAATGAGTTTTAATAATTATTTATTAATATCAGGTTTAATTTTGTTTTTTTTTTTTCATGTTTAAAATCAACATACGCCGTATTTTCCTTTCTACTTCAGTCTCCTGTAGATGACACTACTTCATCACACATTCACACTCCTCCTTAAGCAGCTTCTTGCGAAGGTTTTCAAATGCTGTTCTGCTCAAGGCTTTGGTGAAGTTATCAGCTATTTGCTGTTTGGTGTTAATGTATTTTAATATCACAGTCTTCCCAACATGTAGATTCACAAACTTGCGACGAATTTCAATGTGCTTCTTGCCTTTGGTTAGCTTCCCTTCTTCAACATTGCTTGACATGTGTATAGCAGCCTGATTATCAACGAGTAGTTCGGTGGGTTCATCGTTTGTGAGAATTTCCAGTTCAGTCATGATTCTTTTGAGCCAGCACACTTCTTGTATGCCGCTCACAGCCGCACGATATTCAGCTTCGGCAGAAGAAATAGATACAGTAGGTTGTTTTTGTGCCATCCACACTATAGGTCCACCATACATTACCAGGACTCCACTGGTAGAAACCATGTCTGTCTCTGTTCCACCATAGTTAGAATCAGTATAAGCTACCAATTTACTGTCACCATTAAAAAATATTCCAAGACTTATTGTCCCCTTTATGTATTTGAATACTTTTTCCACCATCTTCCAATGACTAGTCTTAGGACTACTGACCTGTCTACTTAAGTAATTTACTGCAAAGCTTATTCGGGTCTTGAGATCGTAGACAAATACAACAAGCTTCCAATAACTTCTCTAAATGGTTTATTGGTGAGTGCGACATCATTCACTTGCTTCTCAGTCAACATTCCAGGTTCAATAGGAGTATTCACAGCATAAGCATCATTAAAGTTGAATTTATTCAAAATGTTTTGTGCATACCTTTCTTGGGTAATCAGTACACCCTTTTCTTTCAAGTGAATTTTCATGCCTAGATAGAACAACTTGTCCTTGTCGACGTCTGTCATCTTCATATTAAAAATTCCAGCAAGTTTAGACAATACCAATTTCATCGTTTCTTCACTCCGACCCACCACAATACCATCATCCACAAAAATGCCGAGTATGAATGATTTGTCTTTATTGTAAAATACGCAAGGATCATCATCAGTGTCCTTGAATCCCAAGCTTTTCAGAGTTTTAGTTAAAATAGAGTGCCAGTCCTTCGGTGCTTGCTTTAGTCCATATAGACTCCTATTTAAGCGACAAACTCTACCTAACTGATCGTCAAATCCTTCTGGTTGTAGCATGTAAATTTCTTCAGACAGTTTCCCATTCAAAAATGCCGTGTTGACGTCAAAAGTTTGAACTTTAAGCTTCTGATTCACAGCATGACTCAGCAGAAGTCTAATACTTGCATACCTGGCCACTGGAGCGAACGTTTCCTTATAGTCTACTCCTGGTACTTGATCAAACCCTCTTGCTTTCAGTCGTCCATCAGCCTTTTCGCGTAAGATCCATCTACTTGTCAAAGGTCTTCGACCCTTTGGAAGTTCAACTAAATACCAAACTTCCATCTGGTTCAAGGCATCAATCTCACTTTGCATGGCCTTTCTCCAACCTGGAATTTACAGCGCATCTTTGACTGCAATTTCTTGAATTTCACCTATCATTGCATAATCAGCATATCTCAGAGGTGGTTTTATACCTGCACGATTTCTAAAACTGTACCTAGGGGCCTGCTTTTCATCAGGTCGAGTCAACTCTGCTTGATCGCTTTCACAGCTGTTGTAACTCTCCTCCTCTTCTTCTTCTTCTTCTTTTTCTGACTCGGATTCGTTCTTGGCTTCAGTTTTGTTTTTCTCCTCCTCTTCTTGATGTCTATCGCTTGTTTTGCAGTCAACTTCAATATATCCATGTTCAGGACCAGCCTTTTCATCAAACAAGACGTTACATGTAACTTCATGACACTTCAACACGCTTCTCTTTAGGTAAATACACTCTGTAACCATGTTCTTCGACATCATACCCCACGAAGATCCCTTTCTTGCTTTTCTTGTCCAGTTTCAGCCGTTGGTGGTCAGGTACCAGTACGTAGCACTCGCACCCAAAGCTCTTCATGGTTTTAGACTTATTCGACGACCAAACCACAACTCTGCTGGTGTCTTTCCACATACACTACTATTTCCGGTTTGATTGATTGTGAAAACGGAGTAATTCAGTGCCTCAGCCCACAATTCTTGACCTAAATCTTTCGCATACAGTTCTGCTCTCGCAGCTTCAACCATTGTCCGCATTTCACGATCAATTCTTCCATTTTGTTGGGGTGTGTACGTGGCGGCTGTTTCACTGAATATTCCTAGTTGCTCAAATATTGCTCTGCTTCTGGCATTATTGATTTCTTTTCATTGTCAGACATCAAGACCTTCACTCGTTTTCCAAACTGATTTTCTACCAAATTCAGATATACGTTGAGTCGATCAACTGCTTCGGACTTTTGTTTCAGGAAGTAAACACTCTTGAATCGACTAAAGTCATCTTTCAATAATAGGAAGTATTTGGCACCACCTAGCGATCGAACATTCATCTCGCCAAGGTCTACGTGCACCCTATCCAAACATGCTTTTGCTACAGCTTCATTCTTAGGATGTGAAACTTTATGTTGTTTCCCATATGCACAACCTGAGCAGGTTGTACCTTCCCAATTATCTATATACTGAATGTTATTCCTCTTCAAGATATCTTTTACCTGTCTTATGTTCTGATGCGCCATTCTCTCATGCCATAGTCTCAATCCAACAGCTGATAAGCTGTGAGTTTCCATTTGTCGAAACATCATTTCAAATAGACCATTGTTTCTCTTAGCCACCAATGCTACTTGATTTCCTTCCATAATTAGTGATTCTTCCGCTGTGGCTCTCTGAGTATACCCTTTATTTAGAGCTGTAGTGACAGAGAACAAATTGAAGGTTAGATCTGGTACAAAGAGAACATTACGCAGCACGATTGGATACCAGTTTTTGCCATCATATGCTTGGAGGTGGACATCTCCATGTGACACTGCTTTCAGTTTGGAGTCACCTATTTCGATTGTTGTCGAAATCTCCAAGGCCTTTACGTCAGTCAGCCATTCTACATTTCCTGTCAGGTGATGAGTTGCCCCACTATCTTGGATCCACACGTCACGTTTATTTGATAATTTGTTTTGGAGTGTTGTTGACAGCGCCACAGACACAAAAGACTTGACCTTACTTTTCTCCTCAGTAGCTTTCTTCGGACATTCATTTGCAAAATGACCCTTTTCGTGACATGTATGACAACTATAATTTCTTTTGCAGTACTCAAGGTATTCACTGCATGATTTACTTGTACAGTCTCGCTTCAAATGACCCACTCTTCCACATTTAAAGCACTTGCGATCTTTATTTTGATTTGTGCTGTACTGATCTGTCCTCCTTCTTGTCGAGTGTTGACCTTTCTTGTGCTGCTCTCTTCTAGACTTGTCCATCTTCCCGACTAAGGCATTTCTGACCTGATCTGCTTCTCTATTTTGCAACCTAACCTCTTCTTGCTGTAGTCTTTCCCTTAAGTTTGAAAGTGTTTTCTTTGTCTCTACAACTGACTCCCAGGCAGCATGAAAGTGGTCAAACTTGGCTGGCAATGAATTCAAAATTCTCGACATGACCCAACTGTCCTTCACCTCCTCATTGTTCGCACGTAATTCTTGTGCCAGACTATCTATGTGAAGACAATTTTCTACTACTGTTTTCGCTTCATCATATTTGCAGCTGAAAAATTGTTGTTGAAGCATTGCAGTCGACTTCTGACTTTTCTGACCATATAAACTCTCCAGTCTGTTAATCATTTCTTCTGCAGTCTTGCAAGTAGTGATTTTTAGAGCTATCTTTTCGTCCACATTCAACCCAATGATTGTCTGGGCTTCAATATCCTGTCTCACCCACTCGTTCATTCCTTCATCAGTGCTGAATGGTTTTGAAGCCTCTCCAGTTACTACTCTCAACAAATTTTTCATTCTCAGCAGCAGATTCAGTTTGAATCTCCATGAGACGTAATTGAATTTTCCATTACCTTCGCCATTTTCAACCAGCTTATCCAAACTCAGTTTGGCATCCATCTTGTCACTATAAGTGCAATCTTCCTCCTGACTATTTGACTTTCTATTTGTAACTTCAGCTATCAACTTTTTATCCTTTTGCCCACTGGGCCCATAACCTGTTGTAAGCGAGTATAAATAATGTTCACAAGATTTGTAAACAAAGAAATTTATTTATTGAATAATCTTTTCTCAGCCTGTCTAACTGCCAAAACTGACAACACTAACAAATAATTCCTATAGTTTTTGTGTCAACAGATAAAGCTGCTTACTACAGTCTCCTGTAGATGACACTACTTCATCACACATTCACACAAACCAAGTGTTATTTATTTATTTCTTGATTTATTTTGAATAATGTTTCACCAAGAGCTAAGCCAAATTACAATCAATATTATGAAAAAAAATAGTTAGGCAGGGCTAAACTACCTCTCCTAATGCCGCAAAACTCCCCGTTTGGCATTGGTCTCCTGCCGCCCCCCTAATAATCCCACTGGGGGTCTGTACATCCCCTCGTTGGGAATTACTGGTCTAGTCAAACTGTGGAAGAACCTATACCCTATAAAATTTATGATTGATTGCATGCAGTCATAATAGCCGACTGTATCAATCAATCAACAAAATTTAAATTACATTAATAAATAGTTAGGTAAAGCGATAGATAAATGGAGCTCAAAATAAAAATACTTATTTTCTCTTACTTTTAAAAATTATAATAGTTGGTAAATATGCATAACTTGATTAAGGCTTTCGCGGCCAGTTGATGAATTGGTGTTGTCCTTCCTCGGGTGTAAAGGCCGTCGTCGTTGGAATTGCTTCCTTACGTTTCGCTATCCCATCTTTCGCCATTCCCATCATCCGAGTCAGAAATATGGAATAATAAGAACACTAACGGAACGCGCTCGAAGGATTTGTGAACCAGAGAACCTGCAGGCAGAACTAGAACATTTGAGGACGGCCTTTGAAGCAAATGGTTACAACAAAAGGGCGGTCGAGAGATCAATGGGCTTAAGTACATCAAGATCCCGAAAAACCGAATTAAAACACACCACCACTCAAACTTATCTCCCCTATATTCCGAGAGTCACGGACAGAATCGGCAGAATTCTGAAGAAGCACAATATTAGGACTATTTTCAAGTCAACGAGAAAGATCCAACAAACCATCAGATCAGCAAAGGACAGGAGGGACGCACTTTCAACTGCAGGAGTCTACCGCATACCTTGTTCCTGTGGCAAGGTATACATTGGAACCACTGAAAGATCTACAGGGACAAGACTCAAGGAACATAAAGCGAACTGCCGGCGCCGTAGCCAAAACACGCATTAAACAACGGGGAGCAGAGGATATACTTTGAAAGCTGCACCTTGCTGGCATCAGTCAACGGCTATTACAACAGGTTGGTCAGGGAAGCCATAGAGATCCACAAACATCCGGACAAATTCAACAGAAAGGAGGAGACCCTCAGGCTCAATCAGATCTGGAACCCGATTCTTAGAAACGTCCGAACCATGCCGATCGATAAATCAAAGTCTACTGAAGCGAAACGAGCTCCACCCCTTACCCACCGGCATAAATACAATCTGCGTAAAAGAAACGAACAGTCTACATCCAACAGCGAAGATGGAAGTACCTCTGAAGAAGCTCGCCACTCGTGCTAGCGAAACGTCAGGAAGGAATTGCAACCGACAACGGCCTTTACACCCGAGGAAGGACAACACCAATATGAATAACATCTGAAAAAAAACTTTTTTTATTAAAGGCAGTGGATATTAGAGACTAACCTGAAAAATAACAAAATCTCAGAAAGCACACGAAACATGTGGAGATATACGTTGATTAAGGGAATTGAGCTAAATTATTTCCATGTTCATTTTGAACGAAAGTAAGAGTCTCGTTACTATTTAGAAGTATTTAGCAAATAAGTTTACTTACAAACGCAAATGTACTTTTGCTTGTTGTTGTTCCTATTATTTTCATATTCATTAAAAGGAGCAAAGACAGATTGATCCCGTTAACATTTCATACATATGATATTTTATATGATATAAGAGCATTACAAAGGTATGTTGGTCAAGACGTTGCGCAGGAAAGTAGTGCGCATCTGGAAAAGATGCGCAGTCGGCCATCGCACATTGTCTATTCTTTATTCGTCATACATTTTGAATTAAAGTTTTCCTTGTATTTGTAATATATCTTGATTTTAATACCGACATTACAATATTAAATACATTTACCTAATATATTTTTGAATATTGACAATTTAGTGTAAATTCTGGCCAACTGTCCATTAAATTTAAATAGATATTAACTAATTGCTCATACTTACATAAATACTGATAAATAGAGGCCAACAAAATATGAGCTTTCGAAGTTCATGTGTGTTAATATTTCTTAAGATAAATTCAAAAGCCACATTTCTTGTGACAAAAGGAATTTTATTGAATCTATCATTACCTATCATCTCCACTATTCAAAAGTATTATCTATTAACTGATTTAGATAGTTAATTAATAAAGTGATTAATAAACAATTTAGAGAAGGACTTGTGGCAGATATAATTAAAGAAATGTAATTATCTACGATGTTTTTGTGTGTAAAAAAACTAAAACAATGCAATGTTTTTAAAAGGCTTAGTTAATACTTTAAGTATTTTATTGTAAAACAGGAACCTGTACTTAGTTGTAACTAACTGTTTTTCTATGTCCACTTTTAAATTACCAACTTGAATATCTTGTCAGGGAAATAACCATTTAAAAATTTTTACTTTGAACTTGATCTTTAAGGTTATTTGAAGGTCACACCGGTTTTTATAATTAGATACCCCTATTTTTGATCCGGTATTCGGAAAGAGCCCACAATTTAGATTTTTCTTTTGAATTGCCTGTAGAGGCTATTTTGAAGACAAAATGTTTCAAACTACGCAATCAGGGAAGCAACCAAACCAAAAGTAACTTCTACAGAGGTGATTAAGTTCGTCGAGAAGATAATAACCTTCCCCATAAAGATGGTTTAAATGGTCAACCTATTTTGGCCCCATTTTGGTCCAGCTCATAAAAAACAAAACGCAATAACCCCCGCAGCAATAATAGTAGATAATATTTGTTATCCGTCCAATTATCCATGATTGCGAATGATATCCCATAGAAAATATTCTAAACTTATCAGAGATTTGCAACCAGTGAAAATATGATGCAATACATCACAAGCATCTGCAGTTACTAATTTTGAGCTATGAATCCTGCTTTGAATTGAAAATAATGATGGGGTACCTATTTGAAAATTTAATAAGGCAAGCCCTAATAATCCCTTAAAGGTCAAAAATCTTATTTTAATAAGACGGATAACAACTAATCTTACTACATTTGCTGGGGTTCATTTTGTTTTGTATTTGTCTTTCATGAGATGGATCAAAATGAGCTCTTAGTATTCATCCAAAATAGATTTGACCTTTAACGGGAAGGTCATATGATCCCCTCACCTCTGTAGAAGTTACTTTTTGTTTGGTTTTTCCTTATTGAGATATTCACATGCGTTTGCAATGCTTTCTCTTCGGAATAACTTCCACATGTCATTCAAAAGAAAAGTCTGAAGACCCACTTTTACGTAAAATCGTCGCTCTTTCCGAATCCGAGGTCAAAATTGGGGGTTTCCGTTTTAGAAAACCGACGTGACCTTTAAATGACCTTGAAGGTCGCGTTCAAAATCAAATTGTAGGTCACTATCCGATGTCCCCCTCTGAACTCTTTCGATTTATAACATTTATTTTTGAAGAAATGCCCAAAAATGTTTGTTTAAATTAATTAATTCTCTATGGAAACTTTAGTGTTTGCGGTATTTGTTTTATGCGTTAAAACATAAAACAAAACGATAAGTTCCGCGATAGTAAAAGTGCTTAAAGAATTTTTGAATATCAATTTGTATTTAAGTTATTAATTACCTTGCAACATCTATCACCTTAATTAACCAACAAAAAATTTCTTTATATTTACATAATGTATCATTTATATAATACTGTATGTATACCGTATATAGCGATAGTCTCGGAAAGTAAACAAACTATTAAACATATTTTCCTTTTTTGGAATGACACTGCGTATCAAGGTGAAATATGAACATTTAGTTTAAGTTTTCGATAATGCGATAAAGAATTACCAAACACTGTAATAATAAAGTATCTGTACAAGGACGGAAAAGAAAAATAATGTTTTTTTTAAATGTTATTTGTCTGTAAAAATCATTACAATTTATTAAAAATACGTTCCTTCAACTTTATTTCCATGTTATGCACGTTATCTGAAAGAAACAGTTTACGAAATTTATTGAATGGCTCGAACGATTAAATAATTAGATACATATATGTATCTATGTATGTATGTATGTATGTGGTTACACATAAATACACAATTTAAGTTTTGCTATTAGCGTTTCCTCACAATTTACGTCAATCAGTAAGTAAAGCATCGAACATTATTACTTTGCTAATTTTTAAGTTATACGTACTTTGAACCACTGTTCTAATTGATATTTATTTTTCACAATAATAGGTATTCTAGTTGTTTTGTTTACTATTTTAGAGTAATTAAATAGAACGTCTGACAATACGTGCATGGAGAAAATTACGCATAAATTTTGTATTCTAAAGGGTCATATTCATATTATCATATTAAATACAAACGAATATAATGAAGAGACAGTAGGTAGGTATTATTTACAAGGTGTGCTTTTATTTTATTTTATTTTAATTTCAGTTGATTTAGTTTTAAAGAAAATATTCAATTTCTAAGGGTGGAAAATTAAAAGATAATTCCCACTTTAGTTTATTAAAGTATTGTAGTAGTTTTTTTTTATGAATCATATAATTACAGTTTTTACTTAAGTAATAGACGTTCACACTATCTAAAAAATTAAGAACACTTGTCATTTCAACAAATTGTATTCTCAATTGAACACTTTGTGGTTTCTTCAGAAGTTACAAATTACTTAATTACGTTTTCCACGTCTATAGATGTAACTTCCAACTCATGGGGGGTAAGTTTGTTATAGATTAAGGGGCAGTGGGAAATGGTACAAATCTATCTAGTGTTAACTGCCCAATTAACTTTTTTTATTAAAATCATCAAAAATTTGTATTGTAGTAACTTTCCTTTTTTGTATTTCTTTGTGAATAAAAATTACAACTATATGCATTTATTTAAATTCTTATCACTTTAAAATATTTCTTTTCGGAAAGATTTTGTTTTCAAATTCGGCCCTCTTGACAATGTTTCAAAATTTGAATTCAAATTATGTTTTTTAACAAATTGTAGAATTGTGGAAATAAGAAATGTTTTTAATTTTCTTAAAAATTTATATAACATTACTATGATTATTATTGACTGTGTATAATACCTACATCCTTTTAACATTTTGTTTTTTTTTTTGCTTTTTTAAATATTTTTGTTTATTTTACAACAATTTATCTAACGACTGTAAACAATGAAATTGTCTAAAACTTGAGAAAACATATTCGCAATACTTGGAATTCGATATCCAGATTAAAACTGCAACTCATAATCAGTTGATTTAACCTACCATTTAGTCAATTATATGAGCGCGAAAATTATTAAAAATTTTTAAATAACACAACTTACTAAAAAATGATCAATAAATAAATAATACCTATGTTTCAAAACTTTTGGTGTACTTTTATGAAACTATGGTGGTCTATTTTAAAATCTTATAAAGATTTTTATTGCCATTTTTATATATTTTTTACAAAATTAGAACAAATGTAAACTAATATTGAACGATTCAAGTACAAAAAACACAGAATCTCCCCTTGGTCGATTTTACCTTTTACCATTAGTTTATATTGTTAACTGTCTTTCCCTAATACATTATTGTTATAATGTAATTCCGTGCACATAAGCAGATATATTTGAAATCCGTATAACAACTTTGGAATAAATATAAAATCAAAGAATCTAACCGGAAAAACTGGTAAAAAATGCCCCAAGCTCTTTTGGAACAAGAAAATGATATAATGTTTGGTATGAAAAACAAAAGTTCAGACTCCTATTTAACAAAGTACCCTCAACCGTATCTTTGTTAATTCTTAACGTGAAGTGAAGCAGTTTTCTTTTAATTAATGGTTTTTTCCAACATCTACAATATTTTTTTTATATAGGATAACTCAAAAAATCATGTACATACATAGAGTAACCTCAGGTTCATGGGATCAAAATGAGTCGAATTAACCAAATTGCTCCGTTTACACACGAGAAAGGAGAAAAATATTTGAATAAAAATCGCTTTTTTAAATCAAAAATGATTTGTACGCTTTTAATAAAATTTGGTACCTAGAAATGTCTACAAAAGTACTATTTTCTGAAGTATAAATCAATTATTTTTTTAAGTACAGCAAGGGTGTAAATTATCCATACCCTTAGATCTCAAAAGCTTTCAATATTTAATAACAGTATCTATCCAGAAGTCACTTACTGGAGAAATAAATAGACCTTACAAATGTATTGCAATCAAATTTACTCAGGGATGGGGTGTGGTAGTTTTCGCCACAATTTTTTCTCAAATTTGGCCATAAATACTGAATTTGATAAGCGTGTCAGAACTTATCATTTCCATAGTATCAATTATTATAATTCAATTGTGCGATGCATTTCTAAGGTTTTCCAAAAAACCTACTTATTAAAAACGTTTTTTTTTTTCGAAAATCATTGATGCTAAAAAATTGCTATTATTATTATTTATCCCTTAAAAAAAGTTTAAAACACTTAGATATATCTAAAGGTAGGGTTGGTTGACACTCTTGTTGTATTTTAAGAAAGTTGATTTTTTATTTAATTGTTGACATTTCTATATACCAAATTTTATTAAAATCGTACGAAATATTTTCGATTAGGTAATGAAAAAAAAAATTATTTTATATAAACAAAGCAATTTGATTAAATCAACTTATCTTAATCCTAGGAACCTGTGGAGTTTGTGCGTAGCGTAATTTGGTTTTTATAAGTTTCACATTTTCAAATTCGATTAAAAAAATAAATCATGCTTAATTTTTGAAAAAATATTTTCTTAATTTTTGTTTAAATTTCAATTTTGTTTTAAATTTCTGGAATTGAGATAACACAGAAAAAAGTGGCAAAACGTTAATTATCATATTTGGATCATTTTATAATTGAAAAAGATAAAATTATAATTACAATTTTTTAGTCTAAAATAAAGACAAATAGTTTTTTCCACTGGTCTAGCAACAGGGAGAGAGGTTGC
Source organism: Agrilus mali (assembly GCA_029378335.1). Taxonomy (NCBI): domain Eukaryota; kingdom Metazoa; phylum Arthropoda; class Insecta; order Coleoptera; family Buprestidae; genus Agrilus; species Agrilus mali. The sequence goes on from CM055659.1 coordinate 15,085,671, forward strand.
AGGTGGAGCAGGCCCACCTTACAAACCACCTGACCCACCATAGAATATTAATTGTTCACTTATAAGTAGCAAGATAGATAAATCTACAATTTCTTGTGATTTTTTTCCAGAAAGTCGTGTCAATTAATATTACTATTGTGAACAGCTTTCATTTTCTTATTTAAAATTTCAAATCGGTTTCATTCAACTAACAAAATTTTACGAGCAATGTATACACTATTGTGATCATAGTCTTTCAGTTATTGGAAAGTTATCCCTTACTGTATGAATAAGTGACAGCTGATAATTGTAGGTAGAGTTTACAATTTGCCCCCCCCCCCACCAGGAAGAAATCGTTGCTACGCCTATGGTTTCTTCAGTGGTAAAATTTCTTCTTTCGTATGTTATTATTCATTTTAAACAGTTTTGTCTTACTTTTCGTTATCACGTATTTTTAAATATGGAAATGGGATTTCAACATATTGAATAGTTTCGATCTTTACTTGAAAAAATCCATTATTAAAGAATAGAAACACTTGTAGATATTTTTCACAAATTATTTATTAATTTAGTAGTAGTAGTAGTAAATACTCAATAGCCTGAAGAAGCCTAAGTTAAGGCGAAACATGTTGCTAAATTAATAAATAATTTCTGAAAATCATATACAAGTGTTTTTATTCTTTGATTTCAACATGTTTCGCCAACATTTAAAGTACTTTACAAATCTAATTGATTTACGATTTCTTGTTGAATTTTGAATTGAAATGACTTGTACATGATTTTTCGAAACTGTAAATTTCATAAAGGATGATTATAATGTTGACCTATACCCATTCTCTTTAACAAAAATAACAGATAGGACCACGTGTATTTGTGTCGTTAGTAAAATGATAATGAAAAAGAGAAAGTGATCATAAAGTACCGACAAAGTCAGTAATGACAAAATATTTAACTATTACATATTGCATTACATGAATATTTTTGAGGACATTGTCAATACAAATATTTTCAGATAGATAAAGTTTTTAAAGTATGTATTGATGACAGAAAATTCGACTTATCGAAGTTCACGTTAAATATTATCCTAAAATTATCAAGATATTCGAGTAATAGAAGTTCGAAAGTTCGAGTTATAAAGTAAAAATTACACGTATTTCTCATAGTTGATGGTAGCTATTGCCAACCAATTTGGTTCGTCTTATCGACGTTCGAGTTATCGAAGTTTGACTGTACTTTAATTTCCTATAGTGGCGGCTCGTGCCTTTAAAATAATTAAAGAGTTGTAAACACAGAGAGACTTACTAATCAAAGTATACACAATGTAGAGTAAGAAAACTTCAGAGAGTAAAGTATCAAAAATAGCTTCAACAAAAGTTGTCACTTTTTTTAAACAAGATTTGAACATTGCAATCGTGATGAAGCTCTTAAAATAAATATTTGAATCGTCTCGATCCGAGCAACGTTCATAAAAAAAGATCTATCTAAAAGTCTGAAAATTAAATTTGCTTTTTATTGTAACCTTCTGGGAGAATGTTGTGATTATTACGCACAATAAGTGAGCCAGTAAGGTATTCTGTCGGATTTTATAGTTTTTGCTCATTTGAAATTAACAGTATTCTAACAAATAATTTTACATGAGTCGCTCCATCTCGCTCGATTAAATATGTCAAATTTTTGAAGAGATTATTAAAATTACATATAAATCCCTTTTTTTATTTGAATTATCTTGGGTAACCAAAAATCACATGTAAACATTACTATTCGATCGAGTAAAATTTTTATTTTAAAATCTTGCCATTCTATATAATACCTATATTAATGTCACTAGAAGGCGCTTATTATAGAAAAAGAATAATTATAACAGCAATTATATTTACTTTGTAGAATAAATAAACAACCCTCGATACGACCGACCACTGATTTTCATATATTTATCGCCCAACAATTGCTCTTTAGAACAAAACACTAAAATAGATGTGTCTGAAATATTCATATTTTCAAAGTATGAAAGTAGTTACCAAGATACTGTATACAATAATAATATTTGAATTTTAAGAAAATTTTGTACTATGTTACAAGTATAATAATAAAAATTGAGAATGTTTTACTAAAAACAAATATTTTTTATTTCTTATATAAACGCTTCATCACCGAATTTTTATTTATTATAATTGTTAAATTATGTTTGAGCCCCCGCTAATTATTGAATATTTGTGTTGAATTAGCAGATACTTGATGGTAGTCTAACATAATATTGAATCGAACACAAATAAAAACTTGCACAATTTATTAAGAAGAAGAAATTTTAGAATTTGTTTTGAACGAACGGTTTAGATCTTATAGAAATAAAACAGAAGATTAAAACTGTGCCAAACCTGTTTTAGAAAATAATTCTACATTTAATTCAAATTAAAAAAATAAAAGCTTAAAACTTACATTATTCTACGGAAATTAATAAATATAAAAACCCAAATAAATTACTCAATGAAAAGACTTTCACGGCCGGCGTTATCAGAAGAAATTGTGATATCCGGGCTTGTTGGCCGTGACATTACGCCCACGCTACCTTTCCTGAGGATGCCAACCACAGTTGTTGGCGAAACGTCGGATAAAAACTTCTTCAGTGTTCTCACCGAAGGAGAAATCATCCTAGACCACAGCCAACAAGCCTGGATATCACAATTTCCAAATTACTCAGTTCTAAACCAGTCACCATTGTTAAACCTTATTCCTCTCCCCCTTTGTGATGTGCCACCCTAAAAAGACTATTTATAAGAAATAAATAGTAAGTAATTTCATGTATAAATTGTGTGGCGAAACATATGCCAAATGTGAAAGTTAAAACTTAGTGTTTTTTGTGTTTAATTTTGATTTGATTGTTGACTTCATAAATATAAATTTTGTGGTCGAAATTCTTCATCCTGATACTTACTTAAACCGCGGTCATAAAATGCAAAGATGTATGTTATTAAATGTTACTTTATATCCGATAATTAATATAAACAGTCAACAGGACTATGTAGAATAAATTATTAGAAAATGCATTCTTTGAATTTTATGTATTTAAACACCTTTTGAAACGGACATTAATTAGGGTGATCCATAATTTTAAAAGGCATCTCGATTACGTAGGCTTCTAAAATACTTTTTGTTGTTGTTCTTTTAGATTCCTGGATGCCCCATTAACTCTGAAAAATGTCGAGTCGGCCTCATAAATTTTATAAAAAACATACAACTTGTGACTAATAAAATTATTGTATCAGGTTTGCCCACATTTCCCCTGATCACCTTGCAAAATATCCACGGCATCTTAAGAATGTTTACAAGTCTCATCAATAACATCCTACATATACACGTAAATTCTTACATACATACATAATGTACAAAAAACATTCATACATATGTATATACGCGACGTATTCCTACCCAGCCGTGCATATTTATATAAAGTAATGCGTATGTATGTTCGTAATGAGGCCGTTTATCAAAGAAATTCCGTAAACGTGGCGTTTTGGTAAACCTTAATCCGTCATATATATACTTCATATCTCTACAACTTAATTTAATCCCTAAGGAAGCAATACTAATGGGTAGGGAAAATACAGTACCGTCCAAAAAATTCGTTCCAGAATTAGGTACCTATAATGACGGTTACTAATAAACAAATGTTTCAAACAAAAACAAATCATATTTAAAGTTGCTCTTATTTAACGTACATGGTGAGCATCTTCAGAAGTTTGTCTGATGAAGACCAATAAATTGATTAAATTTAATTTCGCAAGAAACCCTTGTAGATGCTGTCGATACGTCGATATCCTAAGGGCGCGCACTGATGTGAGCAATTTTAGCTATACAACCACTCCTGAGGATTATTTGTTTCTCACTCATTCCCGTCATTTTCAGTTGATACACATAATTGTATATGGAAATGTAAAATAAAAACATTCTTATTTGAATACAATCTAAATTATTTCTATGAAAACTCCCCTAAACTAAGCAAACTCACGCATAAAAATATTTTAATGTTTAAAAGAAAGACAATGTACAACCCTTTTTAATGCACTTCAAATTGAGTGACTTCTTTAAAAATGAGAATTGGCAACCAGACACTCACTTCTGCTTCGTACCACCCGTTGAACATCTATTTTACTTTTTTAAGATTCCAATATAGACTTTTTTGAACATATAAAAGTAACTGCTCACGATAGTTCGAAAAGACTGCTGCTAAAAGGATATTTCTACTTTTGAAAGAGAACACTCAGTAATACATGCATATACTCAAAAAAAATATAATAGAAACTCACATGTTTGGAATTCTATTAATATTTTTTATGCATTTTGGCTAATTTTTTATATGATAATAATTCATTTAGGATACATGAATAAGAAGCCGTTACAGAATCATTAAGAGAACGTACAAAATTATGTGAAGCGTTTTTCTTTTAGCTTGGACCCCCTTCTTCTTAGTGAGAATTGGTAAAATGTAGTGAGATCCTCTTTCCCCTGAAAATCCTATAACAAGCTTTTAATTGAAAAAAGAAAGGAACATATAACAATTTATTGAATTAAAAGTTGACATGAAATCATCAATTTGATGAAATTTCAGTAAAATCCTCCCTGAACTATTTTGAGCTCATGTAATTAATGAGTCCCCTAGCCTAATTACACTCAAGGGTAATAAAAAATACAATCAAAGTGTGATATGAGGTCGAAAAACTTAAGGGTGACTGAATTTTTAATATATTGTTTCCGATCTCGATTTCTAATTTCTAAATACAGTATAAGAACAAAAAATCATGTGCAACTCAGTACACGTGAAAGAAGTGAAACTTCTTTGACCATCTCTATACCTTTATAACGAATAAGTAATGTTTGGTGAAAGGAAGAGAGAGTACGAGAATTTTTAGGATTTATGTTTTAAAAATGAAAACACATACATACATCAATTTTTTTCGCATCCGTTTATTTTTCCAAGTGCTTAATTAAGAAACCGTAAACTATCAATAACTACAAGGAATTCAAATTAATACATAATAATACTCACTCTTAAATAAATATTAATTGTTGTTAAATAAACATTTACTGTAATACACTTAATGTAATGTAACTGCTATGACATGCCGGTCACTAACAGCTGATTGTAATACCGCGCCTTTCGCGAGACGAACGTTACAAAACGTGTCGTTTCATGGCCTTGAGATTTTACTCTCATCGAGCCCAAATTAGTTTCACTTCAAAAACACAAAAATTGTAACATTGTTGTTACAGGTCAAACTTTCTGTAGTTCAGCTCCAAAGTGATAAAAAATCAGTTTCTTTCACATTGAAATATTTTAGTCAAAAATTTGATGGTAACTTTGGCGAACCCTATCTTTTTAGTTGGACCTTGAACAAAAAAAATTAAGCTCTACATTTTTTGTTCTCGAACGTTTTTCTTTCCGGCAATGGATACCACAATTTCAATTGTAGGTTTTGATACGTACATCACTTATGGATATTCCCCTTGGACAATCAAAAACAGCATATTGAAAATTCAGCCTGGTTTTAATTCAATCTTTTTATCTATCCTTTTTACCGCAATTTGACTTTTCTAAGTGTGAAATTCCTTATAAAGCATTGTAAAAAATTTTAATGTTGTTTTTCACAGTTTCTTGGAAATGTAATTGGTATTAGAAAAATACTTAGTTCAAGTTGTTATACGTATAATTTTACATAAAAGGGTCCTTCAGTGATAATCCCAATTCTCAGTAACAATTCAGACGCTTTCGTTTAAAAGCGTGCAGTTCCGCATTTTAAATTTTCTGTTTCTATTTCTCTTTTTACTTATCCCAAAACATTTTACCATCAAATTAATAATAACAGTTTATAGTTAATAGATATACATTGTACACTCATACATACGTTATACATATTGTACTACATGCCAGTGACGTACAATTTCAGATCCAGAATAATATTGAAACTTTAGTAACACGTAAGGATTAAATAAAAAATGTTTCTTTCACAACGAGAGCTATTAAAAAAGAAACATTACAAACTATTCCTCTTTAAAAACCTTAGTATCTAAACAATTTTAACAATAAATAATTTCATTTTTCAATTAAACTAAATTAAAACTTCTAATAACTTATTGTTAATAAAAAACATTTCTTTTTACATACAAATCCTAATATTTATTGCAATTTTCGGGAAAATAATTATTCTCTTTTTACAGCACTTTTTCAGGAGTTGAAGAAATTCAATATTCAATAAATTCCACATGCAACGTTATTAGAATTTTAATAAATTTTTCTTTCATTAATATTTTTGTTAAATTACAATTAATAGTTTTAATTACCTACATATTCAAATTCTCATATGTATTTAATAAAATAGATTTGAATATATTAATTAATAATTTGTTCAAATTTCAGAAAGATTTAACGGCTTTAACGTATTTAAATATAAAACAAAATCAAGTTAATATTAGTGTATCGCCATCTATTGATGTTCAGATCTATCTTCAATATTCAAGGGCGAATCTAGAATTTAGAGGATGGGAGAGAGCACGAACATTTATAGCCCTTTTGAAATTTTTACCAAATATTGAGTAAAATGCATTTTGATTTTGGTTTTTCATACTCTGTAAAAAAGGGAGTAGTTTGGGCCCCAATACCTGTAGGGGATTCGCAACCGTTAACTACTGTAATTCAAATGTTAGTACAAGGCCTGTGAAGACATAATACTTAAAAATCAGAATCTATGATGCAGCTAATATTTAAAATAGACAAATAAGGGAACGCTTATAAAAACAAAGCAAATTAATTAAATTCTTTGTCGCCAATTTATTGAAACCACCAAGTGTTAATCGCAATTTTGAACTTTTTAGTTTTTCTCCCCATGTGGTTTCGACAAGTCATACTTATTGTAAGAACTGTAGTACTAGGAAAATATTTATTACTTAATTTGTTTATAATTTTAGTTTTAATTACTTTAACAAATGAAGTGGAGATAAAATTTATTACGCGGATTTTCGACCAAATGTAGACATAGAAAATAATTTGGTTGACTATAATATTGCTCTTTCATTTTGAATCACAGAATCCAATAAAAAGAAAGCTTTTGCACCTACAAAGCATTTCCTCGTATTTTTTCTTTTATTATTAGGCCTATGATGTGTATCTAATGGTACTACATTGTTTTATAACGATACTAAGTACTATTATGTTATTAATTTGATAAAATTTTGTTGGATAGTGTAGATTCAGTATACGTATTACACCCACAATGTGTCACTGACGTATATTCACGTGAACATAAATTCAGAAATTTCGTAAAATTATATCCTCATTTAACATTTGTGTAGGTACAAACGTAGTAGCATCGGTAAATAAACAAATAAATTCACAGTTTCCTCTACTGTTGACTTTTTTAATAGAGCATACAATTGAGTTTATTTTTATACATATATCAAACAACATAGAATGAGAATTACATACAGCAGGAATTACCATTATTTAGAGACATTTATGACAGTAAAGGAATCTTTAACCCCACCTAAATTTTAATTCATTTTAAAAACAAAACTAAAATTTTCACTAGATTGCTCACCCATAATTTTCTTTTTACAATCCCTTTATAAAACGAGGTAGATGTCTAAATGTGGGTACCTACTCTCCTTCGAATAGCTGGTGAAACGGGTAGGAAGAAGAGTAGTGGCCTTATGGAATACCGCTTGAGTATGTTTTAAATTATAAGGGTGTATGTGAAGATGGCCAGAGCCCGAAGAGGGGAAGAAGGATGGAAGGAGGAGTGAAGATTTAAGGGTACTAAAGATCAGGGACAGAGAAGTGGCAATGCGGGGGTTGGAAATACAAAATCGAATTAATAAACCAAGAAAGCAATTTTTCCTCAAAGAAATGATCCATGCACTTTGTGTTGTGTGGAGTCAGGTTATGGAGTGTAACCCCCCCTCCCTTTTCCCTACCTCTACCAGTATAATTTATTTTTTCTAAATCATAGAATAAACTTAGTTATGTTCATTAATATTTGAGAGAAACAAACATTCCAAAAAAAGTAGGTTCACTGGAGGGGCAAGAGAAGTCCATCGCTTAGTCTATAGGTACATCAGGAAGTGAATGAAACGTTGATTTTTAAAACTATTGCCTTCATTTATATATTCGATTTTTTTATATCCACCCTCACGTCTCTAATACCTTTTCCTTTTTGGTATTTTACATCCCCCTACCATGCAACCCCGTCTCCAACTAACGGCCATCATATATACATAATTAGAATTTATCCCTACTGCAAGTGTTCAACTTCACTCGAACATTAACATTCCCCAAAAACTGCAAAGAAAAGACAGAATCTAAAGCAAAACAAATACACCAACGCTGCTTCGAAAACACAGAATAACTAGCAATATTGCCAATATAATAGAATTTATATTCGTTTACTTCTGCTCCTCTGTGTTCTAACCTCAAATATATATTTAAGGGTTTGTGTAAATAAAATACTTAATGCGGTGCACTTATTGTGAAACATGATAACATCAACAAAAACACACATGTGGAATGTTTCACCAATTTATAATTATAACCAAATTATAATTATTAGTGAGTGTTATATGGCGATTTAAATTAATTTAGTAAAATAGGACCAAAACTAGAACTATAATATGACCACAACAGTACATTAAGTTAACTATCACAAATGGAGCACTCTATGGGCTCAATACCAACGTAGGTAGCGGTACCATTATATGGTAATGTTAGTACATCCGATGTTACATTCCAAACATTTTTCCATATTTAAAACTTGGTTACTAAAATTTCCTATTTAAATAAACACGTTTTCTATTAACTTTAGATTTTGTTTTGTTTTCTTATTGTTATCAAAAACTCGATAGTGCTGAACAAAAGTCGTAAGATTAAATATTTGTACAAGGAAACCTACATTTAACACACTCGTGACACATGTTTTGGCAAAGCTGGTACAAATACACAATATTAAAACTTATTATTTTTTTAATATACATTAAAATTTTCGTTACTGAAAAGGTAGTTTTGGATAATTTTGTGAAACGGTATCTCCATAACCTCACGATTAATGGTAATGTTATTAATGTAATCTTAAGTCGTTTTGTATCTGTTTATTATATAAGAAGTTTTATTCCGGGCATATCCACAAAACTAATTGTACAAATTGATAAGTTAAATTTACTGAAAATATAACGATTTACATATGTAAACAACCAAGTCTTGATATGTTTGCTTTGAAATACATAATAACTTTTATGGTTTAATTCAAATGCTCATAAATACGTAAACTATTTGGATATGTCTCCCGTTATCAGTTTTTGTTTTCAATTAAGTTCTACAGTTTAAAACAACATTCAAATTTTATTACTTATGTATTTGAGTCTAACCATCAAATACGTAATATAACTATGATAATAGTAAAAATAGTTCCTTTAATTACTTTTTTTTTCTGAAATAATAATTTTTTGTTTAGTTATTGCTATGAAAACACTATTTGTCTATTTTAATAAAATTCATAAGGAAATTTCTTATTAAGATAAGTGTTTAAATTTATAATCATACTTGTTATGTCCATATTGTCTATGCAAATAGACATAAAAATATGTACATATAATATATATAGTAAAGATACCTATTTGTTTATTTCATTATTTCAATTTGAAATTTTGACTGTTTATTTAATAATGCCATATTTATCACATAAAAGATTCCTTTTCGTGAAATACTTAATAGTTTGCTAATTTCATCCCGGTAAAAATTAACTAAATTAGGAAATTACCTTAAATCATCGTAGTTTAACTTCAGATTTTCCAGACTTATGTTCAGTTCTTTGAAAGTATGAAGGGGTAGATCGTCAAGTTGTGAATTAGATATTTTAAGGACGATTTTGTCCTTGGACAAAAACTTATTCTGGAGGGCTGGGATCGCTTCCGAATATGATTTTAACCCATCGCAATTGACTGTTATGAAGGTACTATTTATTTCCTTGCGACAAGTACACGGTAAAATTTCTTTCCACTGTGCGCACTGTTGATAACCCGCAGCAAGTCCGAAAGCAAAGAGCACGATTGTGGATGCCATTACCAAAAGTTCAATTTTTTAACGTTCTTACGGAAACTTTATTTGCCGGGGGTTGATTTCGTCGACGCGCTTTTTATGAATCGCATTGGTGGTTCACAAAGCGTCGGTTAAAGTTCGGCGCCTGTTAAGGGCTAAAATCAAACTAAGGGTTGAAGTTGAGCAAGTTCACGTTCTAAATGATATCAAACAGGTATATCGTCAGTTTAAATAACCCTATACTGACAAAGGTTCGATTGTAACTGACTGTGTAAGCAAGAGACACACGATGGTACTCGATCGTCGATGATAGCGCTTGATAGAGATGAGTGGCGCCTAAATTTTCTTGCCGCATATGTAGTTACGGTACGTCGTATTTTATGTGTGTGTCGTGTGTGTGAGATATATTATATGTACATGTACCGTAGCCTTGGCTTAGCACGCTTAGCAGTCCGCTATGTCCCTCGTAAATTTCACTACAGGCGCCACATAGGTATTTAATTTATATATGTATGTATAGATGGATACATGTAAGTAATCTTCTTTTAATTTGAATTGGCACGACTTCACCTGTCGACTGGCCTCACATTTAAAACCAAAAGACAAATGACGAGTAGGTAACATCCGTTTTATGTTCCTCTCCGCAAATTTTATACCTTTATACACTAATTACGATAAACCCTTTACAAACCATTATATACCTAGGTTTTTCATACTTTTGCTTCGTTGCTTTTATTATGATCCTTACATCCTTATATGGACATAAACGAGTTGCGCTACGCGGTCAGTCCCTAAAATAAAATTATTTAATCTAAAAAAAAAAGTTATGATTAAGTTGCGCCACCATGTTAATTTGTGTACGTACAGTTCGGTATATGTCTTTACGATCTTTTGATATATAAAATTATTACCATAAATTGAATTTTTTCGACCTTAACTTGATGAAAATCCATAATACAGGAATAAAACTTCACGAAGGAGATTTTCACAAAAAATTTTTATTTAACAAAGTTTAATGTAACATGTTTCGCCAAAAGTTTTGGCTTCTTCGGACAGTGAGTATTTTCTACTTCATTTTTTGCTTTTATTACAGATATGTAATATTTCAAATTTGTCGTTAAAATTGTGATCTTCTGCTATGTGGGTCTTGCCCAAAAGTATATATTGGACAAACAGGAAAAAATTTTCAAAAACGTATTTCCGAACATAAAAGTAGTTTTTTAAAAATAAAACAGATTAACTATGCGAACCACATAATAGAAGATAACAATTTTAACGACAAATTTGAAATATTATCTGTAATAAACGCAAAATATTAAATCTCATAGAAAATCTAGAAATAAATAAATTTAAAAAACAGAACTTAATTTTAAATGACCAGGCAGAAGGAAATAATTCCCCTCTCCTTATTCTTTTTTAATGTTATATAGACCCAAACGCAACCTAGTATTTAAGATGTGATGCAACACTTTAGGTTTTAACAAAACTATTACTTATTAGCTCAAAATAATAATTAACCAAATTTAGAAAAAGAAAATTTCTCGGGCGCCACTTTGTCAAACAAAGAACTTACTGTGCTCCGGTAGAGCAGTGGTGGTTCCAGAAGGACCCTGATGCTGTGAGAGCTCGAAGCTCTCATAAAACAACACAACAAAAAATCTTGAAGAGTATATTATATAATTACAGGAAAAAGACACTTACAATCAATACCAGCCCACACAAAAAAACATACCCTGCGCCAGTAATGGGACGGTAGCTGGTTTCAGGGTCTTCTTGGGGACTTCTGAAGAAGATCAACCAATCTTAACGGATATAATTGAGTACACAATACTTTTCACAAATTTTTATTGTTATCACAACTATAGTTTCGCTACACTGTAGCTTTTTCAAGTGATTTAGGTGTACAAGGTTATTTACAAATTTCGGGCTTATAAATAGCTTAAACTATCAGGGTTGGTGGGGGAACAAATTTAACAGAGGTGAATTATTTAATTCTATTTGATCATTTAAAAGTAAATTAGTGTTGTAGTTTTTTATTTTATTAATTTCTAATGATTCTAATGCATTTAATCTTGAGCCTTTTCCTAGAGTATGGAGAAAATTACATTGTTCATTAAATTGATGGTTTTTTTCCATTAAATGGTTAGCGTAGTTAGAAATATTATGTTTTTTGTTTATAAAGCTTTTAAAATGTTCTTTTATTCTTGTTTTGAACGATCGTCCAGTCTGTCCTATATAGCATTTTTCACATGAACCACATTTCAGTTTATAAATACCTGATTGTTCTAAAATGTTAGGTTTGTCTTTATTGTTTTTTATGAATTTTCCTAATTTATTTGTGGTCTTAAAGGTAATATTAATATTAAGTCTTCTTAATTTGGAAACTACTAAAGTGGTTAATTTTCCTAGATATGTTATACTGAAATAATTATTGTTGTTTTCTTTTTGTATAGGATAAACTGAACGAATTGCTGATTTATATAATTTATTGTTAATTAATTTATCTATTAAATCTACACTATAGCCATTGTTAATTTCTATATAAATTAATTAACAATAAATTATATAAATCAGCAATTCGTTCAGTTTATCCTATACAAAAAGAAAACAACAATAATTATTTCAGTATAACATATCTAGGAAAATTAACCACTTTAGTAGTTTCCAAATTAAGAAGACTTAATATTAATATTACCTTTAAGACCACAAATAAATTAGGAAAATTCATAAAAAACAATAAAGACAAACCTAACATTTTAGAACAATCAGGTATTTATAAACTGAAATGTGGTTCATGTGAAAAATGCTATATAGGACAGACTGGACGATCGTTCAAAACAAGAATAAAAGAACATTTTAAAAGCTTTATAAACAAAAAACATAATATTTCTAACTACGCTAACCATTTAATAGAAAAAAAACCATCAATTTAATGAACAATGTAATTTTCTCCATACTCTAGGAAAAGGCTCAAGATTAAATGCATTAGAATCATTAGAAATTAATAAAATAAAAAACTACAACACTAATTTACTTTTAAATGATCAAATAGAATTAAATAATTCACCTCTGTTAAATTTGTTCCCCCACCAACCCTGATAGTTTAAGCTATTTATAAGCCCGAAATTTGTAAATAACCTTGTACACCTAAATCACTTGAAAAAGCTACAGTGTAGCGAAACTATAGTTGTGATAACAATAAAAATTTGTGAAAAGTATTGTGTATTCAATTATATCCGTTAATATGTGCAACTTTCACCAAGTAACAGCCAATTCAGTTAATCATCAACCAATCTATTTGTGCTTCGAGGGACCAAGTTTTGTACAAATAAATATAGCCGCCTGCAGGATTTTATCGGCCAATATAAGTTGTTCAGTCTATATGGGGTCTCTTAGCCTGGATATATAAGTCCTGATGTTGTCTTCACCCCAGACCCGTACTCCCAGCCACGCAGTCCTTCAGGATCCTAATAACAGTGGGTGGACTGACAAATAGCGGGAACAGACACTTAATGAAAAAGGTTTCTAAAAGAATTTAAAAAATATTAATAATAAATTGAAATTTTAAAGGCATTGAAGATGCCTAAAAGGAGAAAAAACAGGGGAGGAAAAGGATGGATTTAGGTGAGTCAACGTCGAGGTCAGAACACATGTACTGCATACAACCATTTACTCCCCAGATACTATAAAAAATTTTAATTTATAAAAAATAATGTTATAAAAGTGAGAATAATGAAATAAATTGATTTAATGTTTTAAATTACAAAATTGCCTCAAAGGCCTAAAAGATTACCAAGATAAAATTAGATATAATAAATGCCTCGTGGCAACAAAAAAAAATTTTTGATAAAAAAGTTAAAATTATTTAACTATAAAAAAAAGATGAATAAAAAGCAAAAATGAAATTTACAAGAAATAATTAATTTAGAAGAATTTACATAAACTATTTAAATTCAGAAAATTTTCACATAAGCAGAAAACACTAAGAGAAGAACACACAAGCACGTCTAGTCAGTCGAAACGGTAGAGGAAGAAGTCCCCAGCATCGACCGGAAAATTTCAAGATCCTATCACCGATTGCCTGGTCCTGCGCAAAGTTGTTAGCCTTGATGATGAAGACGGAAGGCTGATCAAAATTTGGAAGAAATCAATACTAGTGAACCAAAACAAAGACCAACTGAACAGAAATAAGAAAAAATTTTTTTGATTCCTGGACGCTGAAGAGGGCCTTCCGCCCTACCCCTCCGACTTTGCACAAGAGTGTAGGGCGGGGGCGATAGCCCGCCCACAAATAAAGGTGGGAATGAAACACCCAAAAGTTTTTAGTTTTTTTTAGAAACGACAGTTCTCGCAGAACAAGCGAACTCTCCCCTGGTCTACCTACTGGACAAGTAGAGTAACCGCCCTACTTCCCTACTGACCAAGTAGTGCTACCAGTCCTGCACACCGCAACTTTGCCCGGTGAGTAGTGAAACAGTGCGTCTAACCACCCCTTGTGATGCCCCCCCCCCGCGTGTGAACCTACTGCCTGGACTCAGCCCTGACATTAAGTATAGTGATATTTTTTTAGCTATAAGACTTAGTTAAGATTATCATCGGTCTGCCCCACCAGCAGTATCAACCGCAGGGCCACCACAGCCCCGTCCATCGGTAACAATTGTGATACAATAAAAATTTTTGTAACTTTAGTGTGTTTGTGTTTTATTACTGAATATGGAGTTACATTATTTAAAAGCTTCTTTGATTAAAAATAATGGTCTTTCACGTAGGTTTGAGGGAAGAACCCTTTACACACCGTAACCTACCCCACATAACACAACGGAAGGAGACGTTTCTTTGATAAATATCAAAGATATAAATAATTAAAACACTACGTAAGTACTTAGTTGCAAAATATTTATCAATGTCACTATAATTCTTTCGACTCACAATGCCTTTTTCAGGTGGAGAAATAATATGTTATTACATAACATGAATATTTTGTAACTACGTAAATGATATAAAATAATAATTTTAACTACTACGGAAGCAATTCCAACCGACGACGGCCCGACACCCGAGGAAGCACAACACGAGTTCATCAACTGGCCGCGAAAGCCTTAATCAATTTAACTACGTTCTGTTTTAATTATTTATAGTATGGAGTTACAGTACTTTCATCAATTCAATTCAAATATTTAACAGTTTATACAGTGTGACTAAAATAAGTAAGGGACCGCATTGGGATCTTGTAAACGGTAAGAGATACAGAGTCGAATTAATTTGAGAAAAGTTGCGAATTTTTAATCCTAACAGTATGCCGTACAGAAAGTTTTAAAATTCCAAACAGTTTCGGAAAGATCTGGAAAAAACCGAAATTTTTATATGTGTGTATATCACAAAAGGGTACGTGTTCACGGGGAAAAGAGCTTAATGGCTTGAAAGCAAATCCATATCATTCTCTAAAAAAGCAGCTTAAAAACAAAACATCGGAGTATATGTATATCTTTATTTTATTGTATCAAATTCTAGACACGTGCGTGACTCTAAATTATCTCAAGATAATAATTTGAAGTAATCAAAATATTTACAGTTTTTTCGTGTTCCTCATATGACCGATATCTGTATACATATGTATAATGTAATTGATGAAAGTAGTCTGCTAATACTTAGTATGTACTCGAATTATATTAATTAACTACATTTTAAAATAATTTAGGGGAAGAAGGAAAATACCTATATCTTTATATAGATTCGGTCATAACTTTGTCAAAAATTAGTATCGGTTTCAATTTCTTGTTTGGATGGAATCACTAGTAGTAATTATAACTAGTTTACCGGCTGTTCGGTAGTATAATGCGGAATGGGCATATGGTACTGTAACGAATTTTCTAGTTGAAATTATTTATTTTACAATAACAATTTGTACCCTCCAACACTAATAATTACTTATTTATCTGACAAACAATGATTCACTATTCTTAAATTACTTTGTATACCTATCGCTTTTGAATGTTTATGTTTCGCATCCGAACGTTAACTACGAGTGTTTATTCTGCTCTCGACTTAAAGCTGTCTATTTATACTCACCTAACGAACATACTAGAAAAACCCTGAAAGGACTCTCGAATTTACAGAAGAAATGATTATAATGAGCCATAAGAGGCTTACCCACACGCCAAACCGGCACAGAAACACCTGAATAGAGTGGTTCGGCTCCATGGGGTCCCACCTACGTCAAACGGATTGGTCCCATGAAGCCGCGTAGATGTTGCCTGTGGATTAACTAACCAATCGGACCAGTCGACTGACTAGGCGAGTAACCCACAAGGTCAGGACTATCCAAACCCTTAGTACGTTCAAATTCGGGAACTATGCAGCGTCGCGGGCGCTTCACAACGTAGCTCCCTAACCCAGCATGCGGGCTACCATCCAACTGCATCCTCGATTCAGACACCAATCGGCGGGGGAAGAGACGATGCTTGACTCCTGGGCCCCCGCCCCCGAGGTACCGGTATAGGTATTCCGGTGGCCATCGGTTGCCCTGGAGCGGGGCGACGTCCATTTCAGCCTCCTTACTAGCTCGATCTACAATTGCTACTCTGCCAACGCTTAAAGCGCAGTCCCCCTAATGAGTCAGACTACGCACCCAGTCCACTCGCGTGTCATACGTTTATCGCGGGCGTGCGTACACAGTCCCCCCAGCGGGTCGGACTACGCACCACGACAAACGCACGCACTCAAAATACGTATCTGCCGTAACCCCCGTAATGGGTTAGGTTTCCCTCAACTCGTGACCCCATCTGATGCACATCCCTACCAGACGCCTACTTGACCACGACGAGGACATGCGTGTGTACGCAGCAAGCAGAGGTAGTGATGGGAAAAACGGTTACTGAGTTGTCGCGCTACAATCGCGACCGCTCCAGAAAAATACCGCGACAAAATAATCGTTACTTTGTAACTGCAGTTACTCGATCTCTGTAGCGACAGCGGCAAACAACAGATGAAATGAAAAGCGCTGGTAAGGCGATGACGCGACGGGATGATAGAAGAAGCAGCGATAGCGCGACAGTCCCATTCACAAATCTATAGAAAAACATAGTCCAAAACTGCAACATAAACAGATATTTACGTATTAGGTTCCTCCATTATTCATAGCTTAATCGCATACATGAAATATGTATTTAATAATAATGAACCCCTCTAATATCTATGCTCGCAGGTTGCGACATTTCAACGTTCTTGTTGTTATCGTCGCACCGTGCGTCGCGTCGTTGTCGGTCGGTTACTTTCACTTGTCGCAGAACTAAACAGCAGAGCAGAGGCGCGATCGCTGCATGAGCCCAGCCAGTTCCAAAAATAACCGGTTACTTCGTTCCTTTGGAGCGCGACAAAGCGCTACCAAAAAATACCGCGACAAAATAACAGTTACTTAAATACCGACCCATCACTAAGCAGAGGTCTATTGACTTTCCGACGCCGAGGTTCCCATGCGATTGCCACTGAAGGTGTCGGTGGCTGCACCGAGACAGCCTCCCCATCTGTGCTGGACTTACTGCACGTTTGCACGCCAGCTGCCGTCTACTACCCCTCGGGGCTTCACGCGGCTGCCTCTAGCCCATCAAACCGGTGCTTGTGGACCTTCGCCCGTGTCCAAAAGCTACTTCCCACCTGCACTTTGCTTCCAGATGCCCGGGGTCCTTTAGCTTCCCCTTACTTTCGCATGGGCACTGATCCCCCCACCATGACAAAGTGAGGAGCCTTGGGGAGGGGGAAGGAATGATTCATTCATGAGAGAAAGCGATGTATGGAATCGTGCCGGTTATCACTCGCGGAAGATTTATTACCGGTGAAAACCGAATCAAATGACGCCGCCGTTAGAGCGCATCGATTTTCCGCATACATACATACATTCGCTACACTGTCCCCTCCTTAAGGGTGATCCGTCCCTAATCACATTCTTTTCTTTAAGGCACCCGGTCGTCAGATAGAAGTAGCAATTCACCGTCCTCAGCTGTACGGAATCCCTTTGGGGATTTTTGGTGCACGCCGCTAAACCGGAACAGAACCTCCAACATACTTTGTATCAACCACCAAATTCAGTCCATCCAGCCCACATCCTTTCCTTGGCATGGCTAGCTTTGTGATACCCGTGGTTAGCAGTTGGCTCTTAGTTCCACCAAAGAATCCCATAACGAGAGGTAGGAGGGTTTGCAGCTGACCGTTCCATGGTGACGAAGTAATAAATAGAACGGTCATCTTCTCTCCTTCTCAAACCTTGTCCGGTAGCTCCGACAAACGGCCAAACTTATTCTTGAATACGGTAGCAATACCGCGATCCATCCTCAAGTTTTTGGCCACGTAGTGAACTAGCGAGTAATCTTCTGAAGCAGTGAACAAATCTTAGGGTCTCTCGGAGGTGACTCCAAATCGGGAGTTGGAATATAAGCTCAACATGACCATAAATTCGGCATAGTGGGGATCCGGCCAACGAGTTTGCATAATTCTGATTCGTACATGTTCATGATTGTTACCAACTTATGTAGCCAAACAGTTAAAATGGACAACCTTCGACCTCCCATTCGGTGCGCGTTGAATCCGGTAGATATCGTCATCTAATCGTTTGACCATATTGTATTAAAATATTGCTGTAACTACGGTGAAAGACCCCTGTGGTATTGTATTACCACACCATATCTCCCTTCTGGAAAGCTCCATCAACGGCCCTTATATCATAGGTGTCCTTCATGCGGTCGCTAGCACGTACCGCATTATGGATATCGTAGAGTCTCCTGGGGAGGTCGCTAACGTAGTCTTCTCTAGCAGCATCTTCACCTGGTTTACAACCAAATTTCAAGTCCCATGGCAACCGTAACTTCCGACCAAACAGTACTTTTGAATTTCCAGTGGTTTCGGGAATCGACAACCGATACGCCATCGGAAATAGTTGCGGATAACGATCCCAGTCTCTCTGATTTATAGAGAACATTTTGGACAAGCTTTTGTTAATCGTCCTGTTAATTCGTTCTACCATTTCATCTGATTGAGGATGCAAAGGTGTTGTCCAGGTTTTGTGAATGCCCAATGTCTTCAATACCTCCTAATTAATACAATGGCGTAGCATGGTATTAAGGAATTCTTGTACAACAAATTCCAAAAAACTCATTACAAATATAAGAAAAATTAAACTAGCACTTAATTAATTTTATTTGTCTTTATCCTTAAATTAATTATATTTTGCTAACCAATATTTTCATGGTATCAGGTTCAAATTTGTTTTGCCTATTGTCAGTTAAACTCATTATTCTTAAGTATTTTTTTAAAAAGGTAATTTTAACACATCTTTTATTTTTTACAAATAATCAAGTCACAAAAGTGTGCTTAAATACAAAAAAGTTTCATTGTTATACATAATCGACTTTGGCTTTGAGTGAAAACCCTTCTGGACAACCTTACTTACATTGTTACACCACTGAATTGAGCAAGTATTTTGTTTGCTCGCGGCCTTCATAACCAAAGTATGTAAATTACGTATTATCTTGAAAATCTCAAACGACTGAAACCTTAGTTTAATAAATAAACATTCTGTGAAGTTTTAGAATATTGTAAACAAGTTCAAACTAGATATTTATCAAAAAATGTTGGAATTGTGGATGTTTTATTTTGTTTTCTGTGTCTGCTGTTTGGTAGTAAATCGTCTTGGTTAAATAACGACTCAATTAATCTTAGTGATAAAATTAGTAAACATGAAAATTCCGAAGAATGTTAGCAATAAACAAAATTTGGTAAGGGTTTTTTAATATATTAACTACTAGTTTTGACATATGCATCCAATATGTTAACCGTCCCGAATCGTTTCTGTTGTTAATGCTTCTAGTTGCTTGTCTTTCCAGAGATAAAAATTCCGATTTGGCAATATTTACAAGAGAATAAATGAAGTCGCTGTTGGAAAATTTAAATCCCAAATATAATTCGATGACGTTCATAGGCAATATTTCAAACAAAAATGGTAAATACATTACCAAAATCACTAATAATAAAATTTCATTCAGAACAGGTAACAACCTAAGTAATTTTATAAAAAACAATAAAGATAAAACTGACAAATGCTCAAAATCTAGACTTTGGATGGTGCATGGATGATGAAGCATGTTTAAATAGTTAAGAAACACAAAACACAATTTTACTTCAACAAATATATTAAAAATCACTCGACAATTGTTTCGGCTAAATAGCCATTATCTAGACTATACTTAACTGCTCAAAATCTGAAGTGTACTTATTAAAATGCAGTGACAATAATATGGCATATGTAGGACAAACGATAGATCTTTCAAAGAAAGGATAAAATAACACATAACCAGCTTCAAAAACAATAACTCTAAATCTACATACGCGGAACATCTTTTAGATCAGAAACATAATTACAACGATAACTTCAAAATTTTACATTTAGGAAATAAAGGATATTGTGACAGATGTGTCATTCTGACGTTGACAAGCGCCGACTGCGAAAATTGTGTGGAAGTAACCTATGACGCGTTCCAGAAAGTCCGAGAGTTGCTGGACGTTTCGAGAGTTGCCTAGAAACGTCCATAATACTATATAAGGAACAGCGTTGGACAGTTTGACAGTATTCGATAGAAGAGAGCGACTGATATAAGCGAGAAGAGAAGAAAGCGATTGACAAGCGAAATAGTTATTGAGTTGTTGTTGTTATCAAAATAGTTATTGAATCGTTGTTGTTATAGAGTTAATTTAATAAAAAGTGTTGAGATAAATACGTGATATTGTTGTAAATTACGTAACAATATAATAAAATTGAATATGTTAGAAAGATTAGAATTCAATAAATTATATAAAAAATGATAGCTCTAAACTACCAAATAGAAGTATGTCACTCAGCACTTCTCAACATTTAATCCCTCCCTTCTTATAGTAAACATGAAATAGTATGTAAGAACAATGGATTATAATTTAATTCCACCCGAAGAAGACTATCTCAGTTTAGTCAAAATAATTATTGTGGATACAATAAAATATTTGTAACTTAAACAGTGTGTTTCATTTGTGTTAATATGGCGGTACAACAATTAAAAGCCTCTTCTATTCAATTATTGAATCATAAATAATAATAAACTCAAACCTCCACAAGAACTTTTTTCTGGACTCTAACTGAGGATGATACCTCGGCAGCCTTGGTGTCGAAATACATTTTAGCTCATTAAAGTTTTTGTGGAATTTAGTTAAAGTCCCTTTGACAAAATAAAGTATGTATTGCTACGTAATTTACAATATATCACGTATTTTTCTCAACACTTTATGAAATCAATTCGAACACAACAATTCAATAACTATTTCGCTTTTTCTTCTCTTCTTACTTATAGCTGTCACTCTCTTCTATCAAAAACTGTCAAACTGTCCAACGCTGTTCCTTATATAGTATTATGGACGTTTCTAGGTGACTCTCGAAACGTCCAGCAACTCTCGAACCTTCTGGAACGCGTCAAAGGTAACTTTCATTCAACTTTCGCAGTCGGTGCATGTCAACATCATTCAAAACGCCACGTCCGTCACACTGCATCCCTTTAGCGCTGATCGTTCCGCAGTATCTTCCACTGTGTATGGAGCCAACCGGTCGAGGTGTACAACTTTCATCTTCAATTTGGGGCCTCGTTGTATCCTGTAGACGACTAAGTTTATCCGGGTAATCACTTTGTACGGGCCCTCCCAATTCCGTTGTAATTTAGGGCACCTTCCTTTCTTGCGAATTGGGTTATAGAGCCATACACGATCTTCCTCTCTGAATCCAGTGGAATTCACGCTGATCGTAGCGGGTCTTCATTTGGTCACTTTCGAATTTTATTCTTGTTCTGACGACTTTATGGATAGTGTTTAGCTGCTCCCGTAGTTTAGACACATAATCGTCCGTGGACAGCGATGAATCTTCAGGTCGGCCAAACATCAGATCAGCAGGTAGTCTCAGTTCTTTCCCGAATAGCACACAGGAAGGGGTTTTTCCGGTGGTCTCATGTATAGATGTCCTATAGGCCAGAAGTAATAAGGGAATGTGGCGACCCTAGTCGGTCTGATGATCGTTCACGAACATCCTCAGGTTGTTTTCTAAAGTCGCATTAAATCGCCCTACCATCCCATCAGCCCGAGGATGCAGCAGAGTCGTTCTAGTTTTCCTTATTCCCATCAATTCACACACTCGTTGGAATATTTCTGATTCAAAATTTCGGCCCTGTTCAGTGTGAATCTCCATAGGAACTCCATATCGGCTGATCCAGTTGTTTATTATTGCCTCCGCCACGGTAGTTGCATCCTGGTTGGGGATTGCATAGACTTCGGGCCATTTGCTGAAGTAATCCATCACAACGAGGATGTAGCGGTTGCCATCTTCAGTTCGTGGAAAGGGACCAGCGATATCCATGGCTATTCTTTCGAATGGTGTTCAGATGTTATACTGGTGCATCTTTCCTCGTGTCCTGGTTCTCGGACCTTTGTTAGAAGCACATACTTCGCATTTTCTACACCAGTCTTCCACATCCAATCTAGCATTCACCCAGTAATACCGTTCACGTAGTTTCTCTAAGGTCTTCTTCACCCCAAAATGTTCACCTCAAGTCCCAGAATGCAGCTCTTTTATTACTTCTTTCGTCTTTTTCGTGGGCAACACAACTTGTAATCGCTTCTTGGTCCCGTCCGGACTTTCCCAGATTCTTTTAAGGACTCCATTCTCGAGCTTTAGGGAATCCCATTGGGCCCAATAACATTTCGTCATAGTACTCAGGGGGCTTACGTCCGCCCACGTTGGTCGAGATTCTCCTGTCTCTTTCCATTTCATGATAGGCCATAGGTCATCATCGGTTCGCCGTTCTTCAATCAACACTGTGTCTTCCCAATTCTCTTGTCTCTCCACGGTGGTATGTAGGTATGGAACTTGTTCTAACCCTTCCTTTCGTTCCACAGAAGAACAATGCTTGCAATTCCGTGGGCATGGTCGTCTTGATAAGGCGTCGGCATTACCATGGTGTTTCCCTGGCCGATGTTCAATTTTAAAAATGTATTCTTGTAAACGCTGTAACCATCTGGCCACCTGTCCTTCAGGGTTTCGGAACTGCAGCAACCATTTAAGAGAAGAGTGGTCAGTTCTCAGCAGGAATTCTCGCCCATATAGATATTTGTGGAAGTGTTCTATAGTTTTTACCGCGGCCAGTAGTTCTCGGCGGGTCACACAATAATTCTTCCCGGGCTTTGACTGTGTCTTGCTAAAGTATGCGATTACTCATTCTTTATCGTTTTGAACTTAGGAAAGAACCCCTCCAATACCAACATTGCTCGCATCAGTGTCGACAATGAATGGTTTTCCAAATTCGGGATAAGTCAAAATCGGGGTGTTAGAGAACTTATTTTTCATAACTTGAAAAGCTTCTTGGCAGGTGTTCATCCAGTCAAATGACACTCCATTCTCGGTAAATCTATGCAAGTGGCGAGCCTCATCCGCAAATCCCTTCACGAATCTTCTACAGTACGAACAATTCATGCTGATTCGTTGGTTGCGGCCAGTGTTAAGCTAAAATTATCCACTTATTATTATTATTATTACTATTTCAACACTTATTTTTATTTTGTATGTAAGTTACTTTCGAATATTTGTCAGAGCGTTGGTGGTAGAACCAACCCTCCAAAAACCAGTTTTTCGACCCCCGAAACAAGTACCAGGTAGTTAGATTGTAAGTAAGCAAGTAGCAAGTAACAAGTAAAGAGAGAACATAATTCGAATTCAAACAGAACAGATATACAACACAATTTGAACTCAAACAATACACAAGAATTTTTCTTTATCAAGAGCAAATAATCAAGTAACTATTAACCAAGTTTTCACAAAATGATTTTTATAAGTGTTAAGTTGTAAATAGTGTAAATATACCAATTAGAGTAAAGTGTGTGTTTTAATAAAAATAAACACTGGTCCTTCGAGTCAACATAATCAAGCAAATCAATAATCTCATGTGGTACAACAGTACAAACGAATTAAACAATTTGGTCCTTCGAGCCGGATCTACTATCAACACCAGGAGGAGTTCAAAAATTGAAAGGCAAAAACAAGATCAAGAAAACATCAGAAAGTGAGGAACCAAGTCCTGCTTCAGCAATACCAATCAAAGGTCGCAACATTCACCAAAGTAGTAAGTGCACATCCCATTTACCATTATTTCCTTTGCAAGTAGTTACTGCTTCTATTTGTGTCAAACATGGAAGAACAATTATTAAAAGAATTAACCACGAAATTGGCTCAAATCAAAACTCGTCAAACACGTTTCAGAAATCATTTCACTCCAATTTCTCAAAAGGCTACATTAACAGAATCCGAATTTCTAGAATTAAAAGATAGATTGGCAAAAAATGAGGTACTGTTAGACGAGTATGAAGCAATTCACACGCAAATAGTTACCATATCAAATAACGAATCACATGAAAAGGAATTAGAAAAGTTCGAAAAAACATTTTTTGAAATAAATTCACAAGTCAAAGCCTTTTTATCTACAAAAGAAAAAAGTAAAGTAGCTACCATTAGTGCGTCCAATTCAAGTATTGGTGAAATCGATACAGGCATGCTTAGATTGCCTAGTATTAAT
Organism: Agrilus mali; assembly: GCA_029378335.1. Lineage (NCBI taxonomy): Eukaryota > Metazoa > Arthropoda > Insecta > Coleoptera > Buprestidae > Agrilus > Agrilus mali. The sequence goes on from CM055659.1 coordinate 15,110,355, forward strand.
CTGCCAAGTTTTAACGGGGAGTTTGAAAATTGGGTGGAATTCCATGATGCTTTCGACTCTCTTATTAACAAGAATTCACGTTTGTCTAATATTCATAAATTTTATTATTTACTATCAGTTGTTAAGGGAGATGCCGCGCAAACATTAAAAAGTATAAAGGTTTCCTCAGACAATTACGAAGTAGCTTGGGATTTGCTCAAGAGAAGATATGAAAACAAAAAATTAATTGTCCGTAACTGTTTGAAAGCTTTGTTCAATATTGATCCGATTAAAAAGGATACTCATCAATCACTTCAAAAACTATTAGACGATGTATTGAAATTCATGCAATGTCTAAAAACCTTTGAACAACCAACGTTAGACATGCTTCTCATATACATAATAAGCGCAAAATTCAGTATGACAACCCGCCAAGAATGGGAATCACTAAAATATAAAGACGAGTTTCCAACATATGAGGAACTCTTAGAATTTTTAGAAAAAAGGTGTAACTTGTTAGGTGCCTTAGAGGCAAATAAATCATGTCAACATATATTTAGCAATAATCCACCAAGTAAATCAAGTAATGCACCAGGCAGATCATATGTAAGCACTTCATCGCTCTACTGTAATTTTTGTAAATCTTCCGAACACGGAATTTACAATTGTGAATCATTTCTAAAATTGAGTATAAATGAAAGAATACGTGAAACCAAAAAATTAAATTTATGTTTTAATTGTCTAAGAAAAAATCATTCAACAAAAAACTGCACTTCCCAAAAATGTAAAAAATGTAAAAAGGCTCATAACACGCTATTACATATAGAATACAATAATTACAATGAACGCGAAACTAATGTTACCAGTAACGCCCATGTCAGCAAGGACGGTAAAGAAAATAATGAATCAGTGTCTCAAAAAAGGGTATCAAGTAAAAACCCTGACGATTCAATTCAATTAGCTTATACCAATCATAATGTTAAAAGGAACCGTTCACAAGTTTTATTATCTACTGCATGCGTGTTAGTTCGTGATAAGCACGGAGCGTATCACAAATGTAGGGCTTTATTGGATTCAGGTTCTCAGTCTAATTTTATTACAAAGAATTTTTGCGAACGTTTAGGGTTAGAGAAAATATCATATAATTTAGCAGTAGGGGGTATAGGACAATCAGTGTCCTCTATACAATTCAAGACGAAGGTTAATTTCAAATCACGTATTAATGAATACCAAGGTAGCATTAATTGTTTAGTATTAGAACAGATAACAGATAGATTACCTGCGGTACCCTTTAAATTACAAGATTTGAATATCCCACCAAATTTAAAACTAGCAGATGAAAAATGCAATGAACCACTTGCAATTGATATTCTTATCGGTGCAAATCTATTTTGGGATTTGACCTGTGTGGGACAACATAAATTAGGACCCGGCAAACCGGTTTTACAGAAAACAAAATTCGGCTGGGTATTAGGCGGACATTTAGACTTGAATTCAACATCTGTTTCACCAATCATAAGTTGTCTTTCAGTATCTGAAAATCAAAGGCATGATTTAAATAATCAAATTGCTAAATTTTGGGAATTAGAAGAAGTCAATACTAACCAAATTAAAATGTCCGAAGAAGAACTTTATTGCGAACAACATTTTGTTGAAAACCATAAACGCGATGACAACGGTCGGTTTATTGTCAGTATCCCAGTTAAACATAATGTAGGTAATCTAGGTGAATCGCGAAATCAGGCCTTAAAACGTCTTCGTTCATTAGAACGTAAACTAAATTGTAATGTTGAATTAAGAAAAGAGTACGTTCATTTTTTGGAAGAATACGAGAGACTAGGTCACATGACAAGAATAGATGAGCATAAACAATTAAACGATACATGTTTTTATTTACCCCATCATGCGGTTGTTAAGACATCAAGTGTAACAACAAAGGTCCGAGTCGTATTTGATGCATCGGCTAAATCAGACACGGGATTATCACTAAACGACGTTCAATATAATGGTCCTACCATTCAGCACGATATCCAAACTATATTATTGCGATTCCGAAAACATGAATATGTAATTACCGCGGACATCGCAAAAATGTATAGACAAATACTAGTGTCTGAAAATCAGCGCAATTTGCAGCTAATATTATGGCGAACAAATGATAACGAACCTGTGAATTGTTTTAGATTAAATACCGTGACTTACGGGACTTCATCAGCTTCCTTTTTAGCCACGCGATGTCTAAAGCAGGTCGCAATAGAATCTCGCGCGAATTACCCAAACGCAGCTAAAGTTATTGAACAAGATTTCTACATGGACGATCTATTAACTGGGTGTTTTTCAGAAGAAAACGCGATAGGGTTGTGTAATGACATCTCTAAATTATTGAAGGGAGCGGGATTTACGTTACGGCAGTGGTCGTCAAATAGTAAACACGTATTAAGCAATATCGATAAGGCGTCTGACTCACAGGAATCACTTGTAAAAATATACGAAAATGATAACAGTAATAAAACATTGGGCGTTTTGTGGGACCCAAATAACGATATCATCAGGTACAATGTGAGCATTATTCCCAGCAAACAAGTTACAAAAAGGACAATTCTGTCCGTAATCGCACAAATTTTCGATCCGCTAGGATTATTGGGGCCGGTCATAATTTTAGCCAAACTCATAATTCAGAAATTATGGCAGTTAAAAATATCATGGGACGAATCAATCCCTTTCGATCTCTATACAGAATGGTGCAAATTTCATAGTGAATTAGACTCAATAAAACATATCGAGATACCACGATATCTTATTATCAAAAACGCGGTTCGTATCGAACTCCATGGATTTTCGGATGCGTCTGAAAGGGCCTACGGGGCATGCGCGTATATAAGGAGTGTAAACGCAACGGGTGGGTGTTTAGTTAGTCTATTAACAGCAAAATCAAGGGTTGCACCACTCAAGACAATAACACTACCACGTCTAGAATTATGCGGTGCATTACTATTAGCGCGATTAATGCATAAGATATTTGAAACAATAGACATAAAATTTGATTCCAAATATTATTGGTGTGATTCAACTATCGTTTTGAGTTGGATCAACTCTACCCCTAACAGGTGGAAGACATTCGTGTCCAATCGGGTAGGAGATATTCAAGGTTTAACAAATAAATTAGATTGGCATCATGTAGGATCCAAGGATAATCCTGCTGATTTGCTATCACGCGGAGTAGACCCGCAACGTTTAAAAAATAACAACATTTGGTGGTACGGCCCAACATGGTTACAACAAAACTCAAGCGCATGGCCAAGGTCTAATATCATCCACGATCATTCATTAGAGCAAAAAGTCACCCTTTTTGTAGCAGAACAGCCAGATAGCTTTCATTTATTTGAGAAATTTTCAAATTTAAACAAATTAATACGAGTAGCTTCTTATACATTCAGGTTTATTCACAACTGTAAATATCCAAATGATAAGAAAATAGATTTCTTAACCACTACAGAACTAAATGACACCTTACAATTTTTAATTCGCAGTGCTCAAGCAACTTGCTTCAGCACAGAAATCAGAGATCTACTGAAAAATAAACAAATAAATAGAAAAAGTAGACTAATAAATTTGAACCCTTTTATTGATGAAAAAAATATGCTAAGAGTAGGTGGTCGTATACAGCAATCAGGTTACGGATACGACAAAATTCATCCGATTATATTGCCAAACAGTCACAAACTTACAGAACTCATAATCGAAAAAGAACACAAACGATTAATGCATTGTGGAACCAACCAATTGTTAGCTTGTTTAAGAGAACTGTATTGGCCAATATCAGGGAAAAATTTAATCAAAAAGGTAACTCGAAGGTGTGTAAATTGCTTTCGAGTTAGGCCTAAGCTGTTAGAACCTATCATGGGTCATTTACCTAAACCTCGTGTGGTCCCAGCGCCACCCTTTTATAATTGCGGCGTTGATTACGCGGGACCAATTAACATTAAAGAAAAGAAGGGTCGTGGTAGCAAGTTTATTAAGGCATACATTTGCGTTTTTGTGTGTTTTGCTACTAAAGCAATTCATCTCGATTTGGTAACAAGTTTAAATACAGAAGCATGTTTAGCAGTTGTTCGGAGATTTATAGCACGTCGTGGGCAACGACAAAATATTTATTCAGATAATGGGTCATGTTTTGTCGGGGCAAATTGCGAGATGATTGATTTTTACAAATTATTAAAAAACAAAACCAATCAAGATAAAATTATAAATTCATTAAGAGAGATGAATACATCATGGCATTTCATCCCTCCTCGATCCCCTCATTTCGGTGGCCTTTGGGAAGCCGGAGTCAAATCCGTAAAAAATCATATAAAACGTGTAGTAAGGAATACGAACTTTACCTTTGAAGAAATGTATACCATTTTGACACAGATAGAGGCAGTCCTTAATTCTAGACCTCTATCCTCTTTATCCAATGACCCCAATGATTTTGACTCCCTTACCCCTGCACATTTTTTAATCGGCCGACGTTTAACCTCCCTTCTGGACCCCGATTTGCAAGACATAAGCGACAACAGATTAAGTCGTTTCCAACACGTGCAGAAAATGCAGCAGGACTTTTGGCGCAGATGGAGCAAGGAGTACATCAGTGAACTGCAGACCAGAACGAAATGGAAACAGGATCCGCGACACAAATTAGCACCAGGATCCCTGGTTCTAATAAAGGATGACAATTTACCTCCGCTAAAATGGCAACTGGGCCGTATACGTGATATGTTCCCCGGTAAAGACAGTGTAGTTCGGGTAGTTTCTGTGCGTTTACCAAGTGGTGCCGTGGTGAAGCGTACGGTGACAAGACTCTGTGTCCTACCCATAAACTAAATAGTTGTAGTACCTATACCTATTCATTTTCAGTTTGTTTGAAAGTTGTAACTTTCAAGGGGGGCGGCATTTGTTAAGCTAAAATTATCCACTTATTATTATTATTATTACTATTTCAACACTTATTTTTATTTTGTATGTAAGTTACTTTCGAATATTTGTCAGAGCGTTGGTGGTAGAACCAACCCTCCAAAAACCAGTTTTTCGACCCCCGAAACAAGTACCAGGTAGTTAGATTGTAAGTAAGCAAGTAGCAAGTAACAAGTAAAGAGAGAACATAATTCGAATTCAAACAGAACAGATATACAACACAATTTGAACTCAAACAATACACAAGAATTTTTCTTTATCAAGAGCAAATAATCAAGTAACTATTAACCAAGTTTTCACAAAATGATTTTTATAAGTGTTAAGTTGTAAATAGTGTAAATATACCAATTAGAGTAAAGTGTGTGTTTTAATAAAAATAAACACTGGTCCTTCGAGTCAACATAATCAAGCAAATCAATAATCTCATGTGGTACAACAGTACAAACGAATTAAACAGCCAGTTGCGAACTGCCTCGGTCTTGTCAGGATCTGTACCAACTCCTTTACTTGATAGGACATGGCCTAGGTATTTCACTTCACTTCTAAACAACGCACACTTTTTGGGATTTATTTTTAGCTTTGCTGCTGTGAATTTGTGAAGTACTCTGCTTAGATTGGCGAGATGGTCTTCAAACGTTCGCCCAAACACAATGACGTCATCCAAATAAACCAAGCAGATTTCCCAATTCAGTCCTTGTAAAATGGTCTCCATTAATTTTTCAAAAGTAGCTGGTACGTTGCATATGCCGAAGGGCATTACATTGAATTGTCAGAGACCGTTCCCAGTAGTAAACGCAGTCTTTTCCTTGTATTCAGGATGTACTTCGACTTGCCAATATCCGCTCTTCAGGTCCAACGTCGAGAACCATTTAATTTCACTCGACAGACAATCTAACGTGTCGTCGATTCGTGGCAATGGATAGCTGTCCTTATGTGTTACTTCGTTTAATCGTCGATATTCAACACAGAATCTCGTTGATCCGTCTTTCCTACGTACCAAAACGATAGGGGAAGTCTATGGACTTTTCGATGGTTCTATTATTCCTTTCACGCGCATGTCTTTGATCAATGAGTCAACTTCTTCTTGTTTGGCCCTTAGTACTCGCCTGGTTGGTTGTTTGATAGGCCTTGCATTCCTGTGTTGATTTGGTGGTACGCTAAATTGGTTCTTCCATCATCGGTGTCATCAATCGCAAAGACGTTATTATAAGTTCGAATTAGGTGTTCTAGCTTTCGAATTTCATCTTCAGTAAGATGTTCAGTTGCGTTTTTGATTAATTCTTGTAATGCTTCTGGTAACTTCCCGTTTTCTTCTCTCTGTTCTCCTATTTGGTCCAAATGATTTATGGTGACGGCTGTTTCTAATGTCCCTAGTGGTGTTCCTTTCGTTTTTGTTCAAATCCTTTCAGATTGACAACTCTGATTGGAATCGTGGTCGAGCCGGTGTGTTCGTAGTGTTCGCTGATCAGTCCCATTTCTTTCTAGTGGCAGTTCTTGATTTCCTATTCGTAAACATTTTGTTCCCATGTCTAGCCGGATTCGGTGTCTTTTCATGAAGTCGAGTCCCAAAATGATGTCGTCGGTGATATCGGCCACTAGCACTTGTTGGTACAGACTTGCGTCTCCAAGACGATCACCACTTCGCATTCTCCATGAAACGATGTTGTTTCCCCTGTCGCAGTGGTTAAGACAGCATTTGTTGTTAGCGGTCGAATCCTCCATTTAGCGATTATTCGAGGGTTAACTAGCTATCGTTCTTGATGCGCCGGTATCCACTATCAGTTTTAACTTCCTGTCGTCCACAAAACCATCCACAGTAAGTGAGGTATCAGTGGTTGTTTTTGATACGGAGATGATGATTGGGGCTTGGGGACGCAAAGCCGACTTTCGCCCCGTAAGGCCGGCTATTCTTAGTTTCCCTGCTTGTTTCCTTCGGCTGCTGACGTCTGTCTTCTTCCAGATGGACAGCCGCTGCTCAAGTGCCCCGTACGTCCACAATTCCAACATGTAATTTCTCGCTTCCGTTTGATACAATCGCGTGAAAGATGCCCCTGTTTGTCGCAAGTCTAACAGTGTGGGCGCTCACTCATCCCTTCATTCGGTTTCGAAGACATGACTTCTTTAGCTATTTTTACAACTTCTTGCCGAAGTCGCTGTCGTCATCAAAACTGAACGCAGCCTGTCGAATTCTAATATGTCCTTTGGATGCTTGTTTGGCAGCTTCGTATTCTGGCGTATGCGACAATGCTTCGCCTGCAGTCTTATGTCGAGACATGCGCAGGAGTTGCTGTATTTCGACATCTCGCACTCCATGGACAAACATTTTGGTGGAAAGCTGGTCTGTAAAGTCTTGAGGGGCACTAGGATAAGCCAACCGCACAAGCCTTTCGACGTCCGCTTCGAATTGTTCGAGGCTTTCACTTTTTAACTGTGCCTGATACATTTGTTGTAGATGTTTATCACCGTAGCGCATCTCCAATCGGTCCACCAGAATTTTGAAATCGTTTTGCTGCATTTCTGGTATACCTTGCAAAACGTAGCGCTATTATCAGGGAGTGGCTTTCTTCATTTCATTCCACCCCTTTGCCTTGGCAGCAGCGTCTAATTGTTTAAGATAAACTGACCAAGAGACCGTCCCATCGAATGTTGGTGGTTTTATTCTCGACATTCTTACACTTCCTTCTTCACTTTTGTTTAATTTTGGGTATTCTTGAACGGTTAGATTGGCCTTCAGTTCGTCTAATTCTATTTGAAACTTTTTGTGTACGGCCCTTACTTCCTTTAATTCTTCTTGAACTTCTACTCTTAATTCCTTTAACTCTTCTTGAACTTCTACTCTTACTTCCTTCAATTCTTCAAAACTTCTACTCTTACTTCCTTTAACTGTTCTTTCGATCCTTCTTGTACTTTCACCAATTTTTGTTTCATTTCTTCTTGTCCTTTCTTTATATCTGATTTCATTTCTGCCATCATTTCTTTCTGCCCTGCCTTCATTTCATCCTTGCTTGCTTTATTTTCTTCCTTCATTTCATCCTTGCCTGCTTTAATTTCTCCCTTCACTTCTTCCTTCATTTCTTTAAGCATATCCATCAAAAATTTCATCTGCTCCTCCATTTTTGCCGCTTGGTTTCTTGTTACTGGCATAAATCCTTACTCCTGACACCAATTGTTACGTAATTTACAATATATCACGTATTTTTCTCAACACTTTTCATTAAATCAATTCGAACACAACAATTCAACAACTATTTCGCTTTTTCTTCTCTTCTTACTTATAGCTGTCACTGTCTTCTATCAAAAACTGTCCAACTGTCCAACGCTGTTCCTTATATAGTATTATGGACGTTTCTAGATGACTCTCGAAACGTCCAGCAACTCTCGAACCTTCTGGAAAGCGTCATAGGTAACTTTCATTCAACTTTCGCAGTCGGCGCATGTCAACGTCATTCAAAACGCCACGTCCGTCACAGTATAATCGCCATGTTTTTGTAAGAGGAAGTCTACCTTTGTGAAAAGACGCCTTTAAAAAAATACGTCATGATAATAAATTTAGCTGGATATCAACAAGACAGTTCTTTTCGTTTAAAGTACCAAACATGATAGCACAAAAATATTGGCCAAAAAAAGTCGATTATTTCTGAGAATAAAGGATAAATAAGTGTTGATTAATTCGCAAAGGTTCCGTACCTTATTCACTATATTATTAGATGTAAAAGTTAACAAAAATACTATGCGTTTTACAGGCAACCACTCGTCCAAGTCCTTTCTTGTAAAAATACTATATAATTTAATTTAATAATTAATTAATTGATAATTATACATTCAGAGAATATTTGCAAAAAAATGTACTTTAGGAATTTAAAATTCATGGTTTCCATATTTTTTGAATTTTTAAACATTCAACGTTCGGTTCAAATTTGCTTAACGAGAAATGTTTTATAGATGTTATTAGTAAATCAAACATTTGACAGATAAACTGCAGTGGTCATTTGTTAAACTTTGGAAAAATTTCCGAAAATTTGAGTTTGTAAAAACCTTCCTTTTCTGATTCTAAATATAATTCCGAAAGTCCTCATCCATATAGGTGCTACTGAAAATGTAACGCGGGGTCAAAGGTAACAAAAGTAGCAGTTACCAATTTTATAATAAATTGTAACTACATACCCTTTTAGGTAAAAAACTACATTACTTTTAAAATGGTTAAATAACTGATGGCATTCAGTTTAACCTGTCGAATGCGAATTAACATTGTAGGTGAATATTTTAAACCCGGCTCTTCCACCCATTCTTTATAGTCTACTAAGGAGAAGGAAAGGAGAAGGAGAAGGAGAAGGAGAAGGAGAAGGAGAAGGAGAAGGAGAAGGAGAAGGAGAAGGAGAAGGAGAAGGAGAAGGAGAAGGAGAAGGAGAAGGAGAAGGAGAAGGAGAAGGAGAAGGAGAAGGAGAAGGAGAAGGAGAAGGAGAAGGAGAAGGAGAAGGAGAAGGAGAAGGAGAAGGAGAAGGAGGGGGAGAAGGAGAAGGAGAAGGAGAAGGAGAAGGAGAAGGAGAAGGAGAAGGAGAAGGAGAAGGAGAAGGAGATAAGAAAGGTAATGAAGAGAGGGAGGTGAAGTTTAGGAACAGATAAAATTATAACCTTAGACCTCGTATAACATATTTAACGGCACATGTGCCTTTCTGAGGAGGCGCAGAAGAGCCAAACTATTCTTTTGATACTGTTTTTTCGTTATAACACGAAATTTCGGCTTGTAGGACATCGTTTTAGTTGGTGCCAGACTCGTATAAGCTCAGAGGGTGGAGTGGAGGCTTAACCTTTACACTCCTGCCTCAACTGGTTTATTCCATTTTTTTCTCTACCCCCAAGCCTCCAACCTCCGCCCCACCTAAAATATCGTTTTTAATGCAAGATAATCACTAGCTCCCCCTTCTACTTGTGTACCCCTCTCCAACTAAGAGTCATCTCGTATACAAAATTACAAATTACCCCGTTCTAAATTTTCAACTTCTATACGAATCCCCCGCCACTTAAAACCCCTTAATAGTGTTATATAAGTCCACCCCTGTCCTCCCCACCCGTTTTCCCGCATTTAGGGTCGGTACCCAGATTACTAAAAACTATTGTTTGCTGATGAGAATGATCCATCGAAAATTTTGCTTTTAAGCTTTTGAATCACAAAAGACATACTTTTGAAAATAATATGACCAATAATAACGTTATTTCTTCGCATACCAGAAAGGTTTTTCCAAATTGCTCCTTATACATTGTAAATACATATATATGCTTAACTACATTCTCTTAAATTTACAATTTATATTGTTACGAGTACTTGCCAATTAAGTTGGTGTGAGCATAATTAATGAACATCTTCCCTGATTACATAAGGAATATTCTCGGCTTTCCTGAAACATCTAGAAAACACCAGCAAAGATCAATGGGAAAACAATTGGAATACTAGACGGCTGTAGAATACCCTAGAAAAAGGCTGAGAAGACTATAAAAGCGGACGAGACACTCACACCGAGTTAGTTGACAGTAAAACAGCTGATGCAAAGCGATCGATAGGCGATACAGGCGAACCATAGAGGCGATAGTGTTCATAGAGAGCGATAGATAGTGTCTACCGGAACGGCGATTAAAAAGAGACTTTTAGTGAAATAAATTGTGCGGACTTGTTCATAACTGTAGTGTAGTCAAATTAATTTTAGTAATTAAATAAACTCGTTGTTTTGTTTTGTTAATTGTGTTTTCTGTGACCAAACACGTCACAATATCTAAAAATTCCTTACTTATTTTCTATGCAAATTACGCCCAACTCATTTCTCTCTCTATATATATATATATATATATATATAGTTATCTGGGCGTATCTCATGCTACCCCTAATACCACTTTGCGATTTGTTGTACAATCCTTCTACTTTACTCCACCCCCACACTTGAACGCCATATAATGGTACCGCCCTAACTATACAGTTCATAAGTCGTATACGTTCTTCCCCATTGTTTCTACCAGTTATTTTCATTACCTCCCCCCTCCCAAGTGGAATTTGCCGCTTTCTGTGATTTTCCTGTATGTTTAAAAACCTAAGTGGTTAAAATCAGTTACGATCCCAATTTCCCCCCACCTTTAAATACACACTTCACAAGTTTTTCTTTTCCCCCAATCCTAAATATCATTATTTTCATCAACATGTCTTTCTGGGGTTTTCAGCGTCTTATCTACTTCTCATGCAATCTCTGCTATTATTACTATACGTCCGCATACTTTAATGCTCTTATTTTAATTTTGCTTATCACCGTGCCCCCCCCCCCCTCTTCTAGGACGGATGTTTCTTTAGCCACTTCCAATTATTTTAGCACCCAATTAAATCAAGAAGTAACAAATGATTTACAACCTGAACCCAAAAATCAAGAATATTCATGATGTCGGAAGAAATGCTAAATACTAATTTAGGAATTACATCGCGAAAGTGTCGCTCGATATAATTTGTAATAGTGACGTGCTCATTCTTATCGATACTATTGACCTACCTATAAAATTGTATTTGTTTTAACTGATAAATATCCATAAACTCACAAATTCAATTTTATTTAATTTAAGTTATCAGGCAAGAAGCAAGCAAAGTATTCATATTTTATTCGTTTTGCAAGGTAAGCTCTTTTATAATATTTTTCAACAAATTAAACTGCATAAAAAATGGAAAACGAGACCATGCTGGATCCGCCACCGCTTTTTGTAATTGTTCTTTTTTTAAGCAAAACTGAACCCTTATCAAGGAATATTGATTGTCTGCAACTACAGCAGAATAGTTTTTTATTTTAATTTAATTGTGATTCTGAAAGTATACATGCACACACAAACTGATGATGGTTTAATAAATAAAACTGTAGATAATATAAACAAATTAATAATTTAACAATCTGCCAGAATTATTTGTAATTTTATACCTACAAACGACAAACAGCATTTTTAAAATTGTAAATTAAACATTGGATGAATCATTTTCATTAATATTAAAAATTATTAATTTCAATAATTAAAATTTGTTTAATAAATTCCTGGTATTTGATGACGTTTATTTATAATAATTAGACAGTCTTCACTTTTCGTAAGTTCTATGCATTTCTACCTCAGAATAGCCATTACATAAGAAAAATCTTGAGACACACTAGAATGATATGTTTCTAGATATTTAATGCAAGTCATTTTTAAATTTAACTAATACCTTAACGTTACCCAATAGGATCCACATTCTTGACCAAAGTTTGGTGAGAGCATTTTTGGTATCTAAAGTATATGTTGCTAACTTTGTAAAAACTATTTCTGGGAATTACTCTTATATTTTTTTATAAATGTTTAATGTGTACCGGTTATTGATCTTAGGAATAGTTGTTTGATATTCATAACTTATTTTAATGAAACAATGCGATTATTAACCTAATAACTTTACCTAATTTTCAGAATGTAAGGAATTAAATAATTTTCACAATTTGGAAATAAACTGCATGGGGTTCCTATGGAACATCAATATCCGTTTTAGTTTCTCTTTGCCTAAACAGCTAACTAAAACTATTAGTTAGTTAGGACTAGTGATGTGCCGGATATCCGTATCCGTATCCGTATCCGCGGATATCCGAGGGAGAAGAGAGGTCCGTATCCGTATCCGTTAGTTTTTGGCGGATCTTTTACGGATTTTTTACCTTATTAATTTTAAATTTGTAGATGAAATATATATATTGTGCCGATCAATATAGATTTAGGCAGTACTGTGTGTATAGATGAGTGCGTGGCGGGTTATTGCCGACAAAAGCGGCAATAAATAAAGCAAAAAATAAATATTAAGAGGGATGCCACCTGCCACATGATTCACCAAGGACAGAACGCACACGACGGCCGAAGAAGACGGTCGTCTTAAATTGATTAGACGCGACCAGATTATTTTAGTTTTAAAATTATTGTGACATTATTATTGCATTATTGGATTTGATGGTGTTTTGTAAACATTTTTCTTAACTGATATACCAAACACAAACCTTATCTGTGCTGCCCAGTGTCACACTAAACTATACGCGGCGGTAAATGTTGCACATGGATCTTTGCAAAGAGACAATCTATTATAAAAGTTAGCTCTTAAAAAGTTTCATAACTGTTTGTCTCTTTCAAAAGGTCGATGTACCTACAATATTTACCGTCGCGTACTCTAAGAAAGTAAAGATCCGTATCCGTATCCGTATTCGTGGATCTTGACACCAAATATCCGTTTTCAGATCCGTATCCGCGGATATACAATTTTAGCGATCCGGCACATCACTAGTTAGGACGTCCGTAATAATACTTCACCGTAAACAAAATTATATATAAATCTCAAAAACAAATAAAGTTTATGATAAAAAAATATTGCATGGGGTTGGAACTTTGTATACGATAACTCACAACCGTAAAGAATACAAAAAAAATAAATGGCAGGTACTCGATTTCTTATTTTTCTGAGGTAAATTCATCAGTATTTTTAAAAAACTATTTCCAGTTATAAAAAAAAGTTGAAAACTTTGTGTTTTTGTTACAGTCCATGTCGTCGTGGTAGTCTTTAAAGTTAAAAAATGCTTTTTTCTTCACGTGTAATAGAGTGGCGTCAGAAAGTTTTTTCGAGTTTTAACAAAGTTATTTTTTTTTTTTTTAATAGGAACCATACAGATTTTTTTTTTCTATTTTGTATATTTTTGAGAGAGTGGCAGAAGGAAATGTAGCCAAAGTATTTGGCATAAAAAAAGGCATTAGGATAATGACGAGGTTTAGAATGGGGAATATAGGGAGTGTAGAATATGTGAAACGAGTAGTCTTAGATGCACGTGTTGGAGGGATGTGTGGAAAGTACTTACAAGTTACGAACAATGTATGAAGATAATTAAGAAGGATGGAAAGGGTTGTTTTTATTGTAATTTGTGTTAAATATAGGTATTTATTTCCTGAATGATTCGGGATTTTATTGAACAACTATTAAACTAGACAACGATATAAACAACCTACAGTACTCTCAGTCTGAAGAAGCCAATGTTTGGCGAATCAATTGTTTATTTGTGAAATAAAATTCTGAAAATCTAAAATTCGTTGTTTTGATGTTAATAATACGACTTCAGACGGCGCGGCGGTACTCATAGTCCTATATATGGAGCTCCAGAAGAAATTGATTGTATAGACAAGTACAGATATTTAAGATTCGTAAAAAGTACACAGAAGAATAACAGAGTACAACTGCCTTGTCTTCCTCCAACATCTGTTTCTGCTTATCAACACTTATATCGTGTATATTATCAAGTGCATGTGTGGCTAGGCAATCAACTGAACCCAGAAGACTGGGGTAGGGAATTAATAAATGACAGTTTGGAGCCCATTCAAACTATACTCCCACCTGCTCCAGAAAAACTTCTCAACACTATTTTTTGCAATTGTAAAAAGGGTTGTAATAAAAATTGCGGCTGTAAAAAGGTTGGATTGTTCTGTTCACCAGTGTGTACCAACTGCCACGGTCAATCGTGCTCTAACATTTCCAAAACAACAGATGAGGATTTTTATGACATCAATGAGGAGACATGATGCATCTCTGTTCTTAGAGCAATTTATAGAAACACAGGAAGAAGATGAAGAAAAAAATGAAGAGGGCATTACCATAGACATGGCATTTGAGGACTATCAATCAGATTAAAATTTTCACAAGATCAACAACAAACTGTTCCACTTTAATCATAAAAGTACTTTTTTTTAATCAATAGGACACCATTTAATAAAACTAAACTACAATTAATTGTGAAGTATACCTCCCGGGGAAACCACGTTAAAAAAATGCGCCTCGTACACTACCTCAATTGTGGTGCGGAAATGTGCGCATGTTATGTAGAATATGACTTCTTCAATCCTTGTCATCGCGATATCTCCGGAATGCTGATCTGTAGAGAAAAAAGTATTGAGGCAATTTTTGTAGATAATTGCATGATCTACAACTTTTGTCTGACCTATTTTTGCGATAATACTTGCCATTTATGAGAAAAATGCGAAAAAGTGATATTTTGAACATTTGACCTTGTGCAATTTTTTTGCACAAGTCGGGGTCGGTGGGAACTTTTGATATTTCTTTTATAATGGTGTACTTGAGACCTCCACCAATTTTTAACTTTATGCGAATTATTGCAAACTGAAATGTCTATTTTGACTGAACTATCATACATAACACAGTAGTTATTAGACACAATCAGCGAGCGATGGGAAATAAATAAAATAAAACCGGCCAAGTGCTAGTCGGACTCGCGCACGAAGGGTTCCGTACCATCTAATATATCAAATTCTCGTGTCACGGTGTTTGTAATTAAATTCCTCCGAAATGGCTCGACCGATTTTCGTGAAATTTTGTGTGCATATCGGTTAGGTCTGCGAATCGGACAACATCTATTTTTCATCCCCCTAAATGTTAAGGGTGGTCCACCCCTAAATTGTTTTTTTATTTTTTTAGACAAAATGTTTTGTTTTTATTTTTTTATGATACAGCATACAAAAATACATATAACCCTTAATTTTTACCCCTCTACGATCAACCCCAATTTTTTAATAGCGATATTAGTACTGTAATAATCTTCAACTCTCAGTGGTCGATAACTGATCAATTATTATCAATCGATTAGCCATCCTCGCAAGGCGTCTACTGATGTCACTACTCACCCAGCGAATAACACACGGAGTGGGGATGAGAATGAAGCAGATTTTTTTAGAATGTTACAGGGAGGTCAAATATGTTCTAAGAAGTAAAAGAATGTTTTATTATAACATTTCAGAATGATTTGGTAATGCTCAAGAATGTTCCAGAATCTTAAAGATCATTGAAGAATGTTTCAGAATGTTAAAAAAAGTTAGAAAATGTTTTGAATCATTATGGGATGTTCTGGATAGTTCTAAATTCGCGAATATTCTAGAATGTTCCATCAAAGATGTGTAATATATTCTTACCCGAGCAACGCCGGGTATTGCTGCTAGTTTATTTATAAATATTTTGTGCATTTGCATGTCATTTCAGATTGTTTAAGCCTCACATTAGGGAATCTGTAGGTTCCTGTCAGACATAGAAGTTGGGGTGAAGACCGCTAGTACCTAACCTAACACTCTCAGGAAACCAGAAGTTATTAAGATTACACAACAAAGCCAATACTAGCAGAAAAACCGATTTGTACCAGTCATCCCAGTACCTTATTAAGCCTTAAGCTGTGTTTACAAAAAATTACAAGCGTTTATGAGGGTTCCCTGTTTCAGAACTCCAGCCGAAATGAGAATGAGGATGGAGTTGGACGAAATTTAAGGATGCAGATGGGAATGGGGATTGGGGTGAAAATGGGAATAATAGGAGTTGAAGGTAAGACTATAAATGGGATTGTAGGGAGAACCTTCGTTGGGGATTGGGGCTAAGAATGGGGTGAACATAAGGTTGGGAGTTGAGGGAGAGGATAAAGATGGGGGTTTGAGTGAGGGGTTCTGTATCACTAGATTTTTACAGGGAAAGAAGGGTGAAGAAGGCGGAGAATAGAACATACCCCCTCCTCCTTAGAAAGGGTTTTTTTGACGTTTTTATCACTTTCCTAATATTTTTTTAAATTCGATTCGATTCGAATGGGGGTGGAAAGAAAGGAGGAAACCTTTACACACCTTAACCTAATTAAAATATCACAAACGGAATGAAACGTCAACTTAACCCGTCTAAACTTAGGTGAGTAATATCTATGAGAAGAGATGATTAGTACAACACAGCGGCAGTGCATGAGTCCGATACGGGGGGGAGGGGGTTAAATTTAAAAAATGCACCTTAATATGAGGGGGATGAGATTTAAGGATATTTAACTGGGTATTCTTATGAATAGTACCTATGTTAATGTTGATATTTATTTTTCTCTAAATTGTACAAATAATTTTATAGGTATGCGTTTTCTTAGGTATGGAAACAAAATCACCTGCAATTTTAACTACACCACAATGCCCCTTAAAGTACCCTACTTTACCCCCATATATGGACATAGCGGAGCAGCTACCATTTTATATTTATATATTAATATATCATAGAGTTACTATCGAAATCGAGAAAAATATACCCATAATCATTCGCAATGCGTTAAACCATGATATCGAGTTAAATGTTTGTTAAAAAAATTTTTTGGTAAAGGTTGAATACTAAGCAGTAAGCACCATATTATATTAGCTATATTATCCCTATCCCTCTCCACTTCCGCCGCTCTGTCCGATGGTCATCTCATATAGATACGTAATTGGATTTTACCCCTTTTTTAAATATCAACCCCACCCCTGTGCTTTTACAAGTGCACCGCTAACTAATAACATTTGAATAGCATTCTACTAGTCGACCCTCATTCCTCCACTCGTTTATCCCCCATTACCAATATTTACACCATGGAGGTTAAAAAGAAGGAGATCGGTCGCTACGTGCTAAAGCCAGCTAAAGCATTAGCCCGCCTGTCCCTGAAAATTAGACTACAGGAAAAAGCACAGTTACACTGGTGCTGACGCACATGCGCTCTTGACAGACGAATAGCGCGCAAACTGACATAGCTCGCCCGCGCTTTCAAAACTTCTACCTATGCTTCTAACTGTTTCTAGCCTCAAATTATATAGGATTCTGAGCGAGCGATTTATGAGATTTGTTTGGTGAAATGCATATACATTTGTACAATATTCCAGTAAAAATACAGAAGCAAGAATTTTTTGTTATTCAAAGTAAAAATTAATTTAATTATTGTTACAAGAATAAAAATTTATCCATATTGGTATTGTGTTGGCATTATAATTTTCAATTAAAATTTTATCTACTATCAATTTATTGATGTAGGTAATGGTGAAGGTACCTATATGTAGATAACAGTGATGGTGTAGGTATGTCTTTAAAATGTATATAATTTTAATAAAAAAAGCTAAAGTAATTATTTTTTAATGAAAACATAATTTCTAACAAAAACGTTTGTTTTTTTTTTCTCAGGTTTTATAGTTTTATTGTAATACATAACATTAACGCAAAAAAAATAATTAAAGACAAAGTGTAGGCTATACAAATAATTAGTATAAAACTAGGTATAACTTTTGTAACAATTATTCTTTTCTATAAAGGCTTCCGATGACAAGACCTGATGTTTTTGTTAGAAATTATGTTTTCATTAAAAAATAATTACTTTAGCTTCTATTTAGACGGACTTTTTATTTTTTTATTAAAATTATATACATATTAAAAACATACCTACACCATCACCATTATCTACATATACCTTCACCATTACCTTTATGGATAAATTTTTATTCTTGTAACAATAATTAAATTAAACCTCACAAATCCTGAGTCTGGAAACAAAATGAAGTAGAAGGGACTTTTACTTTGAATAACAAAAAATTAAATGTACTCTTGAACGTTTTTTAGTAGGAAAGTATTCTTGCTTTTCAATTTTTCCTGGAATATTGCACAAATGCACATACATTTCACCAAACAAATCTCATAAATCGCTCGCTCAGAATCCCATATTATTTCAGGCTAGAAGCAGTTAGAAGCATAGGTAGAAGTTTTGAAAGCGCGCGCTGGCTATGTCAGTTTGCGCGCTATTCGTCTTTCAAGAGCGCATGTGCGTCAGCACCAATGTAACTGTGCTTTTTCCTGTAGTCTCTGAAAATTTGTAGAATTTATAAATTCATTTTTCAGCCACCAGCCGCGCTGCCGTCAGCAAATAGTAGCTGTATTAAACGTTGATTGGATCATTTCAAATTAGCGCACAACAGCCCGCTTTTATTGGGACAACTGAGCGATCGCAGCGCCTCACTTATTTTGTCCATATTTCTGGGACCCTATTTTCTACAGCGATCGTTCTCCTTCTCTCTAACCTCCGTGATTTAAACATTGAGGGGGTATAACTATCTTTTGGGGGGTGGCCGCCGCAAATTTTCATTTGGATGTTAAGGACAGTCCACTCACTACCACTTCCACCAATTCCCTATTCCCGGAGGTCTAAGGGTAGCGGTTAAATAAAGCTTGGCGACCCAACATATTCTTATATAACACATTTAAGCATTTACTTAGATATTAATATATTTAATGAATCTTATAAGTAGTTTAATTTTTGTACTGGAAGTGACGTCGTATTGTTACATGTTATAGTTCATATTCCAAAAGAATACATAAATAATAAACATCTGTGAGATACCTTGCTAGAATTTTTCTCTGTAAGTGCGCACGGAATCCAATGAACTCCATGAACATTAGGAATGAGCAATTAATGTTTACCTCTTGTTTAAAAATTAGTTACTATTAGAACTTGGCCTAGGTAGCTGTCAATTGAGTTATAAGCGCAATTTAATAAATATTTTTTTAAGTCCTATCTTTAATTTGGAAGCATAATTTGTTTTCAATTTTTTCATACCTACGTTAAGAAACAATGGTCTTTACGACTTACGACGGCACCTAATTTGTCACTATACAGCTGTAAATTGTGAGCAAGTTCAAATTACTTGCTCAGTTATTAGGTACTAGTTAAATCCGGCCACACTTTGCTTACTATATTACATTTCAAAATCTTACTATTTCAGAAAAAAAATTAAGAATCCCATTATAACACTTTTATTTATTATTAATTTTTAAATTTGGCTCTACAACAACGCTATTGGTAATGCAGACAGACTCAGGTAAATAATCATATTAGTTCAATATTACAGTAAGAATACAGTTTAATGATAAAAATAATTAATCAAAATAATAATTATTACATCGTCTACAGTACAGCAGCCTAATAGCTCTCATATTTTTTGTTTATATAAATACAAAGCACAGTTACTATTATTATTGAGGGCCGTTGAAATAGCTGGTCGCGTTAGGAAAGCGCTCAGGAGTAAAGTCTGAGTTATCTCTTAATCCTGCTCTCACATTACTTCGTAATAACTCTCTATACGCTGACTGAATATTTATATCGGACCCTGCACCTTGTGCTACCACCTCTAAAGGAGCAACTGAAGCCAAACCAGTTGCTGTTACTGCTCTGCGTACACTCTCTACGAAAGCAAAATCAGTATTATGAAAACAAAGGATCTAGCAAGATAATAAAATGGCCCAGGCCTTTGTGCAACAAAAAAATAGTACATATTACGTTCATTATGAAAAATACAGCTCCCCACAAAATTTCAGACCTTTACCTTAAAAACTATCCTCAAAATAAATTCATATTTTTCATTATTTTAACTTTTGACATAGAGTAATGCATTTCTTTAAGGTTTTTCCAATATCTACAAATATTGTTTTTTATTTTTAGCGCACAGTGTAAATTTCTTACAATTTTAAATTTTCAAATTCAAAATGATCAAATTTTAATTGCTAGTTTTTTCCTGAAGTATAGTCTACAATATTATAATTTATTGACAAACACAGGATTTGTGACATGACGTTAAAGTGTTTCTAATGCATTTTGGTACCCTGAAATCAAAACTAAAAACAGTTTTTTTTTTCTATCACCTATAATTACCCTATAACATCCATCCACAATGAAATAAACATTACTTTTTACCGAAAATAACTAACTAACTTCACACTATGTCGAAAAGTAACACAGTAGTTAAAATATTGAAAAAATAAAACGATTAATTTTTCTTTGTTTTTAAAGTAGGTGTCTGAAATTTTTGTGGGGGTACTTTAATTTTTTATGATAAACATACAATTCTCTTTATTGCAGAACGGCACATTCACCATATTATTCAAGTAGACTTATTATAGTATCCCATTAAAACATTTTAAGTAACATACCTGAAATCACCTGAGACAGACTACCTCGCGGTTTAGCTGCTGTCACAATCTTTCTTCGCTTACTAGGCATTCCCGACAAATAAGCATCACTGAAAGGAGCTTGAGAATTTTGTCTGCGTTGTCTCTGGGCATCGCGAGCTATTATTGGAACCCAATCCTTAAAAAATCAACAGAATATATGCAAATTTTTAACCTACATATTTTTTACATCACAACTTACAGCTGGTACGTCATTATGCCACGCTTCTGATCCTAACACAACAGTAGGAAGTGGTTCTCCATCATTTTCCCTATCCTCAAGATTTATCGCAGAAGATGACGTAATTTCTGTGGAACCGCTTGCTCCTCCATTACTGTCATTTCGATCGTCTTCGTCCACTTGCATAGCCTACAAATATTTCGTTATAAATCTAATTATCAATTCATCTGTGCCCCACGTAAAATTCATCCATGCATTCTACGGGGAGCAAACCTTAAAGAATTTTAATTTAAACGATTTATTTATCAAAATTCTAAAATCACGCTTTCTAGATTTTGATGAATAACAAAGAACATTTTGGCTTTTCTTTTTGAAAAAATTAGTTACAAATTGACAACTGCGCTATTATTTAAATGTATTATTAATCAAAAGACAATGACACATTAATAGGAAAAAACATTCACATCTAATTGTAATATTTGAATACTTGCTTATTGTAATTCCTACCTAAGATATTGACTCCGATAATATTTGTATGTATACTTACTTCTTGCTGATCATTTTGCGCAATGGCAACAACATTAGAAGTCACAGCATCAATCTTACGAACTATATATGGTTGTAGAACACTATCAGGAACGCCGAGATTAGACAAGAATTGCCTCATCTGTGTTCTAGTCGTCATAATGGTCCATTGTTGAATTTCTCTTGGTATACCTCTCGTGTGATGAGCCTATACCAAACGTAATTATAAAAAATCCACAAAAAATCACCAATATGATCTATATCTTACAACTATAGAATCCAAAACAACTTCAACTCCAGGTTGTCCGTTCCTACTAGCACGCAAAATCAAAGCGCCAAATTGTTTTGAAGTTATCAGGCACTGATCGACAAGCATTCTAAGAGAATTAGGGCTTCGTGATGTGGCCAGAGAAATTATATTTGGCAGACGGGCACGAAATAATGATTGAGCAGACCTTACTAAATCGATATCATCACGCGTTGGTAATGCACTCTAAAGAAATAAAAATTATTTCGTTTCTATTTTATATTCCAAATAAATAAACTCACAAGATGGTCAAATAAAGGTTCCATCTCTGACAAAATTCGATTAACGCCTCTGTCAATTGCCACACTAGAACAAGATCCATTCATGACACGAACTAAGAAAAAGTTTCGTATAGAAGAACGAATGCGCATCCAAGGCTCAAGACGACCATTTGTCAATTGTATTAAGTCTCTGAAATAAATAATAACTATAATGACTTAAAAGTTTAAAACACACCTTGTTGACTACTAACCCGACAGTTAAATGACGTGACAACAAATTAATAAGATCTGAGAAAAAGTTTTCTCCTTCAGAAACGTTACTTTCAGGAAACAGACGGAGCAAGTCTGCAATTGTAGGACCGGAAGAATTAGGGTCAGAAAAATTCTGAAAACAATTACATTATTAAACAATTAAATGGTTTACTACTAATGACTGTAAGACACACAACTTTCATTAGATGACCTTTGATTCAGCAATCAATATTTCATGTTACTTATAGTATTGAAAATTTTCTTTGTTTAATAAATATAAACTAAATGAAAACATACCCTGCTATAGACAGAAAATATATTTTTTATAATTTCAATAGCTTTATCTCGATTTACTACTTACAATATTTTGCAAATGGGGCATAAACGTTTGCTGCAATTGAAACGGCAAACTATTTAAAGCAGCAGCCGCCCCTTGTCCTAGACCATCTCCGGCACTTTGTGCTGCATTTCCAGTCGCTCCACTTTCGGGTGGTGTAGCTTGTGGTACATTAGCAGTAGTTCTTTGTTGTTGCTGCGCCTGGGGTTGTTGTTGCGCTTGCCGGCCATAGATGGTATGTATTGAATTAACTATGCCCTGCAATATATTCATGATGGTATTATTAACTGGATATATTGGAGTGCCCCCATTATCTCTGTCAGTTCCAGTTCCTCCACTTTGTAAGTTTTGACCACTAGAAGCTGCAGCGGAGTTGTCCTGTCGTACATTACTTGACTGGAATCGCCTCCAAGGAACTACGTGATGTGAATTACATGGCAAATAAGGATCAAATCCCTGTATGGCATGTTGTGCGAGATGTACGTGTGGACGCGAAGTAGATCTTGTATGAGTAGATGTCGTGGGATTAGTTTGAGTGTTACCTCGAGCTTGAGAATTCTGAGTTGTGGCAACTGAGGATCCCAAGTTTGAAGTTGTTTGTGTACTGGTCGCCGAATCAATTTGTTCGGTTGGTGGAGCAGACGGGGCAGTAGTCGACGTTGAAGATGACGTTAAATTTGATACATTAGATTGGGTAGACTGAGCTCCTCTGTTGACTAACTGACCAGCCATATGCCATATAGAATTCAAAATATCTGATGGTGGACCTTGAAAGGCGTTCTGCAGAACTGCAAATTTAATATGATTAAATAAAACTAAATATAATAAAATAAAGAACTAACGTTCGTTAGCTTGACCGCCTCCAACAAATGTTGTCTCCATTGAATCGATTGTGATACTCCCTGGAGTAACTTCCATAAATACTTCCATATTGGGATCGTTATGAAAACCTGGTATAGTAAATGTAGCCCCTTGAAGTCCCCCATGAGCACTAGATGTTGTTGATGAAGCAGTTGTAGTAGAGGGAACACCGGCTATGAACAGTTTAAATATTGAATATTCTTAGGCAAAACTATGCATGCATGCAAAATAGTGTACGAATTATGCATATATGTGTACGTTTACTGTAAAACATAGAAACTAACTTGAACTACTCACTTGAAAGGCAGTTGTATACTATTAATGCAAACTAATTTTTACAAAATCTGTAAGTTAGGCAAACAATCAGATGATAGATAAAGAATTACAAACGGTGGTCCCAATTGACATTATTATATCTATTTTAGAGCAACTCAAGGATGTTTATTGTAATGTTTTTTTGTACCTATTAAAAATGTATTAAAAAACTGACAGTTCGGTGATACTTTAAAATAAGTACTGTAAAATTTTTGTGAGCCTCGCTTTAAAATAACAAAAAACGATTTCTTATGTAATGATTGTTAAGAGTTGAAAATTTCAGAATGTTAATTTTTTCATGTGTGTAAATTGCCGATTAATTATTTTCCAGAAGTAATTTTCTCTAGATCGTTTCAAGTTATGAAATTAAAGAATCACTTTTAAATGTTTCAGAATAATTTATTACAACTCTACAATTGTTTCGGTATAATTATACCTTTCTCAAGAGTAATTTTAGTAAAATTTTGTTTACTCTTGAGAAAGGTACAATTATACCGAAACAATTGTAGAGTTGTAATAAATTATTCTGAAACATTTAAAAGTGATACTTTAAACTTAATTTACGTATTATTAAAAAATGTTTCATAAAAATCCGACGAATATAACAATTGATAATTTTTAATTACTGGTTACAATATCCTTTACTATCATGGTTCTCACCTGTTACTGGAGTTGCAGTTTCTGTAGAATTAGTGGTTTGTTCTTGCGCTGAATTATTGGAAGATGTTACATTACTTGTTGGTGTATGCACAGGTAAATTAGGGATGTTATTGTTATTATTATTATTACTTCGTGGTAAAGTTAAGCTTAGCCTTGGACTAGAAAGGCTCCTTATTAGCCTTGGACTAGAAAGGCTCCTTATTTCAACGGGAATAGTCTGAACTCGCATACTTGTTGGGCCCGGAAACATAGGAAATCCAACAACAGTTGGTTGCAAGACAGATGACGATGCTAATGGCTCATTACCTCC
The DNA here is from genome assembly GCA_029378335.1 of Agrilus mali. Taxonomy (NCBI): domain Eukaryota; kingdom Metazoa; phylum Arthropoda; class Insecta; order Coleoptera; family Buprestidae; genus Agrilus; species Agrilus mali. The sequence goes on from CM055659.1 coordinate 15,135,088, forward strand.
TGAAGTGGTGGTAGAAGAGGAAAGAATGTCGCGGTTCACAGTGTTAGTTTCTTGCTAGAATTGTGACATACATTTTAAAAGTAGCATGAATAATACTACTGTTAATATTACGTACCTGATTAGTACTTGTAGCAGAATTAGAAGTTTGAGATGTTTGGCTTCTAGATGTATTATTAGTACTATCAGGTGAAATATTTATTTGAGCCTATAAAAATAAAGGTGTAAGAAAAACACAAATACAATGATTAATAAATAAATAAATACTTCAACTTGAATAGGAATGCCAGCTTGTACCACTGTAGGATGTTGAATTACCACAGGTCTACAAAGCAGAGGACGTGGTGGAGGAGTCCTGACACGAACTATAATGTCACTTAATGAGTGATAAGCATGACCAAGAAAATGCAAAACCTCTGAAACGCGATTAACAAACGCTTGTGTTTGACGAGTATTCTAAAAATAAAACCCAGAAAACATATAAATTATAAAATACCGTTCTAAACAATTACCTCTTCTAATACAGCTGGATCATTACGCATAAACTCAATATAACGCTCCATATAAGGAGCAAATCGTGTTTGAAATGCAGTCATATTTTCAAGCAATTCTGCAAACTCCGATGTTCTAAGCACATTCCTTAAATAAGAAATAATCAAGTTTAGCTAAGTTTTACAATACCTAATCAATATCGTACTCAGTTCTGTTTGTAGGGGGAGTTCCAGAAGAAGTACCAGCTCCACTTTGTGAAGCTTCAGTTCCTTGAACTCTTGTAGTATCAGATGCTTCTGTGGTTGTATCCATTGCAGTAGTAGGCTCTGAAAGATTTTCAATTGAATTGGCCAGGGGGCTAACACCTCCAGGGGTTGATGATATTGATCTTGCTCGGGGCGATCCTGTATCATCAACACCCAAATGATTTCTTTCTGTAGTTGTCTCTTGCTGGTTTGCTAAACCCTCCTGGAGAAAAACTGGTTGAGCAGATGTTCCCAATGGCCTAAAATTTATATAACTTAAATCATTAAAAGAAATACAAATAAATGCATTTAAACTAACACTGCACCCGCACTAATTAAGTTATTATGAACTGCAGACAGTACATCATCCATAGGGTCAGTTGGAACTAAAACACGAGCTTCAAATACAGGAGTTACTTCTTCCTGTTGTTCTTCTTGTGATGGTTGTTCAGGATTTTGAGGATTATCCAAAGCATTAAGTACTAATGTAGCACGACGTAGCATTCTAATAGATAATAAACTATTAGCATCAATATCGATTATTACAAAACAATAGATAAAAGTTTAACTTTGTAGCCAATTTTTTTTTATTTCTTATATATTTATGTATATATGAACCAGATATTGAAAACCACAAAAACATGAAAAAAGTTACCACACTTCATATATTTTCGACTATTTACAATTATTTGATTGCTTCAGATTATAAAGTTACAGTTACAGTATGAACAAATAATGGATTTATTTTTGTTTAATAGTTTGTTGGGCTGGCTGGATTTAGAACTGGTATTCAGAATAGTCATTTAGAATTGTAACCATTGTACCATTAATGTTCTATCAAAATGTTCAATTTATCTATATAATGTAAAGTTTTATATATTTATTGTAAAACTGGTGCAATTTATATTTTTCAACTTATTGTGAATCATGAGCTCTAGAGTATATGAATATATGGTAAAAAAAAAACTAACAAATTAGTACTAAACAAAATACCTTCTTGCAACATTCAACCTGCTAGCAGATAAACTATGTGGTGATAAGGGCAAAACAACATTCTGTGGATCAAGTAAAGAAGAAGGAATTGCCATTGAGCCAAAATATATTGCATTTCCATGTTCAGGACCTCTAAAATGTCTTCGGTGAGGTGGAGGTGTAGCTGGTCTAGATCTTTGATTATTAGAAGGAGGTGCACGTTGAACCAAATGTACAACTTTACCATTAACATCTAAATATATAAAATAAAATTAAAACTGTTTACTTACTACGTATACCTCTGCAAGTTTAAGTTACAAGGCAGTATATAATATACCACTGTTTGTATACTGCTGGATTAATAAATTGAAATTGAAAATTCTGTAATATATTACCATAATCATTTAATTTGGATTCATCTTGTAGTACTCTTCCGCAATATATTATCCGTTGAGTATCTGCTGGAATGTTTACAGTGTCAGCAATTTTCTCTTTAAATTGAGCAACTGTAATCTAAAAGGGGATAAATAATTACTATGAGAAACAAGTATTTTATATTTAAGTACTTACATCATCGTCAACTGTAAACGAATGATTTTGAGAATCCAATGTTTTAACTGTCAGCTCTATCATTGTTGTGGGAAAACGTCTCTGAGATTTTATACAAATTATTAACTAGAGCTATTTTTTTACGAGGAATTATATTTTGTCAACGAAGTGTCAACAATAAACATTTAAGAATTTTTTAAACCGATAAAAGCAACTTTGTTATGGGAATGAATAACAAAATGGTGATACATCGTTTCGGTTATTTTCACATTTTTTTTTGCCAACCATTGCCTTACTTTGCAAAATACAAACTTAATGTACTAATGCTTCTTCACCGGAAAAAAAAACATTAATAAAAATTAATAGTTTATTATCCACTGTCTAATATATTTTTGCAAATTATTAGACGTTTATAAATAATAAAACTAATATGTCGCACTAGCACTTTTTACAATTAGAATTAGGATTTTGGATTAGAATTATTTTTGGATATGGACAAATGGTTTGGACATGGACATTGGAAGAACAACCATAGAAACTAATAAGAAAAGCTTGACGTATGTGTCTTGAAACACATTTACGGTACACAAAATTAAAAATTTTTGTATTGCATTTTGTGATTTACTCAGTTAATTCATTCAAGATTTTGTTATTAAATTTATTTATTAATCAAATTAGCAAAGCAAGCGAGATGTTTATTAAGAATCTGTAGATTATGTTGGCAACATTGTAATATTTGAAGCCAACTTAAAAAGATTACAGGAGGCTATTTTATTTTAAACTGTGCTAACGCTAATTTAGCACTTAGTACATTTAGGACCTGGGCTCTATACTGAATCAGAACAATTTTTTTTTGACACAGTCTACATCCAGTCTAAGGTCTACATTTTATGAACAGAAGGACATTGGCAGATTGGCAGGATTGGCATTATTAGCATCATATTAGCATTACCTACCATTTGGGCACGAAATTATATTTGTAAGGTTGCAGTGGGTACGGATAACATGAACGAAATGTGTATTGGCAAATCTCAAATCTTAATTTATTATGCTTTCTGTATCTGTTTGTTCTTCATGTAAATGAATTTAGGAGATTTCGTATCCGGAATTTGTGCTAATTGCTAACATTTAATAATTGTTATTATTATTATTTATGATTATAGGAGAGGACATGACAGTTTTGCTATTATTACTGACAGTTTTAACCCTAGTTTTAACAGTGCCTGTCAGTGGTCAGTGCCTGTAGAGCTGCTTGTGTAGAGCATAAATAACACGTCTACAAATTTGCAAAGTGAGTTACACTTTGATGTTTTTATTGGGGTCGGACTTTTTATTCGCCGAAACTGAAGGACCTTCATTTTAAGTGTTGTTTTTAAAAACTAGTCGAAGGAATATAGTTTAGAATCTATTTTTTTTATTGTAATATGGCAAGCCCCAGAACAAGAAGACTTCTTCAGGAACTGAAACCTCACAACGAAAATGATGTACAAAACTCTAACTGAAAGAGTGTACTTCTTTTAAACTATGTGTTTTAATTTTTAGAAGTGCTTTGAATGTGGAGCCCATAATCCTCAATGGGTATCTGTAACATATGGTATTTGGATCTGTTTGGAATGCTCTGGGAAACATAGGGGCCTGGGAGTCCATTTGTCTTTTGTTAGATCCGTGACAATGGATAAGTGGAAAGATATTGAGCTGGAGAAGATGAAAGTAGGTGGTAATCGTAATGCTAGAGTATTTTTTGAGTCGCAATCGGATTATGATGATAACATGAGTATTCAACAGAAATATAATACAAAAGCTGCTGCATTATATAGAGATAAGGTAAGTTGTAATAAGAATTAACTAACTGAAAATGGCAAAAATTAATAGAAATTTTTAAGATTTCAACTTTAGCACAAGGTAAATCATGGGATGAAAAAAAATCGCCAGCTCAAAATCATAGCATAAATTCAAGTAATTTTAATGATTATAGTAGTGGTTATAACAGCAATTATTATAGTTCTTCAAATTCTTATCAGTCATGCAATGAATCTTATCAAGGTAATAGTTATCAAAACTACAACTCTACTGAATTTAAAGATCAAAAAGAAGCATTCTTTAATCGTTTACAAAATGAAAATGCATCTAGAAGAGAGTAAGTAAAGTGCAAGCTATGTTGATATTAGTGCTAATGAATTTTTTGTGTTACAAATATAGTGATTTGCCACCAAGTCAAGGAGGAAAGTACACTGGTTTTGGTTATACCAAAGAAGCCCCTCCAAGAAGTCAGTCTCAAGAATTTGTAGATACTGCTTTATCATCACTAGCAAATGTAATCATTTTTATGACTTAATTGCTATGAAATATCCATGCTCTTATTTAAAAAAAATATATAAACATTAAACACAGTAAAACAAAACACAAAGTTTTAGTTACAAAAATTTTTATTAATTGTAATCCACAATAATTATTTCGCCACACAGTGGCTTCTTCAGGTGGAAGAGATGTAAATTAAAATTAACTACAAACAGACTTATATAGGTACTAAAATTAACAAAGAGGAAGGGATGAAAATTAAACAGTTGAATGTTAAAAATTTAAGTTAAGTAAGGGAGATTTGTTTAAGTCTAATTGGTCGTTTAAAATACGGCCTTTCCACCTGAAGAAGCCACTGTGTGGTGAAATAATTATTGTGGATTACAATTAATAAAATTTTTTGTAACTAAAACTTTGTGTTTTGCTTTACTGTGTTTAATCATGGAGTTACAAATAATAGAAGCCTCATCGATTCAATATATAAACATACTTTTTGTATGGAGTGCCTCAACCCATTTTAATTAATATATATACAATAAGAATTAAACTGGGGTGGGACATCCTATATGATACTCTGGGTGTCAAAAGGGATATATTTTTATTAAATGTTTAGTCTTGTAAAACAATAATTGTTGCCGATTTATTTGAAAATACCGAGTAAAACATGCCATAGCTTTTTGAATTTTTGTTTCAATTAAAGTGTTATATTGATAAAACATTTTGTATTCAATACACCACACAATCTTTTTTTATATAAATGTGTTTAAAAATGATTAGCTTGAAAGGTAGTGATATTTCCAACTAAAAATAAAATTTAATAAATATATAATTCCAGTTTCTAACACTTTTTATGAATCCAGGGCTGGTCTTTGTTTTCATCTGCTGCATCAAAAGTAGCTAGCAAGGCCTCAGAAAACGCCATTAGATATGGGGGATTAGCATCACAGAAGGTAGCTGATATAAGTGTACAAGTTGGTGAAAAGGTATTTTCTGTTTGTTTTTGATTTTTGATCAGTTTTTGAATTTTCTTTTTTATTTATTTTATTTTGAATTTATTTTATTAGGTAAAGGGCGGTACAATATTAGAAGACGTGGGATCTCAAGTAACAACTCTTGCAAATAAGGTTTGTCAATCATTTTTGTGGTACATATAATTTCAATCTGGTCCAACAACTAACAAAACGTTAACTCGTTTTATTTTGTTATTATTAGAAACCAAATCATTGAAGAACTGGTACTGTTAATGTAAAAAATAGAATGTAGAACAATAAAATGAATGTAGTATTGCCTGACATGTGAGCAATTTTTGTATTTATTTAAAAGTGAAAGTTATTCCACTAATTTCTGAATTTATTTAATTAATATTCGTTATAAAATTATCATTTTGTAAAATGTTAAGTTACGAAAACCGAATAAGGGGTTGATAAAGAAATAAGAGTTTTTCCTCAATTATCCGATATATAGATTTAGGGTATCGTACAAAAAGTTTATGCACTTAAAATTGTTTCTTTTACACCTAATAAATTTATATCTGCAATATTTTTAAGTATGCACTAAAACACTAACACTCGGTATATTATTAGGTCATTATATATTTCTTCTTGTTCTATTCAGTTTAATTTATTATTGTATGTTTTTTTAATATACCTTTATTTTATTAATTTTTATTGCTTAATTTAGTTTAAAGCTATAACATTATTGTTTTCCAGTAATATCCCTCCTAATTGTATTAATTTTGCTAGATGGGAGAGCTTGGTAGAAAAGGATGGCAAGAAGTAACTGGAAATAATAGTACCAATCGTCCAGGAGGTGACTATTACTCTGGAGGATTTGGGGCACAAGGGGGTATATTGCCAGGAGAAAAATCTTCCTTAGTCAACAGTGGTAGTGGATCTGCTCGAGGAGACGAAGATTGGAGTTGGAGCAGTCAACAAGGATCCAAGTAAGTACTTCCGAAATATTATGTTTACTTATTTAATAAGGCAAAAGTATTACACTTACAGTTTAATATATGTATTATTTTATTTATTAATTTATTATTGGATGGGCAGAGCCCAGTTTTATTACATTCATTACATTTCATTTTTAATTAATATAATTAGATGTAAGCTGAACTAGTATCTAAGAACTTTTTTAAGTTCACTTTGGTCATAAAGATAGCATCTGGTAGAGGTTGATTCCACTTACCGATCAAATGAAATAATTTAATAAATGTTTCTACAAAATAATAAAATAAACCAATTGTAAAAAGTAATTATTGGTTTTGTGATATATGCATGAGATAGTAATTAAAAGGGATTACATAGTAAAATCATTTTCACATATTATTTCATTAATATGTTGATTGTTTCACCAAACACTAGCTTCCTCAAAAATTATTACATACTACTACCTGCAAAAGTAGTAATTTCAATAAAATCAATTTTTTATTTTATTATTTTGGCCTAATGAATATTTATGTAAAGATAGAAACTGTTACTACTAGTATGCGAGGTATTTCTGAAATAAGTGCTAAGCTTTGGAACTACATGCAATAAGCAATCGCATGGTGATAATAGGAGAAAAAATGTTTTAAAAAAACACATCAAATTACAATTCTAATCCGGTCTTGGGTATGATTTGGCAACTTAGGTGTATTAGATTTAAAGTAAACTTAATAGTGCCGACTGAAGTAAACATCAAAAGCTTATTATCGCTTATTACATGCCGTCTTATAACAGACGAGTTATTAGTTCCAGGAACACCACACACACACACACCAAAAAGTTCGGTATCATTTATTGGTCGAAACCACCGACACAAATCCGCCCACGATTGAGAATCAATTTCCTGGCGAGGGTTGCACTTGCTGCAAATGTTAAGAATGCAACGACTTTTACTTTAAAAGCCACACTGTTACATAAGAGGTGCCAGTGGCCCATACTATAATACTTTGAGGGTTGTCTTTTATGAAATCAAAGGTTTCGTCTCCAACAGTGGTGATATGATACGCTACATTACCGGTCTTTTGCAATTTCTCTATTGCATTTGAAATAATTCGAATAATAATAATAATAATCTACATTGAGATACACAAGTATAACGTCATACACTTCTGCCATAGTAAACACCGTTGTAACAACAATGACTTATTGTTCTACATTGATACATGATACCCTGCCTGTTAACTAATACTGTTAATTAACAGCTGAATGCAGCATTGCTGTTGTCATATCTCTCTAAGTGATTTACCAGGACCGGGCTGGCTCTTACCTGTATTTTCAATTGCATTTTTCTAGAAAACTAAACTTCCGGACCTGCAAACATTTACTTAATTCTTTTATAGTGTTTATCACCTCGTTCAAGCTCCGCACTTATTTCAGAAACACCCTTTATATTAAATAATAGATATATTATTTTGATATATCATCAAGACATAACTTACAGAGTTTCTAGTCCAAGAAGTCCTAATCAAAACTGGGAAAATAACTGCAGCAGTTGGGGTGGTGGCTATCAATCGGAATCATTAGGTTATCAATCAAATTCGGGAAACAATAGTTTAAATAATTTTAGTATTTCTTCCACGGCTACTGTTTCCGAGAAGAAGAACGTTCGCAAAGAGAAAATATCCGAAAAGAAATCCGGCTGGGAAGAAAAGTGGGGTGACGATGACCTTTGGGACAATCTAAACAAGTAAATTAATTTAACTTTTATAAGAATTTTACGTCAATTTATTTAGTTTAATTATGTATATTTTTAAACATTCTTATAAGAATACTAAGTATATCTATTTCTTTATTGAGATTATTTATTCAAGAAAATAAATGTTTCTAAATAATATTTTCACAAATTAGAAAAATTATTGAGAAAGAAATTTAATCAAACTTCCACAATTTGAATAGTCAGTATAAAACTAAAATAAGTAAAAGTAAGTACATTCTTTTTAACTTAATGTGTACATATTATCCATTAGGGAATTATTATTTTCAATTTTATTTATTGAGAAACGTGCGTGAGTATGAAAACGTACGATTTGCAAAAATTCGACCAGTTTTCTTTATTGTATTATTTTGTATGTTTGGTGCTATTATTATAAAAACATTTTCACGAACGTTTTGGTATTAATTAGGTCAATTAAATATACATTAATGTTATTTATGGAATAATAAGGTAATCGTAAAATATATTTTATTTGCATAAGAAATAAGTATTTACTAGAATAGGAAGTATTTTTAATTTACTTTCTGTTGCCTATCAATATATAAATATATATATATATATTTATTTTGTTTAAATGCATTTTCAAACTATTGCTTGTGGACATGAACATATATTGTAATATATAATTACATTTTAAAAATTGTTGTTATATAGTGGACAAGAACATTATCGTTTTATGTAAATCAAAAATATATTCTACCTTTATTGTTTATTACTATTGTTTTTTATTTTAAGCAATATAATACAAAAATAACTGCGTGTTATTAATTAGTTGAGTTACAATAAAAACTCTGTTCGTTTTCGTTTGTTGGCATGCGGTACAAAGTTATCTTTCAGAACGTATTACCGAAAGTTGATACCAACTTCCTTTTTTTAATGGAACATTCTATATTTCATTGCAGCATTGAATTTGTTTATTTATTTAAAGCTGAGTTTTATGACATAGCTCTACCCGAAAATTCAACCATTTCGGAAATAAACGATTATCTTCATTTTCTTTTTGAAAAATACGTTCTGAAATATGATTTTGTACCGCCAATACCAATAAACGAAAATGAACAAAATTTTTACTGTAAATCAATTTTTTGATGCCACGTTATAATTTTTGTCGATGTTTATATAGGATGTTCAGAAAAGGTTTTTGAGTCAGAATCTTCACGCTGCAATAACTTCCTTATTTTAATTAGAAAAATTTAGTATTGGCTGTACAAAGTCATCTTTCGGAAAGTATTTTTCAAAAAGAAAATGATTATGTTCCTTTATTTTCAAAAAGGTTGCGTTTTCAGGTAGGGTCAAGTTATAAAGCGTACCCTGAAATAAATAAATGAAATTAATAGTGCAATAAATTATAGGGCGTTCCATTTCAAATGAGAAAATTGGTATAAGCTTGCAGTATAACCGAAAGTAGGTACTACAAATTTGAAAATATTTTTAAAATGTAGATTAGATGTCGTGACTACATGATTTTTTTTTTTGAAATTTTTCTACCATTAGTTTTCCATAAACGCCTGATAGACCACTGACTTTGGGTCACCCTGTATAAATATTCAATTAAAACTGATTCCATGACTCCCATTACGTATGCCGAGCCACCGTATATCGTGAACAAATAAATGTTAGCTTTTATAAACGAATGTCTCTTGAAGTATTAGTCTCTGATACATTAATACAACTAAGACACTTTTAGTCATATTTGCTGGAGAGGTTTTTAATTCATTTCTTAACAGTACATAGACGCGTAACTCATTAGTTCAATAATTTTACAATGTGAAATAAACTGCTTTAAATCTTTATTGACTAGATTCAGATAAAACAATACTAATTATATACATTTCTCAAAATAGTACAAAAAGCAGATTAAACAGTACAACAAAGTTTTAACAATTAACAAATAAATAGTAATTTGCTGCAATTATAATTTAAAAATATAAGTGTTGCAACTAAAGGACAGCCATTTCTTAGGCTTTATTAGATTTTTAAAATTTTTATCTGCAGTTGAGCCTTAGGAAAACATACATATAAGTACAACATGTTCATTCAATATAATAATTTTCCTACACATATTTATATAAGTAGTACTTTAATAAAAACGATTTATACGCAATAGAATGCGTGAGATTACAAGACTTTCATAAAGGCTATTTTTGTAAATTACATTATAATTATAAAATATATTAATTTCAATTAACCACAGGAAAATATTTTTATTAGTGTATTTTTGAATCAGTATCCTTCAAGCTACGCATTAAGTCTAATTTGTTTAATGATAGTAAATTGGTAACACGTTTTTAACCACCTAACTTTTCAAAAATACGTATTATAAATTAGGAGATAATCTTTTGTATAAATTTTTAAATATGGCATTGCTACTACACTGGATACGGAGCCTTATCCCACACAACACATGATCATAACGCTTGCTTGCCAGGCTGGCAAGCTAAGGAACCGATTTGTAAACTGAAACAAAGTAATTTTTTTATCGACGCCGAAGCCAGTATTACTATGTCCATATTTCCGTGAGCAAATCTTCGTTCCTGTTGTCTACGTACTACAACCTAGACATCATTCGGTTAAATTAAATTAATACATGTTGGGGCTATGATGTTAAAGGAACAGTGACTTACGATAAGTGAACATGATCCGATATAATCAACTTTAATACTTTGATGCTTTAACACAATACCGCATACGGTGCACGAGCAATGGCCTTTTAAATATTTTTTACAGGGTATTCATATTCAAAAACAACAAAAGTAAATAAGTGATTTGAATACAGTAACGCAAACGAAGAATGAAATTAATTTAAATTAACCATACTTGTACGAACTTAAACCTAACGCTACGCACAATTGCAAACATGTACAGATTTGAAAAAAAATTATTGCAACCTGTTTATATCATTTAGTGCGACTGATAAACCATGGAACCTGATTTTAAACTATATAAGTTTAGTTAGATTTTATAAATTATAAATATAACTTTTTCATTATTGGAATGTAACGTTTTTCTCTAGCGCTTTGTTAGTTTTCGATGTAGGGTAGTTTAATTTTCTTATTTAGTTGATTTAACATAAACTACCTTCAAACTCTTCTTCATCTTTTTCTGATTTCAAATTTTCAGTAATTTGCCTTGCTTCTACTTCTTCTGGAGTGTGTTCCTGAAAAAAAAATACTTCACAAATAAATCTAAAAAAGAATATTCTGAACTTATACCTCAATGGTCGCAGTAGTTTGTAAATTAGGTGAAACATAAGAGGGAGCTGCGTTTTCACGAACGGTTGCTTTAGGAGGGCAACTAATTCCTACAGGCAATTTTAAATCCCTTGCAAGAATTGCGTATTCTACGTCCATATGTTTGATAAACGGACTATTTAAGGCCCTTTTTGCAACATCTGGGTCTTCGTCATCATAAGCTTGTAAAAGCATTTCTAATGTTTGTACTTCAGGGCCCTCGCAGTAATTTCCTATACATACATTACAGTATAACATTTGATTACAAGTTTATTATCATATACAGAAAGTTTCTTTTAAATTCAGTGTAGGTAAGTTAAATCAATAAATTTGTAGTTTAGATGTTAGAAACTTCCTTTTTTGTTTCAACAAACTTATAAAAATCTATAATCCTTTCTTAAGATAAATGAAATTATTTTATATAGTTATATTATATTTCAAATTACCCCATTCTTTAAATGCTTTCTCAGCAGCTACAACATCCTCTCTGGCTAATTGAACAAGTACCAATGCAACAGCCAATCTACCAGTTGCTTGATAAGACTCAGTTTGCTGTAACAAACCAATTTCTCTACGTATTGCGTCTGCTGCTAAATCATACCTACAAATATTATTAAAGATGTATTGATGTAAAAACTGCAATTTTTGAACTTACTGTTTAAGTTTTACATGCAACCTAGAGACTTTGTTCATATACTCAGCTGATTGCCTCACACTGTCTTGTATCTATAATGAAAAGGACCTTTAATGAATAAAATTACTTCATAAATATAATAGAGATATATGAAAAGGGAATAGTTTCTCCTCAAAATAACTACATGGAAAATTACAAGATATGAAAACAATGGTGTGAAGAATTACTGAAACGTTCTTTAATAATATTACCTTTTACCATTAATAAAAATTACAGCAAACTAGGGAAGTGGGGTTATAACTTAAAGAGTGTAAAATTCAGAAAATATAATGCATAACAGAATGCAGAGAATATAGCCAAAATACAAAGTGCATAAAAAACCCATGTGGAAATCTGCATTAATAAAAAATAGAAGAGTAATCATGTAATTCTTCAACAAAACAGAAGAACATTGTAAACTGGGAAAACTTTTTTGAAAGAATAATTGCAGGATGTAAAAATAGAGATAGCAAACACAGTGAAATCTCCCTTAGTGGGAATCTCTTCTTAGCGGAAACTATATACACAAAAATAACATATACTAAGACTTCTGCTCAGTGAACTCTTTCTTAGACGAACGCGAAAAGTTTAAAAAAGAACACTGACTAATATAAAATCGCTATTCCATAGATAGTTGCTTTGTAGATACCTGCGCAGAAATACACGCAGCTTTAATTTAGGGACTTTCCTGAATAAGTTAGCCAATACTTTTCCACAGTTCTCTCTGCGTGTATGTAACTTGAAAATTGCTGAATCCTCTTTTATTTTTAGATCTTGCTCTGCTGTTAACCAGAATGATGCCATTCCAGATCTCATAAATACTAAATCTATTGCTAAATTTAAAAGACAATTGCGTGAAGCCATTTTTATTTATGGCTAATTCTATATTTTCTTTTTATACTTAATATTATTTTTGCTGAACACAATTATTGTTTAAGTCTTGTTTGTACTGAATTTTTATTTTTTTTTTTATTTTTATTTAATGCAATTATCTTTAACTTTTTATTTATACTATTGGTCACGACGCCCTTACTCGCATTATATTATTACTTTTTGTATTTGGGCCTTTGGCCTGTAATTGGATAATTAAATTAAAATTATTTAATAAACGAAATGTTTCGTTTTTAAAAGAAATAGTCGACAAATTTATTGTGAAGATTCATCAAAATTATGAAATTATTAAAAAACTAACTATTAGCAATAAATCTAACGAAATCTTTAAACATTTGCTGAAGACAAAAGGCGAACTGTAATGTTGTTTTTTATCGAAATGTATTTTTCGAACAAATTCATAAGTCACAAAGAAATGTATTATTTAACGTTTAGATATCAATACAATTCTCTTTAATTTTTCCCTTAAGCCAGAGAAGAGAGATTTCACTGTTTGTATAAAGGATAAAAACAAGTATGTAAAAAATAAAAAACCCGACGTGAAGCATAATACAAATGAATCACGCACTCACAAGAAATACTTGTATAAAATGGAATAACAACAAGTAAAAAACCAGAGTTAGAAAGCCATATCTCTTGTTTAACTCAAAAGTTTTGTCAGTTTTAGGGTTCCGCACCTCAAAAGGAAAAAGCGGAACCCTTATAAGATCACTTTGTTGTCTGTCCGTCTGTCAAGACCCTTTTTCTCAGGAACGCGTGGAGATATCAAGCTAAAATTTATATCAAATACTCAGGTCTACTGTCTCTTGGAGCTGTGAAAAAATCAAACTTCTAAGCCAACGCAATCAAAAGATACAGCCGTTTATGCCGCAAATTTTCGAAACTCGCAAGGAAATCAAAATCTACAGGGTACTTCCCGTGAACTCAGAATCTTGAAATTTGGTACGAAGCAACGTCTTATAGCACAGATAAAGGAAAAATTGCGAAAACCGTAAATTTGTAGCAACATTGCCAAAAAATTAAGTTTGTACGGAACCCTCCGTGCGCAAACCTAACTCGCACTTGACCAGTATGTTTTTGAATTGAAAATGCCAAGCGACGAAACGTTTTGTAGTTAAGTAAGGAACATGGCATTACAACCTAGTAATTCTACTTGTAGTTGAAAAATAACATTTTAGCTAAAAATCTTTATATGTTGTATTATGCATACTCAGAATGCATTTGTCATGAATAATAAAAAAACAGTTTTCACATTATAGATATTGTAAACTGCCACAAAGTAAAATGTCTTGTTTAGAAACCAAATCAGAAAAACCCTAAATTAATAACCTCCAAATGGCCAAAAACTTGCGTGTTTTCACTTTATAAACATTAATTTATCTACAACCCATTCTGGATACATAAAATGTACAAAAATCAAAATGGGTACAAAGAAATCCTCAATTCATTTGAGTGAAAATTTCAGTCAGTGGCCATTTTGGTAACTACATACAACATATTAATATATAATAACAGCTTACCAATGCAATATCTGCAGCTCTTTGAAATAATATTAGAGCTTGATCTGGATGTTTCTGCTCCAAAATTTTTGCTGCCTTATCTAAAGCAGCCGCAGCAGTGTCTGCACTACCATTGGATTGATACATATTGGCAGATTTCTCTGCCAAAGATGGTACATCTCTTAAATCGCCCAGTTCTTTGCATATTAGAATCGCCTGATCAAGAGCTTTTGCTGCATAAAAAAGTCTTTAATATTATAGGAAAACATTTTACATTTCTTTGTAAGAAAGGGAAACTTAACTGTCAATCACACAGTTACATTACATATTATCTCAGAAGTAAACATTAATGTTAATGTTACAGTGCAGCGTTTTTTAATATTCCCTCTGCCCTATATATAGTTGTTAGTTTAAGTAAATTATATAAGATCTCAGGAAAAACAGTCTGACAATTTTCCCCTAATGATAATAATGTTCACCGTTGTCTGTTATCTAAAAAATTTTAAATGCATTTGTAGTAACTATCAATAGCAAATTTTAATATACTTTATAATTTTGTTTAACTACAAGTTAAAGGATAAATTTTAAGAAGATATGCATTTAACTATAATAGATGATCTATTATAAAGGATACGATCTATTTTGTCTGTGACAATCAGAGGCTTTCAATAAACATTCCTTGCATTGTTCAAAGGACTTTGCATTTCGAAAACATGTCGCTAAAAAAGCAATTATACTATATTTCAGAAAAAATGTCTAGCAGTAATAACATACCAGCCTTATTATATTCTTCTGCAGCAACTTCATAGTCAGGGCGCCATTTCAAAAACGATGTTTTTAAACTGAAAACGTATTTTAATTATTCCAAAATTAACATTAGGCTAATACCTACTTTTTTTCAGCCACCCTTATATGCTCCAAACCTTCTTCAATTTTTTTGCTGACATTCATATTTCTTTGAGATATTGAATTTGTAGTTGGTTGTTGATAGAAGACAATTCAAAAGTAACGAAACGATTCACTGAATAATATTAAAAAAATGACTGGTTAAAAAATTCATAATAAAATCAACAATCATTATGAATAACTATTTTTTTAATAATACCACTTGAGTGACTTGAGCACTTTTGACACAATCACAAATGAAATCATCATTCTTCCTAGATGAATGCATCGCCAATCGCTTTCTGAATTTGGGGTGGGGCATAGGGCGGTTCGAGGGTGGACTAATTGTTCCTACCATAGATTTTGTATATAGTGGTTATGGTTTCGAAAAGGCTGATTTATTACATCTCAGAATAAAGGTTCGTTAGACCTCCTTAAAAAATTCTTCGAAATTAAATATTTGAAATAAAAAATGTCAATGAAAAATATAACCTTGATAATGAATATATAAATAGGTAAACATCTCCTGGATTACTCAGTAAATGGGCTCCCAGCTTTCTTAACAATCCCTACTCTCTTTGGTTTTTAACATCGTTCATATTGTTGTTCCCTTCCGTAACCTTATAATCCTACATAAATAAACAAAAGCATACTTTTTTTACTTAATAAATTAAGATTAAAAATGAAGAGGAAGTATTACATTAGTCCAGATAGGATTGCCGCAACCCTTGATTTTGAAGATCGATAAATTATTAATAGAGCTCAGACCCTCAGAATCGTTTCGTAAAGGAATATCGTATTGGTTATATATATTTAATTTTTTCGGCCGATTCAGTACTAATTGTTAAAATTAATTGCTAATTAATTAATTAAACAAAATCAAAATCATTTATCTCCTATAACCTTAATATTTTCTGATTAACTGTACGAGCTTGAGTGTATAACCACCTGCATTTATCTTTCAAATATCTTCTTTTCGACCATAGACAACTATTGACAACCTAACAACATATGATTTTGTGTATATGTATATGATATGAATATTATGATTTTTTCTTGAGGATGTGATTTGGATTTCCGTGATTTGTTTGAGGTTAGGGCAGTTGAAGAAGATGGCTTATTTTAAATCAATATTACTGGATTTTTCAATTCTTTTATTATTTTTGAACGAAACATTTGCTTTGTACGAAGACCAAGTCGGTAAATTTGATTGGAAACAGTCATACATAGGGAAAATAGAATTTGCTGACTTCGATTCACTTAAAAAAATTATCGTCGCTACAGAAGAAAACGTTTTAGCTTCACTGAATTTAAAAAATGGTTTAATTGTATGGAGACAAGTCCTGGAAAATTCAAAAGACCATCGTATTAAGTTACTGCATGTTCAGAAAGAAGCGGTTTCTGTGTCAGGTGATGGTCATAATTGGTTTGTAAGAGGTTGGGACTTATCTTCTGGCACCTTGCTACGAGAATGGACAATTCATATTGATAAAAACGTGACATCTTATTTTAGCGTTTCGGAGAATAAGTTGCTACATATTGCTGCAGTACCTAATTCACATATAGAACTTAGTAAGTATAATTTATTAAGTGGCCAGAATAGTGGGAAAAGTATTAAAATTACTGCACCCTGGATAAAAAATCTTGCACAATGTACCATAAGTGGTTTGTTTTGGGCATGTCTTGATGAAAACAAAGTAAAATATATAAATATACTACAAGAAGAAAAAATGTATGTTTATGATCTTAATGATCTAGGAGAATCTGATTCTATATCAATTCGGCCTT
Source organism: Agrilus mali (assembly GCA_029378335.1). Classification (NCBI taxonomy): domain Eukaryota; kingdom Metazoa; phylum Arthropoda; class Insecta; order Coleoptera; family Buprestidae; genus Agrilus; species Agrilus mali. The sequence goes on from CM055659.1 coordinate 15,152,306, forward strand.
TTAAATCCACTGAATCTTCAATTCTTTTGGTAAAAGCTGATAATACCAGAGTGTTACAGCTAGATTCTGATGGATCCTCTTATCTTTTGCCTTATGGAGTGTCCCCTTCAGTTGTTTCTGCTGCTAGTGGGGAACAAAGTATATTGTTACACATATCTGAAATGGATGAAAACAATGGTAAATATCAAATTACAAATTTAGACACAATAACAGCTGAAGAAATAGTGTTTACAATTGAAACAAACAAAGAATTTTGGCAACCAAATATTCTCTGTGCTGTTTGCAAAGGAACTGCTTGTAGAGTATTGGTTCAAACAATAGATAACTCTTTGTCAGTTCTACAGTTGCCATCTGGAAAAAAAAGTATGGACCAGAGAAGAAGCTTTAAGTCAAATAGTAGCTACTGAATTTGTAGAACTTCCTGTTTCTCCTCTAGATGCTTCAATTGAACATGAGTTTGATATTGGATCTGGTGGTATAATAGATATGTTTAAAAAACGAATAACAAGTCAGTTTAATCAGTTACTGCTTTTAATATCTGGAAGTCAAACTACAACAAATTCTACATTATGGAGAGATGATTTTGGCTTGCATAAACTTATTGTATTGGTCACTAAAGTAGGAAAGTTGTTTGTTTTGGATACTCTAACTGGAAACATTGTTTGGTCCAAATTCTTACCAAATACTAGCCCTTTTGATGGGCTAAACGAACAAATAGCAGTGCTTTTTGTACAAAGAACTGCTAGACATCACCCTCTTCCACCACAATGTGTAGTTTTGATGAAGAGTAGTATTTCGGGGAATGGTATAGTGTACATATTTGATCCAATAACTGGAAATGTTGCACATGTTCAATATTTAACATCATCTATTCAACAAACCATGCTGATGCCCCAAGAGACTGAGAATTTTATAAAGCCATTGATTATTCTTACTACTGATGGACTTATTAAATTAGTACCAGAAAGCGCTGTCATGGATTTGTATGCTCAGAGACATGTCTTATTCATGTTTAATATTAACAAAAACAAAAATTCCATATCTGGATATAGTTTTAGACACAGCACCGAAAAAGAAGCAAAAGCAACTTTAAAATGGAATGTAGATTTTGGGCCTTCAGAAATTGTTAAATATGGGATTCGTCCTTCATCTGAAATAGTACACTCTCAGGGCCGCGTTCTGGGTGACCGTTCAGTTCTTTACAAATATGTAAATCCAAATCTAATTGCATTATCTACCTTAACAGATGACCCGCTCCATAAAAATGTTCATACATTTTATCTAATAGATGGAGTTTCAGGTTTAGTTATCTATTCTGCTTGTCATAAAAGAACACGAGAACCAATCCACATAATCCATTCAGAAAATTGGTTGGTTTATACATACTTCAATGAGAGATTTCGGAGAACTGAAGTGGTGGCTTTGGAATTATACGAAGGTTCTTTCCAAAGTAACAGTACTCATTTCAGTTCACATGCTATTAGTCAACTGCCTCATGTTGAAACTCAGGCCTACATATTACCTGCAGTTGCTTCAGCAGCCACAGTAACACTTACTGAAAGAGGAATTACGAGCAAGCATTTACTTTTTGCCTTGACCAATGGGGCCGTTACTCAGATGCCATGGATGATTATGGAGCCTCGAGGTGCCTTTGGACCTTCTGGACCTGAAGAAGGGTTCATTCCATATGTACCAGAGCTGCCTCTCCCTCCTGAAGCTAATATAAACTATAATCAAAGTTTACTAAGAGTGAGAGGAATAAGTGTGTCACCAGCTAGATTAGAGAGCACCTGCTTGGTTTTGGTGCACGGGTTGGATTTATTTTATACGCGAGTGGCCCCGTCAAAAACTTTCGATTTATTAAAGGAAGACTTTGACCATGGACTTATTGTTATGGTGTTGGTTGGACTTACTATTGCATCTTTTGTTACCAAATATCTTGCTTCACAAAAAGCTGTCCGGCAAATGTGGAAGTGAGAAATTAAGTTCACTGAGTTTTACGTTTTATTGCGCATTTAATTGTATAACTAGTTAATAAATTATAACACAGATAAATATATTTATTTTCTTTGGATTATAAAATTATTGTTTGTGATAAAATTTGTCATATTAAGTACATACAATTGTAAATTAATTCCGTTGATGTAAATAAAGGTGCCATGCTGGTAATAAAATTAACACAATTATGATTAATACTGTAATCTATAAAAAAAACATTAGTGACTAGTTTTATAAAGGTAACAAAAAGTTTTCTTGAAATTTAGCTACTGTCGATTAGTAGAAAACTCTTTCCACTGATTGTACTTATACATAGTTAATTTTGTTTTTACGTGATATAATTAAGGGTAATGTGGAATAAAGAATAAACATTGTAGTGTTCATAAATGTGATAAGAAAATTAGAGCAATAAAAAAATTCAAGTTAACTTTGTATTAAAAAAGAATGCAGTTTTATTAGATATATTCCAATTACCTTGCAGTTTTTATCGATATCATATTTATTTCGTTAATCTTGCCGAAGTTTTTTTAGATAATTAATTAATGGGAAAAAATTGGACTTATTTTGTAGAGAATAATTTAACTATTTGGGACAAACTGTATTTTTTGTTTATTTTTGTCGACTTCTAATTTTATTCATTTTGAGTGCTGGCTAGGTTGGCTACATGGAATTTTGACATCTCATCGTTAGTATTATTATTTTTGTTTAATGTTGTCTTGTCTCTTGTGTCAAAGTTATTTGACATTGCCTGACGTTTGACAAAGTTACATTAGTTCTTGAGGGGGTATGTTTTGTGCATTTACGGAATTTATTTATAACTGCTAACGTGTTTTATTTAGAAAGATCGAAGTGTAAAGTATATGAACTATTTAACAGTTGCTTTGGTGTTATGGACCATTTAATTTTTCAGAGCCATTTCTACATTGCATAAAGGTTAGTATGTAATTTTGTTTTTATAATGTATTTATTATTGTAAGTTACTTTAAAAAGTAGATACGTATAATATATTTGTTATTAATAACTCGCTGATATTATATAAAAGTAACAATAAAGTGCATTAAAACTCATATGGTATCCTACAAAAACAGGTACTTCGACTGTTTTGCTTTTTGACAGGTGATTAAAGTTAGTAGCACACTGTAAATCTGTAGCGGTACAAGTTACGATTAAACATTATATTTAGTGCATGTTAAATATAGACTTTCCTGTCTTATTCTAATTCACCGCATTTCTTGGTTGAGTTTCGCGAGTATCGTTAAGTTAAATTCACAACTTATTCGACAAGTACTTGGATGTTTAGTGTTCACGTTTTCCTCGAGACTTTTATTGCGGATTATCATTCGTTATTGGTTTTATTCATCTCTTTATTCCTTATAAGAAAAAGTGGCAATATACGTGAAAGAATAATAACCAACTTGCATTGTGCAACTAAACTGTTGGTAAGTTTTATAAAGGTCCTCCTCCATAAAAAGTAAAATTTTTCTACGATAGAGGTTCTCATTTTTATTTCAGTTTATATCACATTTTGTTATACCGTATAAACAATTTTTTCTCAATGTATCCAGTCATATTAAACTAATAGAAAAAATATGCATTTATTTTGATAACTGGTTTTTTATCCATTTTTATTATAAAAAACAAATAAACTAATTACAGGTACCACCTATTTATCTCTTTTAGCGGTTATAGCCTGAGATAATTAGTTTTATGAGATAAATAGTTATTTCTCAGAAATTGAATTGAGTTAAATTAGTCTTAATTGGATATGACAACATTATTTTTCGCTGTTGTTTCTACTCAACTATTTTTATACAGGGTATCTATATAATGCAATAGTTTTTCACTGACGAAAAACTTGATACTTACTTAGTAGGTAAATGTATTTTTAATTAAATAGAAGTGTAATTTGTTAAATATATGTATTTATGATCCAATTAATTGCCTTTTCGAAGAAATTATTCATTAAGTTAATTCCTCGAATATTTCATGAATGTTTAGGGTACATACATTTATCTACATATAAGTGTATGTGTAATTTAGGTACATAAATACAGAAGGCTAACGATTTGGATCGAAGCGTCGCGACGCCAGATAGACGCTAAAGAGAACGATTGCAGTAGCAATGATCCGATCGTAATAAATAATGTAATGAACGAGACATGGGGTCGATTTTTTTCCCTGTTTGTTTACTAAAAATGTGGATCTTAAAAAACCTTTAAAAAAGCGGAATTAATCGGAGAAATAACATTGTTCAATGTCACAACAAATTAATGAAATTTTTTGTTTGTCTGAACGAGAAAAAAATATTTACGAATTTATTGTTAGAATTGTGATTTCAAATTTTTATATTGTTAGAGCATTTCTGATATGCATTTTTTTATCAAGCATTATAAGAGTAAGGTTTTTATTTTCTAGGTACTTGACATTATTTTCGTCATCAATGAATTTGTTCAGATTAATGATTTTAATAAAATTGATTCCGGCTTTAAGATAGTTACAATGAACTTTACAATTTAAACAACATTAAATTACACTTTATCTTGTATGTGATAATAAAATCTCTCTTAAATAAAAATTAAAAAAAGACTATAAAAATTTAAAAATCAAAGTATTATGTATGTAATTAAAGTATTACATGCATTCGTGTATTATCATAAATAGTATTTTTTGTTTAAAATGAGTGTATTACACAATAATTGTTTTTTTTTTTTAGCGGTAGACTAGGTATGTTTCTAACAACTTTTCTAAATAAGATTTTGAATTTCATTGGCTTCGATGTGCCGAAGGTTTCTATTATAGGTTTTTTATATGTATTCATTTAACAGTTAATTTAAAACATTTCAAAGAAATACAGAACAGATCTACGAGTAATATACTGGATGATTATTTTAAAGGGTTTATTAGACGCATCTCAAGATTTAACCCAGTGGTGGATTTAGAACTTATTTTTGGAGGGGGCAAAAGGTAAAAACTTACCTTATGGCGAAGAAGAATAGAATTATTACGTTTTCTGTATGGTCGCATATCGATTGTTTTAAATCAATAACAATGATGTGATGACATTATGAAAATAAGTAGATGACTTAATAATAGAAGAACGACTAAATTATAGTTATGAACGAATATATACACTGTTCCATTTGAAATATGAAAGTTGATTAGCAGTATCCAGAAAATTTGGAAAAGTAAACAGCCTATCATATGACTAAATTAAAATTTTTATCATTCAATTGCTGTTATATCTCGAGCCACGTCTGATAGTTTCACGTTTTATTATTTACCTATGTACATAAATTAGTTGGCCTCTGTTTTCATAACTTTTTTTAAAAATATAAATTATTTTCGCCCTATGCGTAGCTCTATGGTTGTTTTGAATCCAAATCTATTTTAATATATCGAATTATATCAAAAAGAATAAAATTCTTGTATATCAATAATATGTAAATAAAAGTTTCTATTATATAGAAGAAAATCAATAAAATATGAGACAATCTAACAAAAATAATAATCAGTAAGAAAACGCGAAGAAAAGATTTAAACTTAAAACTTATTTCTTTGTTACTTATATTGTGTATAATAATGAAGTCTATTAATTAGTTTAATATTATATAAAAAACCCTATTTTAGAGTTCGGTTGAAATTCACTTGCGAAACATGTAGGAAGATAGACCGTAATAATTCGTTTCTCATTTTTCTTTGTTAGTTTTGAAATGTATGTACAAGAAATAGACATATTATGTGTTACACAGAGACATTTCATGTATTTATTACTTTTCAGTTTACGAACAAACTATTTTTGTTGCATTTTATTCTCGTATAAAAAAAAACTTCAAACTCATTCACATAAATATTAAAATTTTCAGCTTACTACAAGTAAGCCTTATAATATAAGAAAAATAAAAAGCCTACATAGTGTAGCGACCAGTGACACTGTACGTGTGTGCGATAACAATTTGTATGCATGTATATCTTATCGCTAACTTCCCTTTATCAACGTAAACTTACAAGCTTCAACGACAAGTAACAAGATCAATTCTGGAATCATCGACGACATTCTAATTATTATTCATCATTCGGGAAACATCAGGATTTCCTTTTCGAATCATCCAGAAAGTTCGAAAGGTGTATATAAAGTGATCGTCTTTGGGCCAGAGGAGAGTAGTTGTGATAAAGCATCAGTGCGCGAATCAAAACGATAATAGACAAAAGTGATATAAATAAGTGGTTACATAAATAAGAGAATCGTTGTCATATAAATAGTAGTTTTAAGTTAGTGTTAAGTGTGTGAGAATCTTTATTTTACACAAGTACAAACTTATTTTTGGTTATTTAACAAATTTATTAACTTTACAAACAATAGTACATGAAATGACGAGTTTTGAAATGTTGTGCTAAAATAGCCGGGTCTTTTATCTGTGACGTTTCTACAGAGAATTTAATATTTTCGTCACTAATACCTCCCATGATTAGATTTACTTGGTCTTCACCAGATAAGGGAAGATTCAATTTATGTATAAGTGCCAATTTTTCAAGTAAATATTCGTACAAACTTTGACGTGGTTGGGGTTTGCAATTTATCATGGTTACTAGAGAGTTATGCAAATCGCGTTTTTGCCTAAAGTTTGCCCGTAACAAATCTTTCCATTCCACCCACGCGAACATTCTCGTGGGTAGCCCTCTGTACCAAACTTCAGCGGGGCCTTTCAGTTTATTTAACGCTAAATAACTAGTAATAGTATTCAGACGAACCGTATATGTTAGCATATTCGTCTACTTTAAATTATGGATTAATGGGTTAAAATCAGAAATGATATTATGAGACATACCGATTTGGGGTTCCCCGCGTCTATTCTGGCCATCGTACCTTTCAATAACCCTTTCAAACCCTGTCACTAAGGCTTGACTCAGTCGGCTTGTAATGAATGGCTCTCGGCTTTCTCGGGGTCGTGAGCGATTACGTCTTGTTGATCGATCTCGATTACCATGGTGAGATGATTTTGTATGACTTAGAGATCTCACCCTAGTGGGAGTCATCTTTGAAGATGTCCTTATCGATATATTTATATCTTCTTTTTGTAAGAAAACTACAAGAAAACTGCACTTATCCCACTCCTGATGTGAGAAACTTTATTTTACACAAGTACAAACTTATTTTTGGTTATTTTATTTATTAACTTTACAAATAATAGTACATGAAATGACGTGTCAATTGTTCGGAAATCTTAAAGAGAGTGTTCTTTTATTTTGTGTTCCTTTGCATTATTCTTTGTATTCAACCCATGAATGTTTGTTTATAATAACCGCGCGTTGTTTCCTAATTTGACGTCACCGGCAACCTGTATCTCCTGATATCGTTTGTGATCGACTCCAGAGGCCTGAACTGGGAGTCGTACTTGACCACGTTACCACGTACGCATTTTTCTCAAGATACCGGGTGTCCGTAACAAGTGTTATATAAATAGTGTTAAATAAATAATTATTTAAATAAATATCTTTGACTAGAATAATATATAAATAATATATCCTTTTTCTAAAATTTTAATCCTATATATTTCAAGAAATAAATGCGTTAGTGATTTTATAGGGGTTCGTTTTTTTTTTTTTTAAGTTTTGTAAACCCAAAAAGTATCTAATAATAAAACGATTAAGTATATGTAATATTTTTAGCAGGTTATTTTGTATAGATAAGTATTTATTTTTGACTAAGGATTTACGTGTGTTTTTATACTCTATATAAATCATGCTTGTGAGTGGGTGTTTTAGGAAAAAGTTCATTTGCAAAGTAGTGGTCGCCGTAGTCCTTAAAATTTGTATCTTGTATGCCAAGATCCGTAAAGCACTGAGATTATTGTTTTGTATATTATACAGGAAAAATATTCCACTTATTTATATACACATATGTAATGTCTAATGTCATATGGTCTGGTACAACGAACTCTTGTGATTAATACAAACCAAAATTGAGGAGGACAGTTTGTGCTTATTAAAATGAATTTATGAATATGATAAATGAAATGAAAAGTGAATTTTTGATTAGCGTCTTCCTTATTTCCAGCAGTTATCTTATTTACTTATTCACTATTTTTTTTAAGTAAGTAATATAATTTTCATTTTTTCTTGATAAAGATTTTTTTAAATATGTGTGTACTTATTAACTTATTAGGTATAATATTTCTAAAGTAATTCAAAATTAATCAGTTTCAGTTGCGAAAATCCAATTTTTATATTTTTATTGTAGTTTTTTTTTGGTTTAATATAGTTACTTATTTTAATATAGTTTGAAATCGTAATTACAAAATAAAAAACTTGTGATCAATAAAACGGTTTAAAAGTTTGTTTTTATCATAAACACGTTTGCATTTGTCAGTCAGCGGTTTACCTGAAGCAGATTTATAATGTTATGTTGATATGATGAGAGTGCACAATTAACAAGGTTGTTGCTAAATATTATTTTAGAAACTCTGCCAAAAATTTCTCAAATGCATGGAAAATTTTGGTACATAAAACTACGAAAATGAAAAAAAAATTTTCCATTGAGGTTATTAACAAATTATTTTTTCAATATTATGTAGGGTTGTTTAATTTTTCTTAAAAAAGCTGTTAACAAAAATTGTCAATTATATCAATGCGCATAGAAAAGTCATTATTAACCTTTTGTAGGTTGTGCATTAAGGCATCCCAAGGGCGTAACAAGGTTTTTGTTGAGCTGTGGTGCAATTTGAAAAAAAGAAACAATGTATTGCCCCTAGAAGAAGAAAAAACAAGCATCTCTTTTAGGTTTAAAATAAACTAAATTGATATACACCGTTGATTAAAGTAGAATTATTTGATCCTTTCTATCACGTGACCTATTTTTTTTTTTGTTTAATTGGAAAGAATGCAATATGTGTTATTGTTGTAACCATGTAGATAAAGTGCATCAAAATAAAACCTATGTTCTTGGAATAATAACCTGCATACGTCCATGATGCGTTCTCGTTTTAATGCACAAGAAAGATTATGATAATAAATTACAACGTATTATGTATATCGTTCCTAAGGTTATGCGATATTAGAGACGAAAAGGTTAAGACACATTTGGCATTTTCTGTTATTGTTTATACCTTGCTTACTAGTCTTTTTTGTGAGTTAATTATTCATTTAAACGTGCAATATATTCTGAATAAAACAGTTTTTTTGACATCATTGTCGTACAATTGTCTGCAAAAATACTATTTTTAAAACTTCTTTTTACGTAGAATCAATCAACTAATTCTATACTTGATATAACCTATAATTTTATATTGTCAACCAACTGTCATTTTACATACGTGTAAAAACTATTACGATTTTATTGGATTTTATTCATACACCTCATTTAGGTTAGGTGATGGAAGTGATCAAATAATTCTATTATATATCATTAATTTTCGAGGATTTTGAGAAAATGACCGAAACTATTGATATATGGGTAACGAGTGTTTATATTTTGTATATTTTTATAAATATTTAAATTAATAAAATGTAAAGGGAATAGTTTAAGAGGTAGGGATAGCCCTCTTGTACCCCTCTCTGCTTGTACTCATACAGTTAGGGCGTGGAAGAATTTTTCTTACAATTAGTGTTATACTGGTTATATCATTTTAGCATTACATTTTTACTAACGTTTAGTTAGCCAGATTATGAAACGACTGTGCTATAAAAGTAGCCCCCGTTATATTTGGAAATGACGGATTTTATATTGACTAGTATAATCATACAAATGATAGAGAATAGAATAGAGTATGTTGTAATACTGTATAGTGAAGTCTTACTATACTTATTGAAAGTTGTGACCACAAAATTTCTTTGTTAAAAAATAAATAATAATAATTAAAGCAGTTTGGTAAACTTTTCTTAAAATAGGTACTGTAAATTGCTGTACCTTATCAAATTAGTCTAATTTTTTATAAATTACTGAAGTAAAACTAATTAATCTAAACTAGGCACTTGCGTCATCCTTTTATTTTATCGAATATACTTTACGTACAAGTACCTATATATAACATGTAGGTAATACCTATTATAGCAAGAAAGTTCATTTTAGCGTGTGAGCCGAGCAGCAATACGTAGTCAAAAATTAAAAATTGAGCTACAGGGGTTAAAAAAATGAATAAGAAACAGTCTTACAAATTTCTGAGAAAATATAAAACTAGTTAAAGAAAGATTTAAGAGATATTGATTCATTTTTTTGTGATTTACTTCCAATGAGGATCGACTGAGTAGAAGTTTTCTGGTACTGGTCGATTAAAGTAACGTAACCCCTGAAAATTTTACAGTCCGCGTAGAAAAAATAATGAAAACGCTCGAAAACTAAAAAGCACAAATACGTTAAGTATTTCTTGCAAATTCAAATAAGGTTATTAAAGCAACCTTGTAAATTATTTCATTATGTATCGATCTTATTTGAAGAATTTGTTAATTAAAATACTTTTATATTTTCCAAGAAATTCGCAAAAAAGTTCAGGTTGGTTTTTACTACCATTAAATACAAGCAGGTATGTCGATTTTCATTTTCCTAGTAATTAATTAAATAGCTTCGATAAAAATTAGCTTTAGAAAGATTTACTAAGCTTATCTTATTGGTTTTATAACGTTGAAAATCAGCTTTATGGAAAACTGAGTTGAACGCTAGTGCACTTGCGTTTATATGCAAATAATTGTAGGAAACAATAAAGGAGTAGTCAAACGTTTTTAGAGCCATTAAAAAGATACACAAACAGTTCGATATTATAGTAAAAAGTCAATACATTTTTGTTTTTTTTTTTTTATTATAAAATAAAATCGTAAAGAAAATTGAATTCAATTTTATAAATAAACGTGTTAAGTTCTTTTGCAAATATAAATATGTTTTCTGATTATAATTTCGGATATTTTAAGAACGCAAATTGAAGCTTGGAATGCACATAAGGCTGAGTCATATGTTGGCGAGGGAAATTTAGAATCGTACTTTGTGTTAAGTGGTACTCGTTATTACGCCAACTGAAATTGTCTTGGTTGCTCATTGAAGTTATCTAGTCTTTTTGAATATATCAATTAAAATAAATTGAGACAATAAATATAATAGATCAGTAATTTTTGGAATATAAATAGACAAAGAAGTTTTTTAAAGTTTTTATTCAAGTTACTGTCGTATATGTCGCCATCTACATATTTTCTACTAACTAAATAATGTACACCCTATATTAATAATTTTATTGAAGAAATAAATTGAACCTACAAAAAAACTGCAATCAAAATTATTTGGGAACTGTAGCAGCCGTATCGTAATAAATTTGATAAGCATGCCAGAAAGTAATACCTCCTTGAGGTTAGGGTAGGGCTGCCATCTTTAAAATTTGGCAATCAGAACAAGTAACGTAAAAACCCCGGATTTTGATGTTTAGAACCTAGACATGTTACCAGCGTTTTTCTTAAGTTACTTAGTAAAATAAAAAACGTTTTGATTTTTATTTATTTCTACATTAAATTTAGTCTTCTTAAGAAACAAAACAAAACCTTCATAACGTTTTTACGTTTTTTATTTTTTTAAATAACACAAAAATTAATTCTTTTAATATAATTTAAATGAATTGAAAATGTTTAAATCCGGACTACAAATGAAACCCCGCCCGAACGCTCCCTGGACTCCCTCTAAACTAGGACAAATCTAGGGAAACCCGGACTGATGGTAGCCCTAGGTGAGGGTCAGACTGAGAGTGAAGCAGGGCTGTAGCTAGGGGAGGGGCATTGTGGGGCAATGCCCTACCTTGAAATCACAATGCCCTACTTTAAAAATACCAAAAACTAGTATAAATTATTATAATTAAATTGTTTGTGCATAGTTTGAGATTAAAAAAAATTGTAGCGATAGGTAGGTATCTGAATTTTTCCGAACATACCACACTTTGTGACATTTATTTCATATTATGTATAATAATTCTTTGCTCTGTGTATAGACGGCTTTTGAAGCGCCATCACATGAAGGGATGGGTTTATATTATAATATCTGTAATGCAGAGGGGATTCCCCGTAGCATATAGGAATTGCAATATGGGCTATATTGCAAGATATGGTACGGAGAATCCCTTTTTAAACTAAAATAAAGATAAACTAGAGATTTTTTATGATTGTTTGTAGTTTGGTTAACTGAAGTGTACGGTAAAGTGTTTTAGTCAAAAATCGATACAATTGTTATTTTTATTGCTATAAATTGAAGATTCATTGATTTCGCGATGGATATACGGGCTTTCTTTGGAGAAAAACGAGGAGTTGAAGAGAAAATTGACCATGAAGAACCTCAATGCTCAAAACAGGTGGAAGCACAAAACACAATCGCTACTCCTAGCAGCTCCTAGTTCCTTAGCAGCAGGTTGGTCAACACATCTTGGTAATGTTAGCTATGGTATTCCTTCTGATACTGCACAAAGTTTGCAGAAAAAATATGATCTAAATGGTATTTTCGGTCGTATCTATTTACTCGTATCACCCCACCCAACAATTAATTATTACCTCATTCTTACTCAGACGTGGATCTCTACATCCAAATTTGGAAGTTCAACCATCTTGTTCGCTTGTTCTTCATCATTGAGAATTTAATAGTTCTTAGATAGCTCTATTACAGAAATTATTTGTCTACGAATAGCTATTGACTGTACATCACTGACCTAGAGGTCAGTGATATACATGGTGATTGATTTAGGAGCCCGTGCTTCGAGAGCAGATCAATTATGATCAATTTTTTACTTTCGCCCTACCTGTAACCAATGCTGCCCTACCTCAAATTCGACTCTAGCTACAGCCCTGGAGTGAAGGGCCCGAGTGGCACAAAGCTAGTTGATTGTAAAGATTTTAACGTTATTAGTTATTGATAGTTAAAACAATAAGAATAAGTTAAGTGTTAATTATTGAACAAATTAAACCAAAATGAATTTTAATAACCAAAGCTCCGGCGCCACTTTGTCAAACAAAGAACTTTAATTAAGATGCTCCGGGCAGAGCAGTGGGGTTTCCTGAAAACCCTGAAGCCTTTGAGGGCTTGTAGCTCTCATAAAAAAACTAAAAAACACTTGAAGAGTATATTAAGTAACAAAAACTTACAAAATAAGTCAAGCCCACCCAAAACTGCTTGCTTATGCCACAGTAGGGACTGCCGCTGGTTTGTGGGTATTTTAGGGGATTTTTCTTAAGTGGCCGTTCATAAAATACGTTTGCATACAAAGGAGGGGGAGGGGTCTTGCTGAGTGTGACATGATGTGACAACGGGGGACAGGGGTTCATCAAAAAATTTTACTGAATTTTTACAGAATCCTTGAACTTCTGATAAATAGAAATATTATTTATTTGTTCGCTACAAAAGATATTTATTAATTTATTTAAATTTTATTATGAAAATAAAATGAATATTTTTGACTATCAAAATTTGTGTATTATCTATCAATCAAAATTTATCATGTTCAGGGGGGGGTTTCGTTTTTGTGACGTCACAGAAAGTGTGACAGCGTGACAACCGGGGGGGTGGGAGTCAAAAAAGGCTAATTTTATCGTGACGCGTGATTTGATGAACAGCCCCTAATGATAGTTATGAGGCAAGATGATCCCAGGAAAAATCTTCAGGGATCAACTTTATAAATATTTATGAGGGCCGCCTGCAGGTATTAATCGGCTCCTGATTAGTTTAGCCTTGTGGAGTCGCTTCAGGATGTCTTCACCCCTACCTGTAATCCCAGTCTCCTAGTCCAGCCGGAAATTCTGGATATTAATAAAAAATTTTACCCAAAATGTCGGTCGTCAATAAGGAGGTCAAAATAGACTTCGAACATTCAAGACTTACTCGACACCGATACCACATGAAAAAAATTTTTTAATTATAATCACCAAAAAGAAAGGCGTGAAAAAGAATTTGTTAAATGAAAAACTTTGCCACACAGGTCTAAATAAGGATTAAAAAGATAAAGTACGATTTAAAAATGTTTCGTGGCAATAAAAAACATTTTGAAAAAACTTAAAATTACACAACAAGTTATAACAAATTAATGAAAATTACTAAAATTTTGAAAAAAATAATGAGATATTACGAGGAAGGTGGTTCACAAAAACTTTCACGCCATAAAAATTACAAAACACGATCAACAAGAAACCACACAAACACGTCTTGTCGTTTCAAAGGGTCGAGGAAGAAGTCTCGAGCACCGACCGGAAAAATTCTTCTATCCTTCCATCGATCGCGTAGTCCTGCGCAAAAGTTGTTAGCCTTGGTGATAAGACGGAAAGTCGATCAAAATTAAGAAGAAATCAATAAAACTGAACTAAGACAAACACAAACTGATTAAAAAGAACTTAAGTTTTCGTAACGGGACTTTCCATAGAAAAAAAAAAAAAAACGATTTGTCTAATTTGATTTTTTCAAATTAGTAGAATGTTTCCGGGATTACCACAGAATTAACTATTTTTCGATTTTTTTTCTGTTTCATTTCTCTCTAAGTATCAATACACTATTTCACATGTATGTAGTTCGTAAACCTGGAGTTAGGTAGAGTAGGGGAGTAGGATAAGGGCCTGGCTGGCAAACGCAACTCTGACTGGTCAGTCCGATAGTGCTTGAGGTAGTCTAATAGAAAATTTTATTCAAATAGCTCGATGCATCTTCGAATTATTTCTAAAACCTAAGAGTAGTTTCCATCATTGTCATCTTTTAAGAAAATTTATTCTTACTTCAGAATGTAGTGCCCTTATAGACATTTTTATGCATCAAATCGTACGAAGCATTTTTAATAAAAAAACCCATTTTGTTTTTCACCTTTACCACCCTCTCAGAGGTAAACAAAGTAAACGCGTTAAATTGACTTATTTTGATTCCAGGAACTTGTTGAGTTTATGGACATCCTGTAGTTTATAATTCTGACCGAATGCAATCTTAAATTTGATATGGGTATAATAAATATTAAGTTGTACTTAAGTAACATATCATCAATATATGAAAGCCTAACCGCGGAAGTTACATTCTTTCTTGTTATACGCATTTATGTGCACAATGTTGTTGTAATCCACACTACCTTCATGTATTTTCTTTTCATTTTAAATTTAAATGGAAATCAGTTTAGTTTCCACTATACTTTTGTTAAAGTTATTCTGTTATGACGACATAAAAATGTTTTGCAGTCACGCTTTGTTAGAAAACACAGTAGGTTTAAAGTTACTTTAAGAGTAGTTATGAATTTACCAAGGTGCATGTATCACTTACAAGGGTCAACATTTGTACACATGTATGTTATTTATTTTTATTCTATTTAATTGAATAACTATAAAAAATGAACTTGACCATGAAAAAACACCGACATTTATAATAATAATACAAAAGGCAATTAAATTATAAGGTATGCAGGTACCTACATCATTTATCTGACCATGTTGGTATCCTTAACCATAAAAAAATTTAATCTGTGAAGTTATTACTAGATTTGGACAACAGTAATTGTATTGTGTACTTTGGCAAAATACTAAGAAATGATTATTACCACCTTGGTATTATTGCATTGCAACTAAAATTAATTAGACGCAATCCGATATTTTTGAATGTTTATTTTAATTATGTATATGTACAGATTACATCGACTGCTCTCTATTGGGGTCAGAATTCGACTCTCTTTCATATTTACAAAAACTTATAGACTATGGGTTTGAATGTTTTGGGGGGTGTATGGAAGGAAATATTACCACTGGAAAGGACTGTTAGTGAAAGCTTACATCCTAGGGTTCTCAGAAGGTCAGGTAGCGAAAATGCATTTTGTGAACATCTGGAACCAATACCAAGACAAGTTTTTAAACTGGCTGCAGTTAAGATGATATACAAATCTAGTTTTAACATTTAAAGTTAGCACAAAAGACACAAAGTAAAAATTTGATTTAAATGAAATATTATCTAGTCAATCTAGTGTATGTACATGTACTTGCAAAAAAAAAAGTATATCAACGAAGATAGAAAATTAATGTTAGTTCTTAATGATAAAAAGACACTATTCTACACATACTGTTCAGTTCGGAACATGCCGCCCGCCTTGAACGCACCTGCGTTCAACGAATACGCACACCTCACTTGTTTTAATAGTAATCATACGTAATTACCGTTGAATAGTTACTCAATAGGCAAAGGAGCCACGCGTCTTACGCAACGCTTATACACCCCTGATTTTGTTTTTATGGACACTACGCGAACCCTTCCATCGGTTCCGGGGAACACTTCCACTATTCGCCCAAGAGGCCACTGAAGTGGAGAGATATTGTCCTCTTTTAGAAGTACCATGGTACCCACTTTGATGTTTTCAGATGTTGGATGTTGCCATTTTGATCGCATAGTGAGTTGATTCAGGTACTCCTTGTGCCAGCGCTTCCAAAAATGTTGGCGGACTACCTGAATGTGTTGCCAGCTGGATAAGCGGCCAACTGGTGTTTGCAAAGAAAAGTCAGGTAATGTTGTGAATGAATCTCCGATAAGGAAATGGGCAGGAGTCAGGGCACGCATATCATTTGGATCATTGGATAAAGGGGTAATGGGCCGGGAGTTTAAGACTGCTTCAATTTCAGTCGCGTATGTCACCAGCTCTTCAAATGTGAATAAAGTGTCACCTACTGTTCTAATAAAGTGGTGTTTAAAGGATTTCACTGCGGCTTCCCAAAGTCCACCGAAGTGAGGTGACTTGGGAGGTGAAAAGTGCCAAGTTATGCCCTTGTTGGCTAAATACTGCATCGTCTCTTGTGATTGAATGCTTTTAAATAAATTCTCAATTTCATTCTTAGCCCCGACAAAATTTGTGGCATTGTCTGAATATAAATGAACAGCGCGTCCGCGACGTGCAAAAAACCTACGTAGACATCCAATAAATGCGTCAGTGGTCAAGTCTGTGGCCAGCTCTATATGTACAGCCCTCGTTACAAAGCATACGAAAATGCATGCGTAAACCTTTATTTTACCGCGATTTCGGTATTTTTTCTCCTTTACAAAGAACGGTCCACAATAATCAAGCCCTGTGCTGGAGAACGGTCGTGTGGGAATAACTCGACTACGTGGAAGATTACCCATAAAATAGGAATTTTCAATTGGCTTTGCTCGGTAACACGTGACACATCGGCGTACAATTGTTTTTATCATACTTTTACCATTAATGGGCCAGTAATTTGATCGTACTGCGTTAAGCGTAGCTTGAATACCGCTGTGTAAATTAAGAACATGTTCGTTTTCAATGATTAAATTGGTAACGTGATGCTTCTTTGGTAGTACGATTGGGTATTTTTCCTGATATGAAAGATCCGAATGTTTCAAGCGACCTCCAACCCGAATCAACCCGTCTTCGCTTAAAAATGGATTTAGTGCTCGAAGCTTACTATTTACAAGCACACAGTTTGATTTATTTAATTGCTTTATTTCGTCCGAAAAACATTCCTCTTGTACTAGTTTTAGAATGGTTATTAGCGCATTATGCAATTCAATGGCAGTGAGAGGACCGGTAAATTTTGATTTTGGGTTTAATGAATTATTTTTGTATCGCAAAATGTATGCTACTGTATGCTTTAATTTATTTATTGAAGAATATTTGTTTAAGAGCGGATTTTTGTTAATTGTTGTCGGTAATGCTGTCGTTGATTTTAATTCACATAGTGGTACTAACTGCATGGGTCCAGTGGGCCACCGCGTCTCATCTTGTTTGAGCCACTCTGGACCAGTTTTCCAAATATCATTCGCGACAAATTCCACCGGTAATTGACCACGCGAAAGTATATCCGCGGCATTGTCCTGCGAAGGAACATGTCTCCAATACATTGTGTTGGTTATTTCCCGAATTTCCGCGACTCTATTCGCGACAAACGTTTTTAATAGATAAGGCTGAGTATTTATCCACTGTAATGTAATAGACGAGTCAGACCATAAATAAATATTTTTAATGTTTTTCGTTATTGCATTTAGTACTGCTTTCAGCAAACGGGAAAGTAATAATGCTGCGCATAACTCTAACTTTGGTAATGATATTGTTTTTAGTGGTGCAATTCTATTTTTTGAGCATAACAAATTCGTCATAATTTTACCGTTATTGTCAACAGACCTTACGTATAGGCACGCGCCATACGCCTTTTCGCTAGCATCACAAAATCCGTGGATTTCTATGTGATTGGCATTTTGTATTATTGTTTTACGCTCAAATATAACCTTCTTTAGCAATGGCAACTGATTTTTTATATTATTCCAGGAGGTTTGAATGTTATGTGGAAGGGATTCATCCCAACCCGCATTGCACTGCCACAGGCCTTGCATTATTATTTTCGCGCACACTATCACTGGTCCTAATAAACCTATGGGGTCGTATAGTCGAGCGATATTGGATAGTACATTTCGTTTTGTACATTTCGACTCGAATTCATTTGTAACGTTATACATAATTTGGTCGGTTGAACTATTCCATTGAATCCCTAACGCCTTTGTTTCTGGATTTTTCTCTACTAATAAATTAACATTTGATATATCGTTCAACATACTTTCTACGATTTGTGGGTGATTTGATACCCACTTTCTTAATGTAAAGCCACCAGCTCTAGTTATACCTATAAGTTCATCTCGTATTGTTTTCGCGTCTTCTATTTTATCCGTCCCTGTCATAACGTCATCTACGTAGCAATCACGTTTAATAATTTCACTACCTATCGGAAATTTAATTTTTTCGTCGCTTGCCAATTGATTTAATACGCGGGTTGCTAAATGTGGTGCTGCTGCGCTACCAAACAATACAACCGGAATCTCAAACGTTTTTAATGTTTCAGTATCATTTTCTCGCCATAAAATTAATTGATATTTTGAATCTTCATTATGTAACCGTATCTGTTTATACATTTTCTCTATGTCCGCGATCATAACTATCTGATGTGTGCGAAATCTTAGGGTAATGTCCCAACTAGTACTTTGAACGACCGCGCCGACCTTTAAACAGTCATTTAGCGATATCCCGGTGCTTGTTCTTGCAGACGCATTGTATACAATTCTGACCTTAGTTGTACTACTCGTTTCCTTGATAACAGGATGATGAGGTAAGAAACAATGTCTTCCTTGGCTTTCATTAAGGTTAATTTCTGTCATGTGATGTAAATTTACTGCCTCGCGCATGTTTTTAATGTATTCTTCCCTTAGTGTTAGATTTTTTGCAAGTTTTCGTTCTAATGAATATAATTGTTTTTCAGCTATTTTACGAGATTCGCCTAAATTTTGAATTTTATTATTAAATGGTAAACGAACGGTATATATTCCGGTAATTGAATTGCGTTTTGTATTTTCCTTAAAATGTTCTTCTACTTGGTATTCTTCTTCTGATAGAAACGTTTTATTTTTGATTTCTTCAATTTCCCAAAACTTCGATATTTCCTTATGCAGTGCATTAAAACTTAACATGCAATTGGTTTGTTTTCTTAATGCTTTTTCGTTACCTACCTTCCCGGAAATAATCCATCCTAACTTTGTCTTATGCAGTCTTGCCTTATGGTTAGCTATGTCTATTTGTCCTACACACAATAATTCAAAAAAGATTTCCACGCCTAATAGGGCGTCAATTTCATTGGGTTCAAAGAATTTTGGATCTGCAAGTTTGATGTTGGGCGGTATAATTAATTTGCGTTTATCGATAAATTGATTGGGTAAGTTATTGCATATTTTTGGTATGATGAGAAATTCAATTGTTTCGTGATAATTAGTTTG
Organism: Agrilus mali; assembly: GCA_029378335.1. NCBI lineage: Eukaryota > Metazoa > Arthropoda > Insecta > Coleoptera > Buprestidae > Agrilus > Agrilus mali. Next base: position 15,172,035 of record CM055659.1, read on the forward strand.
CTGTGAATATATTTTGGCCTGTACTGAATGTTTGATCCGCGTTTCTACTTGATTTAAACCTTCTACCGGTAAATTTATATTTTTGAATGGTAAGTTTAAACGATCAGCTAATTTTTTTGTTATAAAGTGGCTTTGTGATCCACTATCCAATAATACGCGAGCTTGTATCATGTCTCCTCGTTTGTCCTGTATGTTTATCACTGCTGTTGACAATAAAACCTGCGTAGAAATTATAGCGCTATGCACCTTAACATTGGTGTTTTCTAAATTTTTACCTGCTTCATGAATTTGTTCGACCTGATTATCATTTGTTTCATAATGTAAAAGTGTATTGTGTTTTTTACCGCATGTCTTACAACCGGACCATTTACATTCCCTATTCCTATGACCTACATTTAAACAATTATTGCATGCCCTTAATGATCGAATTTTCTCACAACGTTCTTTAACACTCATTTTTAAAAATGTGTCACAACCGTATAATTTATGATGACCCTTGCATAAAAGACATGGGTTTGAATTTTGTGTAGTAGCTAGCGCGTGTCGTTTAATGTTTCCGTGATATGATGGTTTATTATGATTATGCGAAGTAATTATGTTAGTTGCTGTGGACTTTAATATTCGACACCGATCTTCTAAGAATTCAAAAAATTTTGATATTTTTGGTAATTCTGATCCCTTTGCTTCTCTTTCCCATTCCCTGTGTGTCGTTCGATCAAGTTTTGATGTGATTACATAAATTAACAGTGTGTCCCACGAATTTACAGGTTCACCTAGCGATTCTAATGATCGTAAATGAGTTTGCACCCTATCTAATAATTTCCTCAAATCTACTGATGATTCTTTAGACATACTGGGTAGTTCCATTAATGATTTTACATGTTCTTGAACAATTGCGCGCTTATCATTGTATCTTTTTATTAGCATCTCCCACGCAGTCACGTAATTCTCCTCGGACGACTCTAATGCTTCTATGATGGATGAAGCTTCGTTTTTTAAAGAGATTCGCAAATAATGAAATTTACTCAACGTTGGAATATCTTGATTATTATGTATGGTTGATTTAAAATGATTATAAAAGTTAAGCCACCTGTCATATGAGCCATCGAATGTAACTAATTCTATCGCGGGTAATTTAAGATTATTACTTTGGGAAATATTTTCTCTTGACATATTTATTGGATGCATTACGTTGTGGTTAACATTGCTTTGTTCGACAATATCTTGTGCACGACTAACAATATCGTAATAATTATTTTCAAAATCATCGTACTCACTGGAAGACTCTAGTGTTAGTTCTTCTAAATCATTTTGAATATCCGCGAATTTATTTAATATCCCCTCCAAATCCTTTAAACGCATCTTTATTTGAGTAACCTTCCCTTGATTTCGAGTATCGGCAATAAAATTAGAAAATTTTGTTAAATTTGATTTTAATGTAGTTCGTTGCCTCTTTAATTTCGTTATGGTTTCTTCTACTGACATTTTGCTAATTTATTGTTTCGTTAAGAAGTTTAATTGACTATAAGTACGCGACTGAATTGATTAATAAAGGCAATGTCAAAAAGGAACGGAATGGGCACAGGAGATTCTATTCACTTATCTGATTTTATCCCTGCTGATGTAGGTTCCGATGTGGTATAGTTGCCTTCGGCTCCCGCGAATTTGTGCTTTGGTTGCTTCTGTTGTGGCTCCGACGAGATTTAGATCCCTGCACGTCCTGTTGTTGAAGTTGATGATTGTCTACTTAATACAGTTGAGATTTTTCCTTGTTTTTACAACTCACAATTACTACGTTTATGTGTTTTTACAGTTCACTTCACTAATAGCTGAATAAGTACCTCACTTGAAATGTTTTAGATTTTTATGAATGTATTATGTACTTGAATTGTAATCTGACTTAATCACTGATTATCACATTGAATTAACCGAACCACTAATTTACGTATTAATATGTGTATCCGGCTCGAAGGACCATAATGTATTGTGTACTTTGGCAAAATACTAAGAAATGATTATTACCACCTTGGTATTATTGCATTGCAACTAAAATTAATTAGACGCAATCCGATATTTTTGAATGTTTATTTTAATTATGTATATGTACAGATTACATCGACTGCTCTCTATTGGGGTCAGAATTCGACTCTCTTTCATATTTACAAAAACTTATAGACTATGGGTTTGAATGTTTTGGGGGGTGTATGGAAGGAAATATTACCACTGGAAAGGACTGTTAGTGAAAGCTTACATCCTAGGGTTCTCAGAAGGTCAGGTAGCGAAAATGCATTTTGTGAACATCTGGAACCAATACCAAGACAAGTTTTTAAACTGGCTGCAGTTAAGATGATATACAAATCTAGTTTTAACATTTAAAGTTAGCACAAAAGACACAAAGTAAAAATTTGATTTAAATGAAATATTATCTAGTCAATCTAGTGTATGTACATGTACTTGCAAAAAAAAAAGTATATCAACGAAGATAGAAAATTAATGTTAGTTCTTAATGATAAAAAGACACTATTCTACACATACTGTTCAGTTCGGAACAGTAATGTAAGTGCATTTTCAATATATGTGCGCCGTAAACTATTAACTATTTTTGAAAAAATTCTGAAAGGTATGTTAACTACATAAATTGGAATAAAATTATTATTCGCTATGATTCATCTACGTATATGACTAGACATTTATTTATTACGTAAATAATATTTCTGGCATATTTTATGTGTATTGCCTGTAGCGTTTCCTTTTTTGCAGAAAAAGAAATTCCTTTCACCTGACTACCTCATTCCTGTGGCTTGTTGCACATATCTAAGTATGTTTAATTATTATTCTTGCATGCATCTACTGTAGCTTTTGTAAAGTTACATAATAAGAAATAAGTTATGAAGTTCCTAAATTTAAAACTTATCCACAAGCGTAACCGCTGTGAAGTTAGAGTTCTAATTATGGGTTTTTACATTGTGTTTTTGTAGATTATTAAATGCTCAATGATAATCAAAAGTTGCCCCAATTTAAAAATAATGCGCTGATAAATTATATGCCATAAAAAAATAATTAGAATCAAGTTTCACAGTAAATTTTAATTTTAAAAGTTTAATAGATAACTGAATTAAATAAAACGCTTGATTTATTTATTAATATTCTTCGATTTTGGCAATTAATTAATCATTTGAATTGTGTTTGCAGTTGGTTGTTTGTGAAACATATTGTGACGTGTTCGGTCACAGAAAACACAATTAACAAAACAAAACAACGAGTTTATTTAATTACTAAAATTAATTTGACTACACTACAGTTATGAACAAGTCCGCACAATTTATTTCACTAAAAGTCACTTTTTAATCGCCGTTCCGGTAGACACTATTTATCGCTCTCTATGAACACTATCGCCTCTATGGTTCGCCTGTATCGCCTATCGATCGCTTTGCATCAGCTGTTACTGTAAACTGTCAACTCACTCGGTGTGAGTGTCTCGTCCGCTTTTATAGTCTTCTCAGCCTTTTTCTAGGGTATTCTACAGCCGTCTAGTAATTCAATTGTTTTCCCATTGATCTTTGCTGGTGTTTTCTAGATGTATCAGGAAAGCCGAGAATATTCCTTATGTAATCAGGGAAGATGTTCATTAATTATGTTCACACCAACTTAATTGGCAAGTACTCGTAACAATATTATAAATAATATAAGGATAAGAAATTAAAACTTCTTTTTTGTTTCGCACTGTAATTATAGTGTAATTTTGTACTCTCTTAAAAAATGTAAAAAATAATCAACCGATACTGTTGTCGAGAAGATAATTTATGGTGTGGAAGTGTGGGGATGGAAAGAAAGAAAGCAGATCAAAGTACTATACAAAAGGATAGGATGTGGGAAAATGTGGAAAGAAACGCTGAAAAGGAGTTAAGTATGATGAGAAATTGCAGGAAGGGGACATAAGGAGGGAAAGAAGGAAAAAGGTTCTTAATATAGGTGAAAGAGAGATAGAGCGCTTGGGATGTTAAAAATTGATCTGGTGCAGGCGGAGAAAAGAAGTAAAGGTGATACCATGGGAAATTGTGAGAATAAGATGTAGGAAAATAACGAGGGAGTGACTTAAGGAAAATAGAGGAATCAATATAAGATAGAACAATTTTTATCTCGTTTATGGAATTACTTATTATCATTTTAATTCTACTGTATTAAGAATAATAAAAGTAATTGTTTTAACCGTTATTAAAAGTTAAAAGAGCCACAGCAACGCCTGGCCGTGACTAAAGGAACTACTTATATTGTTTCTTTTAAAGGAACAGTAAAACCCCGCTTTAACGCGTAGGATACGTTCCATCAAAGTAGAGCGTAATGCGAAACAGCGCTAAACAAGGCTATTTTAACATGTAAATAATGGGGTTAGGGGAAGATGGATAGAAAATTGGATAGGTATTAAATTCAATATATAATTATGTTTTTTTTTTAATAAAAATAAAACCAAACATTTATTTCTTACAAAAATAAAAACAATATAAACGAATATACCTACTTATAAAAACGAATAAAAATCTAAGTCAATCAGATAATTCAGTCTATTTTGTGTTTCCAATTTTCTGCCTTTTTGTCAAGAAGGCATCTAATGTAGTTTGCGTTTAACTTTTGCGTTGTGTTAGAAGTTGTTGATAAGTGGATAAAACATCTACAACACAAACACAAATGTTTCAAACAAGAAACACAACTACACTGTTTCGGATATGTTATGTACATATTTGGAACCTTGGGGCTGCGCACAATTTCAGGGAATCCCCGGGTTGAAATAAAACATAAAAGAGCGCTACTGTACCTATATAACGGTACCTATGGTAAACAACGGTAAAAAAGTGTTGCATCACTCGCAATACTACTTTTAAAGGCAAATTAATCGAATTTCAATCACGTGAAATTTAAATAAAGAGAAACATTTATTGTTTTAATTATCTATTAAATTTAATCTAAAGAATTTGGGTTACTTTCAAAAATCTTAAGTATCCCATCCAGTTATTGTTACGCTGGCTGTAAAGTTTAAGGGCAACCTGCAAGCAATCAAACTGAATTAGATTTTATGCCAATTAATTACCGCATTTCCCTTTGGTTAAATTAGAATTGGTAATTTAATCTCTCGCTAAATACAAAGATATAGTGTTGTAGTTTGGTTAGATAATGAAGTAGTTGCCAAGAATCAATGACATAAATGCCTAACATACGATTACCTATACATACATAGTTCATATTCATAGTTAAGCAATTGGTAGTACTACAAATATTGCGGTGTAGTTTTCTGAGGTCAAAATCGTAGTGACTTTAAAAAAACACATGTTATGTCGAATGTCAAAAGGGTTGGATTTTTAAAAAGATTTTAAATTTGAACAATTTATTTATTTGTTCCAAAAGAACACAGTTATAAACTACACTTACAATTGATAACTACCGACAATATTTCAAAGGAGCGAACTATTAGCTATAGCGTAAAGAGACAGACTATGGATGCAGGGTGCAGTACAATTTGTATACTAGCCTATGATACTAGCCTATACATTAGAGTAAACTGTCGCCACCCTGCGATAACGTAGACTGGATATAACACATGACATTTTATTAGGGCATTCAAATTCGCAATCAGAAATTAATTGAAGAAAACACGGTACCGTATCTACTTAATAAAAAATAAACACATAAAAAACAGTCAAGTGCAAGATTGATTCGTTCGATACCTTACCAAATATTTATAAAAATAATTAATAAAAAAAGGAAATTGTGCCGGTCGTAAATCGAACTCGCCGGGAAAATCGGTAATTATAGACAATTTTTTATGTCTTAATATTTATGTTAACAGTAAAATCAATCAAAGTTTAGTAAATGTTTTTATACAGGGTTTACCAAGGATAACATGTTCGGGCAACAATTTGTCACATTTTCAATGATTGTTAAGTAAATCAAAATTTTCGGCATTTGTGTAATATCCAAGCCCATTTTCCATTTCATAACTTAATATATTATCCTTTGTAATTCAGGAAGGACATGTAGTCTGTGGTTTATATTAAATAATGCAAAAAACAACAATTTAATGCAAGACTGATTTAATATGTATTTAAAAATCATTCAAATTGACCATAATTTACAAAAATCAGTGTTATTTTCTTAAGGGTTAATATAATAGGTATATGGTTGGGGTCCAACCATACCAAACAATTCATTATAAAAATCTTCATTACAATATGTAAATATATACAGGGTGTTCCATTTAAAACAATAAAGTTTTTGTTGTTTGAAATTTTTAACATGGACAGTGGTATTTTTAACACCCTGTATAAACTTGAAAAAATAATTTTATGGAACCAGAAACCATTAAATAGTTGAGTCACAGTAAAAAACTTTTTTGTTACAAAATTGTCGGAAACTATCTTAAAAAAAATTAAAGATGATCGTTATTAATCTTCCAAATGGTTTTCGGATAGGTTCATGTTATGAAACTTACCTTTAAAGTAACCGAACATTTCAGTGATATAATAAAAGACATGGTCTTCTCTTTAAAATAACGAAGTTAGTGTACAATCGACAGTTAAACTTATTGAAAATATTTTATATCAAAAGTATATTATTAAATTATTACTAATGCCAAATTTTCAAAATTAAATTTCCTATAGGTATTATTTCTTAAAATTCTAACGAAGGACGTCCTTGGTGAATTTTGTATACAGGTTGTTACAAATTCAATGCTCATCATAGGGATTTCGGAAATAGCAAGAGATGCATACTTTTAAATATTGGATTAATGTTTTGGTTTTAATTGTCTAAAGACAGATGTAGTGGAAACTAGCCAGAACCTCAGTTTTTAAGTTAAACAGCACGTTTACTTTCACGCATACAATAATATACCTGCTGCAGTCCTCTTTTAAGTAAATTAAAATATCTACAAAACAATCAGAGCCAAATAGGGGCACCAAGATTTTTATTTTGAAAACGAACCAACGTTGTCAGTGAGGCTACCTTGATAAAGCCTCAAAAAATAGGAGGCGAAATGTTGGTTCGTTTTTAAAAACGAGACACCAAAAAGTTTTTTTATTTTAAAAAATGTTGATTCGTTTTTAAAATAAAAAACTTTTTAGTGTGCTTATTTGACTGATTATTTTGTTGATTCCAATTAGGGGAAGAATTATAGAATATGAAATATGCACTACTAATTGTAAGAAAAGTCTAATCAAGAAAATAAATAATTAATTTTTCGTAGAAGCAGTTTTTTTCTGGCACATACTGTAATTCTTGACGATATATACACATATGTAGAAAAATTGTCCAGTCAGAATTAAATTCCAATTTATTTTTAGCAGGCAGGGGGAAGTTTAGAAATAAATAATTTTAAAATCCCCTACGTCTTTTAACGATTCGTAAAGGTGGCAGTGTTTTTGCAATAAACTGTCAAAATACAAATTTTGCAATTTTTCGTGTTTTTTTTAATTTAGTGTGTCGTGTTAGTCGTAGAGAAAAAAGTTAAAGAACAAGTTGTAGGCTTTAAATTTACTCACAAAACGAAACCTTTGAAATTGAAATACCTTAATTAGTTACCGCAAAAAAGCAAAAAAACGTTGACTTTGTTAATATTCCATTTCTGATATGCTACTGGTGAGTATCGAATTTATAGCAAGCTGTATACAATAGCTAAACATAATACGATTGTATTTAGCCTTAATATGTACTTAATTCCTTTTCGATTTCGTGTAACTATGTAGTTACATAATTGACTTCTTTTAGCTTTGTCACCTTTATCTCCCTTTTTTGGATACTCTATAAAAACCGAAGTTATGTAGGTAGGTAGGTAGGTACTTCCTATAAAAGTAATGTTTTTCACGACTCACATTCAACATGTACTTACCTTGTATTTTGATCGATCTGTCGGTATTAGACTTTATATCTACATTTTTATTGAATATTATCTAGACTGACAATGAGAACAAAAAGTGGCAAGCAACGGAAATAGTAATTTAAATTTAGTTCAGAGTTAATAAAAGTTATATAAGCAAAATGTAGTTGATCTACTACGTGTGTCGGTTGCTAAATTAATAAAGTAACTGGTTTATCTTAAAAATAAAGGACATTAATAGGTTAATAACTTGAATTGTGTTTGCAGTCGGTTTTTTTGTGAAACATTTTAGAATAATATAAACCAGACATAAAACTGCTTTTTTGTTTCACGCTAGAATTTATTAATTTCCTTACAATTGTTTCGGTCGCTCTCTCGTTGTTAGCTAGCTACATATTTTAAAAAATATATTCCACATTTAAGGGTATTGATAAGAAACTCTTCTTTCCAGATACTATGCACATTTAACGACTGTTGCAGTTTTAACAGTAAACTAAAATATTTATTTTTAATAGGCAGCGAGTTCGTCAGATATAATTATAGTATATCTTGATTGTAACTTAATGTATTTTCTGGTTAATAATAATAATAATAATAATAATAATAATAATAATATAAGTTGCATTTATCTGTAGCTTTTCATTATCATTTATCAACGGAAGAAAGTGAATTGAAACTTAATATGATTGACACAGTTTAAAATAATGACCGCATTACGATTTTAATTTTATAGGACATATCTTCATTTATCAAAGATATTAAAAACTATAGATAGCGGTAAGTTTCGATAGATGGCGATATACTGACAATAATTTGATATTGGTCTAAAAATACATACTTTGTATAGTTTTATTTCATGGCTACTGGAACTAATGTCCTTTTTTTTATGATTGGTTTAGCTTTGGACATTTTTTCGTTGAGAAACGATTAACAGGTGTACCTATTTAATACCATCACTTTTAGTTGACGTTTGTTCCCACGACCTTCTATGAATACAAATACCGTTTTTGTGAAGTAATATTGCGATGAATGATGATAAATCAGATTTGGTTAAGTATATTTTTCCACTATTAATGTTTTACAACTTGTTTCAAAACGCATTCGTATATGATGTAAGTTATACATATGTCTTAAATATATTTTACTCGCTGCTAGTGGCTTTTTAATAAGGGGTTTAGAAGGACGTTTTAATTTTGATGAAGTTTTACATTATTCAAGTTAGATGAATTTGTATTATTGTCAAGTTGTTGTACACTTGTATGGTAATTACTTTTTATGTTGCATTGTATCAAATAATTTGACTGGTTATTAAAATTTTATAAAGCCTAACGGGGCCTCTGAAATGTTTGAGGAAGATATCTTATCGAAAAGTTATAATTATAAATAACTATGTATTTGCATTTGTATACGGAAAACAGATATATTTATAATAAGACTTGTTCATCCTACAAAGAAGTCTATTTTTATGTTGTATTACGTTGCATTATTAAAGTACCCCTATTGGGTACCGGTCAAATTTTCTGAAATTGCGGTATATTACACTTTATGACGGCTTGATTAAATGTGTCTTTAGGTACAAATCGAAAAATGGGAAGTTTTCGAGATATCGGGGTTATACTCAAAGTACATATTGATTTGTGCAGGTAATCATAAATATTTAATTTAATAATTAATACAAATAGTTATTCATTTTTAAGACTAACATATGTTGAATTATTTAATAACAATGGCATTTTATTGAAACTTTAATTAATAAATCGAACATCGATAAATCGAATTAATATAGAATTAAATAAAACAATGGGCAAGTTTCACCAATTAATTTATTGTACTCGACAATATCGTTTCGATCTATGTGATCATTATCAAGAGTATCTTAATTACTAAATTTAAACTACACAAATCACAAAATTTATAATCTATTTAAGATGAGTGGGGATGAATATGTTTCCAATTCCAGTTGATTGTTCATGAGTGGTTCTTTCTTATATAATGATTTCTTAATTTCTAAAGATTCTAAGAGTGACAACTTTTTTCCTTTATTAATATTGGTATGTAATATTTGGGTTTTATCTAAGTCTAAACTATGTCCTAAACTTAAGCAATGTTCAGCGCAACCCGTTTTGTTATCCGATTTATTAATGGTATTCACATGTTCATTTATTCGAGTCTCTATGGCTCTTCCTGTCTCGAATAAATGAACATGTGAATACCATTAATAAATCGGATAACAAAACGGGTTGCGCTGAACATTGCTTAAGTTTAGGACATAGTTTAGACTTAGATAAAACCCAAATATTACATACCAATATTAATAAAGGAAAAAAGTTGTCACTTTTAGAATCTTTAGAAATTAAGAAATCATTATATAAGAAAGAACCACTCATGAACAATCAACTGGAATTGGAAACATATTCATCCCCACTCATCTTAAATAGATTATAAATTTTGTGATTTGTGTAGTTTAAATTTAGTAATTAAGATACTCTTGATAATGATCACATAGATCGAAACGATATTGTCGAGTACAATAAATTAATTGGTGAAACTTGCCCATTGTTTTATTTAATTCTATATTAATTCGTCGTTACAATGTTTCACAATAAGTGCACCCTCGAAAGTTTAAAATTGATAAATCGAATTTTTAATAAATCGAACCAAATTGTTCACACTACTGAGAAGTACGTGTAATGTTTACTTAGTAACTCGAATTATCAAATATCTTAATAACTAAAATGTAATATTTGGAATCAACTTCGATAATTCGAATTATCATGTTTATTGGTGAGGAACATAATGAATTAAATTATATAACATCAAAGTTTTACTCCGTTTATACTCCTGTTATTCAAATTGCTATATATTCATATTAATGCGTATTAGAATAAAACATCTCATGTATTTAAATATATATTAACTTTCTATTTCGACAACCTTAATGTGCAAAAAGTATTTATAATTGAGCTTTTTCTTCAATGCAGTTTCCATAATTACGTTTCTTTTGTTATGAAGCTAGTAATTACTCAAGATTACGCAGGCATATGCTAAAGAAATTGTATACTTTTAAAAATAAAGTAAGAGGATCCGACATTATATATACATATACACCTTTCTTTAAAATTATTATATTAAATTTAATTAATGACTTATTAGTTTCCATTTTTGGCACAACATCGTAAGTAATTATTTATAGTAAAATCAAAATTATTTTATCGTCATTGTTTGTATATTATAATAGATTATCTATTGGAAAGTAGCTCGTAATGTTCTTTCACGTAGTATTCTTTTTGTTAGCTTAGATAATATCTAATAACTGTAATAATTGAATCGCTATTACCGTCTAGAAAGCGTAGAAATATTTGTCACACTTATTACAAGGTAATGAATGAAACATTTTTAACGTTCCTTTTTATTGTTTTAGAGTATAACTAGAACGTGAACAAAAAAAATACATTTAATTCCTCAAACTAGCTACAATGTATTATACATATAAACGTATATAAGAGTGATGGTTTAATTTGATGAATTGTTCCCAGCTATATGTAATTACTTTTGATTGTTTATAATTAACATAATATTATTAGTACTATTACTGTTACACAGGATGCTTTATCTACTTTATAATTATTAAAAAATAATATATAAAATACACAGTGTAAACTCTATAAAGCGAACTTCTCTTATTAATTCTCTTAACGAAAGAAATGCTAAAGTTTGTGTGGTTTACAATGTTACATACAGGGTGTTTCAAAACCCCGTGGATATAGAGCAACCACAGCTTCCTGGGACGAAAGTTAGTCGATTAAATCGGATTTATTTACTTTCTGAAGTATAAATCGCTTTTTTTAAACTACGACAAGGGTGTAAACCATCCCCACTCTTAGATATAATCGTGTTCTAAACTTTTTAGGAGGGTTATTAATAACTTAAATTTTTTTAGAAGGGTTTATGCCTTAGCCTCGTTTTCTGTCTTATTAAAAATCGATATCTACAACAGTTTCGGAGAAAAAGAAAATGTTTTTTGAATCGATGATCTCCGACAAGAATTCTTAGTAAGTACAATTTTCTGAAATAACTCGAAGCTGCATCGTGCTATTTGAATAAAATTTTATATGAAGACTACTCTAAGGAGATATTACCGCCTCTAAATATACTTGATTGCAATTTATTTCTCCAATAGTAAAACGGTTAATCTCTCGAGTTGATGTTTTTCCTTTTTGATATGTGGGTTTGGTTACGGCGTGTAAATGCCCCCCCCCCTCTTTGGGTTTAGAGCAGTGATTCCCAACTTCTTCTTGGCCAGGGACCACTTTATTTTTTTTGTTTTTCGAAGGGACCAGGGTGTACAAGAAAAATAAACTGAATCAATTCGAAAAACTTTTTTCAAAAACTCAATGTAACTTGCATTAACAACATTATTATTATTTCGATTATTTAATTATTAAATTTAACTAGAAAACATAAAATTCATTAAATTTAATAAAAAATCAAATTAATTTTGAATCAATGTGATTTTTGAGCTTGCATCCTCTGCGCAAGTTTGGTAATCCTGGGACTAATATTATTACTCAAAGCTACACGCAAGTCATCGGTTACTTTCAAGCGATTTCTGGCCTTGTTTTTAATTACCAATCAAGCAGAAAATCTTTGTTCGCATAAATACGTCGTTTAAAAAATCATTAGATATCGCAAGGCGAATTCTCGAGTTTTGGTGTAAGAAATTGCTTTTTTCAGATTCAAATGCGTCCTTACAGTTTTTATCATTTTGATGTTCAATGAGTTCTTCGTCTTCGTCCTTTTCAGAGCATTGAGGGAGCAATCCCATTGGAAAAGGAAGAGAATATAACAGAAATGAAAGAAAAAATAATTTACGGACGATCTGAGGTCGGGAAGGGGAAGGGGGTGAGTTTTTAAGGGTAAAAAACGGTTTTCCTTGATTTCCGGAAAAACTACAAGTTTTATGTAAAAAAGTTAAATGGCAAAATTGTAGGTAATAACAAGATCTACAACCTTTGTATTTACACTTTTTTCACATAACCTCAAAATTTATGTGAAAAATTCAAATAACCAACTTTTTGGTTTTTTATTTTTATCTTTACAAAAAAAAATTTTTTTTCACGAAATTTGGTGAAAACTTACCTATTTATGTCCCAAACACGCTGTAATTTCTTTGATTTGAAATATTTATTTTTTCGCCTTATTTTTACTTAATATCAAAAAAACACTCTAATTTTCAATTGAAAATTCTCACGTCAAAATATCTGCTTTTTTAAAAACGTTGGTGGGCTTTTTCTTCGTTGAAATCTCTACTTTCTGATGGTGTGAAAAATAATATACATTACTATGGTAAGTTTTCTCAGGAAATGAAAAAAAAAAACGAAAAAAATATTACATTATATAATGAATAACGTAATCAGTATAAAGTATGTGAATTCAATAGTACGATTTACATGTATATTTATATATTATGAGATTTTCCATCGACATAACTGTCACACCATCAGAAAGTAGAGATTTCAACGAAGAAAAAACCAACCAACGTGAGCAGATAGTTTGACGTGAGAATTTTCAATTGAAAATTAGAGTGTTTTTTTGATATTAAGTAAAAATAAGGTAAAAAAATAAATATTTCAAATCAAAGAAATTACAGCGTGTTTGGGACATAAATAGGTAAGTTTTCACCAAATTTCGTGAAAAAAAAAACTTTTTTGTAAAGATAAAAATTAAAAACCAAAAAGTTGGTTATTTGAATTTTTCACATAAATTTTGAGGTTACAGTAGACTCCCGATTATCCGGAATAATGTGGACCGGACCTATTCCGGATGACCGAATTTTCCGGATAATCGGAATCGGGAGACGGAAACTATGAGAACTTATTGAAGAACATTTATTATTACATATGTAAATAATCTGTGCAACTTGCAGCCCTGCACTTAGCTCTTTACCTAGCCACTAGCTTTCTAGCAACAGCAAAATCAGCAGAAGACATAGTTTCTATGGTGAATTAAAAAGATAAAAGATTTTGGCCGCATGTGTTGCACTTGTGCCTAACATAAACAGATATAAAATATGCCGTTATCAACTAACGGGTCGGGTGCGGTCCAGTAGGGCGGCACCGAGCAACACCATCTGAAAGATGTCCTTCAGAGGGTGTTGTATACCGAGGCTCATTCTTTTGACCATTTGGACTAACCAAATGTACTAGTAGACAGTTTAGTTTAGGAAAATTCCGGATAAACGGGAGCCGCATCACTCCAGTTCCGGATAAAACGGCGGATTTAAAAATCGATATTATTCCGGATAATGCAGCGTTCCGGTTAATCGGGATCCGGATAATCGGAAGTCTACTGTATGTGAAAAAAGTGTAAATTCAAAAGTTTTTATTACCTACAACTTTGCCATTTAACTTTTTTCCATAAGACTTGTAGTTTTTTCGGAAATCAAGGAAAACCGTTTTTTATCCTTTAAAACTCACCCCCTTCCCTTTCCCGACCTCAGATCGCCCGTAAATAATTTTTGCTTTCATTTCTGTTATATTCTCTTCCTTTTCCAATGGGTTTCATCCTAGTATATTTTTTTTCACTTTTTACTATTTTTAAAGACTTCAGCACTGGTCTATAACTGTGTACAAAAGTTTCTTCCGCATCGCTTACTTATACTACTGCGTAAAAGATATTTACAAATTTCAACCATTAAATAGGTAAGAAATGTGTTCAAAAATTGTTTGTTCGTAACTTACTGCATAACACGTACAACAACGGTTAGTCCGATTTTGATAATTTTTTTAAATTTTCCTTATAATCCCAATAATCAGGCTTTTATGGGAAGAAAAATTGGAAAAGTTGCCCTGAAATTGCTCTTTGTAGCTGAAGCAAATTTTCTTAATTTATTATAAATTTCTTTTATGGAAATGACCTTTTGCAGGATTTAAAAAACAAATTATTTCTTTGCGAAAACTATGCGTGTCTAGGCCCAGATTAACTATTGAAAAGGGCATTAGAAAATATATATATACATACTACCTATCCACTTTTTAAATTAAATTAAAAAAGAATCAGAGTACACCTGTAGAGGGGCCGTAGATGGCTCCTAACCTTAAATTGCCTGAGCCTTATTTCGGTCCTGAGATTTTGATTTTTTTTACCGATAAAGGATAGATGGTGTATGTTTTTTTTTCATAAATTCTCTATATCAACATTCATACATAGGTGTCTCAGTTAGTATCTAAATTAACCACCAAAGAATTAAAAAAGGCATTTGTCCAAAGTAAAACTAATCGATTAACTCTTTATAAAAACAAATCAGTAGATGCACATTAAAAGAAATTAATTAATCGCTTATTTATGTAATATTTATTTCTAAAATAATAATTAGCTTCTAAACATGTTACAACAATAATTAACTTCAATAAATTTTAAGACAATTAACTTCCAAACACTTGCACTAGGAAATCGAATCCTTTTCCCCAGCCTGTCGAGTAAAGACGTATTGTAACGTTTTTATATCCAACTCCACCAGAAGTTATTGATGCATATCCACCTTGGTTGTTACAATAACGGTCATAAATTCGAATGCCACTTATAGTTGTGTTGTAGAGATGGCCAGGACCATATTCCGGGAATTTGATTATCTTTTCGCGACTTGACCACCATCGTCCTTCTTTGTAAACCCTCTAAAATTTAAATAAACATATTGACTTTGTAATTCTTCCCTAGTGAATAACTTTAACACGATACTAATAGCAACATAGTAAGGTGTTTTTTTGTTTCAATTATTTTACATAACCGTACACTGACGTTTCGCCGAAAATTAATCTGTTTCTTCAAGAGTTTATTAAATGCAAGTACCATAAACTATTCTTGAAGAAGGTGATAAACTTTAAGCAAAACTTCGGTGTAAGATTATTTATAATATATATTGAATGTTGCTACTATTATGATATTAAACAGAAAATATTAGTATACTTATATTATTGTTACTATTAAATGTGTAGTAAAGTTTTTCAGTTGTAAGTTGTAATCAATGATCCAAATACCGCAATTTAAATATGTCAATTGTAGAGAAAGTGGATATTAATAATTTTCCGCTAGAGAACAATCAAATGATTAGATGACATTGAATCTACAAAAAAATACTGTAATAACAAGGTAATTTTAATTTTACCATGATTTAAAATTATTGAACATAAAATCTGTAATTTTCTCGAGATATTATTGTAAAAATCAAAGTCAGATTAAGGATAAATGTGTACAAGTGTTTGACTATAATTTACAAGTATTTTGTTTAATAGAATGACATTAATTAGGTATTTGACTATATTCTTTTTTATCTCATAAATAGCCTAGTATTATTAGTTTTTTAATATTTTGAAAAATAAAAAAATTATATGAACGTTTAAAAATCGCAATTAGACAGAGAGGGAAATACCGAATTGTGTCGTCACAGTTTTGTACCGCCATTAAAATTACATGTAAATCTTGGTTTTGCAAGGAAGAGATAGACAAAAAACTTTAATAGGCTATAGGTAACAATTTGAAATTTGATTTCGAATTTTATTATCGTATTATGTATATTAACATATCTCAATAAATATGTAATATTTATTATCAGTCAACTTCCCAAATTTCGCCATTGATGTAAGGTTTTAGTTTAGTTTAGGCTAGAAAGAATTAAGTAAGGTAAGGTTAAAGATAGGTGCTGTTTGTTATATTAAATTAATAAAATACCTAGATGATAACTAAAGGAGATAAGTTTGGGAATATTGAACTGATTTCTCTCAAACGTGACTTAAAAGCTACTTAGATTGCAGCATAAAAAACATGTTTGTTTCATTGTAGAAATCTTTTTTATATACATAAGACATAAGACGTGAGGTTAAAAGGTACCAAAAGGCAACACAAATAATTATGTGAGTGTTGTCGTGGTCATGTCCCTTCTTTTGTTTATCGCAATGTAACAGAAAAATACCCAAATGGATGCGTTATATTTGTTATAATAATGAGCAATGATGTTATAGTATTATTGCACGAGGTGACCCCATTTTGATGTTTTTTATCATATTGGTATAAACAAAAAGAAGGACGTAACTACCACAACGCTCACTTCATTCGTGTTTCCTTTCACTACCCTAATATTATGTATGTTATTTTGTTGTTTTGATCTTTGCGAGGATACGTATATGAAGTCATGGATAAAAATCCTTTTGCAATCCTTAATATAAACGTAAAAAATTGCATCAATATTTTTTGATTTCATCAATTGTGAGTTAACATGTTGTTAGCAATTTTCTAGTGATTTGAATTGATCAATAATCCTCGTCTAACTTAACAATACTTCATTTATACATAAGTAGTAAATATTTACGTTGATTTTTTTCCTTATGAAATAAAACACTTGAATATAACTTTCACTAAATTTTTATTGAATCTTGACAAATTCGTTTGAACCTACAAGGTCATCTTCAGAAGAAGGTACTATGTAGTAGAGTAGAATTTGTCAAGATTCAATAAAACTTTTGTGAAAGTTATTTTTAAGTGTTTTATTTCATAAGGAAAAAAATCAAAACGATAAACTTTCATATAGTATAAAGGCCAACTCCATCGAATTTTTCAAATATTTACGTACTCTGTTGTAAAGTAGTCTATCCCAAGTTTTTATACATCCCACAAACAAGTTGTGACTTCCTGAGCAATTGTAAAAGTTTGGAAGGCAGTAGGAAGTCGGTGGATAAAGTCTTCCATTAAACGTTGAATTTCTTATACCCTTATAGGTATCTACATTAGTTCTTGTGTTATTCCATCTGTTCGGGAATATCCATTCTTTATTATAGTAAGGTTTCGAATAATTCCACTGTTTGTTGAACCAGTCATATGATGAGTAATACGGATTCCAGTAGTTCACTTGACTGATATTAAAACCGCGGTATCTTTGAATGTCATTTAAGTAGTTTTCTTGCGGTAATACCGAAGAATAACTAGCACAAAATGCAAATGCGAGCACTAAAAGCAATTTGAACTGCACCATCTTCACCACTCTTGTACCTTGATAGGTTTCAATTATATGGTACCAGGTGTGTGTCGTGCCTTTATTTATATTAAAAATGAATTTACTTTGCAGTCGGTGATAAGAAAAGTAAACCGTGTTTTTCCTCAACAATACATGTTCATCATTATTTACCACGTGTTTCCTTTTGTAAACAAACATAGGGCACAATTATGTACTTATGTCTATAAATTTACGCCACCGTAAATAACCTAAAAATGGTGCAATGGAAACATTTATCTTTATAAATAAGTTTTTATGCATTTCATTTTTAGTGACGCAATAGGATTTTTGTTAGAAAACAAAAATGTGAATGCTAACATGTTATCAGAAAGCAGTGTCATGCATCATTGATGGATTAATTGTTCCTAGTAGAACGTTACCAATTACCAGAAAGCTTATATGAAGAGTTCTTACTTACCTTGAATGATAGACGAAGGGTAAGAATAGGGAAAACATACGAAAGAAATAAAACGGACAAGTTACAATTGCTCGTCGCCACGAAAAGATTGCAAACTATGCAAACGATTAGGTCATGACACTGAAAATTGTTCACACCGAATAAAAAGTGATAACAGAACTTCGAATACGTATTAAAAACGACAAAAAATAACAAAACAACAAACCGTGAACGGAAAATGTATTTCGTTGATTGTTGGGTAAATGGAAAGGCCTAAAGAGCTATGTTGACTGGTAACGAAACCTTTCTTAAACATAATATTTTTGATCTCGGGTTTTCTGGCCGTTGTCTGGAAATTTCTTCCCGACGCGACGTTTCGCCTGCTACTGCGGCAGGCATTCTCAAAAGTTGCTTAGTAGTCATCTCGGTCGAAGTTCTCTCGTAGATCGCTCTCCACCGGCCGCGAAAGCCTACACATACGTATTAGAAACCATTCTTATACGACAAGACATTTTGCACGATAATTAAAATTAGATGTTCGATTACAGTGCTAGTCCGAGGTCATACAGACGAAAGCGTGCGAGCGGTTAGAACTGCTGACATAACTATCGGAATCCAAGGGGTTGAAGTGAAGGCTGAAGTAATAATAGTACCAAATGTACAACATATGCCAATATTGGTGGGACAACCATATATTAATCATCCCAACGCAGTGATGGTAATAAACAGCGATCTAATACCCATTTAACCGAAATAAATTATAAATTAATCTAACAAATGATCAACCGGTGACGTATAAGTAGGCCTTATAGATTACCGTATCACCAACGGAAAAAAGCTAAAGTAATTATACGAGAATTAAAAGATAATCACATTATACGAGACTCCATGTCGTCATTTGCTAGTCCGGTACTTATAGTTCGTAAAAAGAACCGAGGTGATGGATTGTATATCGATTATCGTGCATTAAATTTGATTACTCGAAAAGATAAATATCCAATGCTAATAATTGAAGATCAATTAGACAAACTTAGCGGATGTAGGGTATTTACCAGTCTAGACATGGTTTCTGTTAACTATCGGCAGATCCCAGTGGCCGAAGAGTGAGTCCATCCATTACCCCGGACGGGCACTTCGAGTTTTTAAAAATGCCATTCGGGCTGGTAAATGCTCCTGCACTTTTTCAAATACTAGAAAACAACAGTAGATGCACATTAAAAGAAATTAATTAATCACTTATTTATGTAATATTTATTTCTAAAATAATAATTAGCTTCTAAACATGTTACAACAATAATTAACTTCAATAAATTTTAAGACAATTAACTTCCAAACACTTGCACTAGGAAATCGAATCCTTTTCCCCAGCCTGTGGAGTAAAGACGTATTGTATCGTTTCTATATCCAACTCCATCAGTAGTTGATGCGTATCCACCTTAGTTGTTACAATAACGTTCATAAATTCGAATGCCACTTATAATTGTGTTGAAGAGATGGCCAAAACCATATTCATGGAATTTGATTATCTTTTTGCGACTTGACCACCATCATCCTTCTTTGTAAACCCTCTAAAATTTAAATAAACATATTCACTTTGTAATTCTTCCCTAATGAATACTTTTGACATGATACTAATAGCAATTTAGTCAGGTGATTTTTTTTTTCAAATATTTTACGTAATCCTACACTGACGCTTCAGCTTCTTCAAGAGTTTATTATATGTAAGTACCATAAACTATTTTTGAAGAAGGTGATAAACTTTCAGCGAAACTTCGGTGTAAGATTATTTAGAATATGTATTGAAGATTTTCAGTTCTAACCAATGATCCAAATACTACAATCTAAATACTATTTAATTATAGAGTAAGTGGATATTAACATTTTCCGCTAGAGAACAACGAAATGATTAGATTGAATCTAAAAAATGATCCCGTAATAACAGGTTATTTTTAATTATTGAACATAAAATCTGTAACTTTCTCGAGATATTATTGTAGAAATCAAAGTCAGATTAAGGATAAATGTGTACAAGTGTTTGACTATAATTTTTTTATTGAAGCCTTTTTATCACAAAAGAGGCTGGTATAAACTGTTTTTTAATATTTTAAATAACACAAAAGATATAAACATTTAAAAATCGAAATTAGACAAAGAGAGAAATACTGAATAGTGACGTCACAGTTTTGTACCGCCATTAAATTAGACTCATAACAAGAACTTTAATATGCTATAACTTTTTTATGTTTTAACCAATTTGAAATTTGATTCCAAATTCTGTTATAATATTACGTATATTAACATATTATCTAAATAAATATTTATATATTAAGTAAGGTTTTGTCTAGGCTAGAAGGTAAGGTTAATGATGTAGGTATTACTTAATTCTTAATTTTACTGAATCCATTGTAGCCCTGAAGAAGCCTTACACTTAAGGTTAAAGATAGGTGTTGTTTGCTATAATAAATTAATAAAATACCTACATGATAATTAAAGAAGATAATTGTGGGAATATTGAACTGATTTCCCTCAAACGTGACTTAAAAGCTACTTAGAAGATTGCAGCATAAAAAACAGGTTGGTTTCATTGTAGAAAGATTTTTTTATATACATATGACATAAGACGTGAGGTTAAGGTACGAAAAGGCAACACAAATTATGTGAGTGTTGTCGTGGTCATGCCCTTTCTTTTGTTTATCGCAATGTAACAGAAAAATACCCAAATGGATGCGTTATATTTGTAATAATAATAAGCAATGACGTTATAGCACTAGTGCATGAGGTGACCCCATTTTGATGTTTTTTATCATATTGGTATAAACAAAAAGAAGGACGTGACTACGACAACACTCACTTCATTCGTGTTCCCTTTCACTACCCTAACATTATGTATGTGTTTTGTGAGGATACGTATATGAAGTCATGGATAAATATCCTTTGGAATCCTTAATACAAACGTAAAAAAAATATCAATATTTTAATCGATTTGTTAAAGCCTGCGAGTATTTATAATAAACAGAAACATATCAGAGAGACAACTATACCCCTTCACCCTTTTTTATAAGATCTAACAATGATTTAGTACTTTAAATGTATTTGCCGTTGTCACTTGGTGAAACATAATTATATTTAAAATAAAATAATTAAAACCACTTGGAAAGTTTCACTTAAGTTTATTTTTAACTCGATACGTATTTCGCCTTAGGGCATCTTCAGGAGTTTATACAATAACTACATTAACAATCTAAGTTTTTCTATATATACAGTTCGATCTTAAACTAGTTTAGGATTAAGGAGGGGATTATTATTAAATACAATTTGGTCATTTGCTAAATTTTTGTTACTTAATAATGCTTTCTTAATTTCTAACACTTCATACTTATCTAATACTAATCCACCATTTACACTTTTTAACAATTTCAAATTTTCTATGTCTATCGTATGGTTATTTTCTATCAAATGTGTCGCTAAACCTGAACTATGTTTTTTATATTTGCTATATTGATTATGTTCTTTGAATCGAGTGACAATACTTCTTTTTGATTTACCTATGTATATAATATCACAATTAGAACATTTTATTTCATACACTCCAGTCTTTTTAGATAAATCATTGTTCACTGTTAATTTGTTATTTGTTAATATTTTTCCAATTGTGTGATTATTAAAATAAGCTGGGTTAATATTGTTTGTCCTAAGCAAATTACCAATTTGTGAGCTTATATCACCGTAATATGGGATTTTCCGCCAATTATTAGTCTCTTTACCTTGACTTCTTGGAAAAATATTATCAATCAACATTTTGTACCTTTTCTTATTTAGTAGTCTATCTAGTAAGTTTTCATTATATCCATTATTCTTGGCTATGACTTTTATAATTTTTAGTTCAGAATCAAAATTGGTTTTATTAAGTGGAACATATAATAATCTATTGATCATCGCATGAAACGCCGCTAATTTTAAGTTCATTGGATGACATGATTTAAAAGGTATAATAGAGTCTGTATATGTTTCTTTCCTATAAATTTTAAATTCTAGCTGATTTAACTGTTTTATTGAAATGTTTAAGTCCAAAAAGTTGATGTTCTTATTGCCTATTTCTACTGTGAATTGAACATTTTTATTTTTATTATTTAAAGAATTTAAGAATTTTGAAATTTGTCTTTCTGTACCTGTCCAAATTATTAAAATATCATCGACATAGCGATGCCAACTAAGAATATGGTTAGCCTCAGTTCCCATATTATTAAACAATTCAATTTCAAATTTATCTAAGAAATAATTCGCATAAAAAGGAGATAATGATGAACCCATGGGTAATCCGTCGTTTTGTTTATAAATGATATCGTTAAAGCTGAAATAGTTTTGATCTAAGCTTAATTTAACTAAGTTGAGTAATTCTTGTTTATACTCTTCATTTTTATCTAATTTTTTAATATCTTCTTGTAAATATATGAGTAAATCTTTTATAGGAATTGATGGAAATAAGTTTACCACATCAAACGATATTAATTTTGCATGTGAAGGAATTGTCTGTTTTTGTAACTCTGTTATTAACTCTTTACTGTTCTTTATTGAATATTTTGGTTTAAAATCTAACTCTTTTTGTAAAATTAATGCTAATTGTTTACAAAGTTTTTGGTTAGGAGCATTGATACATGAAGTTACTGGCCTTATTGGATTGTCTTTTTTATGGATTTTTATTAAACCATATAAAATAGGTACGTGTGTAAAACTGTTTTTTAAACGGTATTTCTCTGTATTATTAAATAATTGATTACTATTGTTGATTAACTTATTAGTTTCTAATTTAAATTTTTCCATTGGATCATTTTTTAGAACTGTCACATTCATCGAGTCTATAAATTCTTGGATTTTATTTATGTATGTAATTTTTGGTATAATTACTATTGAATTACCTTTGTCTGATTTAGTTAGAATTAAATTTTCGTTTTTCAATTTTTGTTTTATCAGATTTATAGTTTTTGATTCACTATCGCTATTCTTTTTGTTAATGTCTGAAACTTTATAGTATTTTTTCAACTTGTTTGCTAAAGTAGATTTTTTAATTAACAAATTTAGCAAATGACCAAATTGTATTTAATAATAATCCCCTCCTTAATCCTAAACTAGTTTAAGATCGAACTGTATATATAGAAAAACTTAGATTGTTAATGTATTTATTGTATAAACTCCTGAAGATGCCCTAAGAAGGCGAAATACGTATCGAGTTAAAAATAAACTTAAGTGAAACTTTCCAAGTGGTTTTAATTATTTTATTTTAAGTAATTTAGTATTTGAACACTCGAATTTTCTAAAAATTAACCGTCTTTGTAGGTGTTTTTGAATGAGGATAAGATCTCTAAACGAAATTCAGTCAAACATCGATAATTCGAATGTAACACAAAAAACTTCGACGTACCAAGACTTCGAATTATTTAATAATAATACATATACATATAATACATGTGTATGTGCTTATTTTTTGTAAATGAGCGTTTGTATGTACTTATTTATTTCATGTTACAGAACTGCCCAATTTTTTAAAATCATCGAAGACTAAGTATACCTTTCCTTACTTTTTGTAAAACTTTTTTAATTTTTTCTGAATGAAGATGTATGTATCAATTTAGTTAATTATGAACCTAAAACGCTGTTTCTGAAAAAATATAGATACTATTGTTTTGTTTGCAAATTCATCCTTCCCCGACAAAATCATGGCTACGCCCATTCAAAAAGCAAGTTAGTATTACATACAAGTGCGACGATTGTCACCAAACCCTTAAGCCTTATGATTGTATAATATTATTATTCAAACTGCTATGTAAAAAAAAAAGCATATTATACGTATTGTGCGATATTCTTTGCTCTCAAAAAAATAATAAAAAACAAGTGATAAATAATTCATTTCATCGTGAAAGATTTATGGTGCAAGCTTATTAATGAACAATACGTTGCGAACATTGAAAATTAATTAAGAGTCATATTCAAAAATAGCACAGTTTCAAAAGTGAAGATAATTTCTGATAACATAATACTTACAAAGACAATTACTTTGTTATCGTTTTCCTGGTGCAAATTTAATCTGTTTTTTTGAAAATCAAGGCTTTATGAAGTGACTCATAATAAATATACACTTAATTGTAGTGCTCAAAGTTTAATATAATATTTGTAATATAACGCGTAAATGCAAATAAAGGTATAGTTAGTAGTGCATCTAAATACATACACATATATGTATAAGTAGACAGTGATTTGAATAGATAACTACGGTGAGAAAATTTTTTACTTTTTTATAAATTGTAATTATATTGCTTAATTCTCTACTGATGTTGACAATAAACATCAATAGAGGGCGACATAATCCTTTTTATCTGATATATCATCTCTTTTGTGAAATAACTTCGATTTGGTGTGTAATTTCCTGAGACTGCCCATGGCGTGGCGTGCTGAGTTGGACTGATAAGTACGAAATCAGGACACACGTCTGATGGTTTCAATAAATTACTGATCATGGACCTTTTTTCTCTCTCTCATTTTAAGCTACAATGAAAACGCCATCTTAAGTACTACATAAAACTTCATTTTATTTAACGGAAATTTATAGTATCCCATTTTTTTCATTAAGTTTTGAAAATTACAGAGCCCAAGTGGTGATTATTTTTTTTCTATACACATTCAAAAATGATTTCTAAAGGTTTCCATCATTCGAGCAGTAATTTGAAGTGATGTCCCCTTCAATTTCTTTACCAAGTAGCATGGTCCAGTCATCTAGATCATTGCTTAGCATTCGGGAGGGCACAAGTTCGATTCCGAGATCGGCTTTTTCGGTTTTTCTGTGGTTTCCTCGGATCATTGAGGCATATGCTGGGACAGCAGTATTCCACAGATAGTCTTTCAAATCTCCTCTTTTCATTTCGTCCATCTCATCTTTCTGCACCCAACCACCATCCCCTCATTCCCACTATTCCTAAAGGAGACTGAAGAGGGCCTTTCGCCCTACCCACTTTGAACTAGAGAGTAAGCCGTAAGGACAGCCCGCGCCCACCCAAAAGTTTTTTTTTCAGTTTCTTGGCGTATTGCTGCTTTCATTTCGTCAACGGTTTAGGGATGGATGCTTCGACTTCAGGTAACCTCAAAGAAAGAAGCCAGTCGCGTCGGGCAAGATCGGGTTTTAAGGGAAATGTTTCCAGGACACATAGTCTCATTACGTGGAAGCCTGTGCGTTCAGCCAATCTTGCTTTGGGGCTACCTGAAGGCGAAGAAGGTCTTTGAATACCATTCCCGAACCACTGATGAACTGAAGACAGCAATACGCCACTTGGATTCTGTAACTTTGCAAACTTAATTAAAAAAAAAAAAAATGGTGTAGTATACATTTCCGTTCTAAATAGTATTTAAAATGACGTTTTTATTAAATAATAAAATGTGGGGACCATTTTGCCGGACCCTATATGTATCCTTGGGCAAGAGCAACCACAAATGCATTGAAAATTTTGTAAATTATTCAGAAAGTGAATGGTTAAATTACCCCTAACAAGTAACGCACTTGAGTCTGGTTAGACAACTATATAATCTGCTTTAATCTATCAAACATTAATTATATTATTTTATCAAAAGAAAAAAGGAACGCAAGATGTCTATCATTTAGGAATGTTTGTTTGATAGATTGTTTGGGAAATTCTTCCCATATATTCGGATTAAGAAACGGGAAACCGTCTGCAATGGAATTCAGACTATGTTCATTTCTCCCCTTTGACTCATTTGTTTATTAAACTAATGTTCGCTTATTGTACGTAAAGAAACACGAGATTTCACTTATTTGCGTGTAAATTATTTTACGCTTTTAAGCAAAAGTATAATTATAATACATTTTGCATATCAATACGCTATCTATGCACATAATTACTCACATTGAAAAACAATATCAGAATGATGTACCTATGTATGTTTCATAGATTTATCTGTGTATGTTGGGTTGTATGGATATGTTAGTATTGGTTGCTGTCCAACTCTTTATTAAAATACTACTTTAAGCAATGATGTATATTATCCAATAGGCTGACTAGGCTTCAGCCTAAAGCGCTAAAATGGAGATAAGTGCCTAGGCGCCGCGCTGTGCGAAAATAGACGAAAATTGGTCATTCCTATCTCATCTCCGAAACTACTGATCCTAAAATTTTGAAAAAACAGAAAATAGTAACTTACCTATGATATGATGAAAGTAAAAGAAGAAGTATATGGGGTGAGGTTGGAAAATATGAAAGAGAAGTTGGAGGTAATTAAAAACAGCAATAGATTGAAGGGGACGGAAGTGTATATAAAAATTAATTTAACGATAGAAGAGATAAGATTATGGGGCAGATGGTGAGAGAAGAGAAAAAAAAAAAAAGAAGTTGATAATAGTAGAAGAAGTATGGAAATGGGATGAAGAGAAGGAAGTAGTAAGGGTTAAAAAAAGTAAAAGTTTTAACTTGGAATGTAGCAAGGGTGAAAAATAAGGAATAAAGCTTTTGGAATTATTTGGGATGTATGAAATAATATTAATAAGCGAAACGTGGGAGGAACATAAAGATGAGGACTATGTAAGAAGAAAACTAGGTTTCAATTATAACTGGACCATTATAAAAGCAGTGAGTAGGTACTGAAAAAAGAGGCAGGGCAAAAGGAGGAATGATTGTTGGGATAGGAAACAATATGAAGTCAAATGTTAAAGAAGATGAGCGTGGGTGGTGAGCACAGAAAGATTGAGAGGGGAGGGAGAATGGATAATTTTTTTCGTATACCTTAATAAAGGAAAAAAGTAAATTAAGAAAAATTGAAGAGTAGATAGAAAAAGTGAAGATAAAAATGTAATGATAGTGGGAAATTTCAATATGAGGGTGGGAAGAGAAATTCCTGGCTGGTAGGGAATGAAAAGGAAAAAATAACAGGTTTGGTAGAGAGAGAATTAAGAATGAATCAAGAACAGGTGGTACAGTGGAGAAGGGGGGTAAAAATATTTGGGAAATGGTGAGAAAAAGGTGTAACAAGATAATAAGAGGGGATGAGCGGTACTAAATAGTCACTTGTTTCTTGTTTTAATCCGTATGCGTTTTTTTTTAAGTAAAACAATGTTGAATCATCAAAACTATCTGATCAATTTTGTTATTTAATGTGATTTAAATGGTTTGTAAAAAAAAATTGACGTGATAGGTGCATGGTTAGGATATAGAAAATACACTAGACCTTGCAGATCAGGCACGTTTTCATCTGTCATCGTCAGCATAAAGAAATGCATTTATAAACATTTGTTAAGTTTCGCACATTTGTGAAAAAATCATGCATTTTATCAGTTTTACGGTATGTGTACAATGTCTAACATATTATTTACCATATTTTTATCATCTAATATTCAACACTAACTTAAACATTACAGTGATAAAAAGCTGAATCATACCAATTTATTTAAGTCATTCGCCCCTATAATATTATTTCAATGGAGTCATTCTGAAGATTAGTATCTGTTCCTATTTACTTTTGCTATCAGTAACATTGACAAATATTAAATAACGGTAGTACATAAGTCCTGTCAAATATCTACATTATATATATATTTTCAAGTTGATATTCAATTATTCGAGTACGGCTGGCTAAAAAATTAAAAATTACCAGTTCCACGATTATTCAAAAATTTCCTCACGAAATATATTATCATAATTTTTTTAATGTACCTACCGTGTTGGTTTAGCTCAGAAAATTTATACACTTTTTTTAGTGCAATAAAAAAAATCCTCCATACCTCAGTTATTTTTTATAATAAAATAAAAACGCAAAGTAGTCACAAAATGTTTATTATACCCACAACACTTCAGGTGGTGAAGTAATAGAAACAAAACCCGGCTTATATGCTATTTACCATTTACAACATAGGGTGGGAGGGCTACAATTTTGAAGTGAATTAGTAACAATTTTAAATTTAAAGTTTAATAAAAGTGAATTATGCACACACGTCTAATCGTTCAAAATTAACCCTAACTTTTTTCAATTTATTAATTTCAAAGGATTTTAATAAATTTGATTGCCTTTTTATTTTGTTATAATAAAACTTATTGTAAAAATAATTTAATTATTAAACCAAATTTAGGTACAATTTTCGGATTATTCGTTAAAAAGACTATTTTAATTAAGATTCCTGTTATAGCTTATCTAGGTTAAACTATTTTTTGACACAATCGTTACAGTTTAAAATTAAGGTTCGATAATCTAGAATTCGTGTTTCTTTCTATATTATTTTTATTTTGAGCGCAGCTATTTTAGAACGCGGAAATACTTTTTTTTTGCGAAGTTACTTACCTGTTATATAGGTACAGTAGTTATTTACTTTACACCGTTGCAAGTGATTCATTTTTATTGTTTTACACAACTTCTAACTGTATTATTCATATTTGCTTATTGCGAGTTTTTATGTAAATGGAAACTGAACATAAATCTAAATACATAACATTATGTATTTGCTTTTTATTTTATCTATGCAGGCGAAAGCAGCGTGATTTAGTTACAAACTATATCTATGTGGAGAAGTCGTAAGATGGCATAATTAATAGATTAAAACATCGATATTTTTTAATCAGATGGCGGAAAAAGAGTCAAGAAACTGTTTGTTTTTCTAAATTTCTGTTATTATGATAGTTGGCAAAGCTACACGGTTGTCTGCTTTCAACACTGTGTCGGAATTTTCCAAGGTAAAATTGACCCAAATTTTCAAGTACTCAGGAAATCCAATCTTCATATTTCACATTTGTTCCTATATTACGTAAATGTGCTTCAAATATTAATTGGTGCAATTTCGTACAGCGCAGCTACTTTTGGAATGCTGTATCTATTTAAATTCCATATATATAATATCTGTCTAAGCTCAAATTTCTTTATACATTCTATAAGTAGTTGGTATTTAGCATTATAACATAAAATTAAAAGGAATTACCGCAATAATCTTAACATTGACAA
Source organism: Agrilus mali (assembly GCA_029378335.1). Taxonomy (NCBI): domain Eukaryota; kingdom Metazoa; phylum Arthropoda; class Insecta; order Coleoptera; family Buprestidae; genus Agrilus; species Agrilus mali. The sequence continues at coordinate 15,201,330 of CM055659.1, forward strand.
TTATATGTAAATGTAAAGAAAATGTTCATGTAGGAAGACCAAAGCAGTGATGAGCAAAATGGGTTTTGGTCTTGCAGACCAAGACTAGAAGTATTTGAGCAAGAGCAAGAATATAACCAATACCAAGACTGTCCCAGTCTTGGTCGCGGTATTGTTGATGAGTAGAGATGACTAGAGCCTCAATAAGAAATTAAACACTCCAGTACAATGAAAAATGTAAGGATAGTTTTTGCAAATCGCACCCTATATTATTTAAAAAAAATTGTACTTTCTGAATAATTGCAACATGTTTGTGAGAGAGGCATTTTTAGCTTCTTTCTCAAAAGAATATGGAGCAATGATTCCATTTGTCGAAATCGCCAACCACAGTGTCACTTTTAGGCTCAGCTCCAGGGTTGGCATGTTTAAAACACAATCTAAATAAAGCATGATTTAAATTAAAGTGTTTAAAACAAAAATAAAAAGTAACATATTCATTATTCTTTAAATTCATTTGGCTAGAGAAGAATAATTGTTTGTAGGTTTGAAACAAGGAAACGATCTCACTCGTTACTAGAGGAAACCTCATTTATTTATTAGCTTGGATAATTCTACTCACGAAATATTTTTAGACGACTGTAGTTTTTGAATCTAGAATTCGTGGTTTTCTTGAAAAATACGGCGTGGTATAGGTAAATTTCGCATACCCAATAAATGCAATTTAAAGCATTCGAGAGGTGTAATGCTTTATTCAAAAGCTTTTGAGAATTCGGTTAATTTAAAACAATTTTCAAAGAAGTAGGGGATATTTTCAGATGGACGTGCTTGTGCGACACTGACAAACAAAATACCGATGAAGATCGACGTTCGGTGAACGTTTTGTATAGAGAATGGTCAGTTTAAAATAAGTGTCTTAAATAAACGATGAAAAAAGGTTTAAACATATAAAACATATGAACACATGCTTTAAACATTTTGAACTGTTTGTTTCAAAAATTTAATTAAAAACCGTTTTTTTTTCCATCCCTGCTCGGCTCAAATAATGCAGAAATTTTAACGAGGACATTTGACAGACTTAGTATAAAAATTAATTTTTTTTTAACATTGTAAACCAAATAGCTATTCTTTTATTTTCCATTAATGTATTAAAAATATTAAAAAATGAATTCTTTAACAATAAATTTAATTACGAAACCTTCCCGTTACGAGTCCGGTCAAATTAGACCAAAAAATAAGAGTACCTAAAGCTACATAAATTCCCACCAAGCTGAAAATCAGTGAGATTGTTTAAAATATGATTAAAATTAAAATTTGAAATTTCCCCATCCCATCCCTCTAAATGGAAAAAATTTTATTCAAGGTTAAAGGTCAAAAAAATGAGTTTTTCACGATTTTCAGCTGAACGGTAAGTTTTATCATAAAATTACCCCAGACAAAAATTGTAGATCATAAAATTGTCTATAAAACATGTATCTCTTAAATACGCCAAAATAAGCTATGTGACAAATAAATCCCCAAGAACTAGAAAGTATTTAGTGCGAATAGAAAAAAGATTGTAGAGGAAAATTTTTCCCCAGAAGAATTCCCCTGAAAAATATATCCCCAAAAAAAAACCTAAAGGAAAAAATCCCCTATTTTTTGGGGAAAATCCCCTAATCTGGCAACCCTGAGACTAACAGTATTTCGTTTATTGGGCACACTGACATAAAGCAGGTATAAGACCCTAGCCACGCATACAGTTGAACAGGAGACAGATGTCTCGAGGTTACACTGGCGTATAAAATAAGGGACTGGGTTCCATTTTACTTGATATCTCAGAAACGGTGGCTCTTAGGAAAAAATATTCATACATATTTTATAGATAATTTTATGATCTACAATTTTTGGCTGAAGTATTTTTATGATAAAACTTACCGTTTTGCTGAAAATCGCCAAAAGCTCATTTTTTTGACTTTTGACCTTGAATAATTTTTTTTCCATACAGGGGAAAGATGGGGAACTTTTAAATTTTATTTTTAATCATATTTTAAACAATCTTACTGATTTTCAGCTTGGTGGGAATGTATGTAGCTTCGAATGTCTAAATTGACCGGACTAGTTGGCTAATACTGTATAAGAAAAATTCTTTTAAGCATTCAAGGTTATGAAACTATAGGAAGTACCTATTATTGTTTTTTTTTTCATACATCCGCCATTAAAAGAAATTTGAAAAAAGGTTAATTTTTCGATCTTTTATCATTGAAAGTGTATTATGTGTGTATAATAACCGAAATAGTTTCGAATTTTACCGTTTGTTTAGAAACGTTCTTAATTTTATTTATGCGGCCCCCATGATACGGGGGTTGAGGTTGCGGGAGTGCTTTTTATGTCACTGACGTGGAATTACAGCTACTAGCGTGTATAGACTGTGAAATGAAAATGAACTTTTTTAAATTAATTAAAAGTTGGTTTTAGGTACAATTTATGTTTCTGCAGTCGTGTGAAATAATCAAAAACAAATAAGTAAGTACATACAATGGTTAGTTACACGTGTTTTGTGTCTTAATTGCACCTTTTTTTTTAAGTGTGACACAGCTAATGTCTGTACTGTACCGTAACTGTATTAGCAATTAGTTTTTTTGGAACTGTTTAAAGAGACTTTAAAGTTCATTCACATTACCGGGTCAAAAATAAAAAATAAAATGCGCCGTCACAATCGGCCCACTTCATTACGCAATTTGCATTCTGAGTACATTAACTACTTCATGTCGGCATTCGTTCAGAACACAGAGTGTTTGCGGATTATTGACCGTAAACATAAAAATTTGGCTAGATGTTCCCGATCGAATGATAAATACATTGTGATCACAAATGCATAAATATCTACCTACATCCTAAACGCCTAATGCTATTCAAATAAAAAAATGTACGAGAATATATTATTAGAAAGGCATTGCCCGGCATAAATAACAATAGGTACATTTAATTTTAAAAGATTGATGTAATAGAACAATTTTGCTTTGTAAATTAAAATTAAAAATTAACTTAGGTTTCGTGAAGTTCTTGTTTAGAAATTGAATAACGTGAAATACACATCTCGGAATTTTGCGTTTTTTAATTAACGTGTGGTAGAGTAAAAGATTGCCCTTATAATTCATTTTGCAAATACAAAATTGTATCCCTTAACAAAAATAAGTAACCATTATGGCCCGAGAAGGATGACGAAATGTTACTGAAATGTCGCTAAATAATGTGTTCGTCAAAATCAATGAATTGTCTCTGCACAATAAGTTATTAACAAAATTTTCAACCATCAACTTTTTTCCTAAAATTTTTCAATTTTTAAAAATGTATAGAACCTGATAATAATATGGTTTTTTATCTTCACAGTTTATTTTTTACCTGAATTTATTCGAACAATATTATCAACATGTAGGACAATTACTTGCGAGAGGTTTTCTATAAATTCATCAAATTTTATCTCACCTCCCTTTACGTAACAAGTTGGCGATGCTTAGCTTAACCCCCTCTCGTTCAATTAATATTGAAAACTGAGTTTCCGAAAAATTCGCGAATTTTCTGGTTCTTGCTGTACGAAATCAAATTCAATTCAAATAATCATTATAAATAAGCAAGTGCAAATTAAGTACAAGTATATCTTTTATCATTAATTTACCGTGTAGGTATATCAGATAAGACCGCAATGGTACAATGAGAGCTAACGGTAAAATATTATTGATAATAATAGTGAATCATCGAAACAAATTCTGCAATTATACAGTATGTCCCAAAAAGTACCCAATATGATTGATGAAATTATAAGTTGGTTCAAAAACTTCTTCGAACAAAAGTTGTCCCTATTTTAATAGAAGATCCTCTACAACCGCCACATTTAATTTTTGATATACTGGGTGTTGAGAAATCGAAAAAGTAAGATTTGATTTAAATAGTAGTTATAGGAAAAAGTTGTGACAGTCTGATGTTTCTTTGACCAACGTAGCCTGAAATATTTATATGCCCACGAATAGCTTTTTGTTTCTTCAGTAGCACATGATTAGGAGCTGCAGAAAATGTTAATAAGCCATCTGTTACAATCTGAGCCTGTAACAACACTAATTGATATCATTTGATGAATATTAAAGAAACTGTTTCAATTTCAATTTCACTCTTTTTTTGAGACTGACGGTGAATTAAATTTCTTATTACAAAGCAGTGTAAAACATTTATACTGCTCTAAAGTCATATCATTAGTTGTGTTATTGCTTTTGTGTTTCAAAAAAATAACTTTTTCAAAAATATTTATCTATTCTCTATCTACCTATTTAATAAATAGGTAAGTATGTAAATTTGGCTAAAAGTAAAAATAGTGATCGACAAGGTTTTTTTATTAAATGGACTACTTTACAAAATAAAAATACACAATGTATTCTGACAAGTGCTGCAGTTGCGTTTCAATATTTTGTAAGTTCATTAAATTCCCGTAAAAATAACAAAAAAAAATATCTGAATATTACCGCGATGTTTGGTACAGCCTCATATTTTGGAATTCTGGACGACTCTTATCTACACTGTTAGAAAAATTTTGTTAGGCCAACAAAAAATTGTAGTTCCAGCAGGTCCACTCGCATTTTTTGTACGATATACAATCTTCATTAAAGCACATTTAACAAATTAGCATTTGTTGTGTCCAACAATAAGAAGAAGTAAGGCCATCTACGTTGAATGAATTTTAACCAAAGAATAGATTCGCTATTCACAAAATGAAAACGTACAAACGGAAATGCTTGGTGTATACTGAAGTATTTCGTGAAATTCACATAATAACTAAAGAACGTTAAAATAACAACTTGTGATTGTTTGGATGACTTTTTCTGAAGAGATTTTGACATCTTCGATTATTCAAAAACACTCCCTTTATTACAGAAATTAACATACTTTTCTGTTGTAATAACATTTATGAAAATGTAAAAACAACAACTTTTTTGTAATTACTCAATATACATACATATATAAGTATATATATATTAAATCCTTTATTTTTCGGATCCACTGTATAAACTATTTTTTTTTCTGTTGCTTCCCATATCTATGAACATAGATTTCGACATAATGCAATATATAACAAAGGATTACTAAAAAGTAAATATGTATATACTTACCATCGTTTCTTGAAGAACAGCAATATCTTTACCATAAAAACAATTTTAATTACACGAACGGTGCAACACTACTACCACTGAAACCGTTTTGAAAACTTTTGCAAGAATTTACAAGTTGACGCAGGGCGTTAGTAAAAAAGTAGCTACACAATGGTCCATAATCTAATATTTAACAAATTTGTGTTGTTACGACTACAATAATAAATGTTAAGTTCAGGACTTCTTTTTTTAATTAACAAAATTAAATGTCGATCCTAAAACTTGTGCATCTAAATCTATAATTTCGAAGTTAAAATAAATAAATAATTTACTAAAAAATAACTATACTTGTTGCTTATTCTAAAACAATTCTCTTTAGAACAAGCTTTTTTACACTTCATTTTACAACTTCTGTCATGTTTTTTGACACCTTTTGTACAAAACTCGGCGTGAAAACTATTTCTTGTAAACTAAACGATATTTGATATAAAAATAACAATTTCCAAATTTGACTTCTGTACAATAGAGGCAAGAATGTTGAAAACACGTTTTATTTTTGTTAGAAACAACTATTAAACAAGTACAAAATTGAGTATTGTTGTTCTAACAATTCTTTTCCAACAGTTATGACTATTTGATTGGAAGCATAATTAAAGGTGATTTTTCAGCACCTTGTATAAAAAATTAAATTTGACTTTACAAGAGGATCTTATAGGTATTAAAAAAGAAAACAACTTTTGACTAATTCAACTTAAAGTCTCATTACAATGAGCATATTGAATAATTTTTGGGCAAAGCTATACAAATAGTGCATGCAGTACACCCCTTTCCATGTTTTTATAAGATTTATTTTTGGTCAAAAGACAAAATCTTAATGACAAATAATTGTGGAAACTGAACTGCCTCACTGCATGTTAAAATCGTACATTATTTACGGATTCCCCCAGACATTTCGACTTATCGAAGTTGGCGCCAAATATTTTCGTTGAGCTATTAAGATATTCGACTAATAGAAGTTGGAGAGTCCCAGTTATCAACTTATGAAAAACTCGACTTATCGAACTGTGAGTGTAATTTGGTTCAAAACCATGCGATCCCAACGATATTGATTCCTTGATACAAAAATTTTGGGAACCACTGTCCTAAGCATGGGTCGCCAAACTTTTTGATCATCGACCCCCATAAAAGTAATTTTCTGTTAATAGTAATACTTTATTAGATACTGTGTTGTACATTTATTTTATGATTTTAAACATTTATTAAATTAATGGTACATTGTGTAACAATAGTTTTATGAAAAATATATTAATAATAAAATTTAAATACCTTAATATTCATTAAATAATAGGTAATTATAATTAAGTAGAAATAATAAGTAAAGTAACTACAGATTTATTGCTTCTTAATCAATGGATGGGTGTGCCTGGTGTTTTTTTTGCAAGGTTCGCTATATTGGGTTTAAAATTGGTTAATTTTAATCTTAAATCCCCTCGAAACTCCACATTAAATTTATTTCTGTACTTAGTTAAGATTGAATTTACGTGACTGAAAGCGGCTTTAATCATATAGAAACTTGGAAATGCTAGCTATTTCGTAAAGTTTTACATATTTTTGCATTAAATTTATACATACTTAATTAGATATGTAAGATTTGCATATTAAGAATTGTTTTTTCTTCGACCCCCAATAGACCCTTCCGATTCGGATCGACCCCCGCTTTTGTTAAATAGACCCCTAGAAACATATAAAGCGTGTTCTTATAAATATCTACATTATATGAGAATAGTGACTTATTATTTATCACGTAACTGCTTATTAAGTTGTGATTTTATGGGCAGTTTAATTTTTATTATTGTAGCATCCCACCACGAAGACAAAACTGCAACTGAACTTATTGTTAGATTGCGTGTGTACAGTAATGGTGGCTAAATTTAAATTTTGAAAAAGATTTGTTACGTAGGTAAAACCCCTGGTTTTACGTCTTTGTCGTATCAATATTTGGATTATGGCCAAGTAGACATGTGAATCATGCAGACGAAAAGGCGAGTTTTAGTGTCAAAAGCCAGCTCTGTGAAAGTGATTTGATATTTATATATAGTGAATTTGTGTGCTCTCGTTAGAAAACAGTCCCTTTTCTACGTCAAAGGAAATTAAAATTGCTTTTATTTTGATGTAAGTTACAATAACAGATGTATATATCAATTTTTATATTAATATATAATAATAAAAATGTCTTGCCATTTTTTTGGAATTCTGATTACGTTTATATCTTATAAATAACAAAATAAAGAATTCGAATATTAGAGAACGTTTGCATATTAAATTGTAAGGTTAAATGGGTAGATACATATATTGCTAGTGTTGTTCTATTTTAAGAATGAATAAAAATTAAGCGTTTTAAGTCGAAAGCACAAAGTAGGATCTATTAAAAGTGGGCGATTCTTTATTATGACGATGATATTTAAAAATGTAAGGGTCAAGCAGTTCATGTTTTTTTTTTTTTAAGAATGAATTGTTCTCTATATATCCACAAGTCCAAAACATTTGAATCGAAGTATGTATTAACTGTTGGTAAGACAAAAATTGTTTTATTTTTACATAAAATGGTTTAAAATTGCGAAGCATTGAAATAGTTTATGTGCAAGTATGTATGTACCATATGTGTTATTTTTGTATAAAATAGCTTAAAATTAGGGAGCATTAAACCAGTTTATGCGTTTTATTGTTTAAAATACATAAATCATAAATTGCGGAGTACCGTTGGACCGTGAAATTCAAATTCTTGGAAATCCAATTGTAATAATAACTAAATCTTTTAATAAGTACTACTACATATTGACTGATTGATTACCAATTGAAAATTGTCTCTTTTATTATACCTGCACTACCGTTGCAAAATTATTTTGAAAGCAAACATTCACTGCATGACATTACAAAATACATACATATATTGCAAACTGTTAAAAGAAGCCGTCTTTTTATTGACATTTATTATCTTTTACAACTATACCAGTATATCAAATAAATTAACGGTGACGTACCTTAGTTAGACAGAAATTCTTCTTGTGTGTTTTATGATTCACAATAAGTTTCCGACTAATTATAAGATTAAACTTATTTAATATTACTTTTACATTTTATATTATACACTTAATTCTAATTATGTTGCTTCTTAACAGTACTGTATACATCTTAGGATCGAAATTATTCTTACGAAATTTGATTATTCGATAAACAACTTTCAGTACCTGAAATAGTTCACATGTTATCAAGAAGCATCTAATCACTTGAACATTTTAAAATAATGTTTATTTATTTATTTTAGTTTTGCTTAAAAGTTCTTTATTTTTTTGTTATCTCAAAATCACCCTTATTCCGGATAAAGGGTTTAAGTATCGATTTATTTGTTTTGACGTTTCGAGAGTCATGTCGCTTTCTTCTTCAGAGTTTCAAACCTTCTACAAAATGTAAAAAAGAAGTCGTCTTTTTATTGACATTTATTATCTTTTACAATAATACCAGTATATCAATTAAATGAACGGTCAAGAACCTTTCATAGAAATTATTCTTGTGTGTTTTATGATTCACAATAAGTTTTTCCGACTAAATATAAGACTAAACTAATTCATCATTACCTAACCTAACAAAGCTTTAGATACCTATAATTTATAATAGATGACTGATGTTCTACAATAATTTTAAGTATCTACTTTTACATTTTATACACTTAAAAGAAAAGACTAAATTTGTTGGAACAATTCAAAATTTAAAAATCCATAAAATTTAAACATAATACCACAAATGATCAGCAGGAATTCAAGAAATACCTCATGATTGATTATTACTTAGATTTTCCAGCAAACAATGGCTATACTCACGTTCCAGATATAATATTACTTGCACCTACTCTAATATTTAGTATTTACTTTGTTATACTCCTGAACAAGGCCTAACAAGCCGAGAGCTTTAATAAAAGCTTGAAACTTAAAAAAATGTACCTATATAAATAAAAAATCGAGTGATGTTTCGATAAACATAAAAAATTAACGGTAAGTAATTACCTTTTTCACTGTCATGACTAGAATGCGAAAGTAAAGTGATATTAATGAGGTTACCATGTTACTGGTAGGTCTGCGTTTAAATTAAAAATATATTGGAACACATACACATACGAACACGATTTGATTGAGTACACCAGTATACAAATGTTTCTAAACATTGTACAAGACGGGACCATCGATTTTCGTTTACGTGGAACATTTTATGTTTAACATGGACACATTTTTATAGCATTATTATTTACCTATCTCCTATGGTATATATAGTTTTTTATGCATTACTCTTAAAAAACATACACCGTAGTCTACAAACCAGAACAAAATTATTCATGGGATAACCATAGTAGTTAGCATCCACATTGCTTTTACGGGTGGGCAGTGGCGGATTTACACATTTGCCGCCCGTAGCCTATTCAAAATTTGCCGCCCCTACTGACACCTGCAATTCTATATCCTAATTCACAATCAATTTTTTGTCAATGAAATTGCAACTTTATTATTGTATTATATTTTTATCAGACTAATCAATAAATATTGATACGAATTCATTAGGATTAAAAATGTAAGAATGTTAAGAAGAACTTTCGTTGCATGGATATTTACAGCTTTTATTCATTACAATATTATCATTATTGTTTTTTTTAATTATCATCATTTTAAGAAATGTATAATATTTATGAAATTCTGTGCAACAATATGCAATTTTTTACGTGTAAATTTATTAAATTTTTATTCTACACTCAAACATGTTAATATCATCAGAAATATCAATAAAAAAGTATTAGTTTTCCACATATATATCTATATTATATTTGTTATTGTTAAACAATTTTTTTCGGATCCCATTTCTCTTCGAATAGATATATTTAAGTGGTGAAACATATTACACATTAATTGAATAGTGTGGGTGGACCTAATGAAAAAATTATGCTAATAATTAATTTAAAAAATAGGTAAAAATACTAAATTTAAAATGTAAATCTTAAACGCTATTGGAATATTCTAAAAATTAAAAATCACAATAGTATATTTTATAAATAAGCCTTTAGTAATTTTTCATATAGAGACGTTAGTGTATTCAGTATATTGTATAGCACTAAAATATTGTAATTTTTGTTGATTTTTGAGCCTCGGTTTTTTCCGTGTATAAGATATATTTTTTTTTAATTCTGTAAGACAAAAAAATTTTTGAGCAAATAAGTTTGCCGCCCCCTACAATCTGCCGGCCTAAGCTCTAGCCTATTCAGCCTGCTGGTAAATCCGCCACTGCGGGTGGGTTATAAGTGACGATTTAAAATTGATATTGGATTGGATTTGGATATTTACTGCTAATTATATATCAATGATGGGCAAGGTTTTTACAACCATAAGTTTGAATGATAATACATATATCCAAATTACTATCAGATTTATTTATTAAATTTTATTTTTTAAATGGTAGTTGTATATTTAGAATTACTATTAATGGGGAGGTTCTTAAGGGGAAAATGGAAAATTGGAGGTTTGGTGATAGAGATAATGAAAGTATAACCACAATACTCATTTTAGTCATATTATCTTTTCTTACCGTGATCTTATGATCCTAAGCTAAACAATAAAAGCATTCTGGTATTAAAATAATTAAGAAGACAAGACCTAACCTGTTTCTTTGCTTTTGGTTGCCTTGGAACAAACTACAATAATCAAAGACTCCACTGGGAGTGAGTATTATTGTGGTCATGTTGTCGTTTATTTACACCCCGGCGCATCCACCTAACTACCCCCCTTTTTTTAGTATTCTACGAATGAATCTCTATCTTCTCTTCTCTGTGACCTGCGATCACCTCATAATAGTAAATTAGTGTAGAATGGCACCTGGTTTTACTACCCCTCAAGATAAATAAAATCGTAAATATATACACCTTGCTCATGCAAGCCAAAGAGAGGCAGTTGCGTATCTGATCTGAAACTGAACTTGTCGGGGGACATACTAAACCGCCCGACAATTCATTTTTTAAAAAGAACATGATATTTTATACAATTAATATATTTTTTTGGCAAACTTGAGAAATAACAGTTACATCCGTTACAAAATAGATACGTTGTACCTACTATAATGTTTTGTCTGTTTTTGGAGTGCCGAATACTCCAACAGTACCGAGAACCTTGGTTATAAATTAAACTGGGGAAAGCCTGGAAGCAGGCATTAGTAGGAATTAAAAAAGCCTTCCCATTTGAAGATTTAATATGAAATTGGTAGAAGGCTTAGTGCTTTTAAAATCTGATTTGCCAAACTAGTCAATCATATTAGATAGCATAATTTTGAATGCTTAAAACCTTAAAAAGTTTGATATGGAACATATAGTTGTTATAGTAGACCACCTTTTTAACATTTTTTTAGTTGTATAATTTATTAGTTAAAAATCCCCAAAAACTTTCCCCAACTGTTGAAAAATCAAGGTCTGCACATGAGTCAAACGGCCTCATCAACTATTTTTGTCCCTGTATAAAGTGTTTACACTTTACAGTTAATACTTCAGGCATAGTTAATAAGTATATTGAAACAACCAACTTAATATGTACTCTGTGTATTAAAAAACATGCATTCTCGGTCTTCTTTTATCAATTCTACAGTCTACACCTCTCTTTTACACCCGTTCATTGTTAAGAGCAAAACAGTTAATTTAAATTCAACAAAAGGTTCTTGCTCTATTGTTTTGATAGCTCAACGCGTTCGTTCTATTACTCCTTCTTAAGGAATCTTAAGTGCATTGCTATTATATTGTTAAAACTTAAAACATGCAACAATAATCCTTGACTGGTTGAACAAATTGCAGTATGTGTTTGTACGAAGGACAGTGCGTACCTCATCAGAGAAGTGCAATTAATTATTCATTATTGTTTATGTCATTTATGAAGGGTAATTTTTTTTAATTTTTAAGAAGTCTAAAACGATTTTACGAGGTCTAACAACTATAATATGTTTGAACACATCATGATTTTATATTAGTCGCAATATTTAAGCAGTCTCTTATAATATTTTTTTCTTAATGCAATATGTTGTTTCAACTCAGAAAATTGACACACCTTTTAGTGCAATACAAAGTAAAAATTTCAGTTATTTTTTAATTGCAATAACTAGCCATTAGCTGAAGACTAGTAAATAAATAATCGTTTCAGACATATTTTTATGTATAAAACAATTTATATGACAGTTCGATAAGCAAAAATACGTAGCTATTGATATTAATAAATGTAAAAGGTTGAAACGTCGCACTGAATATAGTTAATTGTTTTTGAAATTTTTGATCGAATACTTTCAATTATGACTTATTAATTAACTGAATATATTTTTTAATGTATATTTTCTTATTTTAATTCATATCGAGAATGACAACAAAAGTCTACGAAACGGGAGGGTTCAAAAATTTTGTTGTTAGGGCTCCTATGTTATTCTACTTATCTATAAAAATCACCCTTTGTTGAAACAATGATGACGAAAATTATTTGTATGAATAATTTTATAACATCCAAGTGAAAGGTGGTGATCATTTTTATTGGGCCCCTTTCAAATTATATTCTCAAATTTTCAGCTAAGAAACATTTTTTTAAGTTGGGCTTATCCTTTCTAACCATATATTATAAAAAGTAAACTAACTTTTGTGAAATTTTTTATTTACCCATATTAATTGTATTAGCATGGGATCTATCTACTCCGCACTTTATGACAGTCTTCATTCTTATACTTACTCGTACATAACATGTATTCACAAAGAATTTCATAAATGGTTTATGCGAATTTAAATTATGGTAGGACTACGTCAGCTTTTGTGATGTATATTCTAACAAACTTAAAAGGAATAACGGAACCCTTATTTGATTATTCATGCACTTTCTTTTGATAGTCTACGTGTCTTTTATTGCGAAGTGGCGCACCCATGCGGTTGATGATTCTACTTTTTTCTAAATTGCTTTTAAGTAAAATTACTTTGGAAGTTGATTGAGGTTTAATAACGGCTGTCGTCTGAAGAAACTATAGTTTCGGATTCTAAGCGCATATTCTTTATGAAATATCTATGGTGGATCAAATGTTCGGCGTTTCGTCTTCTATCGCAAGGAACATCTTCAGGGACTGAAAAGCAACAGCGTTAAGGATCCCCCAAACCAACGCGAATTATTCGCATCGGATTCGTGACGGAAATTCCGCTGCGAAATTCGTAATCGGAAGAAGGTCTCACACCAAAGCGAATATAATCGCGTCATTTATTATGTTATATCACGTTATTATATTACCAAAAAGTTTAATGAACGTGAGTGCTTGAAAGGAAAATCAAGACATATTTAGTTACAACAAAGAAAATGTATTCATCGTCTGATGAAGAAGAAGCACTATTATTCCTTGCAATGGAAGAAGAGAATTTAAGGTAAAATAATTATTAATATCCCAAAATTAGTGTTTAGCGTATTACGTATTTTACCTTAGGAAAAAAAGAAAATGGATTCACAAAATTAACCAAGAAAGGCAACAATATGGCGAATTCCACACATTAGTGCCACAATAAAAAAAAGACGAGAAGCGATTTTATATTTATTTTAGAATGACAGTTGCTTGTTTTGATGAACTTTTACACCTTATAGAAAATCATATTCGAAAATTAGACTTACTTACCATTTTCGCCTAGTTCTTCTATTTTGCACCAAACCTTATCCTTTTTCCTAATATTTTTATAGTCTTCGTGAGAAAGGTTATACAATGTCGGGTACTTTCGAACTAATTCAATAATTCACTCCATTTCGATATTTTTCACTTATTATTAGATATTATATATTTTAATAATAATAAAAACGTGAAATAAGAATTACACGGATTCGGACAAAAAACGCATCTGATTGCGAACTAAGTTTCCGTGCGAATAAATACGCAGATAAATCGCAGCTAAAACGAAGAAATCCGCACTGGTCTGAACTTGTCTATTTACCGCAGTGAAAACAATATGTCGCGATTCGCATGCGGCACGAATATTCGCAACTGTTGCGATTTTTCCGCGTTGGTTTGGGGGATCCTTTATAGACCCTACAGTTTCTGAAGATATCCCTTACGATAGGAGACGAAACATCAAACACTCTTGACGACCCATGATCGACCATGGGGATTTTATCAAGAATACGCGGTTAGAATCCGAAGACCCTACAGTTTCTTTAAAATGGCTTTGGTTTGTTAATTTATGTAAACTTTGTTCACGTTTTGTGTTTATAGTTGAAAACCAAGGTTGTTTTTTGTATAGGCCAATATGTCTTGTCATACAAAAGGTATGAAAACGTTAATAAAATAAAAGAAGATTTGTTCAACTGACAAATTTATTTTGAATTCTCACCTTAATTATTTTAAATAAATTCAGTCAACAAATCTTTAATACTTTATAATCACATGTTAAATAACAGTTTGGTTGTCGGATAAAATATTAAGTTTTGGGTCACAAAAGTGCCGATACTCTCAAGGCAATATACTCTATTTTCTGGACGAAAATTACAATTGAACGAAGAGTTAAACATATATAAACAATTTCCATATGCATTTTCACCAAATATTACATCACAAGACCGGTCCATTGTAAAAAACCTTATCTTTATTTCAAATCTGAATAAAAATCCATGACATATCTTTGGATAAACATAAACAAATGCATTTTAAAGGATTTAATGAACTTTAATATTTTTTGTTTGTATGCTTAATTTATTTTAAAAGCTAATAAAAATACTAAAATTTTTATTCTTTTGCAGAGAACTTGTCCAAATGTTCAGTCTTCACCATTTCTGCAATATTTACCACATCCTTTCTGATTGCTCAATATGGATCGTCGCTTAGTTTCAACGCGTTCCCATCCACATCACATTGTTAATAATAATCATCACAATGCTTCTCAGCAGCAACAGCATATTGGTAGACCTGTTTCAACTATAGACGCTGCAACTGCATGCGATGTATTCGAACATTTTATTCGCGCAAACACCCTCAAGACAATTCTGGGCACTTACCGGCACATTTGCGATTTGTTACACCTCAGGCCAAATATCCTACCTCTTTTCTACCCAAAGCTGAAATCTTATTTGACGTCCTGGAAAGCAAAGGCATTATGGAAAAAGTTTGATGCTAGGGCTAATCATAAATGTTATGGTGGAAGTAAAATCTGTCCTGGAACCAGAGTACTTATTATTGGTGCGGGGCCTTGTGGTCTTAGGACAGCTATTGATGCTCAACTATTAGGAGCTAAAGTTGTAAGTGTTTTTAAAATTATGTTAGATAAGAATATAAAGCTATTTTTACACTGATAAAAAACAAAAAACAAAGTAAAAATTACACCATACTTAGAACATCACCTCTCTCGTCTATATAATAATCTTATAAAAGACATTTTTCCCACCCTATACCCTCTGTCCAATACAATCCTCCTTGTTTTGTATTTTTTTTTAATAGGGATATACCTTTCCCGATCTCTCCTTCTCCTATCATTTCCATACATTCTTCCACTGATTTACTTTCCATACGTCTTCCCAGCACATGCGTCATTGATTCTTCTTCCCTTTCACATACTACATTTTCTTTCATCCCCTGTCATCCAATATTTATACCTCTTATAGTTGTTTTCTATTCTAAATGTTGCTGTTACATCCATACCAATTTTTGCCTTAAATGTTCCGGCGTTGTTCCTGTCATAAGAACTTTTGTATTCTCATATTTAATTTTTTTTCCTTTTGTTTATTGTAGGTAGTAGTAGAAAAACGTGATCGATTGTCGCGAAATAACGTCCTCCATTTGTGGCCTTTCGTAATTGAAGACCTACGAGGTCTTGGAGCAAAGAAGTTCTTCGGAAAATTTTGCGCAGGCGCCATCGACCATATTAGTATCAGGCAACTGCAATGTATTTTATTAAAAGCTGCCCTTCTTCTTGGCGTTGAAGTTCATACCGAAGTAAGCTTCGAAAAATTAGTTGAACCTAATGACAGTGAAAGTGAGTGTTACATGATTTATATAATTTCTCGAATTAAATTTTTGTGTTACAGAGATTGGTTGGCGAGCAGAATTCAAACCGTCTGAACATCCTATATCTCAGTACGAATTTGACGTAATAATTGGTGCTGATGGGAAAAGAAATACGTTACAGGGTTTTCAAAGAAATGAGCTTCGAGGTAAACTGGCTATTGCAATAACAGCAAATTTCATTAACCATAAAACAGAAATAGAAGCGCGCGTACAAGAAATTAGCGGAGTGGCGTATATTTTCAACCAAAAGTTTTTTAAGGATCTGAAAGCCGAAACAGGAATTGATCTTGAGAATATCGTCTATTATAAAGACGAGACCCATTACTTCGTTATGACTGCTAGGAAACAGAGTCTCATCAACAAAGGTGTAATAATACAGGTATACAGTAATACAAAAACGGTTATGCAAATCGACACATATTATTTTGTGTTCTTTATAAGGATTTCATGGATACCGCTAAATTGCTTGCGCCTGAAAATGTCGATAGAGAAAAATTAATGAGTTATGCTAGAGAGGCTGCCGACTTTAGTACAAATTATCAACTGCCCGATTTACAATTCGCAGTGAATTATTATGGAGAACCAGACGTGGCTATGTTCGATTTTACCTCAATTTATGCAGCTGAAAATGCATCGAGAGTAGTAGAAAGAAATGGATATAGACTACTGATGGAACTAGTAGGAGATAGTTTACTTGAGGTTAGTACTGAATTTTATATTACTTTAATGCCTTTCTGCAACTACTAAAGATCTATTAAACTTTGCAGCCATTTTGGCCGACAGGTTCAGGCTGTGCTAGAGGTTTTCTTTCGTCTATGGATGCCTGTTGGGCTATTAGGGCATGGGGCTCGGGTATTTCGAATCCATTGGAAGTTGTCGCCGAAAGGGAATCAATTTATCGATTATTAGGCCAAACGACTCCCGATAAATTAAATAAAGATTATAAATCGTACACGATCGATCCTACAACAAGATACCCAAACTTGAACAAGAATCTACTAGTCCCACGACAGGTGGTTTGTAATTATGATTCCGACAATCCCGCGGTTATCGATGAAATGCTCGGACCTCCCGGGGGCATGATCGAGTCTTCGGAAGATCTCGGAAAAGGTCGACATAAACACCAGCCCGAAGTTCATAGAAAAAGAAGAAGAAGAGGTATGTTTATGAGAATCTTTCTTTTTAATCTAAAACATTTTAAAAAGTGGGTGAGTAAATAAAGTACACGCGATAGAAGAGAAACAACATAGAGACATTAGACGCCGTATAATGTTGAAAAGACAAACATATACAAGCTAATCTAACATTGTTCTCAACTTAATTTATTGAAACGAAATTGTGAAAATTTTATTTTGATAATTAATCGATATTAAACTTTCAACTCAAAATAACCCACAGAATACCAAAAAACAAAAAAAATTCTTGAAATGGTAGTGAAAACCGAACACAATTTTTGAAAAAAAAAATCAGATGTATTCATTTTACATGCCTAAATGTTCTATCATGAATAATAAATAATAACTACCAACGGAAAAACTATTTTATTTAAATTAATATTGAATATTTTAATATGGTTATTTTTTTTAAGCTACTAAAGATGCTCACTTCTATAGCGCGTATAGATACCTTTTTCAACGTACCCTTTTTTCCTCGTTCACAATAACATTAATTGTAGTTTCACAAATAAGTATGGGATTTTTTAATAAGAGATATATTTTATTAAAAAAAATCACACTTTTTTCAGATACAAATGGTGTGGAGTTAAACTCTGAAGCCACTCTGAAAATTTTAGATGTATATAAAGTCTCGCGTGGAAATATTCCAGTATCTCTACGAATTAAAGATTGGTTGTCACACTTTTATTAGAAAATTCGCAAATTTACTCCCTCAAGACAAAATCGTAGTAAATAGTGACTATTATCTCAGTTTAATACAATAAATAAATTTTTAAAGTACTTAACTATTCTAATAGTTATCGCCAAATGTTTGTGGAGTAAAAGTAAAGGAAGTACACCTTTTATTTATTTATTTATTATTTTCTTTTTTCGTTAAATATAAAAAGCAGTTTATTAATTATAAATAATAAGTATTGAATGACAATATAATGCAACCAAACCATGTTTATTTATCTTGATATTTAACTTATTATTTATAATTTAGTTTTACATTATTTATGATAGAGCCTTTTTTACTGCTATTTACACAATTTTTTAAGTGCGGGGTTGAAAAAAAAACTAAAAATACCTAAAAGCAACAAAATCGCTTTTAAAGGAAGGTAGGTACATCACTGAACATTCCACTTCAACTTTTTAATTCAAAGAACTGTTTTAATGTCTTTTCCTTTGTTAATTAAAAACTCATCATTGAGTAAATCATTTCATTGTATAAAGTATTAAACGTATATACAACATAATTGGAAAGATTAAAAAAACAAAAGAAAAGAAGACCACGTATATTTGTAAGTTTTTAGAAACGTTTCGTTATTTTCTTTATTTAAATTACGTTTCTCTAAAATATGAAAAATCGCTTAAGAATGTCGGGATTGCCATTGAAACCCTTACAAAAACTGATGAAAAACATCCTGGTTACTTTATTTTAAAAATTACTACTTAAGAACCGTTATTCAAGAAATTAGGGTACAAAAAAAAAGAAAAACATAAAACAAGTTCATAAAGTATTTCAAAATAAATATAAATGCATGTAAATATAATAGAACAAAATCTATACAAATAAATAAAATTGGAGTCTGTTTGTAATATTAAAATAACCGCTTTTTACGAAATGCATATGGATGTATGCACGGTACATATACCAAAATGACATTTTTTACAATTTTTGTCTGTCTGTCTATCTGTTCCGGCTAATCTCTGAAACGGCTGGACCGATTTTGATGGGACTTTCACTGGCAGATAGCTGATGTAATAAGGAGTAACTTACTTTTTATTTCAGAAAAAATAAGGTCCCACGAAAAAAAAATTAAAATCAATGAAACAATTAATAAATAAATTTCGTATACACCATATACAACGTACGTTTAATGGCAAAAAAGATTTATATGTGCGATATATTTTAACTCGGGCAACGCCGGGTTTCGCAGCTAGTATAAAATAAAAAAACACTCCGAAGTTGATGTTTTATCATACTTATATCAGAAATGGTATGTCATTTATGTACTTTCATAATTTTACTCCTATATAATTGTTTCTTTCACTTTCATAACGTTTCCTAGCGTAATTTTCCTATTACATAATTGTTTATGGCATATTTGTAGACACCAACGTGGATCCAAATACTCTTCTCAATTGGGTAAAAGAGCAAATTCGCGAATATGATCTACAAGTAGAAGACATCACAAATTCTTTTAAAGATGGACGTGTCCTTTGTGCAATAATCCACCATTACAGGCCTGATCTTTTAGATTATAGTGAAATTAAAGCTCAAGATGTTGATAAAAATAATCAACTAGCTTTTGATTTATTAGAAAAGGAAATAGGTATGGTAATTAATTTTTAAAGATACATTTATGATTACCGTGTAATTATTTACAGGAATCCCCCCCATTTTAACTGGAGAAGAGATGGCTATTGCCGAAGTTCCTGACTACCTCACAATGTTATCGTATTTGACACAAATTTATGATACGTTCCGTGTTGAAATTCCTCACATCAAATATCCAAAACTGGTATGTAAAGGTTATTTGTTTATTTTTAATAAATTACCTTGTAGGTGATTTAACGTAATTACTTACTGTTGTGTAATATAATAAGAATTAACAAAAAATATTAAATTGGAATAAAATACCAGGATAATAAATATATATGTTACATTAGTAGAAGAGTCACTTTGTCAACACAAAGAAATTTAAAAAAAACTGAATATATGGTTTCTGGAGATTCTGACGCTATGAGAGCTTGAAGTTCTCATTAAAAAGACACAATAATGTTAGAGAAATATATTAACAAAAACAATATTTATAAATATGCAGCGCAGTTTCAGCAATTAAGCCCAAATTGTCGGTGGTAAAAGACCAAGGGTGAAGGCAGGACTTATTTTCCGAATGTTTCCTAGGTGATTTAAGGTGTAATTAGTGATCAAGTGCAAAAGGCTTTTGTGTGAAGGAGGAAGTTTCCATGTAATAAAGACTTTTTTGGGAAGATCTGAGGTATGACTTCAATTTTTCTATACATATAAGTCGGCAACTTCGCGTGGAAGACATTCAGGCCTATTCTGTAACTCCAAATCGAATAGAGATGCTTGAAATCGAATAGAAGTGATGGGGTAGAATAGAAATTATACGGAATCGGTATTCTGTAACTCCTCGAATCGAAATGTAAAGTCGACCATCGAAATATGACATTTCGACTGCATTGAAGCTGTCGAAATCGTTATTTCGATGGTAGAAAGCTCTTCGCACATGCGCCTACTGCTTAAAGTGTTTCTTAAGGCAGTGTAAATTTCTCTACCTGCTAAGGGTTTCACTGGACATCTGGTTTACCCTTGGGTACTTCACTCTCGGTTCTCAGTATTCAACACAAATTTGCTTTATTAGTTCGGTTAGGTTAAAGTAACCAACTGTCAGATGGTTACTAAGGCCCATATGTGCATGAAAAATGCAGTGTTGCCGCGTTTTTCACCTAACGTCTTGTAGAAATCATAAATTTCGATTGTCGCGTCGTCTACTTTAGTTACAGAATACCGAACGTCGAAATGGACAAGAGCAATAGAAGTGGGGACATTTCGATTTGCTCACATTTCGATTCGATGCCTACATTTCTATTGAATTACAGAATAAGGCTGATTATCACAATCGAGATTGGGGAATCAAACTTCGCCTCGGTCCGAGTCGGTTGTGTGAACTTCACCTTCACTCGTACATTGTACTTCTACCTCCTTTATCCTCCAGGAATTCTAATTAAGAGCTTACGGGACGTAACCAATGTATGAAGAAATATAAATTAAAATAACAAATTACTTAAGCTTAGAAATGAAAGAAAACAAAAATATCAATAAATCATTTAGAGCGAAAATTTGAAGCATTAAAGAGGCTATAAATTACTTACAAGAAGGTTTAAGATGAATGGAGTTAGTCGGTAACAACCGCAGCAGATTCACGTGTGCTAGATACTAAATAAACATTTGCAGACTCACAACATTGATTAGTTTAAATTATATTGAATCGAATTATGAAGTCAAAAATGAAAATATTTTAAAGAAAGTGAAAAGTAATTGGAGAGATTTGCATGGGCTTCCCGAAAATCAAATTAAAAAGTAGAAAAAGATTAATGATTGAAAAGCTTTACCTACATTAATAAAATTAGGGACCACCACTTGGCGCCCTATGAAAACTTTGAAAAGTTAAAAAGAATATAAGTGTATGATCCAAATTACTCAGCTGTGCAACTCTCTCAGGTAGATAAAAGGGCTAATTTACTAGGATCCATTAAGAAATACTAAAAAAAATTTCAGCAAAATTTACATTTCACACAACATATCTCATTAGATCAGAGGGCGGAGGAAAAAAAACTTGATCACGAACGGAAAAATCGATCGGTTCATTGCGTAGTTGTGCACAAAAGTTTTTGACATTGATGGTAGGATGGAAGGTTGCTCGAAATTAAGAAGAAATCAATAGAACTGAGCGAAAACAGACTTATTTTTACAACAACAAATTATTACTACTTATGAAAGTATGTATTCATTCGACCCGTGTCTAAAAATTAAATTACGTTAATGGTTTAGCAAGGAATTGGTGTGATGAGAAACGCTAGTACCTATTGTAATGTAGGTCCCATTACAGTAAGTTGACTCATTGCTATAATTCATAGATACCACAGAAAAAAACCCTCTGGTGAAAGTGTTAAACATGACATTTGGTTGAAAATGTCACGAAATAATCATTTTGTGCGAATTTCGAAATTGTTGTTAACGTGCGTGCATTATGTATTAACTTCCTTCTATATTTTTTAAGAGATTTGTTGTTTAACTCGAATACCAATGACATTATTTTTACGCAACAAAACTTCATATCCGGTGTGACATTTTTTTAGTCTAGTTTTTTTTCGGATTTATCTAATATGAAGAAGGTATGTACTTTAAAGTTGTATGTATCCTGTCCCATTTTTGAATTAAAATGTTTTTTAGGATAAAAATTACATTGAAACGTCTCTTATTCCAAAATTGTTCCCCACCCGCCCTAATACCTCTTCACTAGTTTCGAAATATCTAAACGCTACTCCATCAGGCTCATGCATTGTTAAAAATCAGCTCATACTGACACCTCTTAAAAGTATAGAAGAAAGAAAAGAAGAAGACAGAAAGCTATCTATTCCTTGCAAGTTCGGTTTTACTTCATATTTATCTAACAGAAGTCCAACTAAAGGTTTTAGTGATGATGAAACTTTCATTAATTCTGCAAATAATAGCAATAGCTCCGGGTGGAATAACTTACCTGTAAAGGAAGAAACCAGTGTTAAAAGTAGCGCATGTTCGTTACTTTTAAACGATGGATATTCACGAATTAACTATTGGAACAATTTGAGAGCCGCTTCTAATGATGATATAACACTGAAAGAATTATGGGAGAATTTAGGAAGCACCCACGATTTATATTCGTGGAGAAACATAAAAATCGAACAGAATAATGACAATGCCGATCAATATCAAGTACGTCGTGCAGTAAATACTGACAGGTATAGTGACAATAAACGTCGAAACTGTGGAAAGGTGTGTGATACTTTTGTAGATAGGGACACATTTAAATTTTTATGTGACGTGAGTAACAGTGATCAGCACACAATGTCTTCTGCTGCAGAAAATACATATGAAAGAATTGTAGACTGGATAAGTGCCAGCGATTTTAAATCTGATTTTATACGAGATGATGAAAGTTGTAAAGAGGATTCATTCCAAATTGAAACGAATCTGTCAAATGACAATGTTACTGAAATTACATCAATCACTAAACGAATGAATTTCGACAAGAAAAGAAATACAATTCAAGAAGATTCCATAAATTGTGAAATTAAAGTAGAACCTTGGACTAGTGAAGTTAAAATTACAAATGATCAATTTTCTGACAACATTTCGTTTCAAGAAGATTCTGAAAAAGTTGTTAAGTGCCTTAAAAATGAACAAACCGAGACAAGAGAAACTCCTTCTCAAAATGTAGGAGAGGTGTATGACAATTACAAGACAAGATCTGAACCAGCCAGAGTATTTTCTACTATTTTTGAGGGAGAGGAAATAGTATGTGGCCCCATTATTATTTGTTTCTATACTATATCAATAATTGTTTTACCTCTTATTCTTTATCCTTGGGAATTCACTGTCCTTAGCCTTTTTTGTCCCTATTGATAATGTAACTGAAAAATAGTATTAATTAATAACACTGTGCTACGTTTATTTATTTTTTGTCATTTATTTTTGTATATTTATTTATATTTAAAAGTTGTTATTCACATAAACTTTTAAATACAATTATATAAATTTTACGAATTTTTTATTTGTATTCATATTTTAGTAGGTATTTAATTTTGTTGAACGATATTATGATTTCGTCAAAAATGAATCAACGTACCTTGTTAATTAGGAACTGCCAGATATGAAGATTAGTGATAGGACTCCACAAAAAAGTTATTCCAAGTTTAACTTCCCTAAAGCAGAGCAAGTAAAGGAACCAGGTCATGCCCTGCCCGTTGTTAGTAGGTCCAAAAGGCATGTTGACACAATCTCCAACAAAACATCCACGAGTGACTCGAAGAGGCCGAAGAAACGGAAATCATTTGAGAAAATAGGCGCTACTATGGTGAGTGTCTATTTCATTTTGTATATATTCGATTACTTTTGTACAGTTTTCTTAACTATAACCGACAGTCTACTATTACAACTCCATGTAGAATAAATATCATATCCATTATTCTTACACCGACATTTCGTACTTCATGTTTTGTTTATATTTTTGTTTACATATATTTTTGTTTTTACCATAATTTACTAACGGAATATATCCTTTCAACCAACTAACATGTTTTATTTTTGATATACCTCGTTTTCCATTTTTGACTCAACCTTTCCTTCCCTTATTTATCCTACTTTCATTTGTAGGACACTTTTGGAAAGCTTCTTAGTAAAGAAGTTTTGTTGCAGAAACTACTGGAATCAGCATTAGTTTGCATTATTTTAACTTTATTGGACTTACTAATTAATTATGATACCATTAAGAAGTTGCAGTAATCATTAAGGAAGAAATTTGGTAGAAATTATTTCATTCATATACATCTATATGTAAAAACTTCTTTTTATATCATTCATACATTATTTTGTATTTTACATCGTTATAATATGAATACAAGATGAAAAGCCTATAACGGTACCTACTTTATTAAATTAACATTACAAAAAAAATTAATAATAGAATTTTTTTTTTGATAAAAAAAATTAACAGCTATATTAGTATACTACCATGTAAAGTAGCTGTCAGGAAATAAAATATCACAAATGGCTCCACCAAAGATTGTACGTTGTTTTAAACATTGCAATTTACAATTTTAGTTCGTTTTCCGTATTAATTTCGAAAACTATTAGGTTAATTAAAATGCCTTAATTAGATTAGTAATTCATCTTAAAGTACATACGCCCTTTTTGTATAAATAAAAAAAATACTAGCTTAATTAAAGTAAATATTTAAACTAAAGGTGGAAAGGCAGAAACGTATTGAAGAGATAGCAGCAAATCGAGCAGAACGTCAAAGTAAACGTCGACAGCAAAGGAAACTTCAAACGGAACACTTTTTAAAAAGTATGCAAATGATGCAAGCTACTGTACACTCACCTCAACCTTTTGAGGATTATTCTATATTTTTGTATCGACAAAATGCTCCCAATTTTGAAGATAGAGTAAAGGATTTAGAAAAGAAATTCTCGTCCTTGCCAGTAAGATCAAATGTTGTGTCGCGTGGCTTTTTTATTTTAAATCGCATGAAAATAATTGCCATGTTTTGTATTATTTTTATTTATGGATAAAAAATTAGCTGCTGTTGTAATTCGTTTTGTATTTACTATCTTTAGAAAATGCTAACAACAAAGACCATTAGACCAATGGTAATAACTCGAAACGAATAATCAGATTATTGCCATAAGGAACATAATTACAAATTAATATGATAAAAATTACTAACATATTCTGATTACTAAAATTACAATTTACAGAAATTTTTCCCATTTCTTCAATATTGTCTAATTATTTTCCTAACAACTTTTCTTTGTGTGAGTGCAATAGTACAGCAAACAAAATGTGAAAGATGCTGTCTAGAATGATTGATTTAAACCATTCATTAGAATTTTACAGGAAACTTAGTATTCATCTACAACATAAAATATTACATTTCATAAAAATGTTTCCAAGCCATGGCATTTCCGATGATACTAAAAATTCACCCTTACTTTGTTTTAAATGGGACTATTTATTTTTCTTTATTTTTTAATATTTTATTAGCTTATCATATGGTTACTTTTATTTTTAAAATTATTTTAAATTGAAAATTAATGAGAGCCAAAGACTCCTTTTCCTTGGAGATTTGAAATATATTGCAACGGTAGGTACTCCTTTATAAGAGTGACTTCATAAAAACATCAATACATCTTTTTTTTTTTAATTACTGCACATGTTTGACTTCTCCCATGGAAGTAAATCTCGTTTCCTTGTAGAAATGTATCAAGTTTTAAATTGACACTTTTTTCTTTCCTATAATTTCTAATGAATCACTTAAATAGATCACATTGTGTATACATAGGTTTTTTTTTTTTCGTTTTTCTTAAACCATGAAATTTTTTCAAAGCTCTACACATTTGTTTTTTACTACAAAATTGTACTTAGGATAAAGATAGTCAACTTCCAACACAAACACGAATTGGAACGGATGACGATTTTGCTGCTAGGATCAAAGAAATTGAACAGAAATGGACCGAACCCGTTTATGTTGAGAAAAAACCCAAAGATTTGCTCCGGGCAATAGGCAAAATAGAAACTTCAGATTGGAATATAAAAGAAATAGAAAAGAAAATCCATGAAAACAAACACGGAAAAGTTGTTAACAAAGAAAAAGAAAAGGTTCCAAAATGGAATAGGGAACAGTTCTTAGCACGCCAAACAAAGATGGAGAAAAAGGGTATTATTGATAGACAGGAAAGTGTAGAAGGTATATAAATGAAAAATTATTATTTCAACGAAATTTTCATTTGTTTGATTTCTCAGCAAAGTTTACCGAATTTGACAAAAGTATCAAACAGTTGGACCAAAAACTTAAAGAAGGGTCTGTAAGGGAGCTAGGACAAAATAAAGTTGCATCCATTACAGTAAAATTAACTAGTAAAATACCGGAAAATGAATCAAAGCCAATTGTCAGAACTGTAAGTTTAAAAAAATATTAACATTCCAAAAACAATACAGTATTTGTTTTTAGAATTCAAAACCTGCAATTCCTACCCAGGGAGGTTCAGAATATTGTCATTTCTGTCAAAAACGGGTTTATTTAATGGAAAGGTTATCTGCCGAAGGTAAATTTTTCCATAGGGGCTGCTTTAGGTAATTAATAAAACAACAGTTAACCATAAATACTTATTTGTGATAAATTTATAGGTGTCAATATTGTCACACCAGCCTTCGTTTAGGGTCATATTTATTCGATAAGGATGGAAGGTACGGTAATAGATTCTACTGTTCGCAACATTTTGGTATGCCCGGAGAACTCTTTTCTACCAAGATAGGACGAAAATCATCACAAAAAATTGTTAGAGATAATACGCCACAACTTGAGAAATTACAAATGCCAACGAGTGGATTATTAGGAGTGGATTTGTTAGACAGAGGTAACAAATCAGTATTATTATTTTGTTATTTTTACATTATTAATGTATTTGATTACATAGTTAAAACCCCAGAAAGAATCGAATTTGCAAACTTATCTACTGGTCATTTATCTTCTGATCATGAAGAATCGTTCAGTCAAATGGATGAAGATGAATGGACGGATCGAAATTTTGGAGCGTCTGCAGCAGAAGTAAGTGAAGATGAATCGTCATCCAGTGAAAGGTGATTATTATTATTATTTTTTTTAATAATGCTTCTTAGAAGTATTTATAATTATTATTTATCTTTACGGGTACTTGACAAATTTACTCATCCCAATCTACTTGTTCGTGTCTTTTATTTGCGTTTCTGATTATCATTTTCATGTTGAATACGCTTATTAGGTATCATAAAAATAAGTGAAGATAACATGTAAGCAATAAACTTGACATTATGACGGTAAAGGTCTTCTTGGTTTTTAGAATACTTACTTCCGTTTATAAAACATTGAGCGACAGAAAGTTTACTAAATAACTAAATAATTATAATCAACACAAGAGCAACAACTGGCTTATATTTTAGATAATCAGGCCTATTCTGTAACTCAATAGAAATGTAGGCATCGAATCGAGATGTGGAGAGATCGTAATGTACCCACTTCTACTGCGTCTTTCAACGTCGATTTTTGGTATTCTGTAACTAAAGTAGACGACGCGACAATCGAAATTTATGATTTCTATAAGACGTTGGGTGAAAAACGCGGCAACACTGCATTTTTCATGCGAATATGGGCCTTAGTAACCATCTGACAGTTGGTTATTTTAACCTAACCGAACTAATAAAGCAAATTTGTGTTGAATACCGAGAATTGAGAGTGTCGTACCCAAGGGTAAACCAGATGTCCAGTGAAACCCTTAGCAGGTAGAGAAATTCACACTGCCTTAAGAACCACTTTAAGCAGAAGGCGCATGTGCAAAGAGCTTTCTACCATCGAAATAACGATTTCGACAGCTTCCATGCAGTCGAAATGTCATATTTCGATGGTCGACTTTACATTTCTATTCGAGGAGTTACAGAATACCGATTCCGTACAATTTCTATTCTACCCCACCACTTCTATTCGATTTCAAGCATCTCTATTCGATTTGGAGTTACAGAATAGGCCTGTATATAGGAGATTTCTAGAGCCCCCCAGTTAAAACGGAGAAATTATTTTACGTACCTAATCTCAATCAGTTAAAATTGTTTTCGGATAATAAAAATATAAGCATTTAAAATTATTTGTGAAAGTGGCTATACGCATTCTATATTTTATTCAATAACTTTACAAAAACCAAACTACCTAATATGGTTCCATTTTTCTTTATTTTACACATAACAAGTATCTTCACTGATTTTTTGTTAAAAAAATGACAAAACTACCTGTAATTAATTGTAGAATGCGGATAAAACCGGAAAAAAACAAAGTATCTTGAAATCAAGGACGTTAAGCACACATTGTTTGTTATCATTTTTATCCTACAATATGCCAAACATTAAAATTTTATAATATTACTAGCAGCAATACCCGGCGTTGCCCGGGCAAGAATATATTACACGTTTGATGGAACATTCTAGAATATTCGCGAATTTAGAACTATCCAGAATATCCCATAATGATTCAAAACATTTTCTAACTTTTTTTAACATTCTGAAACATTCTTGAATGATCTTCAAGATTCTGGAACATTCTTGAACATTGCCAAATCATTCTGAAATGTTACAATAAAACATTATTTTACTTCTTAGAACATATTTGAACCCTCTGTAACATTCTAAAAAAATCTGCTTCATTCTCATCCCCACTCCGTGCTGTTTGCTGGGTGAGTAGTGATATTAGTAGACGCCTTGCGGGGATGACTAATCGATTGATAATAATTGATCAGTTATTGACCACTGAGAGTTGAAGATTATTACAGTACTAATATCGCCATTAAAAAATGGGGGTTGATCGTAGAAGGGTGAAAATTAAGGGTTGTATGTATTTTTGTATGCTGTATCATAAAAAAGAAGAAACAAAAAATTTTGTCTAAAAAATTAAAAAAAAAATTAGGGGTGGACCACCCTTAACATTTAGGGGGATAAAAAATAAATGTTGGCTGATTCGCAGACCTAACCGATATGCACACAAAATTTCAGGAAAATCGGTCGAGCCATTTCGGAGGAGTTTAATTACAAACACCGTGACACGAGAATTTTATATATTAGATAAGTTTCTGTTGTAAGTCTTCAAATTAACTCATTTATGCCGGCATAATAGGGTCAAACTAAAGCGCGGTATTAAGATGGCTACTTTTAGGGCCGCAACAGTGATAAGAAAAAATGTTTTTTATTATGAAATTGAATAGGAGCGATAGACTCAATCGAAACGCTACTCAAAGAGGGACAATTGTGACATAATGTTTTCCTAAGGGTGCCACATGTAGTAAGCTTGGTACCGTATGTTAATAAGAAAAATTATACATGCATAAATACTTAATTTTCATTGCAAAAATTGCTCAAAAATAAAGAGATAAACATAAAAATAAGCAAAGAACAGATTATAAGGACAAACATACGCAGTCATGATCCAGTGTTTTTTAAGTTGTAGGCAATAGTGTTAATATCTTAAAAAACTAATAACTATACAAAATTTTAATGCTTTGCATTATTGTAAGTTATATTGTAGAATAAAAATGATAACAAAAAAACATATGCTTAATGTGTTTTATTTCCAAAAAAACTTATTGTGAGCCGTCACGGGACGCCTGGCAGATGTGAAACATCGAATGAAATAAAATGATGAGGGTTTGTTTATTCATTTAACGTTTATTTTCATTAAATACAAAAATTTTTGGAATGGTGCGTTAATTCTGCTTAATGTTTCTTCATATAATTTTATACCTAAACCTCGTAATTTCACAGATATTTCACTTTTTTCATTATTACCAACTAATTATTTGATCTAGTGTGATTATCGGTCAGATTTGGTAAGTTGAGACAATTAAAACGTAAATAAATAAATAGATGGTCAAAGTTTAATATCGTTTACTATTTAAAGTAAATGTTCAAAGTGTCCTGTGATTGGAACACATTTGCACCCTTGACAGAAAGGATCTATGCACTCTTTGTAACATCTCAACGGAAACTGTTTCAAAGGCATAGATTATACGTTGCCTCATGTCGTCTGCTGTAGTTGGAGGAGTCTTGTATACAATATTTTTTATGTGGCTCCATAAAAAAAATCGAGTTTCGTAAAATCTGGCGATCTAGGTGGCCAACTGATAGGACCCCCGCGACCTATCCATCTATCTCCGAATTGTTGATTCATGAACCATCTGACAGTTAACGCAAAATGTGCTGGAGCACCATCGTGTTGGAACCACATATTTTCCCTTAAAACAGGAGGAACGTTTTGCAGAAGCTGAGGTAAATCATGTTGCAAGAAATACAAATATTGTGCACCATTTAAACGTTCATGAAAGAAATGTGGTCCAATTAAAAAGTTTCCCATAATACCACCCCAAACATTTACTGTCCATTGCCTCTGCTTATCAACCGATCTCATTATTTTTGGGTTTTCAGTTGCATAATGATGAAGATTATGACGGTTCGGGATACCACTCTGAGTAAATGTAGATTCGTCGGTAAATAACACTTTTTGGAAAAAGTTAGGTGTTATCCTTTCAGTTTCCAATCCCCATTCGCAAAATGTCCTTCTAGTCTCGAAATCGGGCTCCAACAGTTCTTGATGAAAGGAGATACTGTAGTCATGATATTTATTATTGTTCAATATCTTGCTTACAGTAGATCGTGGTACATTCATTTCTTTTGATATTTTTGTCGAACTAGTAGATTACTGATAATAGTACATTCAAATTTTCTTCGTCACTTGTTCTCTTTTTCCTTTCACATTTCTCATAACTGACATTTCCCGTCCTAGTGAACCTTTCCTTAAGTTTTTCCAAACTGCTAACTGAAGGTTGTCTTCTATTAGGATATCTCTGTGCATACATTCGCTGAGTTAACAAACAATTTTGTTCAGCTGATCCCATAATGAAAATCATGTCAACGAGTTCGTTTTTCTCAAACTGCATAATACCGACTTAACTAAAACCCCTAGTAATATGTGACAAGCAAAAATTGTTAAGGAAAACTACGAACCGAATCAAACTGGTATGATAAGACAATGACAATAATGCAAAAATAATTGTAATAGCCACTAATATAGCACGCTTAACGTATTAAATTATTAGATGTATTAGACGCATTACGTATTCATTTATTATTTGCTTGTGCCAACTTGTCAAATCTGACCGATCAGCACACTAGATCAAGTCAAAAACAAATAATCAGCTGGAAATAATGAAAAAAGTGAAATATCTCTGAAATTACGAGGTTTAGGTATAAAATATTATAAAGAAACATTAAGCAGAATTAACGCACCATTCCAAAAATTCAATAATATACAGGGTGTTCCATTTGAAAAAATGGAGAAATCGCTCTTTGAAGGTTGCTCAATTGACTGCACCGTAAAAAACACCCTGTATAATAAAATTATGATTTTATTATTTTTTAGGTTTAGTACATCCGTTGGCAGCATAACTACTAAATATTTCATCTCAAAACCAAACCCTGTTGCAACCAATTTTTTTACATTTTCATTATTAACTCAACAATGCAACATCCAAACCCAAAAATCTTTGTATCATTGAAAAGACAATTTTAAGTAGATTATGAAAAACAAATAATATACAGGGTGTTTCATTAAAAAAAAGTAAGTTGGAACGTACTCCGATTTAGTGATTCACCCTGTATATGTCAAACTATTTTTAAAATATGCGTCTTTTGATACTGTATCATTCTCATAAAAAAAAAATTCCAATCTGATTTAATAAAGGCTATATTGACCTTTGACGCACTAATGAGCAACCCTGTATATACCGTCGTACAACGTTACAACGCGTCATCACGGCATGCGTCGCAACACCGTACACACTACTCTACTACCCATAGAATATTATATATATACCATCGTATAGCTAGCGTGGCGAACGTCGCGAAATGAATCGCTACGCGTTGCCATGCCAACAATCTTTTAACCCGCGGCTATAGATGTTTCACATCAAAAATTTCTAAAAATAGTAGCTTTTTGTTCGCATTATAAAAATAACTGTAAATAGCTTTGTGACTTTTTAACATAGGTGCTTGTTGTGTATAAAATAAAAAAAGCCATCTAATTGGATTTTAGTACCTACTTGAACAAAATCAATAATTTGTACTGCCATTCTCACAAAAAAATCAAACGTCTCATTTTTTTTCTAGATGAGATAGACTCCCTCTCCCTTAAAGGTTTTTGTATACATATATACACAATATTAGCGTGATAGAAAATAATCTTATTTCCGTATTACAAAATTACTGAATATTTTCAGAGATTTGCATAAACGGACCTTGCATAGGTTGCTTAGACGAATATTATGGCGAACCAACAGTTTATGTAGTATGTAAGTTATTAGTGCGTTGAGTTTTGTCTTTTTTACTGTTTGTAAATTTTTATGTTTATTTAAGTTCGTGTAAATAGTAGGGGTAAAATTATAACTTTTTGAAAACTTTTCAACATTTATAAAAGGTAGGCGTTGTTAATAATTTTTAAGGTAAATAAATACAAGTAAAAATATTTCAATAAATACGATTATTGCAATCACTAGTACTATACATTACAAATTAAATTTGCTATTGAACTTTCTCACGTAGAACAATTCGTATTTCACTAGTTTTTGTTCTATAAATGTTTCAATTTGTACATATTTTATAAAATTAACATACGTATATATTTTTCAAAATTTCGTTTTATTTTTCATTGATAGTAAAACTTTTAATGACATCCCATCTTATCAATTAATTTTTATAGAAAGTACGGTTGATATTCAGTCAATAATACTTTTTTTTAAATTGATAATCTACAGTGAACAGTTTAAATCAATAAAAATTAAAATATGAAACTCATATCAACCGAAATAAACAGTAAAATAAAAAACTCAAATAAGCATCCACAAATAAAACTGTGAATATTGTAATGAGGAGGGAGTCAAGTCACTTTTTTTTATTTTGTATGTTACTTACCATGGTCTTCAATTTTCTATTTTGTAAATGTATCAACCTTGTCGAAATAAAGCGCCCTCTACTTTATCGTGCAACCTGAAAAAACTATGTAAACTCTGTATAACAAAAATTTCATATAACGTATTCATTACTTGGATTTAATTGATTCGACTAACTGTTTGTTCTTAAACAGCCATCCTCTGTAACAATGAATGAAATTTGAACACTGAACATGTCAATAAAAGAAAAACGTAATAAGAGGACAAAAATTTTGCTTTAATAGGCTGCGATAAAAGAAAGTGAAAAAACGATGTTTTACTTGCGATGTACTTAGGACTTAATTGAAATCATGAATCTAGTTTGTAAAATTATGTTGCTTTCATATGCACTTCAAGGTGTTAACAAAAAGTCATGAAATAATGTTATTTGTCGCGTTCCTGTTTATCGCAAAGCATTTAGACTTTTTGAGCAGAGTAAAGGAAATTTTTAGCTTCATAGCACATCCGAAGTTAACTTACTCAAAGCGTTAAGTTGGTCAGGATCTTTAATTTTGTGCACCTCCGTTTTAAGACTACGTTACACGTGGCGGCGAACACTTAAACAATCAAAATCGGTACGAAACTTGACAAAAAGTCTGCTGAAATTCATCAATTGTTTGAGTGATCCGTCAGTGTGCCGAAAGGAATACCTCGTCGTCTCCAAAACCGAGAATGGCAAGGATGAGCAAAATCAGAACAATGTTGATTGTCTGCCGTTACCAAGGGTGTAGTTTCAAACGATTTTTTAATTCGAGAACTGTCACTGCTACTTATTACTTGAACGAATTAGCTGCGTTCAGGAAAAATATTTTTGCTACTTGACTACATTGCGCCCATCCGCATGTCTTTACACATGCTCATGGAGGCAACTTCGAGGATTATTAATTTTGTAATAATATTGTCATGAATTTTTTTTTCAAATCGTAATTCATGGTTTATGGAATTCATCCTGAACATAACGAAAAAAAAATACTGGAGTTTTGATATAGAGTTTACAATGTGTAAAAAAATTTATAAGGTTTGAAACTGCCGTTCTATTCTCTTTTTTGCTGTAACATTACTGAATTTTTTTAGTGAATCTGAATCTGACAACGAGGATGTTTACGAAGAAGCTTTAGAAGAACCAGCCACTAAAGAAGGTACTCTACGATGGGTAGAGCGTTGCCTTCAGAGGTATTCTCGCGACAGAGGTGATGAAGATTCGGTTGACGATGATGAATACAGCAGCAGCTCAGATCACTCCAGTTATTATGAAAATAGTAGTGGAGGTTAGTTTTTTCAAGAAAATCTGAAAGATTGGTTGTTTTATATGGCTTTTTCGTTGTTACAGATGAAGACGATGATACTGCAACCGAAGGCGAAGAAGAAATTCTTGCACGGCAACTTCGAAAACAAGAAGTTTGTTTGGAGCCACCTGTCGTTCAAACAGATACCGGCTCCGAAACTGAGGTGAAGTCTTCCGCTTTACAAACTAGTTGTGATAATCCTGTCGAATCATCCGAATTTCATAAACTAAAGTCCGACTTGCCAGACATTTTAATCACATCACCTGATAAACACAATGTTGTCAGTGGAGACAACATGCAAAACCTAAAAAAGTCCCTCGATAATTTGTCTGTAAATTCGGGAGACTATAATACAGCTGATTCTGATATTAATTGTGAAAAAGGTGACACAACAATGCCTAAAAATAAAATTAAAAAGTCCAAATCTACAAAATCGGTCTCTAAAAGTTCTAAAAGTAATAGTGAAACTTCTAATGATAATAACAATAGAAGACCATCTTCTTCGAGTAAATCTAGTACTTCATCTAAATCTGAACGTTCCGCGACAGTTAAAACGTCCCAGATTCCTTCACTAAACGTACCTCTCTCAAAAAGTGCAACTGTTTCATCCTTGTCACCCACTCCCGTCAAGCGAAATTTTGTGCTTCCTCCTAAAGAAAAGAGGTCTAGTTTTAATAAAGAGTTTATACCAAAATTTCAACAATTTGAACCTCAACCACTTCTAATTATTAAACGTACACCAAGTAAAATTAATCTTCCACCAGAACCAGGAAAACCAAAAGTTGCGGTAAAAACTAATTTTGAAGTAAACAAATATTTTGGTGAAACAAGTAAACCTAAAAAACCCGAACCTCCAAAATCTATTTTGCGGCGATCTACCACAGTTAAATCGGTTTCCTCAAACGGCCCCGTATTAATTAAACAAAAAAGTTTACCAGAAACACCTTCTTTAGAAAAAATGATGGCAGAAAAAAATATAACATTTAATTTTGAACCCAAAGAAGATGATCTTAATGATGTAGATAAGTATATTGAAGATCTTCTAGCTAATGAGGAGGAACTTTTAAAACCAGTTGATCCAAATAAATTTAAATTAGCACAAAAAGGTGCAAATGAAGAGGAGATTTCAAGTAGTATTGAAGATTTATTAAAAGCTTTAGAAACTGAAACGACTGAAACGAATGTAGAAGAAAATGAAGTAGTTGCCGTAACTCCTGATGAGAAAATTGATGATCTTCTTTTATGGATTGACGATTTAGAACACCAACCAAAGGAGAAGGTTCGCAGATCGGAAAGTGATACTAAATATAGGAACTTAGAGAAAACATTGAAAATCCAAAAACGTGACTCAATTATTAGCAAACTTCCAAAAGGCAATGTATCATTCTTTGAAAAAGTAATGGCTGGTAAAGCAGATGCAACTCAAAATAATGATATAGAACCTGTCAAAGGCAATTTTGGATTATCTCGTTCAAAGACTGAAGTTTACGATAATAAATCACGAAATAATATTCAATTGGGCCCTGTTACGAAAGTTAACGTTAAAAAAGTTTTGGCAAAGTTCGAAAACGTAGATGACGAAGACGTAAAAAAGCCAAAAAGATTTTCATTAAAGGCTTTAGGTAAACAGAAATCACTTGGGTCATTTGATTTGAATAAGGGTATAGATGAGAAACCCTTAGCAAAAAGTGTTTTTTACGGTGGAAAATCAAATTTAGATCAATTGAATAAATCAATCCCGTCTAACGATAAAAAAAATAAACCAGAAATTACTAAGCCTCTGAATGCTTCAAAAAATACTGACGATAATAATATGTTTGTTTGTGTTACATCAAATATTACTACTACATATTACAATTCTCCTGAGGATACTTTAGCAACTAAATCGAAATGTGCTAACAAGGACGATGGTGATAATACTAGAGAAAAATCAATTGATAACGCTTTTGAAGAACTTAGTCGAACTGTAGAATTATCCAATAAGAAAGATGATCAAATTTTTGAAGAAACTGCAAGTAATTCTTGCATCGAAAAAGAAAATATCAAAAACAATAACAGTGAATATTTAAAAGACAAAATGAAAAATCTTTTAGAAAACGTAAATTCTTTAAGCGAAAAACTTCAAAAGTCCCCTGTTGAGATTAAAAAAGAAGCAACACAACCAAGTAAAATTCCCAAATATCTTTCAAATATTAGTTTCAATAAAGAATGCGACGTTGAAGATATCAGTGATGTTGTTGCTAATATTGACGAGTTATACTCCAAAATTGTGAAAAATAAAAATAGTGAACTAGATCCTCATAAAAATAACATACAACAAATCCCTTTAAGACCTGCCCGTCAAAAATCGATAGAAGCTAAGAAACAGGGCCAAAAATTGACTGAATCAAAAGAAAGAAAACCAGAAATAATTCAGTCTGAAAAACAAGAGAAAATTATGAAACCGTTAGAGCAAAAGATAAACAATCAAACACAACCTGATTTAGTTGTGCCAATTGGAAAGCGTTCTTTTGAACAAAAAAGCGTTGATAAAGAAAATAATGTTCTACAACCAATTGCTCCACCTCGTAGAAAGGCTGTGAGTGTTTCTCCTCTTCCTAGAAGAAAAAACTCAACCTCTTCGTTGTCTTTAGCATCAGACAAATCTCATGACCAGTTACGCGAAAAACGCAATTCTACGTTTAATCTTAACCCTGTGTCCATCGAAAAACAAAAAACAAAAAATTGTTCACTACCTAAATCTCAGAGATCGCCCTCAGTAGAATCACGGCCTGATAAAGGTACCGATAGTAACAATCCAAAAGATTGTTCGGTACAATAAAAAATATATTTCATTTTTTTTATAAACGTTTCCTTTATTAATTAATACCTAGTCAATAAAGGCTGTTGTTTAGATGCATGAATTATGAATGTTATTTTTCTTTAAAATTTTATACAGTGTTGATTTTTAAATAATTTATCAAATGCAGCTTTGCCGCTGCCTTAATTAAAAATGTTTTTATTTAAATTTAAAATAAATAACTGCATTCAAATTAAAAAAACGATCCGGTTTTCTTTTAAATTGGACAATAATATCATAAAATAAACACGACATTGTTGCTTATCTAATAACGTTATATATAAAAAATATTATACAATGTATAACAACACATTAGAGTCCTATTAAACTGATAATCAAGACGGTTCGGTAGCTGGGCCACAGTCACGTTAAAGCAATGGTTAAAGAAGGTAATTATAATGGCTGCGTGCGTGATGGTCAATTTTGTTGGTTTAATGTCATTAATCGTTTTTAATTCCTGCCAAATGCATTTTAATGAAATAACCTGTTCCATTGCGGACAACGTGAATGTTTTACGCCTTATAACATTATACATATTAACTTGCATTTGTCTGTCTCATTTTTCCACATCATATCCACCGCCGCAAAAGCAATCGCTTAAGTTGAATAGCCGTGCTGGTTATTAAATGCAATTAAAATATGAAAAACAAGAAAACTTTAAAACAAAAAAATTACTAGGTTAATTTAGAATCTTAAAATTTATGTATTACATTTACGAACATAATATTCCACTAAATGATATTTAATTGTTTAAAAGTAAACTCTTATCCAAAAAAATGCATGCAAATTTGCCTTATTGTTTTTTAATCTATTTATTTCTTTCATTTCTCGTAATATTCTTTGTAATTGTTATTGCAGATTGTCTCCGATGAAACCTCCTCCGAATCGTCTGGAAAAGGTCAAAATTCTGCTACAGAAGTATCCACCGATTCTGAATTTGCTTTGGATGACCCCACACCCACACGTGAACGTCCACCTATAAGTTTCAGTGAAGTCAAACATAAAAAGCGATGGGCTACTCATCACGTCCCACCGAAGAAAGTACAGGTGAAGTCTGGCATGTTACAAATTCCTGTAAACGGTAGTAAATCGAAAGTGCACGAGAACAACCGAGGCATCGAACTGGAATTTTCACCTCTTGTACCTTCACCAGTGTTGCCGAAACCACCTGCACAGTCACTGTTTCCTAGGTCGGAGGGTTATGCTCTCAATCGCACTCAAAGCACCGGCGGTATAGCAACTAAAGTTAGTTTGGAACTAAAAAAGAAATATTTGCTTGGTGACAGTGGTGGCCCCGGAACTATTCAAAAGTCTGGAAGTGTTTCTGCACTTGACTCTAAACTTAAGTCTTTTCATAGCAATATTTCTGATTGCCAGAAATTACTCAAGCCTGCTCTTGAAGTTAGTTCTAGCATGCAAATTTTCTGTAACAAATTGGATGAAAGAAAATCACCTTTATCTCCAATTTTTTCACAGTCGAGTCCTATGAATGAAAGTGGAAAGTCTAAACCTCCAGATTTGGTAGATCTCAATCTTTCTTTAACAGAGAAAAATACTTCAGAAACAAACTTAGTCAAAGAAACGCCTTGCTTGACCATGCAACCAGATATAACAAAATGTACCGAAGGGAAGCACAAGTCTACAGAAGAAGAACGAAAACCATTTCAACATGAACTCGAGGGACGTCCACGTAGTCCTGTGAAAGACATACCAATAATTGTTCCTCAGATTGACTGGACAAAGAAAAAATATAATATAAAATTTGATGACGATGTTTACATTGACAGCTTAACATCAGAAAGTGAGAATGACAAAAAACTTGATAACAAGAATATCAATATTCCTCGACTTGAGATACATGATGATTTTGGGAAAATTCTTTTAAATAATGAGGAAGAAATAGCTCAAGATAGCTTATGCGTTATCGAAAACAAACAAGATAAAATGAACATACAAGAATCGGTTCCTGAAATTAAACCTAAAAAAATGCTTAATCAACCAAAAATCTTACCAGATTTAGGTACAAATATTCTTTCTAAATTTCACAACGAATCTCATGATAAAAAACACTCCACAGTTTGCAGTACTCCGTCTGAGCATGATTCTTTAATTGAACAAATAACTGCAGCTATGACGGAGACCGAATTGTCAGATTGGGCGCGAGATGGAATAGTTTCCGACGATTTGGAAGACGATTTTGATTTCAATTCGAGTTGTAAAATGCCAGACCATATCACTACCAGAAAACCGATTAAAAATGAAATAGACTCCAAAACCAGTAAAAATGAGAAACAGGAAACATTCTTTGATAGTTTACGAAATATTCATAATTCCGATTCTGGTAGTATCGAGTTTATGGACAATGGAATTGAAAGTAGTAGCGATGAACGTGAATTATATGAAACTAGAAATAAAAATAATGGTTACGTTCATTTGCAAGAAGAAGACGATATAGTACAAGATAGTCTTAATATTTACGAAAGTCTTCCAAAAAATATTATCGAGTCCAAAAATCATGAAGTGGTTCAATCGTTAGATTATAACAGTCTATCAACAACAGATAATAATACGGGATATTGTTTCTTTGGAAACGAAGACTCTCATAAAGAAACGATCAACACTAAAGTACCTGAAAAGAAATCTGGATATGAAAATATTGACAACTTAGCTGTAACCGAACAAACAACAACAGAAGAAAACAGTATTAGTAATTCCACTATTAAAAATATAACCGAAAAGGAATATAGTTTGCTTGACAAGGAATATCCTTTGCCAACTGAAACTACTGAACAACTCGCATCAAATGAAAAGTTAGAAGATAATGTAGAGATATTTCCAAAGGAATGTGTACCCAGTGATGTTACTGAATTAGAAGAAATAACACAGGATAAAAAGTGTAAAGATTCGAATGAAGAAAAAGAAGCATCAATAGATGTTTTCATCCAAAATTTGAATGATGAAGAATATCAGGAACACTGTCAGCGTCTACAGTCAAAAATAGGCTTTGGAAATGTACGCGATTCCATAGATATTCGTAAATCAAAACGTAAGGAAAAAGGTGATTCAATTCCTCAACAAACATCAATTGCCGAAGAAAAATTAAAAGAAGATGCCACTCCTCTCCCATTCCCTTCCCGTTTAAAAACTCCAAGAGCACTGTACAGTAAAGAAGAAATTAAAAAAGAAAGAGATGAAAATCAAAAATTAATACAAGAAATGGTTCTTAACAAAATGAAGGCTCAGAATAAGTCGCTTGAAAGGAAAAAACGGAATAAAACGTCTTTAAGTCCTTTTCAACTATGCAAATCTGCCACCATTGATATTGTTTCTCCTCGGAAAGAATCAGAAAATGTCTGCAATACTCCTGATGTACTTCTTTCAACCGTAACAAATACGAGTACTGAACTGAGTGAAAATAATCAAAGGCATGCTCATTATCAAAGAACTCCTGCGAAAAATCATGAAATTTTAGAAGAGGCTCAAAGAACGGCTGAGAAAATGAAACAAGATGCTAGACAAAGAGCACAACTTAAATCTGACAAAGACTTTGGACTTAGTCCTGAAGATAAACTTCAAAAACTTCGCCAAAAATACTTTTCGGACAAAGAAGCCCTAGGTAGTGAACGACCTCCTTCATTACTATATACCAATGATACACTAAAAAAAAAAAGAAATAATCCCAAGGAAAATATTGGGAGAACTAAATCAGTTTCAGAAATATCGCGACCTTTAACTATGTGCAAATCTTTCGACATAATATCTGATGAAAAATGTGTGGCAATGTGTCGATCGGATCCAAACTTACTTCACGAAACTACAAAAAAAACTAAAAAGAAAACAAAGGACTTAGAGAGACGAAGAAGTATTACGAAACTGATTTCTGATTTTTTTAACAAGAAAAAGGACGGAGTCGGGTCGCCGAATGGTTCCAAAAGTTTTTTGTCGAGGATATCTCCTAGATCGAAAGACAAATCAAAGGTACTTTGATCAACTGACTTTTAGAAATTAGTAAAGGCCAATATTCTATAAAATTAACAAGTTCATGAAGTAGAATTTTAGTCTGGGAATACAATTTCAAATCGTTTCCATTTTTATAAAAAATAATTTCATGCATTATCAATAAAAATCATTGGCTATTAGCAGAATTTACAGCGATCGGTATTAAAAGATACACCCCAACATCCATACCCTACATATACAATGCATAGCAAGCAAAACTATGGCAATCTGAAATTAAAATTGTGCGCAAGAAGACTAGACATAGGAGAATAAACTTAACTTGAAAAAATTTGCCTGAAAAACATCATGACTAATAAATTATAGAAAATGCCAATCCTAAAAAGCGTATTATAGGAGCAACAAAACAAACGGAAACTCCCTGCGTCAAATCGGATGCGCACTGCATACTGAGCAGTGACATACCTAGCACAATTTAATTACGCATTTTCGCTCTCACATGGGAGCTGCACTAATGGCTACACGATAATGTTTTTAATATTACTGTATTCAATTTCAAAAATAATTTTAAAGCGACATAATTTAATAAAGAACTTATGTATTGCCGCTGTCGCCGTCTTGTACGGTTACTTTAACAGTCCGTGCCGTACATTACCTGTCCCTATGTAATTTACGCTCCTCTCTCTAGTCTTTTTGATCGTAACAATAGGATCACTTATAAATATCTAATTATAGGAACTGTTACTGTTGCGTTAACGAAGACAGTTTTCAAAATTAATATCGGTAATAGATATTATACAGGGTATCCTAAAATTCCGTAAATAACCAGGAGTTCCTAGGATCAAAATGAGTCTATTTAACCACATTTATATCTATGTATGTACCAAATAACTTCGTTTGCCCGTGAAGGTGCGTTAAAAGGCAAAAAATAGTCTTTCTTCAATTACTCAAAAACGCCTAGTATAATTTCAATAAAATTTCATACACGGAAATGTTTAGAAAAATACTAATTTCTGATGTGCATATCAATTTTCTTAAAGAACGACATGGGTGAAAACTACCCCTACTCTCAGATGTAATTGTTCAGAACGTTTTTAGAGGGTTGTTAGCTTTTGCGCCGTCTTCAATCGACTTATTTTAATCCCAAGAACCTATGATTATTCTTTATTCACAAAATTCTGATAGTTATCAAATTCTACCATTATACAAATGTTTAGCTTTAATTTGAACATTATAATAAGCAAAGGTGAACAAATTATTCATACATCCGACTCCTAACACAGTAAAATTTTGAATATCTGAGATAATAAATCGGTAATTATTTAAGTATTCAATTTTATTTTAAGAGTACGACTAATTGTATTTGTATTTTTTTCAGTCATTATCATATTTGAACCGAAGACAAACTGCTGTAAGATAATTCTTTGTTTCTCGTGTACTTATTATTCGTTAACTGTTCGTGTTATGTGCATGTTTTGTTAATTTTACATTTTGTTGTTTGCATGCTTTTTTAAGATTTACAGTTCGCTAGTGTGACACTTTTTATGCACGTATCCAAGAAAACACATCAGTAGCGCATTGGTTATACATATATCGAAATTTTCTTTCTCGATTTTCATTTAATTTAATAGTCCAGAAACATTAATCTTTTTGATACGTTATCAGGACCAATTAAAAATAGTGGTAGTTTCGAAAAATCTGCTCGCTGCGTAATTCATGAAAATATGCACCTCTTTTTGACTTATGCATCACAAACTGCCCATTTTTGAATATT
This sequence comes from Agrilus mali, assembly GCA_029378335.1. Classification (NCBI taxonomy): domain Eukaryota; kingdom Metazoa; phylum Arthropoda; class Insecta; order Coleoptera; family Buprestidae; genus Agrilus; species Agrilus mali. The sequence continues at coordinate 15,244,367 of CM055659.1, forward strand.
ACTCATCATTATCATTTTTAAAAAACATTAAATTTGCAATAATTTAAGTGTAATCACAATCCTGTGCTTCTATTTATTTTCAAGATTTGACCATTTCGATGTAACTATTCAGTCTAAAAAAAAAAACAATGATAAAAGTTGTTACTGATGTTAATAAGTTTCTGTTTCAACTTAAACGAAATCGAAGTTGTGAATTTTGTAGAAATAAACAAAATACTTAACCTCTGGAGAAGAACTTTTAATCGCCCAAAGGCAAAAAATATTCCTTAAATATTGAAATACGACTGTAGGCTCTCGAATAAAACAAAACATTGATCCTTTTTTTGTACCATATTTCAGCTTTCAATTTGGTTATATACATTTTTCATTAATCGGATATCCAGATTCTCTATCTACGTTGTTGTCACAAATGTTTAGACACATCAGCATCATTAAGGGTATACTCCAGAACAAAATTGTACTCCAGATATTTCTATATGCTTTGACTCATTTTCTGGTTTTTGTTTTCTTTTCAATTGAAAAAATTTAGTCTACTGACATTTACTGCGACTTCATATCTCATTACTCTCGTAAATTGAAAGCCTGGTTACAATTAATGATTTTTGGAAAGATATGTTTTTAAAAATAAGCTGTCAACAATTGAATAATTTACCTGTTATCACATAATGCAGCATATGCAAAGTTGTAAATTTGGATTTCCACTGTCTTATCTGGTCCTAACAACACATTAAAAAATCAGAAATCAGAACCATATCAGGCTTTACGATTTTAGCTTTATTTAATGTACGATTCTACTGGCCTACAGCCTACATTTCAAGTCTAGTACCCAATACAAAATAGAAGCATGATTCAACTTCAAGTTTGTGTATTATTTAATAACGTTTATGTATTTGTTTTATTAATGCTTATTAAATTAATTTTTAATAAAATACAAGTTTCAAGAAAAAATATTTGTTGAAAATACACGCTACAATATTGTTTCACCACACAGTGGCATCATCAGGTGATGATTTGACAAATTACGTCCTATTAACTAGTATTTATATTTATAGTCGCGTAGGGTAGGGGTTAAACATTAAGATCACTTAAAATTAACATAATTTTGATCCAAACTTTCAAATTTTGCATATACAAAATAAAGGCTATAAATTAAATTTGCTTGAGTCCCTTGAAATTAATAGATACAATAAAAAAGGAAACATATTAAACGATCAAGTAGGGGTGAATAATTCCCCACTTTTAAAAATTAATTTTAAGTGATCTTAATGTTTAACCCCTACCCTACGCTACTATAAGCATAAATACTAGTTAATAAGATGTAATTTGTCAAATCATCACCTGATGATGCCACTGTGTGGTGGTATGGATATGTTTCGACGACTAGAAGCTTCTACTCTAGAAAGCTTAGTAAATTACGTAAATAGTTGTATATGTACGTTTATCACTAGTATGAAATATACTTGAATATTAAACTATTTATTTTGTTAAAATAAGCAGGAAAAGAACATTGACGAACCAATAAGAAGTAAAAGTTACTCAGATGTAATGAATTCTAGAAACGAACCATCCCCTCCGCCAATTCCTCCATTACCTGCAAATTATACAGGATGTCGAACAGGTAATATATTAACATATATACTACAGTAAATTTAACTAGGTTATCCTTTTACATTGACATTAGACGAAAGCTCCGACGGCGAATTTGATCATCGAGAGTTTACTCGCAGTTCTTGTGATACTCTAGACCAATCCATTGAAGGTAGGCGTAGCATTCGTAACCGAAGAGCATCTAAGCAAGCTCAACTCAAACGGTAAGTTTGCGTGTTGCTTCACAATACCTGCTTTTGATTGAGAATGGGGTAATAAATCAACCAACCAACACTCCTGCATGTACTATCTCCTTTTCTCCTCCACCCACACACGTACTAACAGCAAACTAACTCCTCCTTAGACACCGGTTGGCCCAGGAATTACAGCGCAAACTTGAGGAGGTGGAAGTTAAAACGCGACAATTGGAAGAACGTGGTGTACTTGTCGAGAAGAAACTTAGAGGTGAAATTGTTGATAGTCATGACGAAAAAGATGAATCCGATTTATTGGAAGAATGGTTCGATCTTATGAGGGATCTCAATGAATTGAGAAGATACGAGAGAGAATTAAGTGTTCGAGCTCAAGAATTGGAACTAGAAGATAGGCATGCTAGACTACAAATGGAATTAAAAGAACGTCTAGAAAGCGGTAAGCCTTTTCCCAGTTTTGTACAAAACTATTACCTGCAATCGGAACTAATAAGTTAACTCCGGTAAATCTAGATTTTTGTGTGACCAGTATTATCTATAACATACATATATATATATATATATATATTGTCAAATGTTGCATTTATGTACTTATATATTTACGAAAATATAAGCCTGTCGTACTAAAACGTATTAAAATAATCTAGCTAATTACTCTTGTACTACCTATGTCCTATTTTGACAATGAGAGACTTTCCAATATCAAAACGAATATCTCTTAACAAGTTCAGTAATAATCAGAAAGCAAAGTAGCATCTTATTTACGTTGATATTTGTTTCTCATTGCAGAAATGTCCTCGCGAAACCGTTTCTCATACTAGTCATTTACTGTATCTAAATTTTTAGGAAAAAAATATATGAAGTTCAAGAAAATGAATTTTGAGAAGTATTTTACATCTTATTTCTTTATAAGCATTAAATAGTTCTCTCACAATACCTATATAATTGTCAGCTTGCATGTTTGTAAGAAAATCTACAACTGATTTAAAAGTGTTCCAACCTCTCAATCTCATCTTTCGTTTTTTCCCTACTATTTCAGGCCTACAAATACGCCCTCTTTAATTTTCACTTCAATAATTCTCGGAAATTTCTGTTTAGATACAAGAAACCTCTTCCATCTGAGCCATTGCTTTAACAATTTTTATCAATCTAATTAAAATTAACTAGTGATCATTAGTAACACTTTTTAAGTTCCGAAAGAAATAATAGTATGTGGTACCTATACCCTAATTAAATATCACTTTTAAATCGCCACTTATGATCCACTCATATTTATTATACCGAATTCCAAAAGAAGTCGCATGTTTCTTTACGATTGAAAAGATTCCACCATTTTATGTTGATGCTGAAAGTTCTGACTACGATTTTGATTTAAATCTCGGAACTAAGTTATTAAGTTCTCCCTATGAAATCAGACGGGGCGCGTGCGTGTTACAGTGTACCTACGGATGATAAAAATAATCTGTTTTCAGATTTGATTTCAGGGTACCAAAATACATTGTTCTTTAATCTTATGTTTATCAGTGTTATGGATCGAGTTTTATCCATTACATTAATTTGTCATGCTTAAAAACTGTTGTTCTATAACGCTGTTTATATAAAATCTTCAGTTATACACATTGCACAAGCGCATTTAATTCATGCTTTCTAGAAGAATTGCAAAGTATTGTTTATTGTTAGACCGTTATTTTTGAAACTTATTGGCCTAAACGAGTAGTACAGGAATAATACATACGTTATATAGCTATATCTACTATTAAAACTTAATATATTTTATTATTATAAAATAACAACCAAAATAAAATATACCTATTCCTTCTTTCAGATGAACAAAAAACAAAAGAAGACTTGAAGACTGAGAGCAGTATTATAAACGAAATGATGGATATTGTAGCCAAAAGAGACTCTCTAGTTATCTTACTTGAAGAAGACAGATTAAGGTGCATCTCATACAACAAAATACATTCGCCTTCATCCACTTCGTCTCTAGATGACAATTTTTCTTCTTTCTTCAACAATATTCTTTTAATCAATTTGTGTTTAATTTGGGCTTGGGTTTCTTTTTCTTAATAGCATGACTGAATTTATTTTCTAACACACATCTAAGAATTACCAACATCAAATTTAAATTTTATTTAAATTTACATGTATACTGTGCATCTATGGTGTCATACAAGTTTCACTTAATTTTTTTCAAAACTGTTATGTACAGCAGATAATTATAATCAATATTGGTAATATAAATATTTTTTTAATATTAAAATTAAATATATATAGGTGGAAGGGTATATAGTTTACTTTTTTTTTAAAACATTTTTAACTTCAACTTCACATTAATGCCTTTCCAACATTTAAACTGATAAATTATTTATAAACGGCAGTAATTATTGGGAAACCTCGATAAAATTCGGTTTTTTCGGAAATCTAAAGGGCTTCAAAGAGTGACAGCAGGGAAAAATATATTAATTTCAAGGAACATTATTTACGTAAATCAAGAAGACTGATGATAAAAAAAATAACTCGAATGTAAAATTTCATGAGATAACACATATACCGGATGTTTCATTAAAAATGGCCACCGGCCATATTTCGGAAACTACTAGGTATAGAAATTCAGGAAAAAAAATATTACCAAAATGGCCCTGAGAGAATCTTAGAAATTATATTATAAAAATTAATACTACTGCTCAGACCTCTACGTAACAGTTTACTGCGTAAGCGTACAATTTTGTGTTAATATAGTGAACATTTATGTTTATTTACATTTGTAATGATTACCCCTAGTGTGGTTTTACCTAATTTGAAATTTAATCTTACTCAAGCATGTCCAACGAATTTCTACCAGCCCCGTCTCGCCGAAGCTCTCCCGAAAAAACAAAATGTCGCCAAAATTTCTGCAATAATTAATGTCGTTTAATATTTTTTCGTAAAACCTCATTGGATGTTTTTTTTTCTTTTTAGGTATTCTGAAGAAAATCGTGATTTTGAAGAACAAATGCTTGCAAAAGGACTAAAATTAACGTCGATTAGAAAATCTACAAAATAATTGGAAAGTAATCAAGCATCGATAGCTACTTTTTATTGTGATTTTAATTTAGAGGCAACAGCTTCTTCTTGAATGCGGAGGTACTTGAAGTAGCCTTTATTTTAAATATTTTAAATTTTATTTAAATAGAATCCGAAAGAGCATTTTACAACAGTTCATAAACTAGTCCATTAATTTATTAAAATTAACATCACTTATTATTATTTTATTATTATTGTTATTATTATTATGAAGCTCTTCTGGATCCTACATTAAAGTATAATAAAAACCAAACGCGTAAGTAGAAAATTTATTTTTCTTATGACATTATAACAAAATATTTTATGTACAGAAAATATTTTTATTCTGTGAATGCAGTTACTTAATATTGTACTAATTGTAAGTGTGAATAAAATAAAGCTTTTTATACGATATTTTTTTTAAGTTATTTTTTTCCGTTCAAAAATGTTTTAAAAGAACTATTTAAAAACTACAATAAAATGAGGCAAACGAAACTGATCAAATATAAGTTTGATTATCACATATTAGAACACATCATCAAACGTGTATTAGTTGGAAACAACTGCGAATTTCCTAAAAGTTGTTATACCTATGTAATAAAAAGATGTAGAACTTCCTTTTTCATGATTTCTGTTCTAAATATAGTACATACTGACAATTTATGAAAGTACCGGGTGGCCAACTAAGAATGGACGCCGGCTGTATTTCAGACACTATACTTATCGTATAACTTTTGGGAAAAAATGCTAATGAGTAAATCGTCCAAGAGAAATCACTGGAGATTTTCGAGTTCGTAGGATGGTCGATAGGGGGCATAATTGGTATGGTAAAACTAGGTAAAAGCAGGTAAAAGGTATTTTAGATAGTGGCATTGTAATCTTTGTAAAATATTTTGTCTGTAAGTTATTTGGTCTATCTTTCAAAATAAGGTAGTGAGGAAGGTTACATTTTCTTTTCTTCAAATAAGAATACCTCTAATTAGGGCTAATAGAATTAAAAAAAAAACAGGGCTGTATTGTACCAGCTTTTCTTACTGAACAATACGTGCGATAAACCGTTCTTGAACTTATTTTACCGTAGTAAGAAAAGAGCGCTGTTTGATATCGTAACAGTGTTATGATATAACAAGAAAGAAGATAGAAATTTTATACTCCTTTTGACTATATTATAAAAAGAGACAGTCTGTCATTTAAAACTACGATAAAATAATTTCAGGAACAATATATATCTCAGAAATTTCAGTAAGAAAATTTCTTACAAGCGATTTCTCTTGGTCGGTTTACTTGTTAGAACTTTTTTCCCAAAACTATACGATAAGTAGTTTCTAAGAAACAGATAACTCGTAGGTACATATCATAGACTATGTACATATCTAAAAATATAAAAATTGGTATTTTTCAACTAGAATGATCCAGGACAATAAACAAAATATATTCTGATGCGTTACTATAGGTACTAAATACTAAATTTACAAATTACCTCCTCTCACTCTGCTGTATATACGTAGATTTTGTTGGAGGTAACTCTAATAACTTCCCACCAACGAATCTACTGTGTTGTGAATTTATTTAATGTAAAAGGTATAACAGAAAAATACTGTAACTGTTAGATTGTGTACCATAGATATCCTACACAGTGGAAAATATTGATGATAATAATAAATAGCAGGCTTAAATAAGCTTTCGAATATAAGTTTGTTGCAAACGGCTGCTTTTTTTATAACGCAAAATGCTCCAAAGAGGTTTAATGCTAATATCGTTTAGTTAGCAAAGATATTTATTTTTCACAAATGTTAGCTTGTAGTATATAAATTGTTACAAGTGCTGTTGAATTACATCCCGCTGGCATGTGCAACAAAAACAGGTCACACCTTGAAAATGAACTAAGTACCGAAAAAACAAGTACTATTATTACAACTAGCAAAATCAAAAAAGTGAACGAATTGAGTAAAATAATGAATTTTACTATTTATCAATCGTTAAACATCTTCATAAGGGTAGGAAAGCAATACAATTTATAAACATCTAGCAAATAAATATACAAACACTTTCCTTTCTTTTTATTGGAAAACTGTTTTTTTTTTCTATTCAGATATAAGCGATGAACATACAAATAAAATATTTTTGGCAAGGTATTCGACATAAAAAATTTAAGTAGTCGTATTTTAAGAATAAAAAGCATTTTAACCGTTTAATAACTGCATTTTTACAATAAAATTTAAACAATGTAATTTGGTTATCAATATTTACAATATCTGATAGTACGCATTAAACATAATTTCCAAATACATTACAAACTCGAAAAACAAAAGCAGATGTATTAGACTGAAACTGATAACTCCCTTAGTTATTATGATACTGATGCGTAAAAGCTCTGTACATCAATTAAAATTCGTTTCTTCAAAATTATCACATATTACATAAAAGGTATTTCATCATTCTACAAAAATTATAATATTTTGCATTTTCTACTGGTCACGATATAAATATATTTTTTTTATTACAATCTAAACGTTCGGCTTGATAAAACGTATTTGCAAAGTTACTTAAAGCATTTTCCGAAGTCCTATGTACAAAACAATCCTTAAGTAACATAATTAAACAACTACTGAGTATTAAAAATCAGATCGCAGAAAACACAATGATGATTTTTGGATATACCCCATTTACTATGTCTGAAAAAAAAAAAAAATGTTCTTTTTAAATAACATTCACAACGTTCCCATAATACTATAGGAAATTTTTCACCTACTTGCAATACTTTACAACTAAATGATTTCTTCTTTCATTTTTGAAGTTAAACTTCTTTAGCCGCGATAAACGAAACTAGGCACATTGAGACGGAATGCTTCTACTTATTCTACGTTTGCTAAGCCAAGAAATTTCACTTATATATAATCTTTTAATCAATTTACACAAAAAATTAATATAAATCCATTAAAATGCACCTTTTTCGTTGCAACGTATGTATATTTTAATCACTTTTATCAATATAAGTAATATATGAAATGGAAAAAAAATATAATTAAATTAATAAAAAAAACTCCACCTTTCAGCCATCTAATAATGATTCGCAGCTATTACGTGCTCGATATTGCCGGCAATTTTCATGAACGATCCTTGCTAGTTGTTTTACTTTAAATGGTGGAGCAGGATGATTCATTAGTTCTTCAAGCAATAACAGACCTCCTTCGCTTTCCACCAGTGAACAATATTTTTCAGCTAAAAAATATCATATTGTGTTTCACGATATTCAAATTATGTAAGTTCATAATAAGTTCTCATTATTAAAAATATAAAAAATTGAGAAGCTAGTTGATAGTAACAAAACAGGATACAGATGCAAAAAAATATATCACATTCTGCTCCATGCTGTTCATGTATATATTTTACTTACGATACACTTTAGTAAGATTAGCCAAAGCCCAAACGGCCCAATGTTGACATTCAGGTGTATCATAAACCTTCACCAAATGTAAGATGGGTTCAAAAGACCTGTAGTTGATATTTCGTTGGGAGCCGAGATCCCACCTTTCAATAGCTACTACCATACGTCGAAGTACCATTTCACGAGTTGGATATGTAATAGTCCAAACATCGGGCCCATCGGAAGCCATGTGCGAAAGCACCCCTGCTGCGTTATAACTCACTTCAATACCGTCACTATAAGAATCTAGGAGGTCAGAAAACACCGAAACATATTCCGGGGTCATCAAATAGTAACGGAGATCTTTTACTTCAGCTACGTTACCCAACAGACCCATCATATTTCGAAGAAGCTCTTCTTTGTCCGGAAAACTCTATATTTGTAATGTAAATAAGTTAGAAATGTAATTGTAGGTTCCATCAGTAGCTACTTGCCTCCAGACATCTTAAAAAATATTCCATTCCTTTGTTCTCGAGGAACTTTTTACAATTTGGCGGAGTTTCGTCTGTAACATTCCATAATGTGGACCAAGCAACTTCCAATACATCGTCACAAACGCCCCTTTCTAAACGTTCTGATATCAATGAAATCATTTTCTGGAAAATAATTCATCGTCAACACTCTCTCTAAAAATAATTCTGTTAAAGAGAAACTATAAAACACAATTTAATCACTATTATAATTTGCTACCCCAACAAAATTCTCAAATAGAATGAAGTTAATTCGTTTTTTAAATAGTATCCCCCAGGTAACTGCCTAGTTCACGAACGAGCCAATCTGAGTGACTGACTTGAATTATCAACCTGTTTATTCACTCTTTAAACTCTTTTTCTTTTCCAATCTTTTAATTCGTTAAACTAACTTTTAGTATTTTCAATTTCAAGATAGAGTGGAAATAAATAAAAACATGCACCTTTCACGCGACCGGTATATTTCGTATCATCGAACTGGGCTGTGCTTAAGAGCAACTAAATATTAATTAAAAGTAAAATAAAACATTTCAGTTTGTAAATCGTGACATCAAAAATTAGCATGTTTTCCAAAATACAGCTTCAAAAAGTTAAACTAAACGCTATACACTAAAAGGATTGAACAACTTAAATATACACGGGGAAAAAAGTAAAAATTGGTCTTCGATATTAATAACAAAACGTTCCACTTGTGTCTCAATAATTCGGAGTGAAATGGAGTATTGTTTTATTCTGCATTTTTGTAATCTCGATTCTAAAAAGAATTGGTGAACTTTCCTTCTAATGGCAACTTTGTCCTAATCGTCCAATAACTTGCGATTAGTATATTTCAATAGTTCAGAGGCACCATACACATAAACTTTTCGAGCCGTTCTTTCAGAAATTTCGTCTATCAGTTAATTAGGATTTTCTTCTAGTTCACATTTGTAAACGTTTATAATTGTTTCCTTTGTTTCAATACTCAAATGATTCTTTTTTTGTCGTTTTCTATATGGATTCAAATATTGGATTTCTTCTGATCAACCAATAAGAATGCGATGCGAGAGAAAGTTCTACATAATCGCACGAATAGCACGCACCAGCTGTTGATATTCACTGTTTTGAATTTGAACATACTTTAGTAGAATTATATCCACTACATCTGTTTTCAAAAACACACAAACAGTTTTCTATTGCATTTCATTTACAAAACAATGTCAAAGTAACCTTTTACAGAGTTACACCAGTTCATTTGTGTGCGACACCACAATCATTTCTTGTATTTCATTTACAAAATAGCAATTTTAAACTAACCATGTCACATGAGTTACATGGCTCCACCCTAATTTTTATACCTATAGTTCAAACTAATTTATCCTATTATATACCTGTTTTAACAGAATAATGATTTCCTTTTTTTAATTGTCGTAGAATATTTAATTATACGAAAATTGAAACATACATTTATCGCTCCTAATTCTCCCAATTTGACCTTTTGTTGCCCATCGACTTGACATGCCAAGGAATTCAATAGGTAAATTCCTATTCGTTGGACAAAACTTTCTGGTTGCATTCCATAGACAGAATGCAATAAAATCTCAACTAAACGTTCATATTCAAATACCTAAAAATGACAGCTAAGTAGAGTATATTGTTTGTACATGTTATGGATAATCTAAAATTAATTGCTAAACCTAGGACTATTTGTAAACTGCGCAATACCCACGAGGCACGGGTAGAGTCCAAAATATAATTTGAGTACGGAATTCCTATACAAAATATGAAAAACTCCGATATGCATATTATTTAAATTACATTTCGTGAATATTACGTAGTTTATATGGGTAATCTCAGGTTTAGCCGTTAATGCTACCCGAACACTGACGGATTTATCCGAAAAGTTCCTATTATAATGAAAGTAGTACATTGTTTTAAATATTTCAGGGTATATAAGCACATACACGCGAGGCTTCACTTTTGAACTTTCAGATTCGGGATAATTCAACACAATTCGTTAATGCTCGGTTTTGCACTTGTCACAGTGCAAACATCCGAAAACGCAATAAAATACTCACAACATCTTGTGGTATTTTAAATTGGCAAAGGGTAAGACAACCATTTCTCATCATTGTATCGTCCAGCCTATGAGAAAACATTCCATTTAACAGAGTGGTAATTATTCTTCTTTTAATTCGTACGACGTCGTGCAATTCCTTTCCTGCTCCTTTGACTATATAAAACAACGTTGCGCTAAAATAAAATAAACGAAAAAGAAACATTGATTGAACAATAAACTAGAAATGTCAAATTTGCTTTAATCAACCAACCTTCCAGATATTTGTATATGCCTTTCTGATAAGTGACGGTCCATTGCTTCTAAAACAATATTTAAAGCTTGTCCTACATGCTGACAAGTTTCAAAACGGAACAAATGAAAAAGTTCGTTCAAAACATTTTGCAACATCTCGGGTCGGTCTATATAAGCATGTGCTGCTATCATTACTTGTTCTTCATTAGCGTTACCTGATACCTACAATAAAATAACAAGGATTTCGTCAAAATTGATTTTTATTGTACACTTAAAATATCATTAAAATACTACATACATAAGCTATATTTAAACAGTGACGGCTCTCTAATAAGAGCATGTGAGAAATTGAATTGAAAAAACAATTAAAAAAAAACTAAAAAAATGAGCAAACATGCGTTTTTTCTAAAGTTGGTATTATAAACGCTTAAAAAGTTTTGGTAGTGCATAGGGGCATCATTTTATTTTATAATTCTATTTGTTCAATCGCCACAGTCTACATTTTATACTTTGTTAAAAAGGATATTCAAAATTATTTGGATTATTTTACAATAACAACAAAAAGGTCCAGAATTCTAGTTTACTCGGTAAAAATTAAACTTCTACCCGAATAAGAGATAGTGGCCCAATGGATATTTCCTACCCTGAGAGTTGCATTTTATTTTCACACTTATCCTTCGTACAAAAAAAAATTTTTGTCCTAGCTAAAGTGCGTAGTTCAGGAAAAATTTTGTAACAATTCAGTAAACAATAGAAAAGTTTTAAATTAGTGCTGCTATCAAATTACTAAAATATTTATTAAATACAATAATAAGAATAAAAATTACCAATTTAGCAGGAATGTCATGCCTCAAACATGCATCATACAATGTGTTATATAATCCTAGGAATTGAAACGGGTTTCGAACTCTGCTTTCTAATCCTGGGATATCTGAAGCAAGAACACTATCCGATATATATTCTCGTGGTTGAGCAACCCCATTTCCAGCCAAATTTGTTCCTGATATATCCAATGATGTTAGCTTTGGTAAATTTTCCACTAAAGTGGTAAGCAACTGAGTTGCATTTTCATATTTTTTGTTTTCTTCTTTAGAGTTTGATATATCCAGATGTTTTAAATTTTTTAACTTACATATTGATGGTATCATTTGTTCTATTCTGTCCACATTGTATAGTGTTAAAGATGTTAAATTTACTAAATGTTCTGTATAAGACAGGTCAGCTAAATCACTGCACCCTGATAAATCTAATTGGGTCAAATTTTCTAAAGGTTTTAATAAAAGCATAAAAAATTCTGGATAGACTCTCTTCACATTCTTTATTGCAAGTTTCCTCAAATTATGAGCAAGAATTATGTAACCTTTTTTGTAATATTCACTATCTCGTATCGTTAAGCAAAAAATATCATTGGAAAATATGTTTACATCTTCATCTATTATTAATGATTGCAATTTATTTCCATAAGCTGTTATATATTTTAAACATCCTACATTAAGTTCAGAGCAATGCTTCAATTGCAATTCAATTAGTCTATGTTGTAATAGAATTTTTAAATTTTTGTCATTTATACCACAATACCGTAATTTTACTCTTCTTAGTCTTGTTGCCTGTCTATCTTTGAATATATTCACAAAACTTGATATGCGAGATTTGCTTTTCTTTAAGCATCCTGCCAGCAGTTTCTCACATATTTCCAAAGGTAAAGCTATTCCTTCTTTCAATTTCAAATTATCCGAAAAAGGTTCATATACACATATTGTATCCAAGTTTTTAATGATGAATTCTAAACATAAATCAAGTAATGGCTCAGGTGCTGCATCGTTACATAGTAAACAAGATTGAGCCGACAACGGCTTCGAATGCCTACACCCTCTTGATTGTAACATTTAGAGAAGTAAATATTGCAATGAAAACTCCAGACTTGACAATTCTTTCATTAATGCACCTATTTACATTGCCTTTTCTAATTTTGTAAAAGAATATTATTCCATCTGTCGTGTGACTTTTTAAATATGTCTACAATATAACCCAAAAAGAATTCACTTTACGACTTATTAATTTAATATATTTATATCTGATGTAAATTTTTTGGAAATTTCCAGATGTTCACATAAAATCACAAAACTATTTTTGTTATGAATAAGTAAACTTTTGACATCTGAGCTACCCACAATTCAAAGCACAATACTAGCGGTTAGTTTTGCAAACGTTACAAATCCTCTTGTACGCTCGACAACAATGATAATCTATATATTTAGTTCAGTTTAGCAATTGTTGATAAGGTTGACTGCGCAAAATAATTGGAAAACATAATAACAGCAAGTTTTTTGCCTTAATTCAACCCAGTTTATTTAAATTTAAATAGTCCATAACCTGCGAATTAAAAGTTTATATTACACAACCGAATGAACATATGCCTTAATAAAACTAAATACAGTAACACATACCAACATTACAAATTAACGTATTTAATATTTATTAATTATAGCAAAATATTATTCCAAATCGGAGCAATTTAAATTAACCATAACCCTACCCAACCTTTACTAGATTCATAATATTAGTCGCTGACCAATCGAAAGTTATCGAACTTCTAGGAGGACTTGTTACGTTTGCAAAACTAATTACTAATTTGACATTTGAGCTGAATTTGCTACCCATAATTCAATATGCAATCCGGTTTACTTGTCTTGTTTTATAAGACGTTTACATCAAATAGTATCAAATAACTTTTTGAAACTAAAATAAGTTGTAATGTGTAGACTTACTTATTAAAATTAAAGTGATGTATTATAAATACTCTATGTTGCTGTAATTTTTCACATTCACAAAGGACGAATATTATGTACTATGGAGGTGTGAAATACTATCTTGATAAAATAACTTTCATTCACTGATCTGTTTATTAATCTCATGCTTTAATAATTAAGAATAATATTATTAGATAAATATAATATATGTATGTTGTAAAAACCAACAAAGGATTTTAGCATGGCATATAAAGCAAGGTAAAATCTAGATGTTTTCATTTTCTAAACCTAAATTAATTTTCTTTCTTTAGGCTCAAAGGTTTTGATGATATACTTCAAGAAGATATTATTAATATAAACAAGCTGAAAAAACTAGCATTTAATGGTATGTAAAATATAAAGTACCTACCAGTAGATACCTATTTACCAAGAAACATATTTATGTGATAAATTTATAGGAATACCTGATGATCAAGGAAAAAGAGCCATATGTTGGAGACTTTTGTTAAACTATCTTCCACCTGAAAGAGCAAGCTGGAGTGCATTTTTGGCCAAAAAGAGAGAATTATACAGTCACTTTATTGGTAAATTCATGATAAATATTTTATTTTTTTATCATGATTGGTCTCAACAGACAGTTCTTATTTTAATAGCCAACATTACATACATAGCTTACAAATACTATGTTAAATAAAGTACCTGTATGAGAAATATTATGTAGTAACCAAACTTAACAAACTGAACATAGGTTTACTTTATCCTTAAGATCCTATAGATTCTTTGCCTGCCATATTAGAATGATTATGTTTGATTAAAACACAAGATCTCATTTCTTATACAAATACTTTATTTACAGTAAGATATTCATAAGGCTTGAAAAGGTTAGCACTTCCAGCTGACAATTATATTTTAAAATAAAGAATGTTGAGATCAACTATATAGATTACTTCTATTTGGGGCACACTCACCTAAACGAGAGCTCACCTGGTTCATGTTGTTTTTTCCTGCCATAACATTATGATCCTATTAGTCAAATAACAAAGGCATAACCATCAAGTAGAAGAGTAGAAATTAATGTACTGCAACACATTCCATTGTTTCCTATACTTATGACCTATGTATGGGCATGTGCCCTAATTACTAAATTTTAGCTATTATTTCTCCTATTTCATCAATCAACAACTGTTTTTTCCAATGTATTATTAAATATCACTTTATATTATTTTTAAGATGAAATGATCATCATACCAGGAAGTCAATGTTCTGATGGAGATCACCCTTTAAACTTAAATCCTGATAGCATGTGGCAAACGTTTTTCAAAGATAACGAAGTTCTACTGCAAATTGATAAAGATGTAAGAAGGTTATGTCCGGACATTTCATTTTTTCAACAACCAACCGACTTTCCTTGCAGTCAAATTGTTAATAGTATGGATGCCAAGAGGCTCCACAGACGAGTAGAATTTAGTGTTCTCAAAAGTGCAAATGTTGAAAGAAAAGGATTAGGAATAACAAAGGTAAGTAAGAAATAAAATAAATCAGGCATCAGATGTTTACGTTTTAATTTTTAAAATAAAAATGTTACTGCCTTCTGAAGAGTAGCAGGTAAGTTTCTTATATTTTATGAGTATACTTCCCTACCTCCAATTTCCAAATCAACTTCGATATTTTCAATGTATTTTGCAATTTTGTCAAAATAAGTCCAGAAGGATAACCATTAGTAATGATGAAGGGGGAGGGAGGGCTCGATAAGACAGTTACCTATTTGGAAGGGGTGATCTTCTATAGGTAGGGGGGATGCATGAAAGTGGCAGGGATGACCTTGTAGACCCTCGCTCTACACGAGAAAGCGTATAGTGCGAAGCTGAAATTGAACTAAATTGTATTTCATATATAAGCTGATTATCGATCATAGAAGGATTTTGTAGAGCAATAAAATTGTTTTATGTGGCGGCGGAAACAAGGTAGATGAAGATAGCATGCCACAATAACAGGAACCTGCAACCTCATCAAAAAACACTTTTTGGCGTCCTAAAGTTCACTTCCATCCCCCCTTTTCTGCCCATATACTGAGTTACTCCACTTTAAAATTTCAGCTTCACTTCCTGCGCCTCTACTTGCGGCTACAAACACTTGAATTATGTTCTATAACATACAAAGGCCTTCCTCCTCTGATGAACCATTGCGTCACCTACATAATTATTTTCATACGTATAAACAGTGTTCCGCAGTCTTACTACCTTAACCCTCCCTCCGCCACCCCAAGAGAGTAATTTCTTTCACATGTTATTTCTTAGTTTTTTGAAGAAATTCACTGTGCTAAATTTTACCTCTATTTTAAATGATACATAGTATGTTTATATTTATGTTTTTGTATAAGTTAATTTTAAATCAAACAAAGTCTGAAAATATAACTTTCCTAGTATGTGTTGTTCTTAATAATTGTTTAAAATATGTACTTTTCTTAACAAGTGATTGGGACATTAAGTTATTCTTAGATAGCCCTCTCATTAAAAAAAGCCAACGAAGATTATGCACCAATGTCAGAAGGCCAAGAAGCTCACTGGGAAGTGGTGGAAAGAATTCTATTTCTTTATGCAAAATTGAATCCTGGACAAAGTTATGTGCAAGGAATGAATGAAATATTGGGACCCATTTATTATGCGTTTGCTTCTGATCCTGACCCCAACTACAGAGGTATTTAAAAATATATAGATCAATAATAATTGCACCATTAAAAATAAAAATTACTAATTCTAAATAAAATAAAAGATTTTCTGTACAGTTCAAATCTTTCCAACATAAAAACTGTTGTAATTGTAGGTTCTGAAATTAAGTTTTCTTAAAATGTGTGAATTCATGACTTATTGTTAGTTAAATTGAGCTACATTCAAAGTCACGATACAAAACGTGCTCTTCAAATTGATTATTTGAATGTATAATTATTGTGTATTAACTAATGCGCTTGTGATTTCGTCTATAATTGATGTAATTGTTAATCAGAATAAGGTTCTATATTTGGGCTTGAGGGCCGTGGTCTGAGATTTTTCCTCAAGCCTGAATATCGAACTTTATACCACGAGTCAAAATGTAGAATGACCCTTTAAGTTGAAACTTAATTAAAAAACTGGAAGAGTCATGGCATTGAATGTATTACCATGCTATCTGGCCTTCCCCCATTCTTATCCCCCTTAGTAAATTATAAATTTTTTAGGTTAATAATCTTAAATTCACTCTTGCATTGAAATACACATAAAATTTTGTAGCACAATTGGGATAACACCTGACAATTATAATGGCGAATATATTATATATGATTATTAAATAAAAAAACAAATTTAACATAAGTATTTTTTGTAGAATACGCCGAAGCTGATAGTTTTTTTTGTTTCACGAATCTGATGTCAGAAATAAGAGATTTTTTCATAAAGAGTTTGGATGAAACAGACTGCGGTATAAATAGTATGATGTCTCGATTATTAGTTCAACTAAAAAACAGTGACTTGGATATTTGGCTGAAGTTTCAGCAACTTGAACTAAGGCCTCAATACTACAGTTTCAGATGGTTGACATTACTTTTATCTCAAGAATTTCCTTTACCGGACGTTTTAAGAATTTGGGATTCTCTATTTTCTGATGAAAATAGATTTAATTTTCTCATTTACATATGCTGTGCCATGATAATGTATGTAAATTATTGTTTAAAGATCAACGTTATAGAATATATTTTTTCAGTATATTAAGAAATCAACTTCTGTCTGGAGATTTCCCTAGTTGTCTAAAATTGCTCCAAAGTTTTCCTCCAATGGATGTACAGATCATTTTAAATAAGGCCGTTGAACTTTCAAAACAGAAAGTATGATATTTTTTATAAATGTATATTATCTAAATATTTTTAATATGTTTAGGATAAAATTATAAAATACTACTGAGTAAACTAAGTTTGTACTTTCATATGTTCCTTTTAATGCAAATATATGTTTAAATATAGAAAGCAACTTTATTTGTTCTTATAATTGTAACTTTTGTACATTCTTACTTTGATGAAAGTCTTTGGCAAATGTTTCACCAATTATAAGAGGGAAAACAAGAGTTGCTTCAGCATACACCTTCACAGGACTTGCTTCCTTTTTAATTTTCCCCCATGACTTTGCTTCGTCTGGTCTTGCTCCAGCATCACTACCATCAAATTCTGATGCTGTATTTATAAATACTGAATAATCTGCTCCATTTCTCTATAAGTGATACTATTACACATATATTGAAACAAATAAATTAAATAATATATTTACCATTAAATTAGCGTTACATATATGATGCTTTACAACACCACCTCCAATTATTATCATTCCAGTATGTTTTGCATTAATAGACATCATATTAAGTCGTTTTAAATCTTAAAAACATAAAATAAGTGTTAATTGGGATTTTATACTAGTCTTACATAATTTATTTATTTATTTCAAAATTATACGAGCTAAAGCTCTTTACAAAAATATAAGTAAGGGTGTCCGTAGGACAAAAGCGTGCCTCCAGCTCATCACGCTGTACAAAGGAAAATATATGATAATAAAAGTAAATATATAAGTAAAAGAAGAGCAAATACATAAGTAAATGTAGTTAGATTTACAAACAATGCTAGGCAACTTGAACGTCCAGTGGAGGATACAAATGCGCTCTTAATAAAGATTTAAAAGTACCGATGGAGGGTGCCGACCTGATACGTACTGGAAGAGAATTGTAAACGCGACGCAACCTGGGCAACGCCGAGTGGAAATGGTAATTTCGGGCTGAGCCACTCTCCTCGAGAAAACGAGACGCACGCAGGTCGTATGACAACTCCCGAGCGCGAAACATGTCGCATAATTCTGTGGAGTTGATGAGGCTAATAAAATCCAAGCCGACCAAGCGCATTTTATACGTGTGAGTATAAACTATAAATTTTCATTAAAAATTTTAGAATCCGCGATGACGGGTCTTTCAGGATTGCTGGCTCCTCGCCTATTACTCCAAGATCACTAATGGTTGAGACACGAGCAATGTCGACACGACCGAGCGTATACGAAAAGGTCGTCGGTCCAGCTGGTCTCCTGGAAAAGGAAATTACGTTGCACTTCTGTGTATTGACATTTAGTTGGTTTGATTGGGACCAGCTGAATAGCTCGTCGATACTTTTCTGGAGTAAGGCAGCGTCTGACACACTCGCAACCTCTGTAAATAACTTGACATCGTCCGCGTATATTAGAATTTGTACCTTAACATCGATAACGGAAACTATATCGTTAATGAATAAAATAAAAAGTAACGGTCCGACATGCGATCCCTGTGGCACGCCGGAGGTCACGTGAGCGAAGTCAGACACCAGCCCACACATCCTGACAGCCTGTGTACAACCCGAGAGGTAGGAGCCAATCCATTGGAGAAGCATTGGGGCAAGCTCAAGGTCGCGCAGCTTACAAAGTAGGCGACCGTGACTGACACTGTCGAAAGCTTTCGCAAAAAATCGAATCGACCTGGCGGCCGGCAGTAATAGCAGATACAATGTAGTCACTATATAGGAGGATAGGAGGAGATTGGTCTCGATTGAACGCCCACGCATAAAACCATGTTGACAAGAGACGATGGACGAAAGATAAGTCTCAATAATGTGATCGGCCACAATAGAGTGAAGCAGCTTTCCAAGTGCACTAAGAATTGAGATGGGCCTGTAGTTTTGAACATCATGAATGTCGCTTTTTATGGATCGGGGTTACGTACGCGGATAAAAGCAAAATATTGAAACGTTATACAAAAGAATGCAATATTTGTACGAAAGAATACTAGTATGAATTCGAGTTGATAAGACTTTGAAAACAAAAAAAGGACAGGTTTACAGCGCCATTTACGTCAGCAACATATGTACTACCGAGTAATGACTTCTATCCTCTAATTAATGATAAATATAAAGAAAAATATTAATATAAAACATAAAAAAGCGCCATTTAACTTACTACATTACAATACATCTATAACTACATATATTATGTAAAATTGCTTCAGTGTTTTCATTATCAAATAATTGCGTCTCAATGTTGAAATTCCATGAAAACAGTATACATACTGCTTTTAGAGTCAAATCTTAAAATCACTTTTGAAATATTATACAAAGTTTATCACATTCAAGTTTCCATTTCTCAAGAATTACAACAGATTATATATGAACCATAATCCAATCATTAGAGAATATTATATATTATAATTATAATTTGAACGACTTAAAATAATAGAAAATAATGTTTCTTTAGTTCCAATTTACATAAACATGAAAAATGAAGATATGTATTCGTTTACCACAGTAAAAATAATTATAATCAAAGACAAGGTTTTGAAGTGATAAAATAAAGCCTTAGTTTAATTACTTAGTATAATTTTCTATATCCCGTAAGCAATAATGTACTGTACACTTTTATTTTTCAATAGTAATACTGTAGTGTACTTCATAACTGCTAAAAAGTATTATTTAATAATTTAGGAATTATTTTGATTCCTTAGCCATGATTAGTGATGTTTTATAATTTATACCAACCATTACCACCACTATCGTTAAAGACAACAGCAGACAAGTCAATATGCACATATTAACACAACACCAAAATTTTTATGTTATTACTTTAAAAACACCTTTTCAATTAAAATCCTTTCTATTGTGGTAAAACTACACATGTACTCTAGAAAATATTCAGATTTTTCTTGGTGCAACTATGTTATAATTTAAAGAATAGGAATAATTAAATGATTTTAAACTTTTTTAGACCATTAAAACTCCTATAGAAATATATAATATTCTTTAAAATGTCTACTAAAGATTGATCTTCATATTTGTATCTGTTGCAGTTTTTGAAAAATACTAAACTTCGTGCAATATCTCAGAGCTACTTCAAAAGTAGTATGTAGCTATACTTATAGTGTTCCAATATCAAAATATTATGGAGACTATTTCATCATGTTTATTTCATTAAATCCATTTAGTGTTTGGGAATAACAAAAAGTTACCTGATATTATATCAATAATAAGTCCAGGATTTCTGAAAGAATGAAAAAATATCATATCTCCCAAACTTCCATCAGTTAAAGCAGGGCAAAATACTGGTATTTTATTTTTAGCTGCCCAGTAATAAATACTATCTTCATTATTAATTTTTTCTCCTAACTTTGTTATAATTTTGCTTGGTGACCATACAATGTTGTTTTCCATTTGTTCTTTAACCATTTCATCCAAAATTGGCAAAATCCAATCTTCAAACTTACAATAATTGTTGTTTGGTACTAATAAATTACCAATTCTGTTAATTCCTTTTTCTCTAAGCATAACACCATCTAAACTGAAGTCTCCAATGAATGTTGGAGCCAAACATTTTATAAAATCTTCTTCAATGCCACCAGCGGTTGTGACCAAACAATCAACCTGGAATACTTTAAATTAAACGTATATAATTTTCAACGGTAAAGAATGCAGAAACTATTTACCATTTTATTTTTTACTAGAAACTTTAACGTTTCTCGCAATCCACTTGAAACAATGTTAGAGGTGTATCCCAAAAATATTGTACAATTATTTGTTATTGCTACAAAAGGATCTTCTTCATTAATATGGACATTGGAAGGAAGTGGTTCTTTTCTACACTGAATCATTTTATTAATTTCTTGAATGGCTAAACCTAAATTTGTCGATTGAAAACCACAATTTATGTATGATTTCAATATAGAATGGTAATCAACTTCTTTTTCCCAATTATCATAACCCTTCACTATATTTTTTAGATCTGTAAAATCACAAGATTTAACCAAAACTGATGTTTTGGCAATTTCAGGAACTTTGTTTGACATGGTTGCTTTTAGGCGTATAAATAAAATCGTTTAAATTAAAACATTTTTTTTATAAAAAAGAAGAAAACAACTGAACATACAAGAGCTACTCTAATTGGAGCTACTTATGGTCATAGACAAAAACATAGATAACAGATATATATATCTCTTATCTATGAATTAACCTCAATTAACCTGAATTAACCTACTAAATGTCAATAATAATGTCTTGTCTGCATATTTGTGTATGAGTGCAATTTGGTACATCCTTTTTTAATATGTATTAATTGTGTACTATATAAAAATAAAAATACTTTCATAAGGTACTACCTGCTATAAAGTGTTATAAATGTTAGCATTTTATATATGAAAAAGGTAATCGAAGAAATTAACTTATAAATGGTTCAAAATCTTGGTGTAATTTTGAGGCTAAATATCATCCACAAATTTGTATTAAAATTAGTTAGATATCGACATAAATATAGTTTTGCAATGGACAAAGCCTATTTAAAATACATTGATTCGACAGAAGTATTTCATATGACTTTTCATTACACAAACCCTTCTCTAAAGGTAGACAGAACCTTCAACTTTAGTAGAAAAATAACAGAAAATGTTGAAAGTTTCTTGAATAGAGTAAGTACAAATGTTGAAAAAGTAATTTCGAAAAAACTGAAGAAAACAAGAAATGATAAAGAAGAAATATCGAAAGAAATTGCTGTAACAACTGCATTACTTGGTAATGATGGTGTTATAGATAAGAGTGCAACATGTCAAGATGTTTTCAAACAAAACAATCTTATTTTAATGGTGCTAGAAAAACAGTATGAAGTTATAAAAAATTGTCCATGGATAGACAGCATGAGTTTACCTAATGTATTGTTGGCTAATTATCCAGTATATCCTAATAAATTTGAAGTAACTTTTACCAATAAAGACTTATGTGAATTTATATGGTATAAATCTAAAGACAAACAAGAATGGATACAGATAGGTAAAGGTTTTCTATTGCAGTTGTCAAATAATGAAATTAATCATTATTTAAAATTGCAATGTATTCCAAAGAACGACGATCTAGTTGGACCATTAATTGAAATAGTATCAGATGTTGTTGTTCAAGCTAGTCCTGGTTTATGTCCTTTTGAAATAAGACATCAGTTTACTAAAAATAAATCAACTTTAAAAGAGTAGGTAAGGAACATTAATATGTATTTATGTATATAAAGTTTTCTACCAAATTTTTAGGTTTCGTGTGGTAACTTACAATATTCTAGCAGATTTATACAGTGATTCTGATTTTTCAAGAAATGTTTTATATCCACATTGTCCGGCTTATGCTTTACATATTGACTACAGAAAGTTATTAATTTTAAAGGAATTAACAGGTAATGCTATACTTCTAAAAACTATTTAATATTGGAATATTTTGTTATTTTGACAGTAACTTGCAGTATTAAAAGACACATTGTTATACTGTTTGAAAATAAGAACTTTTTATTCTGAAATAAGGTGAAACTTTTATATAAGGTTTTTTAAAATAACCCACTTATGAAAAACATACCTAAAATATTCATTTACAAAAAAGAATATTTTTTCATGTGTTTTTCTTATAATTGGGCCGTTCCAAATAAAAAAGTTATGTTTTGAATAAATTATTTTAAATTAATTTTGATGAATTCTTTAATTGTTCAAAATTTGTTTCAGGATACAATGCTGATATAATTTGCTTACAAGAAGTAGATAAAAAAGTCTATGAAAATGATTTACAACCAGTGCTTTCTAACTTAGGATATCAGTCCGACTTGTGTTTGAAAGGTGGCCAGGTTGCAGAAGGCTTAGCATGTTTTTATAATGAAAAGAGATTCAGGTAAGAACAATAGCAGTAGTTTAGTAGTAATAGAAGTGAGTTGCTAGTGATTTAGCTTGATAATTGTTTCTTTTAAGGTTACTGGAAAGAGATAGCATTGTATTTTCAGAACGTTTAGGGAACTGTGAACTGTTTAAAGAAATATGGCAAGTAATATCAAAAAATGAGAAGCTGAGAGAACGAATTTTGGCAAGAACCACTGCTATTGAAATCATTGCTTTAAAATCAATTGAATTAAACAAAGTAATTATTGTTGCAAATACTCATTTGTATTTCCATCCGGATGCTGACCACATTCGACTATTACAAGGTGCCTTGGCTATTAAATACATTCATTCAATGAAAGATAAATTAGAAAAGGTAAAAATTTGATATTTACAGTTTTTATGAAAATGTTTTATACAAAAAAAAAACGATTGCGCTGATTAACCTTGTAAAGAGACGTATAATACCAGAAAGTACGCGAATGTTAAATTATAGTATTATCTTCGTGAAACTTCCAATTAATTTTCTGTGTTTTTGGTGTGAAAAATTAGCTCAAGCTTGGTCATAGACATGAAACAACGTAACGGAACGACGCTTCATTCAGTTAGTTTTGTAATTTGTCGGCAAGTTTCGCCTCGTCGTTAATGTTAATAAGACTCCATACTTCTCACCCTTCTATTCTTCTAACTTCTAATATTACAGCTACACTTTACGTTTTAATTTAATGTATTACAACGAATGTAAAATAAGTGTGTTATCTTATATTTTTTCTTCTAACAATAATGCACCACTTTTTTTTTATGAATTTATTAATCACAACTCTACAGGTCTCTTATTACATTTACTTTCTTTGTGTTGGCGCCCCTTTCGTCCTTTTTCCTTGCAGTCACTTCCATTTATACCTTTATCCCCATTCATCCTAATGCATAATAAGATAATTTTCTCAGCCAGTCAAAATCAAACACTCGTTCACCCGCCAAAATTCGCACACCAATCAAATTCAAACGGTCAGCATTCAAAAGTCACGACTAATATGAGACTGTTAATTTATTCTTTCTTTCACACAGTATACAGTGAAAAAAGTTAACCTTAAGTGCAATAATGCAAAAGTACTCCCATTTAAAATTTTATTTATTAATAGCAGCAATACCCGGCGTTGCTCGGGTAAGAATATATCACACTTTTGATGGAACATTCTAGAATATTCGCGAACATCCCATAATGACATTCTCTAACTTTTTTTAACACTCTGGAACATTCTTGAACATTGCCAAATCATTCTGAAATGTTATAATAAAACATTATTTTACTTCTTAGAACATATTTGAATTACCTGTAACATTCTAAAAAAATCTGCTTCATTCTCATCCCCCCTCCGTGCTGTTTGCTGGGTGAGTAGTGACATCAGTGGGGGGATGACTAATCGATTGATAATAATTGATCAGTTATCGGCCACCAGTGTTGCCAGATCTGACAATTATTCGTATAATTACACGATTTTGGTTCCGATTTCACGATCTCACGAATAAGGTAGCAATTCTTACGATTTTTGAACAAATTACTATGAAATAAAATATTACATTTAATTTAAATCAAATAACACTGTCAATTTAATGATAAAATAATCTGAAAATTTACTTCGTGCCTATAGTGAAGGATGATAAGTGATTATCGACCGATTACGACCTGGGATTCTTGCGTCGCTTGTAAGCGCATATCATATCGAGCAAAACGTCATGTGATTCCCCGTTGACTGCTGGTTGTTTTTATTAAAAAAAGCAAATTCCCTCTATTTCTCATATTGCATCTCGTTTTCCTAATTTAATTGATCCAAGCGAAATTCAAGACCTTGATAATGACTGGAGAATGTTGCAATCGTTCCCTTTAGAATGTACTGATGATGATATTGCATTATTTTGGAGGAAAATTGCTCGAATATAAATTTTTTTAAAATCAATCTAGTGAAAACCCAGTTACGTACTAAGCTGAAACCATCGAAAGCATTTTACATACAAAAAGTTTAATTGGCGACAAAAATGATTTTTTAATCAATATCAGTATGATACGAAAGTTGGATAGTAGTGATATATTATAAAAGGCGATAATAATGATTCAAGCGATTCTGATGACTGACTTTAGTGTACATAGTGCCTGAATTAAGATATGCCAAAACACAAAGGTACAAACGTATTTTTAAATTAAAATTACCTACCTACTTATCTATTTAGTTTTAATAGTTTAATGCGGCATTACTTTTAGTTTAATAAAATTAACAGTATAATTATGTTTTTTTTTTTTTTAACAATATTATTAAGTAATTTGTAGTTTTCTCACGATTTTTCGTCACTGGATTCCCGATTTTTGCTTTATCTCATGTTACAACACTGTCGACCACTGAGAGTTGAAGATTATTACAGTACTAATATCGCTATTAAAAAATGGGGGTTGGTGGTAGAAGGATGAAAATTATATATGTATTTTTTAATGCCAAATTTTAAAAAATAAAAAATTTTGTCCAAAAAATAAAAAAGTTAAGGGTGGACAACCCTTATCACTTAGGGATATGAAAAATAGATAGTTCCCGATTCTCAGACCTACTGAATATGCATATAAAATTTCATAAAAATCGGTGAAGCCGTTTCGGAGGAGTATGGTAACTAACATTATTGGGACACGAGAATTTTATATTAGACTAGCTGTTGCCCGCGACTTCGTCCGCGTCAATTTCTGTTATTATGATCGCGATTAAGAAGTTTTTAAAGAATATATTTTTAAAAAAATTTTGTCTAAAAAATAAAAAAAAATTTAGGGGTGAACCATCCTTAACATTTAGGGGAATGAAAAATAGATGTTGTCCGATTCGCAGACCTAACCGATATGCACACAAAATTTCACGAAAATCGGTTGAACCATTTTGGAGGAGTTTAATTACAAACACCGTGACACGAGAATTTTATATATTAGATTTATTTGTTTATTTTTTTTTTTTCTAACAATAATTACTGCTTATAAAAATAAATTATAAGAAAGCACTACATAGTAAATTTTTATTTAAGGAGCTGAACACCAAAGTGTCCGTAATTTTTTGCGGAGACTTTAATAGCGTCCCTGAATGTGGTATTTACCAGTTGTATACCACGGGAAATGTTCCTGTAACATGTTCTGACTGGACAAGCAGTAAGTTAGATTATTCATTTTTAAACTTTCTAATATACTTTTTTGTTTCATTATTCATCAGAAGCACCAATCGCTTTTGTTAGTTTTATGGAAAAAAAATTAAGTCTTTTATGTAAGGTATGACAAAATATTTAAAAGTATTGGAAATGCCAACAACTTCACAATAAACGATTTATTTACAAATTGAAGAATAATAACGTTAACAAAAACAAAATTAAATTTATCTACCACGGCACTCACGAACATTAATAAAGCAACTATTTTAGAGGTGTAACCGGTTTTTTCTTGGGGCTTGAAAAAAAGAGTACAATACAATACAGAGCAAAAGAAAAATCAGAAGTTGTAGAACACTTTATAGAATAGAAAATTAAAATTATTATTTTAGGCAATCTAGAACTATTAAAATCATGCGATATGTTCGCTCGAAATAGATTTTTGGTTGTTAAATTTTTGAATGTGTTCACCCCCACGAATTGCTCACGGGCCGAGTCAAAATTTGTTCGACAGTATTTTATTCGTGGACTATTAGCGATTTGTTCGTCTATAATTTGAAATGCTATTTTAAAAGGTTTATTGTAAAGTTTGTATTAATATTTTTGAATGTTTTATATCATAAAATTGAGTTACTGCAGTCAATATTGTTGTTTCCTTTCATAACTTCTTTCAGATAAAGAAGAAGCTGTAGAAAATCTGAGCATTTCTCAACCATTAAAACTTGCAAGTGCTTGTGGCACTCCAGAGTACACAAACTACACTGTTGGTTTTCAAGGTTGTCTGGATTATATTTTTTACGATACAGAATTATTAGAAGTTGCAGAAGTAGTACCTCTGCCTAGTAATGAAAATGTAAATGAACATGTGGCTTTACCCAGTGTAACATTTCCCTCTGATCACATTTCCTTGGTTTCTGTTTTAAAATGGAAATAAAATTCAAGTATTTAACATTATCTTTGCTTTTTGTTGGTATTTCGTATAAGCTTGCTCACTTTGCAAAAATGAAATATCAAACAAGTTCTTGGAAATCTAAGTACCAGGCAAAATATGTAGTTATCAAGTGCAAATAGGATAAGAAAACTTCTGTTGTAGTAAATGTAACGTTTATTATGTTAAATATTTAACAAAAATTATTTTT
This sequence comes from Agrilus mali, assembly GCA_029378335.1. NCBI lineage: Eukaryota > Metazoa > Arthropoda > Insecta > Coleoptera > Buprestidae > Agrilus > Agrilus mali. The sequence continues at coordinate 15,272,151 of CM055659.1, forward strand.
ATTCCAGTAAAAGCTGGTCTGGTTGATTTGCATTAGATGCTTTCACATCACCAGTATTGCTTGTGTTTTTGTAAAACTGAGAATTTTTTATTGCTGCGTATAGACAAAATAATAAGTGCAACGACTCTATTTTGTTTTGATGTACTGGAATATCCAAAATAGAACAAACAACATCAATATAGCTACTTAAAGAACATTGGAGTTTAGAACTGGGAAATCCGTGAATTTTCAATAAACTTTCTATTTCTTCCGGCCATTCCTGCATAAGATCATCTAAATCTGGCATTGGCCTACCAAATTTAAACAAAGTTACGCTTGCTTAATTTTAAATATTAATTTAACTAAATTACCTGGCATATCGTACTATTGGTGCAGATTTACTTCTATGGAGATCAGTAACGTCTTTTATCCATTTATCAATAGTTTTTAAATTACTACCTACACGATCAACTTTTTTAACTACCTGAAAGTAATTTGTTTTTATTTTTCTTGTCAATAGTTGTTTGACAATACATTAAAAAATTGAAAAATTATTAAATTTTCAGACAAAAGTTATGGGTCTTCTCATAAATACCGACCGAAAAATCAACTTTTCTTTCAATATCAGATGTATTCATTTTTATATTAATTAAAGTTCAATAAGAATTTAATTTCTTTCATTATGCATTAAACTTAAATCTGATATGACCAAGTGATTTCTTAACACAAATGAGATATAGAACAACTCTGAGTTTTTTTCCTTGAATTAGAAAGTAATAAGAGTTTAAAATGGATTTGCTCTTAGTTGTTCAATTGATATTTTGAAAAACCAACTTTTGTTCGAAAGCTTTTCCGAAATAATAAGTACGTACCAACCAATGTGCTTTGATCTTTGAAGTCTCAAATATATTTTAAAATTCAAGGACCTCAAATTACAAATTGCGTCGAAAAGTAATTAAATTAAAAGCCCTAAACAGTATAAGGGCTTGAATTACATCAAAAGATTTTAAGCACTTGTGAAAGGATCTTCGAACACACTTTAAGGGCTTAAATAAACCAAAATGGTTTTAACATCAAAAAGCTTAAGCCATTTTGATGGTTTTGCATTGCTTTCAAGCATTTTAAAGGAGCTCTAAGCAACTTAAAAGGACTTTAAGCTCATTGAAAGAATTTCAAGCACTGTAAAGGGAGTTCAAACACTTCCTAAGGACTTTTGATTGTGCTAGCCAAATTATCTTTGCTTCGTTCAGGAAATATCAGCGAATTTTTTTTACTGGGTTGTGCACTTAAATATTTATTAGTCATGCACGATGATCGTTGTAAATGTTTGAAGTCCTTTTAAATTACAGATTACATTGTCCTTTTCTAAGGTAATTTAATTTTCAAGCCCTTACTACTTCGACGAGAAAGGGTTTGAAATCAAGTAGTTATGAACTTTTAAAGAAATTGAAGCACATTTTCAAGCACAAAAAACTAAAGCTCTGCCCAGGTCTGGTACCAACCAAGGCGTTTCATTGTTTTAGAGGGTATTTCCGATGTTAAGTGAGGAAATAAATGGGAGCAGTCAGGGAGGCAGTGCAATATACACTACAAAAGTCTTTTAGGTGGACGCGGGTAATAGAGGTCATGGTGAATATGGACTCAGAAGAGTAAGAAACTGCGTCTAGAAGATGGAAATGAACTTGTACTTTTCTGCAGTTCTTTAAATTATGTATGAAAGAATTGATACACCAATAGGGAAGTTTACGCCTTTTTAGAAGACGTTTAAGTTAAAATCGTTGTATTAAAATATATACAAACCACTGTTTCATCAATTTGTCCAATATTAAATGTGCTTGATCTAAGCTGAAGATGTAATAAAGCTCGATCACTTTGATTGATTGCAGGTTCATCAAGTACTGCAAGGCCCAATTTATACTCGTCTGGATCGAACGGCTCCCCATTTACATACTTTTCAGGGGGAATTACTTTTAAAAATGCATCAATATCACCAACAGCAGGTATAAAATCGGGAATAAACGGTTTTAACTTACAGTCTAAATTTAACTGTTGAGGACTATACCTAAAAAATATTAATAAAGAGTTGATTGTCTTTTTTATTTATGTAGTTCTTACTTAGTAATGTATTGAAACAGTTCTTTAATTTCGGAATTAACTTCCAAATAGTCGTAAGTTTGAGGGTCATACTGACCAGGCACAGGTTTTTTTTTTAGTTTGGCCAAGTTTTCACTTTCACTGTCAGAATCTGTAAAAGCTCCCTCAATTGTCGATTGATTATTTGGGGGCAAATTAATATTTCTTTCTTCGATAGAAGTACCACTTCCACTAGTATTTGCGTTTGTTTGAGGTTCTTTTTGTAACTAAAACAGTTCATTCATAAATATATCCGTAGCTTTTTTTTATAAAGATTAATTACCCTCGAGTTAAATCTTCGTGGATTCGCAGAAGGTTCTCGTATAAGAACCTCGTCATCGGAGTCACTATCAGCTAAATTAACACCTGTACTATTGTGAAGAAAATCATTAGGGTAAGTTTGTTGATATGGCGCAACAGGACTGAGTATTTCCCTTGAACTTTCAGCGGAAATACCTTCTTCATATTGGAATTCTTCCTCGTTCTAAAATTCAAAATTTAATACTAATAAAAACCACAAAGCTTAAAAATTCTGAGGAAACCATCTTACAGAGAATGTTGTAGTGATTTATATTAAAGAAATTTTGAAACTTGTGATTTCTATTAGTAATAAATATTGAAGTGAAGCTTCGTTCAAGGGTTTTTTCTAGAAGTAATATTTCTTTTGCAACTTAATGTTTCTTGATTCAATAGTCACTTTTTGGGATTGGAAGAGCTATTTTTTAATACAACATGTAACACTATTATATTACAATTAAATAGACCAATTGTGAAACATTTAAACGCATTAAAATGTAAATTAAAAGAAAACAGTTACTGTGGATAGTTTAATCAAAATTTATCTTCAGTCTTCAAAGAAGGAAGAAATTAAACTGTTATGGTTAAATCTATAAAGCTTTTACACTTTTTATTCAAATACATATAACATTGTAGTCGTTCGTAAGGCTTAAATGTAAATATCCAATTGAAATTGCCAAGTCAAGTTGAAGTTTGCTCATATTAAACCATTAACTAATACATATTGTGTTGTAACAATTTTAATCTTTTCTTTGGAAATGACCGTGTTATCGAAACTTGAAAATAAATAAAAGTAGTAAAACGAAGAAAATGCTCACCAATTTATTAAAAAAACTAAGTATGTCTTTAAAGCATTGCCCATTATAAATATTATTAAATAATATAGAATTATTATTAGTCTGAATAATGGGCCATGCTTGAAATATACTTCTCTATGTTTATATTTTATATGTGAAACTTATTAACATTTCTAATGTAATTTGCTATCCAAACTGCTTTTCTTTTTAATTTGCATTCCAATACGTTACAAAAATAGGTGACAATGATTAAAATGTTTAAGAGCTCATTAAATGAATATAATGCATATATCGGCAACAAAATTTAAAACTACACTGACTACTTACATTAACTATTTTAAATGAATAACTATCTTTTGAAGAATTTTGCATGATTTAAAGAATATTTAATATTTAATCATGATTTGAAGTTCAAAGTTGTAATGCATTGTTGCGTAGCAACTACTAGACCCTAGATGACGATTATAGATAAGAAGCTCGATTTCTTAATTTGACATCAGCGCCATCTCACCAACTGTCCCACCAAGCTACATTGACGAGTGAGAGAGAAGATGACTCATGACTAGTCTAGTACAGGGTATGGGATGTCGACAGTAGCGCCATCGTGGCATCTGTCCCACCAACTAAATCGCCTTTGTTTATTACCTCTAAATTACTGACAGTAGAGAAAATTTGGTTATGATGACGATTAAAAATTGAGTTTATTGTCGTTGCGTACAGTGTGTGGGATGTTTGTAAAAAGCCTGTCATCGGAAGTATGTCCAATTTAACAGTCATTGTGAAAAAATCTTGGGGAATTTTTAAGCCCGGTAAAGTATTCCCAAATTTAGCCGGAAAACTTTTTATTTGGAATTCTTCCTGAAATTAAAAATTTAATACTTAAGTTAAAAATTTGGGTCAAAAATGTTGTGTGATTTATATTAAGTTTTGTTTGCTTTGAATTATGGTAATTCGTTCAGGTCTAAATTATTTCGTTTCCAAAAGTTTTTTAAATATCCCCTTTTGGGGTTTGGAAGGTTTTTAAAAACGAAACCCCACTATTATACCCAAATTTTAAAAGAAAGGCCAATTTGAAACATTTAAACGCATTAAAAAAATTAAAAAAAAAGTTCTGTGGATATTTAAAAAATTTATTGTTCAGTCTTCAAAAAAAGAAATTAAACTGTTTTTTTTAAAGAATTTTTAAAAACATATAACATTGACGGGTCGTTGAAAAAGGTTAAATTTTAAAATTCCAATTAAAATTGTTTAGTAATTTGGGTTTGCCAAAAACCATTGGACTTTTTATTTTTAAAAATTTTAACTGTTATTTTCCGTGTTAGTAATTGAAATTGTGAAAAGTTAGTGTTTAAATTTTTAAAAATAAGTATTTTTAAATTGTATTGCCTTATAAATATTTTTAAAAGAAAATATTAAATTTTATTATTATCGAATAAGATGCTTGAAATTACTTTTTATGATTTTTATTTTAAAATTTTTAAATTTTTGGGAAATTTCATCCAAACTGTTTTTTTTTTTTTTAATTTAAAAAAAGGTAAAAAAAAAGTTTAAAGCCCCTTTAAGCTGTATAAATTTCCCAAAAATTTAAAACCCGCCAATTAACGTCTAGGTTTTCTTTTAAAAATTTTAATAGTTTTGGCGTTGAAAATGCAGGCAGCAACTTCCCTGTACGATTTTTAAAAAGGTTTTTTAAGTGGCCCCTAAACTCCCCCGAATTTGACGATTTTGGGACACAACTTGGGACCAGATGGCAGCCCCAACTTCCCCAACCCCAAAGTTCGAGAAAAATTTGGTTATGATAATTTTGGTTTATTGGTTGCGTATTAATGCACGTAGGGTGCGCATCAGTGTGCACGTAAAATTTGGGATTTCCTATCATATGTGCATCAATTTGTTTATGGTTTATACTTTTATAGATTTGTTGTCGTATGATCGAATGATCGATCAATCGTTGTACAGTTTTGTGATCGTTTTGTGTTATAAGTTTTTCGTTTTTGTTTGTTGACATTTTTGATAAAGTGTGAATTACCTGAAAACTTGTTTTTTCACTTGAAAGGAGTATAAGGGGCATAAATTATTCCATCCCTCAAGTAAGTTTACTGCCTTGATTAGAAACATCACTACTCGTTGCGAGTGTTACCAGATCGACCAGATCTCCTTCATCAAACTGCTCTTATACAGAAGCTACTGGATTTTAAGAAATCAACAATTTTTTATGTCCTGTTATTTAAAATTTGCTAATTTTTTTATATTTTTAAAATAGAATAATGCAATAGTTCTTTTATATAAAATTCTTACTGTATTTGTATTACTGTATTCGCACTATTTATTACGTTACTGTAATTATACCTTTAATTAAATATATGTACTTTTGTGTTAACGTATTTTGTTTATTTTTATAATAATAAATTATGATAACAAAAACCCTACATGCTTCACGCTTTTAAAATTCCCGTCATGTCGATATGGTAGTTTTCTATGTAGAATTTTCCATCTTCTCTCTCACTCGTCAATGTAGCTTGGTGGGACAGTTGGTGAGATGGCGCTGATGTCAAATTAAGAAATCGAGCTTCTTATCTATAATCGTCCTCTAGGGTCATTACCTGAGAGACTACCGGACACTTGACTACCGCCAGAGACAATATTGTCTCTGCTACCTCACCGTGCACTACCGGAGACTACAGGAAAAATAGTCTATGAGGAAAAAGCACAGTTACATTCTTAGACCATAGAGTATACTGTATAGTTACATTGGTGCTGACGCACATGCGCTCTTAATAGACAAATAGCGCGCAAACTGACATAGCCAGCGCGCGCTTTTAAAACTTCTATTGCTTCTAGCCTCAAATTATATGGGATTCTGAGCGAGCGATTTATGAAAAATGGAAAAGCAAGAATACTTTCCTACTAAAAAACGTTCAAGAGTACATTTAATTTTTTGTTATTCAAAGTAAAAGTCCCTTCTACTTCATTTTGTTTCCAGACTCAGGATTTGTGAGGTTTAATTTAATTATTGTTACAAGAATAAAAATTTATCCATATTGGTAATGGTGAAGGTATATGTAGATAATGGTGATGGTGTAGGTATGTTTCTAAAATGTATATAATTTTAATAAAAAAATTAAAAATCCGTCTAAATAGAAGCTAAAGTAATTAATTTTTAACAAAAACATCAGGTCTTGTCATCGGAAACCTTTATAGAAAAGAATAATTGTTACAAAAGTTATACCTAGTTTTATACTAATTATTTGTATAGCCTACACTTTGTCTCTAATTATTTGTTTTGCGTTAATGTTATGTATTACAATAAAACTATCAAAACTGAGGAAAAAAAACAAACGTTTTTGTTAGAAATTATGTTTTCATTAAAAAATAATAATTACTTTAGCTTCTATTTTGTAGTAACCGGGACCCCTGGTTCCCTCCTTCGAAAGAAAGTACATGTACGGTTTCACGCCGCGGGCGTAAAATTAAAGAAATCCATCCCGAGTGTGAAGAAAGGGGGGGGGAACGGCGTTGCTGGAGCGGAGGTTTGGGATTTTAGCAAGAGCAAGGAATCATAGACTAGGATAGATGCACGACTCGCGGTATTTTTAGGATTGACACTCAGCGCCATCCGTTGTTTGCCCCACATTAATAAGACGTTACTTGGAATATATATAAATGGAAATGACAAAGAAAACTTTCTAAACTATTGCGCCATCTATACATAAAACTATGAAGCATCATTTAAGGCGCGGGAATTTCAAATTAAACCAAATTTTAATTGTTTTATTGGAAATTGAAAAAAAAACAAATATTATATAAACAAATTTATTAACAAAGTAAAAATGCAGTAATAAGTGCAATTAGTACAATATACGAGTAAATAGCAAAACACCAAATTAAAATACTTAATAAATACTAAAAAAGTAATTATGTTATTATCAAATAAAACCCAATTTAAACGTTTTAACGTATTTAGTCATATATTTTTTGTTCAGAATATTATATATATATATATAATTTCAATTTGTTATAAAAAATAGGAGCCAAACGTTAAAACGTCAATAACATGTTATAAAAATAACAAAGTTCTGTACGATAAAGTGTTGGGCCAAACAAAAAATTGGGCAACATGCGAAATAATCCATAAATACAATAATAAGGATAAATATAACTAATAAATAAATAAATTACCTATAATTGCTGTATTTAGCAGCAGCAAGATTAATGAGTGGATCCGTGTAAGGCTTCTGGATTTTCACCCCACAGTGGTGTAAACTTCCGGGCAATTTTGTTCTGTGTGGGACAGAAAACATCCTTTCCACCCATACACGTTGCAAATGGGGTTGTTTGGGAAACTTGTACCTACAAGAATTACAACAAATAAATGTATTTTCTTGTATACTGAACATCATTTCATTGTTACCTTGGGGTAATTTCCCTACATCCTTCTACGCAGCATATTCTTGTGTATTTCCATTTTTTTATTATCTGTAATAATATCAACAGCAGATTAATAAACGATAACTACCTATTAATTTAAGTAGTTTTGATTCGATGAGCAAAGTTTCTAACAAGCACTATTTCAGACTATAATTACTTATTGTAAAGCATGATTGACGTACTTAATACATTACTTACTTTTAGGACAGGTAAAATTAGTTCTTACAAGCACTTTTAACAAAATTTTTTACGATTAAAAAATGGTAACGCCACAAACGTTTTAGCAACGTTTCCAACTAATGGGGAATTTCTCTGCTGATAACAAATTACAACAACAAGCGCCGTCGCGTGATCTGTTGTCGTTTCACTAAAAAGTATGAGTAATGTATGTCGGTAATACCGACTTTAGTAATTTAAAAAATATCTGTAGTTCATGTGGGGCAAGGTTATGTGGCGCTGTCGCTCGACATTTCATAGCCTGCAAGGAATCGACCAGTGTGTGGGATGTTGAACTAGCCTGCCACCCGGTAAGTATGTCCAGTACGAGTCATTTTAAAAAGCTTCGGAAGTTAACCGGTTATGTAGCGACCGATAGACCGAAAATTGCTATTTCGAATTATTATGAGTAGATTACGCTTAAGTAAAATTGTCTATGTATGCGATTTATTTTCGTCTGCTTTGATTCGTAATTCCCCTCTAAATTCTTACGTTTCCAACAGGGTATGAAATGTTGACGACAGCGCCATCGTAGCATCTGTCTTCCCAACTAAATTGCCTTTGTTTATTACCTCTAAATTACTGACACTAGATAAAATTTGGATGTAATGACGATTAAAAATTGTCGTTCATTGTCGTTGCGTATAAATACACATAGGGTGCGCACCAGTGTGCCCGTAAATCCCGTAAAATTTGGGATTTCCTATCATATGTGCAATAATTTGTTTATGAATTTGTTGTCGTTTGATCGATCAATCGTTGTACAGTTTTGTGATGGTTTTGTGTTATAAGTTTTTCGTTTTTGTTTGTTGACTTTTTTGATAAAGTGTGTATTGCCTAAAAGGGTATAAGGCGCATAAATTATTCCATCCCTCAATTAAGTTTACTGCCTTGGTTATAAACATCACTACTCAGGCGTTACGAGTGTTACCAGATCTCCTTCATCAAACTGCTGTTATACAGAAGCTACTGGATTTAATCGAAATTAACAATTTTTTATGTCTTATTTAAAATTTGGTAATTTTTATAGATACTTTTAAAAAAGAATTATGCAATAGTTCTTTTCTATAAAATTGTAACTCTGTATTTGTATTATTATATGCGCACTATTTATTACGTTAGTGTAATTATACCTTTAATTAAATATATGCACTTTTGTGATAACGTATTTTCTTTATTTTTATGATAATAAATTATAACAAAAACCCTATATGTTTTACGTTTTTAAAATTCGCGCCATAGCCGGTATGGTAGTTTTCTATGTAGAATTTTATATCTTCTGTCTCACTTATGCTCTCACTCTTCAATTTAGCTTGGGAAGACACTTGGTGAGATGGCGCAGATGTCAAATTAAGAAATCGAGATTTACATCTATTATCGTCATCTAGGGTTTCCAAAGTCTAATATCACCTACTGATAAGGGTAAAACGTGCACCACTCACATACCCAATATTAACTAAGGCACTTAATATTCAGCATTCATAAACGTTTTAAAAAAATGTAAAACAAGTTCTGTGTTATGTGTATTTATTGTGTAAGTTTTTAAAAACGATTTAGTTGTTTTTTTAAGAGAAGTAAACCAACATACTGCATTCGACAGGTCGTTGATAAAGTGATATTATTCTCCAGTTTATTGTTTAGTAGTTGTGCCAAAACTTCATGTGGACTTTTTATTTTTAATTTACTGGTATTTTCCTTTTAGTAATGTTTGTGAAAGTTATGTGTTTAAATTTTAATTTTAACTATCTTTATTGTATTGTTTACTATATGTGTTTAAGTAAATATTGAGTTTATTATTATCGCTAAGATGCTCAAATGCTGTATGATTTTATATACAAATAAATAATTTTGGATTTCACCATTTGTTTTTTTTTTTTAATTTAAAAGTAAAATAAGTAAAACCCTATAAGCTCGTATAAATTTCAAAATTGCCGCCATACGTCGAGGTTCTTTTAATTTATAGATGGAGCCTAAAGCAGCAGAAATTTCTGTATATTATTAGTTTTAAGTGGCTAATTGCCGAATGACCTTTTGGACACACTGACCAGATGGCAGCACATTTGCAACCAAGTTCGAGCTGGCTATCTATTTGTCTAGGTCGACTGGAATCGACAATCAACCATCAGTGATAGTGGTTGATATTGTGCCGAAAAGAAATAGAAAATAAAAAGAAACCAAGTGCAGACAATTCCACGAGGAACCACAGGTTGTACCGATTTTTACTTTTATAATAATTTTGATTTTCTTGTCTCCATATTAATGTTTTTCTTGTGCAAATTTGATAAAAGTAATGTTAAATAATTACAGTATTGTGTAATCTTAATCAATCTTTTTTTGCTTTGTTTTTATTGAATCTCGAACACAGTCCAATCATTTTGATATTAAGAGGAAAATTATTTATTGTTCAGGTTAGTTTTTTTGTATTTGTACGTTATCGTTTGGGACATGAGAGTGTTGGGATTTCCCGGTAGTCATACCGTTGTCAGGGCGTGTCGGATTTGCTGACGCCACATACGCGCAATGTACAGGGTGAATTGTTAACATCAGCACAAATAAGAATGGTAGTATGATTTAGCCTTGTTGTGTTAACATTTTCCCCCTTGGGAGCATTGATCTGGGAGTATTCACAGAACGCGTCGGATTTGTTTTACCGTTTGTTTTTGTTATTTTTATGTGCTCATATTTTTGTCTATATTATGTTTGGGGGTTTTGTTTATGTACGTTCGCATGTAAATTTATTGTGAGGCCTATATCATGCTCCATTTATGGAAAAAATAATACAAAGCAAAAGCTAAAGACAAAAGAAGAGGGACACCTCCAAAACTCCTCTGTATTAACATATCTTCAGTTTTGAATGATGTTTTGGTAAGGGTGGTGATGTTAACGACTCATTTTGTTTTGATCTTGTGTAATGTTTCATTTTATATTTTGAATCGTTGTGAATTAATCATTCAACTTTTCATGTCCCAAACTCTGGACTGCGATGGGGTTTTCTCTGTCAGGTTCTTTTTCCCCTTGAGTCCAAGGTTGAGCCTGGCACTTTAGTTTTTGTTTTTCTTGCTTGAAATGAAATATTGGTTTGTTGTTTTCTTTTGTGACTTAATTGAACGTTTAATCTTGTTCATGTGCATAAAGTACGCTAATACCTAAATTTGTTGATGTTTTGTTCAATACTGAATTGTTGTCTAAATTGTTAGTGCCTTTGAATAAAAGTTAGGGACCATTTATAAGTATAGTTGTGTTTTATTATGATGATTAACTCTGGTTAAGACACTAAAATGCTTTCCAAGAAATGTTGAATTCTGGTATTTTAAATTATTCTACGATACAACGTTGGGGGGGTCCATTCTTTTCGATCATGCCTCGTACACCGACTTGGTCGACCTGGGTACGTTACACTTACACTACAATTTAGACGGACTTTTTATTTTTGTTTATTAAAATTATATACATTTTAAAGACATACCTACACCATTACTATTATCCACATATACCTTCACCATTACCTACACCAATAAATTAATAGTAGATAAAATTTTAATTGAAAATTATTATGCCAACACAATACCAATATGGATAAATTTTTATTCTTGCAACAATAATTAGATTAATTTTGACTTTGAATTACAAAAAATTAAATGTACTCTTGAACGTTTTTTAGTAGGAAAATATTCTTGCATTTCCATTTTTACTGGAATATTGTACAAATGCACATGCATTTCACCAAACAAATCTCATAAATTGCTCGCTCAGAATCCTATATAAAAAAAAAACTTTTGGGTGTTTCATTCCCACCATGTTGGTGGGCGGGCTATCCCCCCCGACCTACACTTTTTTGTGCAAAGTCGGAGGGGTAGGGCGGAAGGCCCTCTTCAGCCTCCTTCAGGAATCGTGGGAATGGGTGGGTGGTGGTGTGGGGGAAGAAAGATGAGACGGACGAAATGAAGACAGAAGAGAAGTGAAAGACTATCTGTGGAATATTACTACCCCAGCATTTGCCTAATGGTCCGAGGAAACCACAGAAAAACTTGGACCAGAGTAGTCGGCCCCGGAATCGAACCGGTGACCTCCCGAATGCTAAGCAATGATCTAGACCACTAGACCATGCCGCTCGGTCCTATATAATTTGAGGCTAGAAACAGTTAGAAGCTAGGGTTAGAAGCATAGCTAGAAGTTTAGAAAGCGCACGCGTGCTATGTCAGGTTTGCGCGCTATTCGTCTGTGAACAGCGCATGTGCGTAGCACCACTGTAACTGTGCTTTTTCCTGTAGTCTCTCAAGTTAAAGCAAACAAGTGATAAAAAAAAACAAATTTTTTTTATTATGTTTTATTATAGGCGCTTTTATCAGCTAGCAAGAATTCGCAGAGCGAAAGTGAAAAATGAGCTGCTTTCATAAAAGTTGTATGTATTTAAATTGCAATGCAAGTGTTTTATTAACAAAAAATAATCGTTTATTAGTCATTATATAATACATTTAGATATAACTAAAAGTAATATTAAAATACTAAAGTGAAATTAGGTTCAGAAAGGGCTCATTTCGTTCCTATTCAGTTTTTAATAATAAATAACTAATAACTGTGTCTATGATTCTTCCATATTAACTCCATAGACTAACTCTATGAAATGTCGAGCGACAGCGCCATCTCACCTTGCCCCACATGAACTACAGATATTTTTTAAATTACTAAAATCGGTATTACCGACATACATTACTTATACTTTTTAGTGAAACGACAACAGATCACGCGACGGCACTTGTTGTTGTAATTTGTTATCAGCAGAGAAATTCCCCATTAGTTGGAAACGTTGCTAAAACGTTTGTGGCGTTACAATTTTTTAATCGTAAAAAATTTTGTTAAAAGTGCTTGTGAGAACTAGTTTTACCTGTCCTGAAAGTAAGTAATGTATTAAGTACTTCAATCATGCTTTACAATAAGTAATTATATTCTGAAATAGTGCTTGTTAGAAACTTTACTTTTCGAATCAAAACTAGTTAAATTAATAGGTAGTAATCGTTTATTAATCTGCTGTTGATATTATTACAGATAATAAAAAAATGGAAATACACAAGAATATGCTGCGTCGAAGGATGTAGGGAAATTACCCCAAGGTAACAATGAAATGATGTTCAGTATACAAGAGAATACATTTATTTGTTGTAATTCTTGTAGGTACAAGTTTCCCAAACAACCCCATTTGTAACGTGTATGGGTGGAAAGGGTGTTTTCTGTTCCACACAGAACAACATTGCCCGGCAGTTTACACCACTGTGGGGTGAAAATCCAGAAGCCCTACGCGGATCCACTCATTAATCTTGCTGCAGCTAAATGCAGCAATTATAGGTAATTTATTTATTTATTAGTTATATTTATCCTTATTATTGTATTTATGGATTATTTCGCATGTTGCCCAATTTTTTGTTTGGCCCAACACTTTATCGTACAGATTTTTGTTATTTTAATAACATGTTATTGACGTTTTAACGTTTGGCTCCTATTTTTATAACAAATTGAAATTATATTCATTCTGAACAAAAAATCTATGACTTATTACGTTAAAACGTTCAAATTGGGTTTTATTTGATAATAACATAATTACTTTTTTAGCATTTATTAAGTATTTTAATTTGATGTTTTGCTATTTACTCGTATATTGTACTAATTGTACTTATTACTGCATTTATACTTTGTTAATAAATTTGTTAATATTATATTTGTTTTTTTTTTTCAATTTCCAATAAAACAATTAAAAATTTGGTTTATTTTGAAATGCGCGCCTTAAATGATGCTTCATAGTTTTATATATAGATGGCGCAATATTTTTGAAAGTTTTCTTTGTAATTTCCATTTATATATATTCCAAGTATCGTCTTATTAATGTGGGGCAAACAAAGGATGGCGCTGAGTGTCATCCAAAAAAAAAACCGAGAGTCGTGCATCTATCCTAGTCTATGATCCTAACCTCAAAAACCTTCCTGGTTTTGGTTGGTTATGGCACAGTATACTTCTAAACAGTAGTGACAAACAGCGTCGGCACCTTTGAACTAATAGGTTCAAAATGGGTGACCTTGAACAGCGTTAGCCATGTTCTAAGTGGGTGCAATAGACGGTTAAAGAACGCGGGAATTTAAATTTGATTTAAAGGTGAAATCAACAAGAACGTGTTTAGTCTTACAAATGGAGTAAGAGAATTTTGCTGGCCTAGATCATAGACTACTCAAATAGATGGACGACTCTCGGAATTTTTTGGACGACACTCAGCGCCATCCGTTGTTTGCCCTACATTAATAAGACGATACCTTGAATATATATAAATGGAAATGGTAAAGAAAACTTTTAAGGCGCGCATTTCAAAATTAAACCAAAATTTATTAAGTGTTTTCATTGGAAATTGAAAGAAAAACAAATATAATATTAACAAATTTATTAACAAAGTATAAATGCAGCAATAAGTACAATTAGTACAATACACGAGTAAATAGCAAAACATCAATTAATTAAGATAGTTAATAAATATACAAAAAGTAATTATGTTATCATCAAATAAAACCCAATTTGAACGTTTAACGTATTTAGTCATTGAAATGCTTACAAGGTAAATACACACGTGGCACTGCATGGCGTCTCAGGTTCCCATTTATATGGTGGAAATGCCTGCCACACACCCCATAGTAGTGTAAACTGCTGGGCAATGTTGTATCATTGTATGGGACAGAAAACACCCTTTCCACCCATACACGTTGCAAAAGGGGTTGTTTGGGAAACTTGTACCTACAATAATTACAACAAATAAATGTATTCTCTTGTATACTGAACATCATTGCATTATTACCTTGGGGTAATTTTCCCACATCCTTCGACGCAGCATATTCTTGGGTGTATTTTCATTTTTTCAATATCTGCAATAGAATCAACAGCAGATTAATAAACGATGACTACCGATTAACTTAACTACTTTTGATTCAAAGTTTCTAACAAGCACTATTTCAGAATATAATTACTTACTGTAAAGCATGATTGCAGGACTTAATACATTACTTACTTTCAGGATAGGTAAAAATAATTATCACAAACCAAACACAACAAACTGCAACAAACACGCGACAAACACTTTTAACAAAGTTTGTTGTGATTGAATGTAACGCCACAAACCAGGCAACAAACGGTTTAACTTTAACGTTTCCAAGCAGCGGGAAATTTCTCTGTTGTATGTATGTCGGTAATACCGATTTCAGCAATTTAAAAAATATCTGTAGTTCATGTAGGGCAAACTTATGTGGCGCTGTTGCTCGTCATTTCATACCCTGGCCTAGATGACAATAGATAAGAAGCTCGTTTTCTGAATTCGACATCAGCGCCATCTCACCAAGTGTCTTCCCTAGCTAAATTGAAGAGTGAGAGAGAAGATGGAAAATTCTACATAGAAAACTACCATACCGGCTATGGCGCGAATTTTAAAAACGTGAAGCATATAGGGTTTTTGTTATGATAATTTATTATTATAAAAATAAAGAAAATACGTTAACACAAAACTACATATATTTAATTAAAGGTAGAATTACAGTAACGTAATAAATAGTGCGAATACAATAATACAAATACAGTTACAATTTTATATAAAAGAACTATTGCATTATTCTTTTTTAAAAGTATAAAAAAATTAGCAAATTTTAAATAACAGGACATAAAAAATTGTTAATTTCGATAAAATCCAGTAGCTTCTGTATGACAGCAGTTTGATGAAGGAGATCTGATCGATCTGGTAACACTCGCAACGCCTGAGTGGTGATGCTTCTAATCAAGGTAGTAAACTTACTTGAGGGATGGATTAATTTATGCCCTTATACTCTTTCAAGTGAAAAAACAAGTTTTCAGGTTATTCACACTTTATCAAAAAAGTCAACAAACAAAAACGAAAAACTTATAACACAAAACTGTACAATGATTGATCGATCATACAACAAATTCATAAACAAATTGATGCACTAGGTTGATGCACATATGATAGGAAATCCCAAATTTTTCGTGCACACTGGTGCGCACCCTATGTGTATTTATACGCAACGACAATGAACGACAATTTTTAATCGTCATCACAATCAAATCCGGTAATTTAGAGGTAATAAAAAGGCGTTTTAGTTGGGAAGACAGATGCTACGATGGCGTTGTCGTCGACATCCCATACCATGACTATTGGTTAGAGGCAGTGTATGGGATGTGAGACTAGTCTGCCCCCTGTAGCAAATGTCAAAAAGTACTCATTTTAAATAGCTTCGGAAGCTAAAACATTAGTAGCAACCAATAATCCGAAAATATCCATTTACAAGTAATATCACCAGATAGCGCATTTGTGCATATCGTCCTTATCTGGTTGTAATTAGTATTTCCCCATATAATTTATAGACGCTCAAAGCAAAATATTAATGTTGTACAATGTGAAAATGTGAATTAAGAAATGATTAGCATACTTAAAGTTTTTAAAATGTGTAATAAATTCTCCGTTGTTTCTATTTAATGTGCAAGTGTTTAAAAAACTTATAAGAACGTTAAAACTTTTGTAAGAAGAATAAACGAACATTGTGCATTCGTCGATTCGTTGATAAAGCTAAAAGTGGCGTGTTCCCGTTTTTTGTAAATAATAATATGCATTACATACTGGCAGTTGAAATACTGTTAATATATTTTTAGATTATACCAAGCAAGAGTAGCTGGCCTATCTAGTCAACTTTCACCTCTGTGATGAAAAGTAATACATATGTCTCAAAGAAGTATATCTTGATAAAGGAAAAAAAAAACAGGTTTTTACCTTCATTAGGTATTATTTATATTTTAGTGTTTTATAGTTAGTATAGGGTCATTAGTTTATTCTTTCATCTTTATGTTTGAATAATTTTCAATTTTGTTTGTATTTTCCTTTGTCCTTTGTTTTACATTGTAATAATTTTAAGTATTCCTATTTTAATTATAATAAAAAAACCACACTTTACTTTTGTTTTTTTTGTTTAACAAAAAATAAAGAAGAGGAAACAACCCCATGCGTTGCTACAAATTTCAAATTTTCCGCCATATTTTAATGTTCTATTGATTGTTAGATGGCACCAAAAGAAGGTCAATGTCCTATATTTTAGTAGCACATAGTAGCTGCGTCCCGTATGACCTTTTTGACATTTGCTACAGTGGGCAGCACAATCGTTCAAAATTTAAAGCTCCCGATCTATTTTGTCTATGGTTGGGGTAGTGGATGGGAATTGTCGTTACTTTTCAGTACTCGTTTATGTAATTGTTACTTTCGGATTTTGGTATTCGTTACTTTGTATTCGGTATTAGTAATCATTAACGAAAAAGCCGATCAATAGGTAAGTATTAAATAGTTGGTAACCGGAAATTTTGATGCGGTTTATATATATATATTATACACTTTCACAAATTAATGTAAATATGTGTCGAAGTACAGCCTTTTATACTACCGAATTTGAAAAGCGACCTGTACTTATAATAACAGATACGTAAGCAACTTGAGAAGAGTAATAGGTAAGTTAAATAAAGAGAGCGCTGAGATTTCTACCTCAGTACTTTCGCTCGTATTCGAAGTCGTTGGTGTTCGTACGATACCAATAACAGAAACAGAGTACGAGATACGATATACGATTTACGATACATATACGATATACGTTATACGAATTAGCACGTACGCAGATACGTAAGAAGCGAGTCGGTACCGAGTAACGATTACTTTTGAAAACGAGTAATCGTTACTTCGGGTATTTGGAAGTAACGGATATAAAGTATTCGTTACTGTATTACCCGCCCATCACTAATGGTTAGAGGTATACTAGGAGGTATACTGTGGTTATGGTTTTGATTTTCTTCAAAAGATTTTTTTAGACGTTTTGGCGGTTTCCAATTACAAATATAATTAATGTTTTACGGACGTTATAGTTGTACCGCATTTATGCTAACTGTGGCACTTGGTTTATGCAACTGTTACTGACTGATGTTAATAAAATTTTCATATGCAACGTTGAATATATAAAGTCATGGCTGAGAAAATTGAAGATTTAAATCTACCTACTGCCTCTATTCAACGTATAATTAAAGAGGTTTTGTCAAATAATATTAATCTATCAAAAGATGCTAAATCTTCCCTGGCTAGAGCAGCATCTGTTTTTATTTTATATGTAACATCTCATGCTTCACAATTAGCTCAAAAATCAAACCGGAAAACTATGTTAGGACATGACATTATTGATGCCTTAGAAAACTTGGAATTTGAGGAATTAGTGGATCCAGTAAAGAGCGCTTTAGAAGGTATATTTCTGTAAAAGTTTTTTATTATAATTATTTTTAATAATTTTTAGAATACAAAACTCAATTAAAAAATAAAAAAGCTAATAAACAAAAGGCAGGGGATGAAGAATTAATGGAAGTCGAGGAGGATGATGAACAGGAACAAGAAGAAGTATCATAAATAAGGCATTACTTTTATGATTAAGAAATTAAGTATACGTCTTTACAGTTACTTTTATTTTTATTTATAAATTGCTAATAAAAAATGTATATAATAGAATAAAATATTAGTAAGTACTTGTTTATCAGACATTGGTTGTATGCATTTCTGTTCTACTTCTCTTGAAATAACATTCAGTTATAAAAATGCTACTTGTTGATTTAGTCTATCAAATTGTCCTGTATATTAATATGTGATGAACTTAAACAATTTTCTTAAATTTTAACAAATTTGTAGCTAATAATGTCGTTTTTCTTATCATAAACAAATAACTTTCTAATACATCCTATATAATATAAAAAACAGATATTATTGTACTTAGAATATAGCACAGTTACCATAAAAGTAAAAGAGGAATTTTAGATAAATCATTTTGTACAACCAGTTATGTGCAATTTATTATGTACTACAAAAACCACAACCTCAAGTTTATTACATTTATATACTCATATACAACTGCTAGACTCCCACAGTTTCAATACTTTTCTTAAAAGCGATTATTTTCAAGTCTTTTTTTGCATGAATGGTGTGTAATGGGTTGTCTACATTTTTCTGATAAAGGCGCATAGATTAAGTCATGAATATGTATCTTAAATAATAACAATAAAACATGAAAATTTTCACTTTTAAGAAGAATATTAATTTCCATAAAGTAAAGGCTGAAACCATCAATTATATGAATATGTATGTATTTCGATAGGCTCTCTTTTTCACGGATAAAAAGTACTTGTTAATTATTTAATATTAAATAAAACAAGCAAATGTAACAAAAATTTTATTCAACATTTGCATACTTAAATAATGGAATATTACAAAACTGTAGTTCTGTTCATAATATTGACAATTTGTGATAATTTGAATGAAAATGTAAATATACGTGTGTGAGTGAATCAATTAAAAATTACAAAGCCAATATGTCGACAAGTGAAAACCAGCACACGAAAACTGTAAAATTATTATTACAAGGAATTTTTCTCTTGTATTTTGTATATGAAGCAGATTATTAAAAAAAATAGCGTCTTATACCTTAATAACTATTGTAAACTTTATGTTTTATGCTCGTTCTACAAAGAGGACAAACTGATATCACATTAGAACAGTTTGTGCAACAGCAGTAATGGCCACATGGTACAAAAATTGTTTCACACTATAAAAAAGAACCTGTTACTAGATTAATCTTTCAAAAAACAAATAGATCGTTATTAATACCTTAATTTCCATGCAAATTATGCACTCGGCTAAGTTCGTTTCAGGGAAAACGTTGAGGGGCGGAGCACTAGGTGCGGCAGCTTCTTCAGGAGGGGGCGCAGATGGTTCGATACTTCCCCCACAAATGTCGTCTACGTATAACCTCAGTTCTTTGTAAATTGTTAAACAGTCATTTGTATTTATTACACCGGCTTCAAAAATATCCTTTTCAGTTACTTCCTTTAACTTGTCTGTAAAACAAAAAATAAACAGGTTTTACACACCTTTACCGTTAATTTAAAACTTAGAAATTTGAGGATTTCTCTTATCTCAAAAAAATTGCTGATATTTTGATTATTATTTATTTATTTATTTATTTATTTATTGATAAATTTACGGACAAGAGTCCAATTACAAAATAATATTATTAAAGTAATTATAGGGTAGAAAAGGAAGGTGAAATTTCAAACGATGTACAATTATTATGAGAATAAGTTTGTCAATGGTATATAACTGTATGATTTTTTATTGGTATTAATGCTAATCAAGTGCATTATTTTAATTGCTAAAGTATAGAATCACTGATTTCGAAAATTACCTTCATCTTGAATTATCTTAATGAGTATTGGTAGATACTGAATAACTCCTGCCAAAAGGAGCCTTTGAGCAAGTTTTTGGTTCACATTTTTCTGAGTTTCAGACAAGTTATTGGGCATTCTGTAAAATCAATTTTATTTAGTACAAATTTAAAAACAACTGTGTCACTATAATAAACCTTTCTAGTAGACGTTGGTACTGCTGTAACCAAAAATCTTCAGAAGTGTTGCTGAATTCTTCTACATTATTTAAGGCTGACAAAAGTTCAGCTCTCCTTTGGTTTTGGTCTTCGTATAACTTTAATAACAAATAAGATAAATTTTCACGTTTTTCCGCTAAATCATACTGAAAAAATAAATCAATTTAAAATAAATAGTTGTTGATACCTTCAATTCCCTACCAAATGCTCATCCATCTTCAGTCTTTTCCTATCTAATTCTATTGCAGTTAACGCAGCTAATTGCCCCTCTACTAGTCTCATTTCTTGTCTTAAAGCCCAACTTCGAGCATCGGACCTTTCTAAAAGAGTACTGACAGCCGCTTTTTGTAGTAAAGTGTCTTCTTCTAATTTTGTGATTAGTTGGTTCTTTTGTAAATCTTGATTACTTAATACGTCCACCAAATGTTTGTCTAATTCCACTTCACTATAATAAGTGCAGTTGGAAATTTTCAATCGTGAAATGATAATAGAACAGAAAATTCTAAACGAGCAACATTTCGTTTCTAGCTTTCATATTTATCAATCGTATAACACAGTTACCATGCCCCGGAAATGCTCGAATGGGATGGAAATTAATTAGGGTGAAAGAGATAGCCTTGCAGAACAGCATTTAAGTATTTTGCTTGGAGACGGACTCGTGGAGCCAAAGAAGGTTTTAACTGAACACTGAAGAACAATAAAAAAGTAGTTTTTGGGTGGGGGTAGAGATTGGAAGCTCAGAAAGCGGAAATAAACCTAGTAAATAAACTATGGTACGTAACTCTTTATCTAATCAGCGCTACTTAGAAAAATATTTTTTCTCTAAAATGTAGGCTAAATTATATTAATTCAGGAAAAAAAAAAAACAATTTCATTAAAGTTGGTTTTCGAGGAGAGAGGAAAACCATTATTCTCCATAGCCTAATCCGCGTATCACAAAGCGAATAAAACGTCAATTTGATAAAAAGTTACTTTGGATTATTTATATGCCAACTCCACCTCAAAACTCTTCATTAGTGTTCTATAAGGTCATCCCTATCACTCCCACCCCTCCCTCTTTTCGATCGACAACCATCTTACCTACACAATTAGAATTTACCCTACTTTAGATTTATTCCCTATGCCTCCATGAGTCCGTTCCCAACTAAAACCACTTATGGAGTGTGTATTAATGCCACTGCTACCCTCCACTCGAGAAAGTGTTTCCAGATCTAGATATTTACCCGCAAAAAGTTCTTAAAAATTTTGAAGATAGAAACATTTAAATAATGAAATCAAATATAAGATACAATTTTTGTGTTCAATAACAGAAAAAAATTCAAATGTCGTTATTTTCGTGATTACGAGAAAATTAAAATTTTCATATTTCTTACTCATTTAACACATTTTTAGCCATTTGAATCCGAAACTCTCCAAACTTCTTAAACTGTTCACTTTCTTGATAGAGTATTTCTTCCATATCTGTAAGTATTTTAATTTTTTCCAAGTTGTCATACTGTTTTCCCGCAACTTCCATTAGTCGCTGTTCCTCCAATTTTTCTTGTTCTAATAATTTTGTTAATGGTTGTCTATTTAATAATAGTAACTGATTAACAGCAATGTTTGCCTTATCTTCAACTTAAATAAGAAAAACAAAGTTATAACGATCCTAAACCAAGAATAAAAGTTAAGTCAACTGAATTACAAGTTAAACTAGTAAAATAAGTATTCCACCACAAATTTTAATTTTAAATTGTTTTGGAAAGACTGATAAATACCTATATACAATTTATAATTACTAATTTTTATTTTTCCAAACAACCTTAATCGTTAATTTTATGGAAGATAAAAGTGAATACATTAAATATACTTATCATGGATAGTATCTTACAAATAATAATTTGTAGTAAACAATTTATTTCTTCAAAAATAAGAATAATAATTGCTAGTTTGGGTTAAATATTTTCAATTAATAGTATTTAGTAACCTTCTTGTAGTTGTTCTATAAGTCTAAATCTTTCTTTTTCCCTTTCTTGTTGAAGTTTCAGGAGTTTATTGTCAAGTTCATTTTGTTGTTCTGCTATATCAAAAAGTAGCTGAAATTTTAAATAATTAGGAAAAGAGTTGTCATTATAATTATTCCAATTTGCTTACTCTTTCTTTATCAACTTTAACTGATTGTGCCAAATCATATTCTTGCCTTTGTAATATATTCCTATGTTTTTCTATTTCCAAGAATTCCATCATTTTTTTCCTCTAAATAATAATTAAAATTATTTATAAGTGCAATTACCTATTACATGAAAAATTAACAATGTTAGATAAATAAAGCAATGTTAAATGAAAATGTGGCCAAAACAAAAATACTTAACCACTAAAAGGCAGACAAATAATTGCATAACATGCCTTATTGCTTTCATAATCCAGTATGTTGGCCTACAAAAAGAAGAAAAAATGGGATGTAGATGTAAAATAAAAAAATAAAATCAAAACAAAGAAAAGATGGTTTGTATGAAAGGGGTTAGCAAGTTTTAAAATTGCAATACCTATAAAGTAATTAAATTTGAGCGGTTGAGAGTGATGATTTATTTTTCTGGTATATTTAATTTAATACAAATTTCAACTTTATTATAATTTACGAACCGAGTGCAAGACATTTTTTAACTTCTTAAGGAGCGATGAATGACTTGGCATATGATGTGCATGTGTAATTCTTTATGAAAATTGAAATTTGTACTGGAAAAAAATAATTGATTAAGTAATATGCCATCCCTCCTCGCTATTAAAGTACATGAAGGAAAACATTGAATTTAGATGTCCTCCTTGCAGCCAAAATCGGCATGTCTGAAGTTTTTGTACAAAAACCATGTTATTTTTTTCAGTACCAGCCTCAAGTAATTTATAAAGAAGAAGTGTATAGTTTTCCCAGTACATATTTCAATAATCATCAATTTCACGATAGCTTATAAAATCCTTTTAAACGAAAAAATAATAATACCTTTATGCTATTACTAAGACTCCTTGGAATGCTTTTGTTGGAATTGGTTCTTTCTAATTTAGTGATTTCATTTTGTGATATATACACTTGACCCACATCTAGAAATGAGAAACAGATAGTCTTATGAAACGAAAGTTACACAGAATTTGGCAACAACAATCATTCTTTTCTAGTGACCGTACTGTTAAAATTAGATTAAAAGAGCAGCTTATGGTAAGTTGTATACATACATTGTTATAAAAAAAATATGGAAAGCAGGAAGTTTACAAAAAAATTTAAACTGGACATTTTATTTTATACAATGTCCCATTTTATCAGCAAATTTGAAAAAATATTTAGCTGAGAATTATACAAAATTAAAAATAATAATAATAAAATTAAAAAAATAGAAAATTGAGATATTTTTTGAGGTAATTTAAATCTTTTGGTTTGTTGGATATATACCATATTGTACTTACAAGTTATTTAAATTTAAGCCAAATCCCTCAAGCTGTTAAAAGGTTTCTTTTGAAAATTTAAAAAACAATATATCAATATTTCACACTGCCGGTAAATTCTTAAAAAAAAAGAGACATAGACCCCACTACTAGTAGGTATAGCAGAGAGAAGAGCAACTGCCTGTTTGTAGTTTTAGATATCAGTTACTGCACAGCGTGTTGCACATTAGTAATTTAGATTAGCCTTAGTTATACTTAATTTTACAGTTCATTTATTATTCTTGTCTACCAACTTTACAGAATGTATTGCAAATTCATCATTTACCAAGAGGAAAAAAAAGGGATACATGTGGAAGCACACTTCATATTTTATGGTTATCTGCCTGCTGCTTTTTATAATTTATTTATCAAAAATGATTCACCTTGAAATGTTAGCCTCCTACAAAAGAAAGATTGTTGATTGGTATAGGTCGCATTTACATACCTTCACAAATAAATTTCATTATTGATGAAGTTCCATTTCTTACAATTTCTTCAGGTGGATATATAAAACCACTAATGTCAAGTTGTACTGATTGCATATTTTGTAAACAACTGATACTTTTAGGTAATTCATGCAATTGTGGATTATTTGTTAAGATAATTTCTTGCAAGCTGGTCATATTGCCTAAATTTTCTGGTAAATTTTTTAGTTTATTAGTCGAAATATCAAAAATTTGAAGATGTTTTAAATGGCAAATTGTAGAAGGTAGCTGTTTTAAGTGATTGTCATTGATATATAATTCCTGTAATTTAAATAGTTCTTTTAATATTGAGTACTATTTATAAAAAGTTAAAATAACATACCTGAAGATTAATTAGTTGATCAATTTCATTTGGAAGAAACGTTAAAGCATTGTAACCAATGTTTAATACCTTTAGAGTACATAAATCACTTAAATTACCACCTCCACTCAAAGATGTTAAACTATTTCTTTGTAATTCTAATTTTTCTTTAAGGAATACTTTACATAATGAGTAGATACCAGAAGGAATGACCTTTAAATCACATTCAGAAATATCAAACACAGGCTCTGGTGTCTCTCTTGCCTAAAATATATTCCATGTAAAAAGTACAGAATCTACTAAACATATACATGCTACCAGATAAAGTTTGTGCTCCAGTTTAGCTTTGTTATCTTTTTTATTTTTTTTAAACATTTTGGCAGTTTATTCTTAACGGGGTATCACAAGAATTGAAAGGCACATTTTCTTAACAAAAGGATATCTATACAATAATTATTTTTTTCTGGGCATAATTCACTTTTGCACAATTCTAGTATTGAGTGAGTTTCTTTAATTTTGTTTTTTGTTGTTTGAGACATCAGCTGAGTAAAAGCCATAGACTAATAAAAGCGTCAAAGTTTACTCCCATAGATTAGAGAAGGTATCAAGCCTAGTCTATGGTATCAAGGTATAGCGTATAGAGAGCAATGGAGAAGGTTTACTCCATAGAGCATAGATTATCCATAGAGTTTACTCATATACATTTCCTATCTATGGTCGTAGATATGTTCGATATGTTCAATGATTCAATCAACGTTGCCAGATGATTTCACTGTGATTACTTTTATTTTTCCATTTTTTTGGTCTGAAAACAATTTTTACTGACAGACACAATTTAGCAATTCTCCAATATTTTGTCAAATTGAATAATTTATACAGCCAGACATTTCCCCGAATTACAATATTTATCCCTTAGACTAGGAATGTGAGAGGAATTTTATTAACAAATTATGTTGAAAAACGAAATAAATTTTATAAAAACACATTTAATACAATTAAACTATGTATTTGAAATAAAAATAAAAAAACATAACAAAATACCCCTAGTATACTCGCCAACAATGGTAGCATTTTGAGAATGGATTATATATGCAGTAGATTGTAAAATGTAAAAGTGGAGAGAATTTTTATTTAACTGTAAATATTCACTTTTATTGTACATATAACCTAATATCAAATAAATATTTCTCAACATGAATTTATTTGTTTATGAATTAGTCATATCTTTATTTTAGTTTTCTCTGATTGTGTTGCATA
Organism: Agrilus mali; assembly: GCA_029378335.1. Taxonomy (NCBI): domain Eukaryota; kingdom Metazoa; phylum Arthropoda; class Insecta; order Coleoptera; family Buprestidae; genus Agrilus; species Agrilus mali. Next base: position 15,297,988 of record CM055659.1, read on the forward strand.
AAATTGTCTACAAATAGTAATAGATGTTCTAGATTTTGTAAAGAATGAATAAAAGTCCCTTTTATCTTAACCTGATTCTAAATTCTCTCGGTATATGGAAAATACCTAAAGTCTAACCCTAGTCTAACGTTTTTGTTCATTATTACTCCTGATATACACAGAGCTCTGAACTTTTTTTTTTAATTTAACTGTAATTGTGCACATAGAGATATTAGAATAAAGTGCGCGAGACGACTGTTTTTGCGATATCAGGTTAGAAAGAGAACGCTGCATATGGGCCTTGTCTACTACTCATTGAACTGTATACTATCCGTAACGGATAGTATACATTTCAATGCTACTACTACGCTACTACACTCTTTCCCTCTCAATGCTTATACAGCCGGGAGGGGAGCAGCCAATGGCGTGCTTTATTAGAAAGAGATAGACGGGGCCCATATGCAGCGTTCTCTTTCTAACCTGATATCGCTGCTACTTACAGGCTAGTATTGGACAAGCGCACTCTATTTTTATACCTCTATGATTGTGCACCATTATTTCTGTTAAAAAAATGTCTATGGCTGATAATACAAAAGCGCAGTTGAATTCATGGAGACAATAATAATAATAATAATAATTACATCTATGATTATGATCTACTGATCTACTGTTGTTATTTTTTTAGTCCTGTTTGTTGTTTTAATTTATCGGTTGCTCTTCTGTTAAGTAATGATTAGTGTAATAGATAGTAAAGATATAATAATAGATTAAATAAACCAATGTTTGCTTTATTGAAATTAGAGCGAATCAGAGCCCCTATCAGAGCCACTTTAACGCTTCCTAGAATCTATTTTTAATGTACAATTAGTCATCAAGCATCAAGGACCTATTGCCATAGATTTGGATTAACGTATTGCTGTAGGACACGTTTCATGTTTGTTGTTTGTATGAATTGCATAATTTGATAAATGTAACCGGTGAAGGAACGGTAGGGCTTTGTTACGTCTAACTTCATAAAAATTTATATTTCATCTGCAGGCTATGATCTGTAGATCTGTACTCTGTAGTTGAATTTTGTGAACTGAATAAATAGTTAGGTATTTACATTTCTGTGAAACATTGTTAACTATCTTTTGTGCATTTTTCCCGCGATTTTTCAGCAAGAGGTTGTTAATGCAATAAAAAGGTAATAATTTTTTTAAAATTATTATTTTCAATTAGGATACCTATATACTATTTTGTAGCTTCATATTATAATAAGCATGCTTTTCAAAACAGTGTACATTTCTGTGAGTGGACAATTTTATATAAATTATAGAAAAATATATTAGACACAATTAATTGTTAATTCGGCTATATTATTTATTAGGCAATTTATTGGCTGATTATGAATAATTTTTTATCTGTTTTTCTCAAGGAGTAAGTATAGCTAATCTTTTCCCAGGTTGAAAAATTGAAGGTTAATTACCGTTAATTTTTTAGTTTGTTGATACCTACAGACAAAATTTGAAATATTTTTGGGGGGGTAGGGGATGGTTGAAATTTTGGCAAGTCGAAATTTTAGCAGCGGTATAGTATTTAGGACAATGCCCATCTGAGGGTGTGAAACCTCGAGGAAAGCCCATGATAAAAGGAACACAATGGAGGGTATCGGGGTTGAAGATAACTCCTTGTTCAAAAGTTGTGAGTTACGCCCTTCTCTATAGACAATGTATGGGAGAGTGGCTTAACTGATGCTAGAGAGCTACTTTCAATGCTTATTTGCATACCAGATTACGTTAAGCTAGTTCATTAAATGATCGGCAGAGAAGACGGCTTCCTGTTCCTAGAGTTTTGCACCGGCAACGTCAAGTGCTTCTCCCACTGATTAAGAGAAGCACGTGGCGCCTGACACCCGGATAATAATGACCGATTGTTGGCCGGCATACAATTATTGTATCTCCGATAATGGCTACACTCATTTGACTGTCAACCATAGTACACGTGGGAAAGGGCGGTTCGTGAACCTACAGACTGGGGCCAACACTCAAATGATAGAAGGAAGTTGGAAGCGGTTAAAATACAACTTGATCGATGGTGGTTACAATGGAGATGTCCTGGGAATGCACTTATATATGGCGTCGAGAAGTTCGTCACAAGAAGTTGGATCCATTTGAAGAACTGATTAAATGTATATCAACTCAATTCGTGTCTAAATATACTTATGTAATTATTGAATAAATAAATATTGCTTTCTTAATAAAATATTTCAATTATTTTAGCTAGGTTATGTTAGGTTAGGTTAGGTTTTAGTATGAGTTTTACAATGCATTTTCTAAGGAAAACGGCGTAACATAAAATTGGTTACAACTTTTGAACAAAGTGTTGTCTGTAACCCGGACCCCCTCCATTGTGTTCCTTTCATCATGGGCTTTCCATCGAGGTACCACACCCTCTGATAGGTGTTGTCCTAAGTACTATACCGGAGCTCAAATGACAATATTCTCATTCGTAAATAAATTATTTTCAGATAAATAATCTATTTAAAATGAATATAATGGTTATGAGTCTTGGACCCTATTATTAATTGTGAAAAGAAAAGCGTTTATAAACGGACTTTTTATTTAAAATATTTTTTTATTATATTATTGCCAATTGAGATTCGACAATAAAAAAAGCAGGCTGCAGCCCCCCCCCCCCAACCTTGGTTGCGCCTCTGTTCGCAGTCCCTTCACCAATTTCTCATTTCCTTAGGAGTGTGGGTACCCAGATGTAGACATTTAGGTACCAAAATGTACTCTAAAAATACGTATTTAAATTATCTATAAAAAACAATAATAAAAAACTTATTGCTAAATTTTGACATTTACTTCATACTCGTTGCATAAATTGTATACAATGCAATCAATTCATAAGGTGTGGTTTATCATTAAAAAACTGTAAAATTTTTAATTCTTATTGTTTATAAACAACAAAGGTATAATTAAAAAGAAAATGTACTCGAAATTGTGGCGATAGTCGGATTGTTCTGAAACAGTTTTTTAATATACCTTATGTGCAGACATAATGCCTATACAACTCGCATCATACTCACAAACAAAGCACTTAGGGTCAACTCGCATAGTGCTCAGTACGAAGAATATTATATTGTAATGCAAATTCATAAATAAATAACGTAAATAACTTACAGTCAGTTGATAAAGTAAAATTGGTCACCCTGTGAGATAACTCACCTTTTGAAAATAACAGAAACAACAAAAAAAGATCTCTTAATTGTTTGTCCATTCTGTGGGTATTATTTATAAAACCCTCAGGATATCATAAAATTTTAGCATTATGAGGCTGGAATATCAAATCACTTCTACTACTCCTTTGTTTTTTTAATTTTTCTACATAGTTGATAACACGATAACGAGTTGCAAATATGTATAGACGCTTATGAATGTTTAAATATTTAAAAATTATAAGCAAAATAATAATTGGGGTCAATTTTATTATTGATAAACTACGGTAAAATGTTAAAATTAATTAAACTTAGCGCAGGCGAAGTTTAACTTTAAACTTATTACCTTTATTCATTCATTTTTCATATTTGATGTTAATTTAAATAATTTTATCGAAAATGAAATATGATTTTTTATAAAAAGTATACTTAACAATTTTTTTCAGCTTATTTATAATTTTTCATTTTTAAATTTATTTTCGTAACTAACATGACTTATACATGTGTATATTACTACAATTATTATTTTTTTATTTAGACTAAGCAACTTAAAAATATTAAACCTGTTTACTTGTGAAGTATTAGGCAATACATCTTTTAATATCAAAATTCAAAATATAAAATACCTACATCGTGCTAATAATGCACGCAAAGTTGGTATTTATACACATAATGCAAGCAATGCACCTAAAAACGATTAGCTACTTATGCATCATCGAACTAAACTGAACTATTTATTTCGTAATAATTTATTTAAAACTACAAACACATTCGATTATGTTTTAATTTATCAAATACGCTTTACCAATTAGGTTTTGGAAAATTACTACTACTTATGTATTCTATGTATTATACATAATAGTTAAGTTTAGTTAAACATAAAAACACAAAAGTTTCAAGAAAAATATTTTATTGTTGACACAACAATTGTTTCACTGTACTACAGCTTCTTTAGGTGAAGATTTGACAAACTAAGCCTACGTTACAATTATATATATATATATATATATATACATATCAAAGGTATCTTGTCACCTCCGGAACGCTACATGGGGGTATCGTTATCGCCTCATATATAACGTTCAGGCCTATTCTGTAACTCCAAATCGAATAGAGATGCTTGAAATCGAATAGAAGTGGTGGGGTAGAATAGAAATTGTACGGAATCGGTATTCTGTAACTCCTCGAATAGAAATATAAAGTCGACCATCGAAATATGACATTTCGACTGCATGGAAGCTGTCGAAATCGTTATTTCGATGGTAGAAAGCTCTTCGCACATGCGCCTTCTGCTTAAAGTGATTAAGGCAGTGTGAATTTCTCTACCTGCTAAGGGTTTCACTGGACATCTGGTTTACCCTTGGGTACGTCACTCTCAATTCTCGGTATTCAACACAAATTTGCTTTATTAGTTCGGTTAGGTTAAAATAACCAACTGTCAGATGGTTACTAAGGCCCATATTCGCATGAAAAATGCAGTGTTGCCGCGTTTTTCACCTAACGTCTTATAGAAATCATAAATTTCGATTGTCGCGTCGTCTACTTTAGTTACAGAATACCAAAAATCGACGTTGAAAGACGCAGTAGAAGTGGGTACATTACGATCTCTCCACATCTCGATTCGATGCCTACATTTCTATTGAGTTACAGAATAGGCCTGGTTGTCTCCTCCGAAATCAGAGGCGACAACGTCCTTCAATATTTTCGATGGTTTTGGTATTAAGACGTCATCTAGATCCAAAAAACGAAAATTCGTCTGGAGACCACAAAGTACCTTCCATACTCACAAAAAAATCTTTTAGTTCCGTTATAGATCGCTAGCGCTAGTGTCGCGCTTAGCTGGTACGATTGCTACGAAGTCGCCTCCGAATATGCGAAGGAATGTTTTATGATACCTGCGTTTCCTTCTCGCCTCTAAAAAATGGCAACATAGCAGCGGTTTTATACTTAACCGTGTCGTTATATAACATTTATTCTGATATATCAAACTACCTAACTACTCAACTCAAACTCGTAACTTTAAAAATATTTAATGTAAAATGTATTCTAGAGCCAAGCAGTACTGCTTCGTCGGAGGTGTGAATTCTCGAAATTTAAATAGACATATTTTTTGCATGTTTCGATTCTAGATGACCTTTTGAATGCAATCTGATAATTTTTTGTGTCAATTTGGAAGTTTTAATATTTCTAAATTTCCTATACTAAACTGTTTTATTACTATAGCAAATTTATATATTTTGCATCTGAAATTTACAGGCATCAACAATTTATATTTAGTCATAATAATTAATTTAGCTTTTTATCAAAACAATAGCCGATGTCTACATGTATAGTTCATTAATATTATTAAGCTTTTATTTAACTTGCAATGCAATGTATGTAAGTACGTTTGTTCGGGTGGAATCTTGCTACTCAATTTTGAAGCAGATATCTTCAACCGATTGAGCTGAAATTTTGTATACACGTTTAGTTTGGATGACAATACACGATAAACTGTGTGACGTCATTCTAATCATATATGGCGGACCATTCAAGATGGCGGAATAGTTATTTTTAATGCATTTCTACAATATAGGTATCAAATGAAAGGGCATGTTGAGAGTAACTCGAAAAATAATGTGACGTCATTCTAAATCCAATATGGCGGAACATCCAAGATGGCGGAATAGTTATTTTTTTATGCACTTCAGCAATATGGGTATCAAATGAAGTGGCTTGCCTAGAATAATTAGAAAAATATGCTGTTAATTATTGTATTATGCTGGGCTTGCACAATACACAAAATGCAGGGTAGTACTGCCGACCACGCCGTTGTTTACTTAGGCTCAAAGCTCTCTGCTGCTGGTCAAGCATACGTGGCCTTAAGTAGGTAAAATCATTAGGTCTCCATATTGAAGAGCCAGACTGTTCGAAATTAACCGGCAAACGACGTTGCAACAATGATGCGTTGAATGAGATGAACAGACTCAGAAACCTAGCCAGCGATAACTAAAAAGTAAAAAATAAATTACCTAAAAGCAAAAAACCTTTTTAAAAAAAAAGAGCTTTTATTTAAATGCTCTAAAAAGAAGAGAATAAAATTTTCCTTTAAAATTTTAACTATCAACTTATAACCTCATTATACACAATTTATATGATCATAAAAGCTTGTCGCGCGATTTAATTGTGTAAATAAACTAGTAACTTAATTTGCTAAGTTTAATTTTTTTTAAATTTCAGTTTAATTAAATACTTATAGGTACTTACGCAAACCTCGCGACAAACTTTTATGATCATATAAATTGTGTAAAATGAGGTTATAAGTTGATAGTTAAAATTTTAAAGGAAAATTTTATTCTCTTCTTTTTAGAGCATTTAAATAGAAGCTTTTTTTTAAAAAGGTTTTTTGCTTCTAATTTATTATCCATTTGATCTGTTTTTTGTCTGAAAATCTGTACGCATGCGCATTATTGAATATCCTGTATAGCAGCAAATTTCTTCGATTGAGTCAGTTCAGTAGTCTTTTTAACTAAAAAATCAGATAGTGAATGCTATAGACTTCGTTTTGCCGTTACAATTTCTGCAAGTATCAAAATCGAAATATGTAAAAAATTACGTCTTCATGACTTAATAATTCAAAAATTGGGGTCACTTCCGGCGAAATTTCATTTATGTTAAATAATCGTATCTTACATCAAATATCCTTCAGAGCAAATATTTTTGAAGTGATAAGAGTGAGCCGATTGCAAAATTGATTTTGCATCGATAATGGCTATTTTTGCATTAAATTTTATATGACTGAACCATAATAACAAAAATCTAAGACTAAATGTTGTATCTTAGTGAAGATGATAAAGTCTAAATTGCACTCAATTAGTTTAAAACCCCTGCAATTTGAACAATAGTTGGGTTGTTTCTAATGATATGGTACCTTTATTGGAAGCATAGATATACATATAAGAATATATTGCACTTACCCCATTTACTCAATGAGTGGCTGCTGAAGGCAACATTTTGAAATGGAAATATAAATCTCGCAGAAGTCTATCACCTACCGGTTTTGAGTGTCTTTGCGCAGGCCCTAAACTCGACAATTTTATTGGTCCTTCCACATGATGAAAGAACGACAATGTGGCTAGTGTGTCTTTTAAATAGTATGATATCAAAACCCGCGAATCAAGCAACTAATCTTATGTTCAACTGCAGGCTAGCTAATCTTTTTTAATAATTAATGTATAGTATTTAAAATAATTACTTTTTTTTAATTTATTTAAGATATTTTAAGTCGCATTAACAGCTAAGGTCATGAGCGACTATACATGATTACTTTTGTTTACTTCTACATTTATGATTCTCTCAAAACAAGAATAGAAGGGGTCCAGAAATACCATATACAACAGAAAGTATAGGAAAGCGTCTCTGTGACCTCCGAAGATATGACAACACTGTCGGAGGCAAGACCGCTACCACAGTATCTGCTCATATACAAATTTTGGAGGTGATAAGGTCTCTTTCGTGTTCCTTATATATCGTCCCAAAAAAAGTCAAAACTCTATTCCCCTCTCAAGGGTTCTGGAATATCAAGGCTTCCCTCACCCCAAATATACACAGTTTTTTATTCTAACTATTTGGGAACACCCGGAGGCCAGGTCGCCTCTTCCTTATACCGGAGGCGACAAGATACCCCAGATACATATATATATATATATATATATATATATATATATGCGTACATTTAAGGTGGGGGTGGTTTAACAATTAAATTTAGGTTTAACAACGGAGAATTTTTAAAATCTAGTTGATCATTCAAAATATTATTTTGGTTTTTAAATCTATTAATTTCTAGACTTTCTAAAAGGTCTAATTTCAAACCTTTATTTTGCAAATGTAAGATTTTGTATTCATGATCAAAATTATGTTTACATTGAATTAAATGTTCAGCATAAGCTGATTCTGTTCTATTATTGATAAAATCTTTATAATGTTCATGAATACGTATCTTGAATGATCGACCAGTCTGGCCAACATAGACTTTTTTAGATTGTGAAAAAGTCTATGTTGGCCAGACTGGTCGATCATTCAAGATACGTATTCATGAACATTATAAAGATTTTATCAATAATAGAACAGAATCAGCTTATGCTGAACATTTAATTCAATGTAAACATAATTTTGATCATGAATACAAAATCTTACATTTGCAAAATAAAGGTTTGAAATTAGACCTTTTAGAAAGTCTAGAAATTAATAGATTTAAAAACCAAAATAATATTTTGAATGATCAACTAGATTTTAAAAATTCTCCGTTGTTAAACCTAAATTTAATTGTTAAACCACCCCCACCTTAAATGTACGCATATATATATATAATTGTAACGTAGGCTTAGTTTGTCAAATCTTCACCTGAAGAAGCTGTAGTACAGTGAAACAATTGTTGTGTCAACAATAAAATATTTTTCTTGAAACTTTTGTGTTTTTATGTTTAACTAAATATGGATTAGTTTCAACAAGTTAAGGCTTCAAAAATCGAATAATAGTTAAGTTGTTTCTTGGCTAAGGAATTTTATTCCTACTGATTTCTATCATATTTATTAAAAGAAATAGCTGGTGCATTTCGCATTAACAACGCTGTTATCGGTAGTTGAAATCAACGATAATTCTCGCTATTAGGAGTTTCGACTTCTGCAAGGGAGTGCCTCCTTCGTAGCCTATATTCGGTGGGCGTTAGCATTCCTCGTAAGATGGTATCGAAAGTTACGCTAACTCCCTTTTGATTGACTTTCGTGTACAATTCCCAACATTGTTTTTCTTTGTCGCTATCGAATTTTGGCGACGAATTTTCTTTCGCAGTTGAGGTTTCTTCCGTAGATGGTTCTTTATCATTTATTGGATTATTAGGTAATTTTTCTGATAGGGTCGATTCTTCATTTTCTGCATATTCTTTAGAAAGTGCCGAAGAATTATTCGCTAGATTATTATCGAATCTATAAACAAAAATTAAGTATAAATAAGTATCGAAAAACTACATTAAGAAAGACTTGGTTCTTTCACTTAATACATACTGGGTGGAACATTAGACGTTTTAGGTAAACTAAGAGGGTTAGATATTTTAAAGTTTGGAGTTAAGAGTTTCTTTTTAATTACCTTATTTTCAAGTTCCTGTTGAGTGTTTATTAAGTCTGAATTTTTGTATTCATAAAAGCTTTGTTTTTGATCATTTTTGAAGTATGAATTATTAAACTATAGAACAGTTTTTTTATTAATTTTTAACAATCAAGGTAGTTGTTAACTGCCTGTGACACACTTTTCTTAAGCTAGTGAATATTTTAAGTAAAGATCCAGGATTGCTCAAAATTTTTCAAATAAGTCAGCAAAAAACACCTACATGGATCGAATGAGAATAAAATGAAAAAATTAAATATGATACGTGCCATTTGAAAAAACGAAGTTATTCATGTTTGAAGTTTTTAAACTTTGGATTTTTATTCTGAATGCCCTGTATAAACTTTGAACCTTAATTTTAGTATGACGCTAACTTCATAACTCGACCATAACAGCTAAAAATTTCAACACTAAACATTTTTTTGTGAAAATTACGATTTTGTATAGTTTGGGCTGTGATTGCGATTTTTTTCTATAAATTAAATTATCTCAGAAATTACTCACTGTAGGCATACAAGTCACGTATCAAACTTAAACTTAAAATTTTATGTTTTATATGGTAAAAAAATACCGGTAGGTATAACCAGAATTTTTAAAATATTTAACACCTTTTGTTTCCCTAAAACCTTTAATGTACCACCCAGTTTGAAGAACCCTGTATGTTCATTAATAAATTGTCTAATGTGTATGTACATTTCACAATATACTCTGAAATTTGTGAATTTTTTGTTGTAAAAACAATTGGGTATTTGAAAGTTTTTTTTAGTTTTTAAATTGATTCCCTAAAACCTAGAACACTAAAAAGAATAATAAGTAAAAATGAAATTTGAATTATTATCTTGTAAAATAACAAAGATACAGAATTGTTAATATCTAATACTAGCAAATTTGAGGGGTAAAGAAACATAAAAATAATAAAGGAAGGGTATCGATAATCTGCGACTAGTGACCCTGTTACGTAGTCTTAAAAAGTATCAGTGTTATATAAAAAGCAAATATGAAACTGTGTGTATTTCTATACGTATATTTATACGTAGTTATTACAACTCGCTATCGAGAAACTTGTTATTTCTTTAACCTTATTTAGAATATTATTGATTTGATGTAACAATCAAGAGGTTATTGAAGCCGTACTAGTATGAAATAGGTGGGTAGGTATACTCTAATTTAGAAAGATGTTTTAACATAATTGCTTATTAGGGGTCAAAAACCTATTCGTGTCATTCACCTATTCGGTCACCATTGAATGAGTAAGATTTATTTCGAAGTGATTTAAATGCAAAATTGTATACCATTTTTTAAATAAGATAAATGCTTATAAAAATAACTATACAGTTGAGTCTTAAAATGTAATAATAATTATTTAGTAGACGTAGCTAAGCGTTCAGAAGTTCAGATTAATAAATATTAGTAAAATACAGGAGTAGCCATTGAGAACGAATCAGAGAGCGTTTTGTGTAAAAAAGGGGACATCTATTAATATAGAAACGGTGATCATATGAGAGAGTTACAACTTATTTTCAAAATATTCAACCTTAAACAGTATACTACTATCTTAATTTATAGGTCTTAAGATTTGCTTTAAAATGACCAACAAGGTCCTCAGATCTCTCCCTTTTGAACTTTTTTGTGTTGATATCTAAATCAAAAGTGTATAGTTCTGAGTGACACATATTATTATAATATTATTGCTGAATTCAGGAGATTAACTCTTCAAATGCTTGATAATGTAAGGCAAAAATTTGAATTTGTATCAAAAAACGTTAAAAAATTAAATTTCATTAAAGTAGGAATATCTTATTCGATATCGATATGTTGACGTATAATATCATTAGAAACATTTTTTAACAACTTTCTTTTAATAGAAATACTGTTTTATCGCATTTATTGTGAAACACCACATTTAATAAATAGGTAGAGAGTATAAAAACAACTTTGGGTACAAGTTTCACTAATTTATTGGTCAATACTCAATAATAAATTAAAAGAAGAGATAAAAAAACACTTGGTAGTTTCACTAATATTTATTGAAAAATTCTTGACGACAGTCGTTTCGGTTGTTACACCATTATCAAAAGAGTAGATATAAATAATAAATATTAGTGAAACTACCAAGTGTTTTTTATCTCTTCTTTTAATTTATTTTTAAAAATGTTTCACCAAGTGGCGAATAACCGCAGTATTTCAAATACTCAATAATATTATTTCGACAATCACGTCATTTTCAAGAGTAATATGAAATTATACTGAGTATGTCGAAATAATATTATTGAGTATTGACCAATAAATTAGTGAAACTTGTACCCAAAGTTGTTTTTATACTCTCTACCTATTTATTAACTTTCTTTTATATTTTAAAAATAAAGGTAGGTACTTTATTTTTAAGCAAAATTAATATTTTTTGACAAAACTCGTATACTTCTGAAAAAATTGATAGTTGCATTCTCGGTTTTAGGCCTTTTAGAACTTATTATGAAGAATTAGTTTTTTTTCCTAAAATTAACAATAAAATAAAAAGGTTTTCCATTTGTTGACAACTTTTTCAGACATACTGTATGGCCAGTGGGTATTAATGAAAATAAATGTAAATGAATTTAATGATATATAAGCCGTTAGTAATAGTAGATTTTATAGTTACAGTTTGATTTCTTTTAAAATAAAGAAAATGTATCGCGATTGTAACAATATACAGGGGGATCGTTTTCAGCCTACCCCCTAAACGTATCTCCGGACTGAATTGGAATATCGTTCTGAAATTAAATCTTAACAAATGTATTCAAATTTTTTCAATTTTTAAGTCGGGTGACTTTTTTTATTCACCTTAACTAATTAATCAAAAAATTATTTTGTTTGATTCTTAAGGGTCACAAGGTTACGCTATGTAAAGACAAAGTACATATTAATTAAGATGCTGGTTGCGAAGTGGGAATGGATCCTTTTTAATACATGTTTTGTAGATTATTCGAACTTCATGTTTTGAATTTTGATATCTCCCTGGACTAAATTTGGCTACGCCATTGTCTCTTACAATGTTATTTAGGCTTACTAGGCCGTTATCAAAGAGTTGCTTAGAAAGTAAACTAAATTTAACAGAACATCACTATTTATACCAGGGTGTATGTAGATAACAATTACAAGAGCTTGTATATTCTTTGCATTAGTAGCTCCATCCCATCCTATTGATATAGGTCAAACTGGCAGATTATTTAAAATCAAATGTAAAGAACTCAAAAAACAATTTCCGATAAAATACTTCATACAGGGTTCTCCCAGTATTATCTATGTTATAAATTTTAATGTAGAAAACTGTCGAATTTTACATTGTCTAATGAAAGCAAAAGAAATCCAAAATGCCTTGTACCAAAATAAAAAATTACTAAGGAACATTGCAAAGAACATCAAAGTCCTATATTTTCGGTTAACATATTTAAGTTATAATTAGTATCACCTATCATGGTATAAATAGCGATCTTCTTTTAGATTTCGTTTAGTTTTAGGCAACTTTTTGATAATGACATAATATTGTAAGAGATTCTTATTAATAAACATTTGTAAAACGTTAGAACAGTGTTTTTATCCTTACCTTGTTTTGGCCGATAATAATGAAACGTTTTTGTCCTTTTGAAAACTACCCTCTGTTGCAATCGCCGTTTCTTGCATCTTATCAAAATTATATTTTCTTCTGGCAGGGAAACTTGCAGAAAAACTCCTTACTGCGTGTATACTACATTGTTGAAATGATACTAGAAAGTTAAACAATCTTAGATATTATAAATCATTGTCCACAACTTTTTATTTAATGCTTGAAAAAAGAATCATTATTTAAATAATTGTGGTTTATAAAAAGTTTAAAAACTCACATGCTGTTTAAATTAATTGTAAAATAAGCTGTTCGTACATAGGTAATAGGTACATAACACAATGTGAACGTAGAAAGTTGATTAAACCTAATACTATATTTAGTAGATGATTCAAGAAATATATACTTTATAGTATCGATAGCGTGAGTTGTTTCCATATTTGGTAGATTTTTAAATTTGACAAATCGTTTTATTTTTCACAAACAAATAAACAGCGATAAAATCAATAGCGAAATTTCCGAAGAGACTTTTCTGAAGATAATCTATTGTTAAAAAGATGCGTGAGGGTTGATAACATATATTTATATGTTAATTCCTAATAGTCTTTTTGATTATTCTATAATTTAGTATTTATGGTTTATCTATACTTAATAATAATATTATAAAGCTGAAGAGTTTGTTTGATTGTTTGAACGCGCTAATCTCAGGAACTACTGGTTCGAATTGAAAAATTCTTTTTGTGTTGGATAGACCATTTGTCGAGGAAGGCTTTAAGCTTTATAACATTTCGCTACGACCAATAGGAGCGAAGTATCAGTGAAAAATGTTACGAATCGGGGAAAATTATTCATATTTGAAGGCTCCCGTTGCGTGCGCTGCATAAACGGTTCAAGTTATCCAAAAAATATGTTGTATGAAAGAATTATTCCTCTTTAAATGATCTAAAAAAATGTCCGCGACAGTATATGTCTATCTTTTAAGGTTGACTCACTATAACCTTTTTAACGGTAATTAAATTTGGTCGAAATAAATGCATTATTGCCAATTATTTGCCAAAGAGTTTAAATAAAATAAAACTAAAAACATCATTTACGCAGAAGTATCTACCTACTTTAAAATATATTCTTTTAAAAACTTCTTAATCGCGATCATAATAACAGAAATTGACGCGGACGAAGTCGCGGGCAACAGCTAGTCATATATATATGTCGGAACAGGCATAATTTCTCGATTGGTAGTATTTACTTGATTATTATCCATGATAATTAAAATAACAAGAACACTGAGTACAACTGGACATAATAACAATCTTTCAATTTTATTACAAGTCGAAAACGAATACACGGGCTGTCCGTTCTATTTCACAGTCAATACCGAAGTGTCCTCTTCAGCCGCCCCCTGCGGCAGGGATCATGCCAACACATGGCCCATTTTCCTAAATTTCTCATAAACACCACTACATGACAGCCCGTGTCTACGTTCGATGATCTCACTCATCATCTCGACTTTAAACATGGTTTCTAAATCTTATTATTCTGCTAATACAAACAATATCAACATCTGTAACCTAATAGCCTTTTAAAAATGAACATGCACTAAACTTAAGGGTGACCATAAATTGTGCCTCTACGTCACCATAAATAAGAAATAATCGCCTTCAGGCGCCATCTCCGACATATAATTATGTATAAATGTGTACGATATTGACGATTCTTGAATAAGAAAAGTAAGCAATAGCAACCTCCTAAATTTTGAAACTACAGAAACCGATTGAGCGTGAATGTTAGAAATTAAATCAGGTATTATTCAGGTAACAATATTATTGAACCCCCCATCCCTCCGTTTTTATTGAAATTTTAATGTTTTGGGTAGATTTGGGCTGTGTAAGTTAATTTCCATATTTTTTTTCAATTCATGAAAATTAAGACGAAGCAGTAGTTACCGCACTTAACATGTAGGTATACAGATCTGGTAACTTACGAACCGAGCATAGAGAGGAATATTCTGTTACATTCACTCACAATTAACGGCATCATCTTTTGATAAACAATACATGATATAGGAAAATATAAAATGTCGACAACGAAATGTGAAACTATGATCGGTTCGTATGTTAACAGATCTGTAATGGGAATTCAATTTTGAAAATCTGCTGTTCGTAATAATCTTATACAAACTTTTAATGCAAAGTATTTTTAATTAACGTTAATTTTCGGTTATATATATATATATATATTATAACTTTGTTATTTTAAATGAAATAGCATATTTTTTACAACGAATTCATATGAAACACAAAATTTTAAGGTAACTTTGCAAACCAAGTTGACTGCCTATGTTTAGTAATTTTTGAAATATGTAGTTTAATTTATAGAAAGAAAATCGTAATCGCAACTCAAACCATAAAAAATTATCACTTCCACAAAAAATGATTTAGAGTGAAAAAATTAAAACACAAAAACAGTTTCAAATAAGTTAATTGTATTCGCAACAATATCGTTTCGCCACACAGTGGCATCATCAGGTGATGAGTATAATGAGATGAGATTATGGATAAGTTTTAACATGTATTGGCTACTACCCTAATTGTAAGAACAAGAAGTTTATCTGAAGCCAGTGTTGGTGAATTAGCTAAATAGTACTACAAACTACGTCTAAGATACTGATACAAAAACATCGAACAGAATCTTTGGTTTTATGGTGTTGCAAGAAAGAAGATATCTCTCCAAAACCCTTAAAAATCAAACAGTCTACCAGGATTAGCAACAGCGATTCCTGCTGTTCGCGATAAACTATAATTGTTTATTATTATCTATTTTTCACCACTATTTTTTTGATAAATGCGCATTCGACGAGAGGGTGTTTTTGCCACCCCTAACCTTGCTCATAGTTCGGGGCGTTTAAGTGTAGGAAGTGGTAAAGGACAGGAGATTAAGTTAAGCAGTCACATTCTTTTAAGTATATATTCGAGTTAAGTCAAGTCAAGTCATCAATGCAGCCAATTCAATACAAATAAAAATTCAAGTCAAATTATTCAAGTAACATGTCCATATTTTCAATATTTTCACGTTTCGTTTAGTTTTATGTATGTAATTAATTCGATAGTTTTAAATCTTGTTAAGTTTAAGTTGTTTTCTTGTTGTGTAGTGACGTATTTTTTTTCTGACATTGAATTTTAAAACAAACGCGGCGGTAGTTTTTATTAGAGAAAGTTCGCTCTTGTGTAAGTTACCAGAAACCCTCATGAAACAACGGCCAAAAAAGCAGAGAGGACATGGATCAAAGAAGAATTAAGAACTTCCTTCAAATGCAGAGACATCCTATCTACTTACTTATTTTACCTACATTCAGAACTGGCCAGTAAGTTACATCGCCTAATTTTTGAAAATTTATTACACAATTTACATTATAAAATTAACATTATTATTCACAAGAAATTTATAGTACAATAATATTTAAACTTTGATGGGTGCACTTTTTGTGAACATGTTCAATAACTTAAAATAAAGAAAAGACTTGGTAAAGGAACCTTACCAAATTTGTATTTTACATTGCAAAATCATATAAAGTAACTAACAACAATACCCGGCGTTGCCCGGGTAAGAATATATTACACGTTTGATGGAACATTCTAGAATATTCGCGAATTCAGAACTATCCAGAACATCCCATAATGATTCAAAACATTCTCTAACTTTTTTTAACATTCTGAAACATTCTTGAATGATCTTCAAGATTCTGGCCATTCTTGAACATTGCCAAATCATTCTGAAATGTTATAATAAAACATTCTTTTACTTCTTAGAACATACTTGAACTGCCTGTCCTGTAACATTCTAAAAAAAGTTGCTTCATACTCATCCCCACACCGTGCTGTTTGCTGGGTGAGTGGTGACATCAGTAGACGCCTGACGGGCATGACTAATCGATTGATAATATTAATTGATCAGTTATCGATATCGACCACTGAGAGCTGAAGATTATTACAGTACTAATATCTCTATTAAAAAATGGGGGTTTGTGGTAAAAGGATGAAAATTAAGGGTTATATGTATTTTTTAATGCCAAATCATAAAAACATAAAAATAAAAAATTTTGCCCAAAAAATAAAATAAGTTAGGGGTTGTCACTTAGGGGTACGAAAAATAGATAGTTCCCGATTCTCAGACCTATTGAATATGCATATAAAATTTCATAAAAATCGGTCAAACCGTTTCGGAGAAGTATGGTAACTAACATTGTGACACGAGAATTTTATATATTAGATTACGAATGCCAAATTAAATTCCCATAATTTCTTATTAATGTTCTAAGAAAGGACTTCCTTGGTAAACTCTGTACAGGTACGTATATTCTTGTTCAACATTTTGAACTGCTCGATATGCTATGTATAAAAAAATAAGAGAATTAAAATTGTTTATCAAGTAATTGTAAATTCATTTTAATTTGATATGACTATGTAGCTATATACAGGTAGATGAAGTATGTATTAGAAGAAATAGTGCATTAATGACAATTTTTTGACGAAAATTGATATGGATCCATAAAATATCAAAGGTATAAGCATTTTATGTCTTTCATAATTTATTTAGGGAGTCATTGTTCGTGCTCCGCGTCTAAAAAATTAAAATGTGAAAAAATAACGTTAATATGCGCGGAAATGTCGAAGATCGATACAGTTATAAACGATATAACTCGAGGACTTTTATTGTATCAATGGGCGTAGCTAGGGATTATTTCTAGGGGGGGCAGCTTTCAAATAGCCGTCAAAATTTATATTTTATTTAAATGTATTTTGTTTATTTTTGTAATATTTTAATATGAAAAAGTTATAATGTAACATGTAATAACCCTTTAACAAAAAGAAAATTTTAGTTTTCTTTAAGAATATGGGTTAAAACATGTCAAATTATAACTTCAGTAACAAAATGCGAGGGAGTAACAACAAAAATAAAAATAAAAAACTAAATTAAGATTATTTATTATATGGGACAAATAAAGTTATACAATTTACAATTATAAATAAGAAAATTAATAGAAATTACAAATTTACATACAAATGTAATAACTACAGAAATAATTTATTGGTGTTTCACGTTTTACGTTATCCTTTACTTCAGGTTAAAGTTGTTTTGGTGATATGCAATGTTTTATAAATTAAAGGTCAATACGTCTGAAAATATAAAACAACCCATTTTTGAGACCTGCCTATTCTATTGATAAATAAATATACTGTAATTATTTTCTATGTGATATTTGTATAAAACCAATCGTATATTAAGGAAACACTTACCGAAAGTATTGGACAAGAAACTGTTTCTTTGTATTAATTTGTGTCTGCATACGTTTTCCATTTGTGTATTCTTTCCTTTTTGTTTTCGAATGATAATGAGTATCAGGTTTTCACATGTTTTCACGTTTTTCAATCGAAATAATATTTGCCGGTTCCCGGCACACTTGCACTTATATTTACGTTCGTACGGATTTCCCCATTAGCCTTCAACATCTAGCTCATCTAGCTTTAACAGCATTCTTTATTAGGCAACTCTACGACCTTTAAATCGCCATCTATTACGTGGGCACTCAACTATTTCACAAAATGACATACCGAACACCCGATGACTCGCTCTCAGGCATATACTACATTCTCTGTCCGTCTCTCTCATTGCGCATCAGCATGATTCATATATGCTTTCTTATACGATAATAATAGATACCCCATCAAAAATTAATCTACGGCATATGTACGGCCCGTACACGGTGCCGTGAGATCGGTGTACGCTCCAAGTGGTTGGGTCGGGTCGTCTATTTTCCGTCTACCGCGTGTGATTAGGTGAGTGTACGGACTGAGCATTGCTATCTATTTCCATGCAATTTTGAATTTCGCGGTTTTCGAAAGTGATAATGACAGGGTTAAACTAGATTTTGGTCGAAAACTCAAATTCCTTTTCCAGGGGGGGCAACAAGCTTTCTAGGGGGGGCAGTGCCCCCCCTGCCCCTCCCCTAGCTACGCCCATGATTGTATCCTACAGAAAGCGTGACAGCTTTATTTTATATTACTTGCCGTGTTTTTACTTTTGTTTTTAGATATTAATTATAACTGAAGAAGCGTTCAGTTTCATGTTAATTACAAATACTGAATAATTTAAATATTTCAATTAAATAGGTACATGATTAAAAATAAAGAATCTTCGAAAAGTAATTTTTATTCAAAACAAAACGAATAACTTGACAAAAAAATATATTCGAGTACAATTCGTACACCACTAGCGCCTACCTTCAGGATTATGTTAATAATACAGGGTTTCTCAAAACTCTGTTGACATGGAGCAACCACAGCCTTCCTGGGGGATTTAATCGCAATTATCTATTTTAAGTGTTCGTTGTGTGTGGAACGTTGTATAAATAACAAAAATGTTGTTTTAGAATTCTTTATTATTACACGCTGTACATTTGCTTCATTTGACGTTCTAGCGGCATACAAGCTAAAAGTTATCCTAACCCCCTGCGCGTCTCTTTCCGACCGGCAGAACGCGACAAAAGGCACCGGATGAATATAACAAAAATTGGAAAAAAATTAAATTTGCTGAAATGCATTTACTCCAAAGGTATCTATTTCTTTTCGGCCGCTTCGCTACCCTTGGCAGTGCAGGTAGTCGAGGCTTTCGAAGTTTTTGACCAATTCGGCGGGAAAAGAACAAATTCTAGGAACTAAGATTTTTGACTCGAGGGTATGTAGCACGAACGCTACACTGTATATCAAATTGCTTCGATTACCCATGAGAGGGTGGCAATGGTGAGATTAATTAAAAATGCTTCGTATGATTTTAATAAAATTTGGTACATAGAAATATCTATAAGGGTACTACTTTCTGAAGCATAAATCAAATTTCTTAAACTACCATAAAGGGTGTCAACAACCGCCACCCTTAGATATAATTGTTCTAAAATTTTTAGGAGGGTTGATTAATAACTTAAATTTTTTTTTAAAGAGAATATCTACAACAGTTTCGGAAAAAATAAATGTTTTTTGCATCGATGGTTATAAATAATGTTTTCTGAAATAACTCGAGGCTGCTTCGTTTTTTTAATAAAATTTGATATGAAAACTATTACGACATGCGACATGCTTATCAAATTAATGAGCATACGACTGGGCTGAAATCTACCCCCACCCCTAAATAAATGTAATTGCAAGGTCATTTTATTTCTCCAATAAGGTTTTTCTGGAAAGGTACTTTTATTACCTACATTTTTATCTCTTAATAAAAAACCGTATCTGCAGCTGTTTTGGAGGAAAAAAGAGGTTTTTTTCTAATAATACCCAATATTTTTGTAAAATTCTAAAACTACTATTCATCATATCCTTAAATTAACCATTCTCACAATAGATGTTCAATTGTCTTAATTTCTACAGAGAACCAACCGGTACACCAAATTCAAAGGATCTTTCTCATAATAAGAATTCTGCAGCATTTTGGATTCTGTTTCACAAATTAATAGGCATTTAATATTATTGTAATTTTGTTCAATTTTATTGTTCCCAAATGAAAAAATCACAAGGTTTGAAATCTGGTGAACGAAGTTAATAAATAAACAGCAGTTTGTTAAATATTATCCAATATTAGCGGGTTAATAACCTTTCTTTTGCCTCAAAACCTACGTTACTCTTGAAAAAGGCCTAGTAAGCCGAAACAACTGTAGGGGCATTTTACAATATAGGAAACATTTTAAAGATATTAAGTGGTTTTATTTATTTAATCTTAATTTAGTTTATTATTTTTATTTTTGTTGTTACTCCCTCGTATTTTGTTATTGAAGTTATAATTTGACATGTTTTACCCATATTCTTAAAGAAAACAAAAATTTTCTTTTTTTTAACGGGTTATTGCATGTTACATTATAACTTTTTCATGTTATTACAAAAAAAAAAAAATATTATTATTATTCATTGCAAATAGTTGAGTGCAAATAGATAGCGCTGAAACTCGAATGCTCGAGTGATTAATCTATAAACCTTCTCTAATCTACGGTTAGGGAAACACCACTTGAAAAGTAAACCTCCAAAAACTAACACATTTTTTTTGCTAATCTTTAAATTTTTTTTGTGTAGTTCAGTGCAGTTCAGTGTTTTTGCATATTGAATTTAAGGTGAGTTGATTCTCTTTAATTCTTTATATCACATTTTATGTGGTTACATTTCTTTTTAAACCTTTTTTATGTAAAATCTAACAACTCTTTTTTGTTATTACTTTCATGTTTGTTTTGTACCCATTTTTGCTCTAAAGTTATAGTTTAATTGATTTGTTCACTTTTTAACTTATTTTCAAGTTTACACAAATATATTTTTGTAACTTTGTAGTAGTCTAAATAAGAGGATCTGTCAAATTGTACTAAATATGCTGCGTTTATCAGTTTTCTTGTATTTTTTTTTTAAGTCAATAAAATCTGTTATTTTTTTTAATTTTCGTTTATAAGTAAATCTTAATTTTGTTTCGATTGTCGGCCATTTTGTTTCACACATTTTTGGTAGATGTGGGAAGTTCCAATCATGTTTGTAGTTTTAGAATTGTAGTTTTGACGAATGCATAGGTGTTTCAGCCCTGAATAAATGCATTAACATTTTCTACCGGCGTATAGGGTGAGAGACTATACGTCTATTCAACTTTAGCTGGGGATTTACCTGCCCCAAGGAATTCCCGGTACCTAGTCGTATTAACCAAGGGTTCTTCAGTTTTGAAATGAAACGAATGTGTAACATGACAGGGATTTCCTGATCATTGAAGTTACATTGTTTTTGTTGTATAAATTTTTCAATTTACTCTCGGGATTGGCACCTTCCACCCTCTTAGAATACATGTTAATTATTTTTTTTGTCAATAAAATCTATTTTCGTTGATTTGAAAAATGGCGTTTTGTTTGAACTTGCTGCTCCTCCATTCTAAATGTTCCCACTAATGTATCAATTTTAAATTATTAATCTTACCCGGGTTTGTCTCACTACAATACATCCAAATGGTTTGAAAGAGAATAAAAAGAGAAATCAAATGACAAAATAAAATAAAAGTAGATGCTATTTAAAAAAACGAAGTTGTTCATATTTTTAAACTGGGGAAAATGTCGACAGTGCCAAAATAGAGTTAGTAATAAGAGTTTTTCTGATGCGTTAATTTTGTAAAAGTGTATTACGAATGATTCTCTTTACACCCCCTCTTCGAGGTAGTAAGTTCATGTAGAAATTTCATAAACTTGGGACCCTACGTAATTAATGAAATATCTTAAACGTGGCACTCTCGTCTGGAAGTAGTCTTTGTTTCCAACCTAACCTAGTTACGTTACACGATTTTTTCAGATATTTAACGACTATTATAGTTTTAAAAGTAAGATAAATTATTTATTTTCAAGATTGTGTTGCATTTATTTATGGCTTTGCTCTATTTATTTTCGTCGATAGAATTTAAACTTTGTAGAAATTGAAATGAAACTTAATTCGACTTCAAAGTTGTTGATTGATTGGTACAGTTTAGAATTATGACCGCATGCAATCTTAAATTTTACAAAGTATAGATAATTTTAAATTAACGTTATAAGCCCAATTTTTGGGATATTTTCAATGTCAATCATTAGTTTTCTTGGGCGATAGTTCTTCTTTACTCGGACCTCCATAATATAAATTCGAAATTCATCATAAAAAACTGAAAATTGCTGTCTTAATAATTAGTGTTTAAGAAAGGGCAAAAATAATTGCTGTTTTAGAAAGTGCAAAACAATAAAATGATGTACTTTATTATTGATTTCCCTCCTTCATGTATTAGGGGTTCGGGGTATTATAATCCCTTTGTTCCCCCTTAGTTATATTGTGGCATTGGGTTGATTTACGATAAAATACATACTATTAGCGTGTTTCATGCTTTATGGCTTTATTAGTTTTTTTTTAAATAAAATGGATAATATATTTTGAATAAGTACACTAATTTAAGACACATCCATAAAAAGATGCAATAAAGTTTGTTCAAATTTTTACAATAAATGGAAATGGTATTGAACTGCGATTGTTTTATTTAAGATAAAACAACCTAATAAATATTGTTTCTTTTCTATTCCAAATCCTTATAATAGGTTCCTTTACGTAGATTTATTACGGTTAGTATGCCTTTGATAATATTTTCTCTTCAATTTTTGTAGTATGCCAAATGATAAAGTAAAATAAGAAACTTTGGTAAATACCGTTCCTGATGTGTATCAATCACGCATTATTGGAAATAATCAAAAGTACTTTGATTTACTGCCTTAGATATTTTTCCGTTTCGTCATGCACACGTTATCACGGAGCATGTCGAACACGAACGTCGTCATCAATTTATTTAAAAGTGAACTTATTTGCAAAATGGCACAACTTTCATTTCCGACAGCAAATTGTATTGACTTTAAAACGCCGTTATTCATTTGCAAATTTCTTGGCTTTATTAATTACACATATATGACTTGTTTTTTTATTTATTTTTTGTCATTCATTTCAAAAAAGAATAATGAAATTTGATCGAACGTCTGTAAAAAGTTTATTATGGATCATGTCTAACGTGTTTTCATTCGTTCTTGTCAGTTCAAGTTCGTTAATTGTTGTAGATAGTAAACTTCCTACTAATGACCTGTTTTTCATTTCAACGCCGCGGCTGTGTTAGTTGAAGGTAATTTTATTTTCTAAGAAATACCTATTCGGTGATTGGAACGATGAAGAACAGCCAGTTAAAATTGCGATTTATTTCAGTTTATAACTGTTTACTAAATGAGTACCTAATATACATTAGTTCCGGTTAGGGGCCATTCATTAATTACGCAAGGACGAATTTTGCAATTTTTGAGACCACCCCCTACCACCATGTAAGGGTACGTAAGATTTCTTGAACCCCCCTCTCCCTTCTTACGTAAGATTCTATCTCTTTTAAGAATAATAAAAATAAAATGTTAAAAAAGGATCAGTTACGCTAAAACTCACAGTTTGACGTAAATGAAAAATTTTTTATTTTTAACATATATTTTAGGTTGCAGTCTTTTATTGATATTAGATATATGGTAAATGCATATGATATAATCATAAGCCAACTATTTAATCTTTGGAATATCATCATGATATTAAGAGTAAATTTTTAAATAATCTTAGTGAGCAAACATAAATTAGTTCAACAATCGACAAACAATATAAATATATTAAAAAAATCATCATTATTATTGTTTATAAAATTTAATTTGGATAAAAATAAACACATTAAAGATTTAAAAATTTTAATGAACAATAAAAATTTGTAAAATAAGATAAACCAAATTGTACATTATAGAATGAGAAAGATATTCGGAATCCGAAATAGAACTAGATATTTAATATTAAATTTCGACTTACAAAATATTATGTAACAATGGAACTTGAGCCCCCCCTCCCAAATAAGGACATGTAGAGGTTTTTTTAACCCCCCCTCCCCTCGAGACCCTTACGTAATTAATGAATGGCCTCTTAGACATAGGTATGTAGAAATCTAACAACTTAATTTTGAACACTTGCTGTCGTTCTTGATTTCTTTGAAAAGGAGTGGGATTAAGATCCTTATATCAAATTTTTTGTGTAGGTGTTTGAATTAAATTAAGTAAATGCGCATTTAAAAAAATATTCAGTTGATTAAGAAGTCACAATTGAAAGTATTAGTCAACTTTAAGAATCAATAAACTGTATTCAATATTCAATATGAATGACCTTTTTTCGTTTATTATCATCAATAGCTACCTACTTTTATTTATGAAAATGTAATGTAGGTACATTGTTTCATATCAGACCTGGACGGTTTTGAATACAATAATAAAAAACACATTTACCAGTCTTCTACTAATGGGAAAATATTGCAATTAAAAAGTAACTGATATGTGCGATTTTTACATTTTCTGAGCTAAAACGACATAGTGTATTAACAATTAACGTTTGTTAAGAGACTGCTTAAATATTGCAACTAACATAAAACCATGAAGTGGTCAAATACAGTGTACTTTCAATTAACCGAAATGGTGTGGACCGGATCGATTTCGGATAATGCGGAGATTGAGAAAGTTCATGAATTATATTTGTTATACATATATAGTCAAACTTCGAAAACAAGAATGTCCATAAGTCTATTTCTTGATTAGTCGAACCAAATTGATAAATACAAGAAATATGTGTAATTTTTACTTGATTAACTCTTGCACTTCTATTACTCGAATATTTTAATAACTCGAAGATAGTATTTGGCGCCATCTTGATAACTCGAATTTTCTGGGGAAATCCCTTAATAATGTACGATTTTAACGTCTCTTTTTAATAGCGATACAATGCAAGCAGTTTCTACGATTATTTATCATCAAAACGTACTTTAAGCTTTATCTTTTGACCAAAAAAGTGGAAAGTGGTGCATTGAAAAAAGATATTGCCTATATTTATCAATCTATCTTTCTGTAACACGAAATAAATATATACAAATGCTTATTTATAAAAAACTAGCAGCAATACCCGGCGTTGCCCGGGTAAGAATATATTACACGTTTGATGGAACATTTTAGACTATTTGCGAATTTAGAACTATCCAGAACATCCCATAATGATTCAAAACATTTTCTAACTTTTTTTAACATTCTGAAACATTCCTGAATGATCTTCAAGATTCTGGCACATTCTTGAACAATGCCAAATCATTCTGAAATGTTATAATAAAACATTCTTTTACTTCTTAGAACATATTTGAATTGCCTGTGACATTCTAAAAAAATCTGCTTCATTCTCATCCCCACTCCGTGCTGTTTGCTGGGTGAGTAGTGACATCAGTAGATGCCTGGCGGGGATGACTAATCGATTGATGATAATTGATCAGTTATCGACCACTGAGAGTTGAAGATTATTACAGTACTAATATCGCTATTAAAAAATGGGGGTTGGTGGTAGAAGGATGAAAATTAAGAGTTATATGTATTTTTAAATGCCAAATCATAAAAAAGATAAAAAAAATTGTCCAAAAAATGAAAAAAGTTAGGGGTGGACAACCCTTATCACTTAGGGGTATGAAAAAAAGATAGTTCCCGATTTTCAGACCTACTGAATATGCATATAAAATTTTATAACAATCGGTCAAGCCGTTTCGGAGTAGTATGATAACTAACATTGTGACACGAGAATTTTATACGTATATTAGATAAGCCTCAGAAGTTTTTTGCGTCACAGGGTGATTCGGACATCGAAGTTCGACTGCAATTCTTTATACTTATTACTTATATGTATTGTTACGAGTACTTGCCAATTAAGTT
The DNA here is from genome assembly GCA_029378335.1 of Agrilus mali. NCBI lineage: Eukaryota > Metazoa > Arthropoda > Insecta > Coleoptera > Buprestidae > Agrilus > Agrilus mali. The sequence goes on from CM055659.1 coordinate 15,324,211, forward strand.
GGTGTGAGCATAATTAATTAACTTCTTCCCTGAATACACAAGGAATATTCCCGGCTTTCCCTGCAAAATCTAGAAAACACCAGCAAAGATCAATGGGAAAACAATTGGATTACTAGACGGCTGTAGAATACCCTAGAAAAAGGCTGAGAAGACTATAAAAGGCGGACGAGACACTCACACCGAGTTAGTTTACAGTGGACAACTGATGTTTGGAAGCGATCGATAGGCGATACAGGCGAACCATAGTGGCGATAGAGAGTTCATAGAGAGCGATAGATAGTGTCTACCGGAACGGCGATTAAAGGAGACTTTTAGTGAAATAAATTGTGCGGACTTGTTCATAACTGTAGTGTAGTCAAATTAGTTTTAGTAATTAAATAAATTCGTTGTTTTGTTTTGTTAATTGTGTTTTCTGTGACCGAACACGTCACATTTGATGTCAGAAGTGGGATAGTAAGGGAATTGAAGATTCCCGAAGAAAGTTAGTGCGACAGATTGTAGAAGAGGTCCGAAGAGAAGAAGAATTTTGAAGCCTTATGCCAGTAACAAGAAAACAATCAGCAATAATGGAAGAACAAATAAGGGCTTTAATGGAAATGATGAAGGCAATGAAGGCAGGCCAGGAAGAAATGAAGGAAGAAGTGAAGGCAGGCCAGGAAGAAATGAAGAATAAAATGGAAGCTGGACAAGAAAGAATGGAATGTGGACAGGAAGAATTGAAAAATAAAATGGAAGCTGGACAGGACGAAATGAAATTGGCACAAGAAGAATTGAAGAATAAAATAGAAGCTGGACAAGAAAAGATGGAAGCGATGCAAGAAGAATTGAGGGTAAAGCTGAAGGAAGTCAGAACCGAAGTGCAAGAAGAGTTAAAGGAAGTCAGAGTAGAAGTGCAAGAAGAATTAAAGGAAGTACGACAAGAATTGGAGACGACACAAGAGAAGCTAAGAGATGAGTTGAAAGAAGAAGTACAAAAGGAAATAGAGAAGATGAGACAGAAGTTCGAGAACACAAAACCGGCAAGTGAAGTAAAGTCCGAAGACACTGCGAAGACGATTAGAATTAAACCACCGACTTTCGACGGAAAAGTTTGCTGGTCTGTATACAAACGACAGTTCGAGGCAGCGGCAGAAGCAAACAACTGGAACGATTTTGAGAAAGCAACGGCGCTGGTCATAGCCCTGCGAGGAGAAGCATTGGATGTCCTTCAAGGTATTCCAGAGCGCCAACAACGGGACTTCTCTGCGCTGCTAGAACGACTCGAAATGAGATATGGCGACAAACATTTGCAACAAGTGTACCAGACTCAACTGAAGTGTCGCAATCAGAAAACATCAGAAAATCTACAGGAGTTCGAGGCCGATGTGGAACGTCTAGTTAGATTGGCCTATCCTACCGCTCCGCAGGACTTCGCAGACCAGCTAGCAGTCCAAACATTCGTCGATGGTGTAAAGGACACCGACTTACAACAAGTTCTCCGTTTGGCCCGCCACAAGACTGCGAGTGACGCACTGGCGCACGCCTTAGAATTCGAAGCTGCAAAACAAGCTTCCAAAGGCCACGTGCGTGTACGCCAAACAGCTGTTGAACACGACGAATACAAGAATGAAGTCACAAGGCTGATTAAAGAATGCGTCGAAACTGTCAAGAGGACTACCATCAACGACAAGAGAGAATCGGCCAAATGTTGGGAATGCGGGAAGGTCGGTCACTTTTCCCGAGACTGTGGCCAAAACAAAGGAAGACCAAGGTGCTGGGAATGTGGAAAGCGCGGACATTTACAGCTAGACTGCCCTAAACGCCACGAATGCGTCGAAACTGTGAAAAGAACTACAATCGATGACAGAAGAGAATCGGCCAGATGTTGGCAATGTGGGAAGGTCGGTCATTTTTCCCGAGACTGTGGACAAAACAAAGGAAGACCAAGGTGCTGGGAAAGTGGAAAGCACGGACATTTAGAGCGAAACTACCCGGCCGAGGAACGTCGTGCGGATCAACAGCGGCTACAAGTATACGACTTCAGCATCAAGCATCGTGCTGGAAAACAACATGGTAACGCTGATGCCGTCTCGCGAAGACCATGCTCGAAGAACTGCAAACATGGCATGGCCGCCAAAAAGAAGGAACCAGTCAACTTGGCAAGGATCTGTCAGACGATGGTGGAACCTGAAGAACACTGGCAGAACGAAGACCTGGCGAAAGACCAAGATAACGACGAAGACATTAAACCGATACTGCGGTGGAAAAAGGCAGGAACAGCACGACCTACCTGGGCAGATGTTAGTAGTACGAGTACCATCACGAAGAGCTATTGGGCCTTATGGGATTCGCTCATCGTCGAGAATGGGGTACTAAAAAGAGTGTGGGAAAGCCCTGACGGAACTAAAATTCGACATCAAGTAGTTCTCCCGAAGAACAGAGTCAACGAGGTGCTGACAGAAGTCCATGGAGGTGTTGGTGGAGGACACTTCGGAGTAACAAAGACGTTGGAGAAGGTGCGAGAGCGATTCTATTGGCTAAAGTGTAGAAGAGACGTCGAAAATTGGTGTAGGAAGTGCCCAACGTGTGCGTCAGCCAAGGGACCTCAGACTCGAAGCCGAGGGCGAATGAAACAGTACAATGTTGGTGCCCCATTTGAGAGAATAGCTCTGGACGTAGCAGGACCATTCCCAACAACAACTGCTGGCAATAAGTACATCTTGGTAGTGATGGAGTATTTTAGCAAATGGCCCGAAGTGTACGCAATCCCAAACCAAGAAGCTACTACGGTCGCTGGAATGCTGGTGAACCAATGGATCAGTCGGTATGGAGTTCCGATGGAGATCCACTCTGACCAGGGACGGAACTTCGAATCCACGGTATTCCGGGAAGTCTGTGAGCTGCTAGGAGTACAGAAAACTAGGACCACTCCATTACATCCACAATCTGACGGAATGGTCGAACGGTTTAACGTGACGCTGGAAACCAATTTGAAAATGGTTGTCAACGATCACCAGACAGACTGGGACCAGCATATACCTTTGTTCCTGTTGGCCTATCGAAGTGCGGTTCATGAGACCACCGGCAGAACACCAGCCAGCATTTTATTTGGAAGAGAGCTGAAGTTACCGATGGACATCCGGTTTGGACACCCAGAAGATCGGCGACCTTCGGCTACCGACTACGCACAGCAGCTAGAGGAACGACTCGATACCATCCATAGAGCCGTTCGTAACAAAATCCAAGTAGGGAGTGACCGCATGAAGACCAGGTACGACCGGAGAGCCAACAGCACAGGATTCAGAGAAGGGGACCAGGTGTGGCTTTACAATCCTGTCCGTCGAAAAGGGCGCTCACCGAAGCTACAGCGAGCCTGGGAAGGACCTTACACCGTGGTCAGAAGGCTGAATGACGTGGTTTACCGTATTCAGAGAGGACCAAAGGCCAAGATGAAAGTTGTACACTTGGACCGTTTGGCGCCCTACAAAGGTCAAGACATTGATCGGGACCATCAATTCTAAGAAGGGGGCAGTGTTACGAGTACTTGCCAATTAAGTTGGTGTGAGCATAATTAATTAACATCTTCCCTGAATACACAAGGAATATTCCCGGCTTTCCCTGCAAAATCTAGAAAACACCAGCAAAGATCAATGGGAAAACAATTGGATTACTAGACGGCTGTAGAATACCCTAGAAAAAGGCTGAGAAGACTATAAAAGGCGGACGAGACACTCACACCGAGTTAGTTTACAGTGGACAACTGATGTTCCTAGACAAATAGATAGCCAGCTTGAACTTGGCTGCAAATGTGCTGCCATCTGGTCAGTGTGTCCAAAAGGTCATTCGGCAATTAGCCACTTAAAACTAATAATATACAGGAATTTCTGCTGCTTTAGGCGCCATCTATAAATTAAAAGAACCTTGACGTATGGCGGCAATTTTGAAATTTATACGAGCGTATAGGGTTTTACTTATTTTTCTTTTAAATTTAAACAAAAAAAAAAACGGTGAAATCCAAAATTATTTATTTGTATATAAAATCATACAGCATTTGAGCATCTTAGCGATAATCATAAACTCAATATTAACTTAAACACAAATAGTAAACAATACAATAAAGATAGTTAAAATTAAAATTTAAACACATAACTTTCACAAACATTACTAAAAGGAAAATACCAGTAAATTAAAAATAAAAAGTCCACATGAAGTTTTGGCACAACTACTAAACAATAAACTGGAGAATAATATCACTTTATCAACGACCTGTCGAATGCAGTATGTTGGTTTACTTCTCTTAAAAAAACAACTAAATCGTTTTTAAAAACTTACACAATAAATACACATAACACAGAACTTGTTTTACATTTTTTTAAAACGTTTATGAATGCTGAATATTAAGTGCCTTACTTAATATTGGGTATGTGAGTGGTGTACGTTTTACCCTTATCAGTAGGTGATATTAGACTTTGGAAACGTAAGAATTTAGAGGGGAATTACGAATCAAAGCAAACAGACGAAAATAAATCGCATACATAGACAATTTTACTTAAGCGTAATCTACTCATAATAATTCGAAATAGCAATTTTCGGTCTATCGGTCGCTACTTAACCGGTTAACTTCCGAAGCTTTTTAAAATGACTCGTACTGGACATACTTACCAGGTGGCAGGCTAGTTCAACATCCCACACACTGCTGATGTTTGGAAGCGATCGATAGGCGATACAGGCGAACCATAGTGGCGATAGAGAGTTCATAGAGAGCGATAGTTAGTGTCTACCGGAACGGCGATTAAAGGAGACTTTTAGTGAAATAAATTGTGCGGACTTGTTCATAACTGTAGTGTAGTCAAATTAGTTTTAGTAATTAAATAAATTCGTTGTTTTGTTTTGTTAATTGTGTTTTCTGTGACCGAACACGTCACAGTATATTACAAGGAAACCTATAAGAAATCCGCGATCTTGAAATAATATCTATGGTAAATCACTGGGCATGTAAGAAAATTAATATTTTTTTTCCTGGAAAGGCACTTTTATTATATCTACATTTTTTGTCATCTAGTAAAACTCCGTATCTTGACAATTTTGGCGAAAGAAAGGTGTTTAGTCCCTCGATATCCAATAGTATCCAACTATTTTGGTATCAGTTAGTTGAAAAATTAGCCGTGAACGTCATTGAAACTGCAATTCGTTATGTACTTAAGCTTCTATGTGACGTCATAGTACCAGTGGCGTGTCCGAAGGGGGGAGAGATATAGAATAATCAACATGAATCCTTTAAAAGGTAAAAACAAAACGCGTCGTTTTGTTTTAAGTTTTATATATTAATTAAATATAATTATCCAGAATAATAATGAAATAACAATTAATGTTTTAATATTTTTTGAAACCGCTCAATTTTCTAACACAGGAGTTTAATATTGGACACTGATGGTGTATTTAATGAGTTTGCGAAAATACCACGATGATTATATTTTGTTTTGTAAAATTTGCACTTGTAAAACATATTTCTAATGGTCCCTTCCCACTTAGCGACTTCCCACTTCTAAACCTCATAAAATATTGCATTTTTAGTTCCCACTTCGTGACCTGCTGTGTAATAATATTATTATTATTACCATTTCGGGACCTATCGATAATGTACTTATGTACTGTATAAGTGTATAGCTAATGGAAATAAATCTAATTGAGTTTAATGATATTAGCCGTTAGTAACATTAGATTCTTTGACTTTTTTTAAAATGAAGAAAACGTATCGCGATTGTAACAATATAGAGGATAATCGTTTTCAGCCCACCCCCTCAACGTATCTCCGGACTGAAAAGGAATATCGTGTTGAAATTAAATTTTAAAAATGTTTTCAGTCTATTTTAATTTTTAGGTTGGGTGACATTTCCTTTTTTTATTCACTTTCTTATTAATCAAAACATGATTTTGTTTGATACCTTAGGATCACAAGGTTACGGTATGTAAAGACAATACCAACAAAGTGAGAGTTAATGACAATTAATACGCTGATCCCGAAGTGGGAATGAACTCTTTTTAACACGTTTTGTGGATTATACTTAACTACTTGTTCAATTCACAAACTACAAAAATAAAATGTGTCAATATAATCACCAAAGCATTCAAAAAGTTTTTTTAATGTTTCATATAACGCGAAAAATGGCTCTTCATTGGGAGAACTTTATCATGTAATACATATTAACAATAAGTATGCCAGAAAATGTGTATATGTGTACGATTTTGTTCAGTACGTTAACGAACAACGAAGTTTTAAATTAAATGAGGCATGCGTTTTAATAAGGTGTCTACATGTACACGTTGAACTATAAGAAAGGAAAATTGCATGTTTAAAGTGATACGATACGGTCTAACTAACCTGTCAGATGGGCAATAAAACAAAAGTGAAAATTTCCTGTTCTTCAAACATACCCTTGTTTTTGCACGACAACCCTTATGAATTAGAAAATACTTCTTGCACAATTTCGACCTTTACTAAAACTTTTGAAGTGTGTAATTTGTTCGTCAGGAAGAATTAATGTCAGAATTCCAATTATTTGCAATTATTTTATTGTAAACAAAATATTTTTTATTTTTTAAGTTTTAGCTATTTTTTTACTTGTTAGAAGCTTTTATTTCTTTAGCTATCTATGTATGTGCATAGCTGCAGGCAAGTATGTGTACAATACAATTTACGTACTTAATGAATGCTTACATAATCGTTCAGTTATGTTCACTTCGTTAACATATCAATTTAATTGGTTATCTATTTGTTATTTTTATAATGTTATACAATGTATCTATTTGTGTAAAGCAGTTTTAAGTGTTTGCATGAACAGTTTCTAACTAATGAATATTCCACAAAAAGTAGACGTTAATAATTATTTTTAATTACATCTTAACAAGAAGTGAATCAGGGAATGGAAATGAAAATAAATCCGTAAGCAAAATTTGTCTGAAATCATCTGTAATCGTAAGTTTTTTTAATTTTTAGATTGTAATTGGTAAATAAAAAATTATGTAAACCAGCAGCGTAACCAGGATTTTATCGAAGGGGGGGGGGGCGAATTTGAAGACCGCTAAGCCCATAATGATAACTGTATTTATACAAACTTACAATCAATGTTTCTGTGGCAATCATTAATTACTTAGAAAATTTGAAAGCGTTAACCCGTTAACCATATTGAAATATTGCAGGATATTTTGATAAAAAGGGCAATGGAACAATAAAGAAATGATAACATTTGTTTAAATTTGCTATCCTTATCTTCAGATGATTAAATTAATCCAATATTCAATTTTAAATTCCTTCAAGTTTTTTCTTAGTAATTGATATCGTAATTTTATGTACATATCTACATCTATATACTAAATTAATTTCATTTATTATACAAGTTGTGTTTGAATTGTTTATTATGCAATTTTACTCACCTGTTTTAACAGCCTTTCGCAGAGAATGTGATTTTTGGAACTCTTCGGAAGGATCTTCATTTATAATTTTCGACTCGTTCTTTTTGTTTTCAAAATTATCCTCTACATCGGTATTATCGGGGCTTACCAGCGATACCATAGTTATAATTTCTGATCCAGAAAATTGTATAAATTTATGTAGACTCTTTTGGAACCTTTCCTGTGAAAAATCTGTTTCCTCTTCATCTGATGTACCATCTTGAAATAATTTTTTATTTTTGTGTTTGGCTGATTTGACTCTTCTTCTGTGTGCTGTAAATTTTGGCTTCTCCAATTTGGATGGCACTGAGGATGCTCTAACTAAAGGAGGTCTAAAATTTTCTTTTGTTGTATCATTCTTTTTATGGAATGAGTCTCTTCTTAACGAACTGCAGGAAGGCTTTAAAATAACATTTATACTAGATTTTTCATTTGATTCAGTTGTGGAAGTAACAGTTTTGGAGTTGTCGATATCTTTAACAGTTGTTTTACATTTTTCAAAAAGTTTTTCGTTATTTTCGTCTAAGCTTTCTGAAGTAAACGGACACTTTGAAGAATCGCGATGATTTTCAATTAGAGGAACTACAACCACTGCTTTACATTTATTTCTTTCTGTTAATTGATTTGCAACATTTACATTAGGCCTTTTGAGTTTCTTCTGAAAAACATTTTCGTCTAATTGTTCTGGATAAAGTGGTGATATAATTTTTGGATTTGTTATTTTATTCTCTGCACACGAACTTTCGTCTTCATTAGGTTTAGAGGGTGTTAAATAAATGTTTATGTTTGGTTTATTTCGTCTTCGCTTCCAGGTTTCTTCCAATCTTTTTTGTAATTCTTGGTGTGGATGTAAAGATTCAATTGAAGCATGTCTGGTAGTTCTAAAGAAATTACGTGCGTTTTCACTGCTTTTATTACTTACAATTAACGTAGAAGGTTTCGATTCAGAACTTGGTACGTCTTCAGTCCATGCTAACTTTACCGAAGATCTTGAATAATTTCCTATTCTACCCTTCGCGCTTTGGACTCGGGTTTGTTTTGGATTTTCATTGGCGAGGTCAAAAGAACTTTGTTTTTTAAATGGCTTTTGCGATTTATAAAATTGTTTTTCGCTATGAAGTGATAACTGACGTACAGGTGGTCTTTTTTTCGATGCCGCAGACATGTTTACTTTATATTTTACGTACCTAAACGAATTTTTGCGTCGTGCGGTCTTCTGTTTACACGTTGCCAGCAAAACTTTGACTAAACTGACGAAACGTGGTTTTCAACCCTAATACCAATTTCACTCATTCCCTATCGATTGAAACAACTTTCGCCCTACGGCTTCAGTTTTTATTATTCATATTTAACTGTGTTGCACAACAAGCGTGATCCCTATTCGTTAAAAACGATTTCATTTATTTATTGTCAAATAAAATTCAGTGTTAGTTTGCAATTTTTTATTGCTATTATTTATATGTACAGGGTGGACCAATTTCGATGTTTGTATGGGACAAGTTGATAACTATAAGAGATATAAAAAATAAATGGCACTTTCCGTTTTCCTTCTTAAGGCAAAATTCAAAAAATTTATATCGTCTTTATTTTCGAGTTATCTGTAAGTTTTTTTATTTTAATGCTATATTTTGGTTTAGATATTTTCTCATTTCAATGATATTGCATTCGACCTTTTGAGGCATTTACAAACAAAAACAATACTTTTTTAATTCACCCTTAATTTTTTTTGTTAATTTAAAGTAGGAGTTTGTTACTTATATAGCAATGTCACCCTTTTTTCATTTTATAAATTAGTTATATTAGTTAATTGTACATTTCTGTTTTCAAAATTTCTATTCACATGTTTGAAAGCTTTACTTCAAGCAATTATTATTATACAATCATCAATTTTTATGAACGTAAAAGAAAATTTCATCAATTATGAAAAAATCAAAATTTTACAATTTTGACGATGCGAAAGAAGCTACTGTAAATGTATTTGGAATCATTCTAACAAAAATTGATTAGTGAGGTTTGTAAAAATAATCTTTCGGACGCGACATCACATTTGTTATCACCTGAAGTAGAGAATTCCAGCATTTGGAATTTTTCAGTTTTTTGTTATGCATTTTTTAGATTGAGGAAACGGTAATTGTGAAAATAGAAATTCATCACTTGAAAATTACAAAAGGGTGATCACTGCCATAAAAATAATAGACCCAACCCTTAAGTAAACAAGCTACAAAATTGTTATTTTTATTATTAAATGATTCCTATTGAAAAAAATACAAAATGGAAAGTGCACCAATTTTAAATTAATTTTTCTGCCGGTAGGTATTGTACTCTGCGTAAAAAAGTGCCTTAGGAACATTATAAGTTGTTTAGTTTCTATTTTTACAACCAAGATATAGACATGTACCTAGCCATAATTATTTAACAGATATTCTAAAAAATAAAGATAATATTCCTTAAATACAGAATTTAAATTTAATTATCTGGTATTATCAAATGTTTGTTCCGGCTAATCTCTGAAACGGCTGGACCGATTTTGAAGGGAGTTTCACTGGCAGATAGGTGATGTAATAAGAAGTAAGAAGTAATTTAGGCTACTTTTGTTTTAGAAAAAAAAAAATAGGGTTCCACGAAAAAAAATTAAAATGAATGAAATATTGAATAATTAATAATTCATTACATACAACGTACGTTTAATGGTACAGATTTGTATGTGCGATGTTTTTTTACCCCGGCAACGCAGGGTTTCGCAGCTAGTTGCGTAATATATTATTATACAAAGTTTATTAAGTAGATATTATAATTAATTATTCGTCTAATTAATTGTTAGCGCAAATGACTGTTTCTGTTGGTGTGAAGGTTTGTATACCTGCCAAGGGTGTTAAGTTTCGAACATGTACCCGTCAGCCGAAGGGGTTGCGGGGGTTGAAGACAATTAACATTAAAACAAAAAATTTAAAGTTTTTACGTTTTTATTAAACAAAGTAACAATTGTTTTGTGAAACATTAGCTTCGTCAGACTTAGAGTACTTACTACTAGAGATAATATAGCATTTTGTAGTAAGAATTGGTCAAAAAGCTAATATTACCTTCTTTTAAAATTTGTTGTTTTGATGTTGATAATGGATTTTTATCAAGTAACGGTCAAATCTATCCAATTTTTGAACACAATTTCTAGAAAGGTTATGATGGAGACTTTAGGACAAAGATCAGTCCAAGTGTAGCTATGGTAGTTGAGGAGAAATAAAGGTCAAGTTTTGTATCTTCTTATATTTTGAATTTTTATTTTCCTAACATAATATACAGATACCTACGTTAATTGATTATAAATGCAACAAGTGTTTTATATTAAAAGTAGTACCAAGATAGAGAATTACAGGATTTAATAAGTCGTTTTGTCATTCAATTTTCAACTACAGTTTTTGTTAGGTTTCAAAGCAAGTTAAAAAATAGTTAAACAAGTAAAGGTAGTATAATCTGGAAAAAAGAAACCTTCACCCCGGGTTTGCCACCCTCCCGATCTGAGTATTCTTTACTTTATCTCCCATGGTGCGTATATTATATTTCGTGCGTACGTCCAGAATGTAGCGCTAGCGCCTTTCCCTTCCGGCGAAAAGTAACACAGAAACGTACCTACATATTTTGTAATAGATGCAACTGTTTTATTTCCTAATTTTGCATAAAAGTGTGATAATTATATAAAATAAAATTTCTTTTAAATTGTATTGGTTAGATTATTGTATTTAAAGGTTCTCTCCCTCTCCTTTTCCCAATCAATGTTATTTTCAAAAACGTTTTTCTGTTTTGAAAATACGTACTAAAATTGATTTAGTTTAGTTTAGTTAAACTCATTAGTCTAGAAAAAAAAATATATTTTTGAAAACGATGTTTATTGGGAAGAGAAGAGTGTGTGTGTGAGAGAGAAAATCATTAAATACCAAAACCTAACCCACAGAATTCAAGAGGAGACACTTTAATTTGACAGATCTTGAGAATTTATCACTTTAGCTGGATTTATCACTTTGACTGTAACATTTACACAAAAACGTTTACAAAACTTAGCGCTCAAAATTTGTCCGATTCACGATTTCTTATTGGTTGACATCATGTTGGCAAGGTGCACACTTTAACGTACCTATGGTATTTTCTTCACCTGCAGATTGCACATGATACAAATTGTGTACAACCCATTCCAATTATTTTACCCAACTACGGTTTAAAAGAATATCTATAAAATATTAACAATATGCGTTTTATAGAAGAAAGAATGTAAGTTAAACGCGTTGTTTGTAATCTTAACTGTGACGCGAGACACTTGAGAAACATAAACAGTCTGGGTCGAGTCAGATTTTGTATCGAAGAACGTTTTATTCTTCAGTTCCTTTTTCGTTTTGTGTGTGTGACAAAGTGCAAGAGGGTTTTTGTCAACTACGGTGAGTTTATCTCACAGAGCATGATTTTTGCTTATTAATTATTTAACTATTTTGTAAAAGATACAATCTGTTGTTTACTGCCCTAGTTTATGTCGTAAAAGTAATGTTAATTTAATATGATCTCCGAATTGTACTGTCTGATCGCCGTATCGTCATGAGAAGTTAGAGATTAGGATGGTTATTCCCTAATGCTCGTAAATGATGATGGTAGTTGGAGCAGTCATTTTGCTGGTAATCCCTTAGTGACATTGCACCGCTCAACAGCCATAATTATTGAAATTGTTGAGTTTTGAGTACAGCACATTGCTGGATCTCCCTTCGTGCAGAATGACCCCTGGAACGAGTATTTTGCTGGCTCTCCCTTAATACTCATTGCACGTTCAGGCTCGGCACTTTAATGGTTATCCTTGGTGCCGAGGATAGTATCTTTGTTTATTTATTTAAATAGTTTAGCTACGTTTAAAGTATCGGCAGTATCTAAAGGAGTTTTTAACACCGAGTTTCGTACTTTTAATTGATTGCTTATTTTGATTCATTTCTGAGCGAATCTGCTCATGGTAGTTTTCTTTTCATTGTTTCAGAAAAAAACCGAAAGGCCATTAGTTTTAATTAATTCTTTTACAATTTTAATATTATCAAATATCTTTCTATCTTTTTATTAAAATTGTTTTTATCAAATCAAATTCATTTATTTTGCGATTCGTTGCCCTACAGATGTGAGTTGACCAGTTGACCCTTCGTACTCTGCTAATTATATGTATTTAGAGTGGGTACTGTGTGAGTTGGCCCTTAGTACTTTAGTGAAAGTAAACTGTTACACTGTTTACCATGGTAGATACTCCCATTTTGTTGTCTTCTATTAGTTTAATTGGTTACTCATATTTTTTTTGTTTACTTTCGAGATGTGTCATCCCGGACGTGCAGGGCCATTTTTTAAATATTTATAAGTATTTTTGGTAATTATTTAGAATTGGGGCTCCAGACAAAAATCGCTCCAAAAATTTTTTTAGCTATCAGAGAACATTCTGTAAGGTAAAACTATATGTTTTAGAGCGGGGGAAGACATTTTCAATGATTATTTATAAACTAACCTAACCTAAACATTGAAATACATAGAATATGGGCTTTTGATAAAATGTATTCTTAAAATTCTTCTGCCTCCTGGAAACCTTTCTGTTAGGTTAGTAAAGATATATACGTATCTCAGTTTAATATAATAAAACAAATATTTTTGACATTTCGAACAAGCCCTAGCAATAATTAGTTCGGATTATCGAGGTTGTACTGTATAACAATTAAACATTGTAAATGTAATAATGAATAACTAAAGCATTAAGATGTACATGTACGGTTTTGTGGGAGATGACTCTCTCTCACTTGGATTTTGATATAGAGACTATTCATAACACCCTCGAACAATTCCCAATCCCCTAAAAATTCAACGTTTACCTAATCCTTTATATTTTATCAATTTTTATTTAATGAAAATACCTATATTAAGTTGTGGAATGGTATGAATCATAACATAGAGCAAATACTGAAAATGTACATTTTAGTAACGTACACCGTACGTCTGATTATTTATTGTTATCTATGTATATCGATATCCCCACTTACGAATCAACTTTTTTAAATTGTGTTGTCCTTTATATAGAAATTTATTGTTTCCGGGTTTGTGTTTGTGTTGTCCTTTGTCCTAATATATATTGCATTTTTTAATTGGTTGATATTGAGTTAACACGGTGCTTTTCTTGCAGGAGTTGGCCATATACCCAGTCCTGGTTTTTAATAGATTAGAAAAATTGTAAGTATTTATCTACATACATACATGTTATTTTCGAACTAACGTTCGGTTAAATTAATCTGATTTTGTTTATACACGCATGGATTTGTACAAAGTTATATATTTTCAGAAAACATTAGACAATGAGTGCTTTAAATATGGATTTTGATAAGAAGAAATACATCAGTATGGAGCGAGTACTTCAACAAATAAACCAAGAATGTATTTCCCTCTCAGACGAAGAAGTGAAAAGAAACAACGGGATATTGAAAGAGGTAAAAATGTTATCCAAAAGTATTTTAGGTATTTTTTATTTATTGTTACGGTCTCATAAAAGTTGAAATACCAATTAAATTAAATTGGTCTGATTTATATTAGATTTTTTTGAAAATACATGTTACAATTAATTCTTCTAATGTTTATATATTGTCATAGGTTCTTACCGTTATTACGAATAAAATGAAGAAAATTGATTTATTGTTCAATTTGCTTTTCTCAACATTTTTTTACGGTGGCAGTTTTTTTGATGGATTAAAAGTGGGTTCACCAGAAGAATACGATATCGATTTTCTTCTAGAATTGCCCAAATTTAGTACACCTAAAGTTATAATAAGTAATATTCCCGGCTTCCTGCACATCCGACTGGAAACATTTGAAAAACTAGTAAAGCAACCAGAGTTCGAAAGATATAAAGCGTAAGTCATTTTTATTCATCAGGTTCTTAATTTATTTAATTATCATTTTTATAACAGTTTTAATTAGTAAATGGTTGGTTTTTAAAATCTAGTACTGAAGATTACAGGGACGCATGTCTTTACTTATTTTCTATTAATCTTGAATTATGTCTGAGAGTCCATAACTTGTCAAAAAATGCACATTTTTTTAAAAATCGAAAACAGTTTTTGAGATTTTCTACAAAATGGGTGGAAATTCAAATTCTAAGAAAAAAGCAATCAAGATTAAATTCTGATGGCTGTAGATGTAGGGGATCTCAAGGAAAAAATATAATTTCGATTTCTTTTTTAGAAGCTCTCTAAACGTAATTTAAGATAATCAAATTATAAAAATATCGCTCATAGTTTGGAAACAAACAAAAATCGGAGTTTGTTGTTAACACCTATAAATTTGTCTTAAAAAAAACTTGAGTAATGTACAGGTGTTAATTAATTCAGTTGTATTGGGCGTTATCGAGCTATTGAGAAAAATTGAAAGCGGCATGCACATTTTTTCTTTTTCCAAAATATCTCAAAGGTCACGACGAATTTTATATGAGATTTATTGAGAGGATTAACTTCTGTGAAAATTTCCTAATTAATTGTTGCTCTATCTCTTCTAATAACCAAGATACCAATGCACCAATGCTGAAAATTGAAATGGAGACGCAGTGTAGACAGGAGAAATAACTTGCTAGGAAAAAGTACGCCAAATAGTGATAGCAAGAATGGGTAGGGCATTGGTTACCAGTTGCGCAAATAATTACGTAATTTCGTGCCACACAAATGCAGCCTTACAATGATGTAAACATACAGAATATTCTACTCGTACTAGTGATGGGAATTGTCGTTACTTTTCAGTACTCGTATGTAATCGTTACTTTCGGATCTGGTATTCGTTACTTTGTATTCGGTACTTAGTAATCATTAACGATAGCCGGCAATAGGTAGGTATTAACATCAGCTGGAACCGGTAATGATGCGGTTTATATATATATATATAAACATATATATATATATATATATATATATATATATACACACACACACACACACTTTCACAAATGTAAATATGTATCGAGTACAGACTTTTATACTACCGAATTTGAAAAGCGACCTGTACTGTATAATAACAGATACGTAAGCAGACTTGAGAAGAGTAATAGGTAAGTTGAATAACAGAGAGCGCTGAGATTCCTACCTCAGTACTTTCGCTCCTATTCGAAGTCGTTGCTGTTCGTACGATACCAATAACAGAAACAGAGTACGAGATACGATATACGATTTACGATACATATACGAATTAGCACGTACGCAGATACGTAAGAAGCGAGTCGGTACCGAGTAACGATTACTTTTGAAACCGAGTAATCGTTACTTCGGGTATTTGGAAGTAACGGATATAAAGTATTCGTTACTGTATTACCCGCCCATCACTAACTCGTACCTTGCTCAACGTACATACCTACTTCCCCATGGTTACCAATTCACCAACCCTATCCATTCCTGCTAACCATGAAGCATTAAGACTGTAGTCAGGAGTTCAAACTCCCTGTTGTTCTGGGTACCAAGTGTACCCCCGAATGCGTCAGCATACAAGGTCTGTCCGGAAAGTATCCGGAATACCTTAATACCTTTTAGCGTGACGTATTTTATGAACAGCCCCTTAGTGAACTCGTCGCATTTGCTTGAATCGTCTCTATGTCGTCAAACTAGTGTCCTTTGAGCGGGGTTTTCAATTTTGGAATTAACCAAATGTTATAGGGAGTTGAGTCAGGATTCTGTATGAAGACTGGCGAAACTGTACGACTTGGTGCATTGTCGTGGTGAAGAAGATCTAGCCGCCGCTAGACCAAAAAAGAGGCTGTTTTCTTCTAATTGACTCACAAAATCTTTTCAGAACTTCAAGATAAAATTCTTTATTGATTGTAGGACCTCTAGGAGCGTATTAGTTAGTGATGCACATCTTCATAATCTAAAAAAACGATTAACATTGACTTGACATTGCTCTGACTCTGACGTGCTTTTTTCAATCTTAGAGATCCAGAACGCTTCCACTGTGAAGACGGTTGATTTCCATATAGTCATGTGCATAGGCCTTTTACATTATTTCAACCGTTTCCGCACAAGTCTTTTCATATTTAAAGCAAAACTATTGAACAACTATTGAGTATTGAACAAATCCACCAAACGCCAAAAGACCTCGTATACAAAGGCAAGCTGTGTGCAAATTATGATGTCTCTAAAAAAACTGAGATATCGAGTGAGTTCTTGAAGAGATGCATTTTACAATGGTACTCGGTAGAGGGGGCTCCGATACTATCCGGACAGACTTCGTAAATGGACAGGGCTAATGAATTAGTTACCTTGCGCACTCGTGGTTTGTGAAATTAGACATATTTTTTGACGTTAAACGTATTTAAGTTCGGTACTAGGAGGTCAGCCACCTGCTAAAACTGCGCATGCAATGAAAACATGTCGCCTCGGCGAAGGCTGACTCGGCTGACTACATGTCATGCGCAATTAATTTATATGTCGTTTAGTAGAGCATGGTAGCCCTTACTCATTGTCAGACTCTCTTGACTCGTGCCGCTAGATGACGCCAGTTTCGCGTAATACATTGTGCAGTTTGAGCTAAAAATGAATATTTACAAGGATTTGATTTGCTTATTAATCGACCCGAATGTTACCTAGATGCATATGTATAGAAGTTTCACGTCAAACTAACGGCCGTATACCCCGACACAGTCCCACCCGTTTTTTTTTGTGGGGTTTGAATTCATGTGTAGAATTAAACACGTGATGTGTGTCATTATCCGAAAAAAAAAAAATAATTTCAATGCAAGAGTGATTCCCCTATATGAATATTCGCATTGAAATTGAAACTTCCCGGTTATTTCTCATAGTTAACGGTTGGCAACTTCAGGGTGGCGATTACACGGTTACATTTGAAATTTTTCACACATTGTACTTGTATTTGGCTAATTTGGTGTTTTTTCTTTTTCAACTTTTAATAATTTGATTTATTTTCAAAACAGCAATATCAGTTCTACCGGGAGTACCTATTCCTTTTTCTCGTTTGGTATTTTAAAAAACGTAAATAGCAGAAGAACTATTAAGTGGAAAACCTTAAATTTTTCTTGACGAAAGTAAAATCATTACCACATATTATCTAATAAGTACAAAATAAAGTTGCGCAGAAAAATATTAACTATAAACTTTACAGTACACAATATACATTTTTCGTATTGTGATCATTTTCACAATACACAAAATATCATGTTATAGGTAATAGAAAATGTAGAATTACATGTTTTTATTGTAATTTATCTTAACGTTTTTTTACTCAATTACAGTAGGTTATAAATTTAATCAAATAATTAATAATGCAATTGAAAAATTTAATAGTAGTAAATTTCAATACATTAATTGATGAAGTTGAGGCTATATATAATGGGTCTGATTTAATTAGTCATTAATCATCAATTAATGTATTAATCAAATAATATATGAAATTAATTTCAGAGAAAATCAACAAGTAGTGCAAGCCAGAAACTTTTATTTTCAAAACCGAAATAATCAAAATTATAAGAAAAGAAAAAATCCTAATAATTACAAAACAAAATTACACCTCACAAAAACTCAGAAACTTATAGTAAGATGGCTTACTGAAACCGGAAGTGAGGACAGACAGCGCTTAATTCCTGAAATTAGGTAACTTTATAGAAATACAGAAGGTGTCTCATATTACACCGTTTTATAGGAAATATATATCTAGTTCTTTTTTGCTGGTTTATAAAAAATAATTAAAAAGAATAAATATAAATTTATAATAAATGTGTGACAACAGTGGAAATACGTGATTCATAAGAACCAATAAATTTTACGTAAAAATCACCGAACATGAAGAAATAAGCACAACCATAATAAACAGGCTGTGTCACTAAGACGAAATCGATCTGTAGTTCACGTACACTTTAAAATAGAGAAATATTTTGGATAAAAGTTGTATAAAATTAAGTACATAATAACTTAAAAGTATTTTCATAAATGGCACACTTCCGGAAGTACGCCCTAACTTTGTTATTTTAATTTTGGGGATTGAAAATGCAAAAATACATAGGGTATTGCATTTAAATTAACGAAGTAAGGGTGTACTTCTGCTAGTCTGCCATATTTCATCTTTATAGGTACACTTAATTTCAAACTGTACGTGAACTGTAAACTGATTTTGCCTTAGTGACCCACCCTGTATAAATTCTTAATCAACATCGCCTATACAACGTACTGAAATTTTAAGACTCATAGTTATGACCCCTAAAGTAGATAATTATCTTAATTTTCTTTAATCGTTTTTCATCTTACTGCATTAACTTGTAGAATCAATAAACAGATGATGGTAGAAAAAATTAAAAATTATTACAAATTAGTTAATTAAAGTTAACGGCAGTAAGACTGTTTTAGAAGATATTGCAAAATAAAACTTAATTTCAGAAAATCTCTTCTTAAACCGATTGTATTAAAATATCAACAGTATTTGTTTCTAATTATAATATATTCTAACTATATTTTTTAGTTTTTTACTACGAAATGTGACCGCTAATGAATATTTGTAGTAACAACTGCTTCTAATATCTTTCTAAGTAGTTTTCCTTAAGAAAACTAACAGAAACACATACCAACAAAAGAAAATATGACACATTATTATCCTCTAGAAGAAACGTGCTTCTTTTTCTTACTCTACGACATTATAGTAAGTAATAAGCACAACAAATAACCACCCTGTTTCTTCAAAATCACAAATAAATTAGACAACTTTGCATACAATTTCCAATTTTTTCATTGGTACCACACAATATATAAGACCAAAAAAATGACGTCTGTCTCAATTTTGACGTCAAAACACAATGCACATAAAGCATACGAATTACAGGTTCTCTTTCTTTCCTAGTCTAAACTTTATAGTTAGGTATTAGGCTATATATAGACCAGTGCTGAAGCCTTCAAAAATAGTAAAAAGTAAAAAAAAAATTATAATAGGATGAAACCCATTGGAAAGGAAGAGAATATAACAGAAATAAGAGGAAAAATAATTTATGGGCGATCTGAGGTCGGGAAGGGGAGAGGGTAAGTTTTTAATGGTAAAAAACTACAAGTCTTATGGAAAAAAGTTTAATGGCAAAGTTGTAGGTAATAAAAAGATCTACAACTTTTGTATTTACACTTTTTCACATAACCTCAAACTATGTAAAAAATTCAAATAACCAACTTTTTCGTTTTTTATTTTTATCTTTTTTTAAAAAAAACTTTTTTTTTACGAAATTAGGTGAAAACTTTTTTTTATGTCCCAAACACGCTGTAATTTTTTTTATTTGAAATATTTATTTTTTCACCTTTTTTACTTAATATCGGAAAAGCACCCTAATTTTCAATCGAAAATTCTCACATCAAAATATTTGCTTTTTTAAAAACGTTGGTGGGCTTTTTCTTCCTTGAAATCTCTACTTACTGATGGTATAAAAAAATATACATTACTATGGTAAGTTTTCTCAGGAAATGCAGAAAAACGAAGGGAACTTTATCGAAAAAATGTGACCGCTGCTATTTTTTTCAGTAAAAAAGTTGTTTTATTAAATTCTAATTACACTTATGTCATAGAAAATCTCATAATATATAAATATACATGTAAATCGCACTATTGAATTCACATACTTTATACTGATAACGTTATTCATTATAATATTTTTAAAAACATTAATTTAGTTTTTTTCAAATAAAAAAAATTACAGCATGTTTGGGACATAAATAGGTAAGCTTTTACCAAATTTCGTGAAAAAAAAAGTTTTTTGTACACATAAAGTTTGAGGTTATGTAAAAAAGTGTAAATACAAAAGTTGTAGATTTTTTTATTACCTACAACTTTTCCATTTAACTTTTTTCCATAAGACTTGTAGTTTTTCCGCAAATCAAGAAAAACCGTTTTTTACCGTTAAAAATTTACCCCTTCCCCTTCCCCTTCCCGACCTCAGATCGCCCGTAAATTATTTTCCTTTCATTTCTGTTATATTCTCTTCTTTTTCCAATGGGTTTCATCCTACTATAATTTTTTTTGTTTCAAAAATTATCGACCCTGGTCTAAAAGCCATAGAGGAGAGGATAGGCTGAAGTATTCGAAAGAATATTTATTAGGCTATTTTATTTGGAGTTTACGTGTTATAGTACCTACAATTTAAATTAAAATTGATGGGAATTTTAAATGAGCAGAATGACAAAATATCATATGAGACATTTTCTGTATTGTGGATCAGGTTCGTCTTACATTATTATTATTTAATCCGTCAAACCATTTGTGCAATTTATACTTACATCTGTATTTCGTCAGCGATCCAGAGATAACGGAGGAAGAATTTATAGATTATTCTAGGTACATATAATACATATATTTTTTATTTAAAATAATGCTTGTAATTTCGGTTACGTCATTTCTCATCAATTACTACAAATATATTTATAATAGGTAACAGGGTTCTTGCTTTTCTGTACATTGAAATAATATGAACACTAACCTTTTTAAAGTGTTCCGTACAAAAATGTATAATAAACTTCTACATATTTACCAAGCGGACTCAACTTGGTATTATTATTGTCTTCGGAACTGTTTTTCTGGGTCCCATGAAATTTTGTTAATTCAGTCGTTTCGCTATTCCTCGTTGGCGAAAGCTTCAGAAACGAAACGTTTGAAACAGAAAAAATCCATGGTCCACGGCAAAACAGCCCAGAAGACGTACGTCAACCGTAAAAACCTTAATAGTATTGTATCATATGAGCTGTTGGACACGGAATTTTGATTTTTGATACAACTGTATTAACTACGTATAACTGTTGTAGGAGTCAGCTTTAAATAATAAAAGGTTGAACTTAAGTGTATGTTAGTTAAAAATAATAATTTTCCAACAACTTTGCAAAGGCTTCTCATAAACATGTCTGTCTACCCCCTACAATAATAAAATGTCGTTTATTAAGTCAAAGACGTTATAAATAAAATTTATATCAACGAATAACACATATTGTAAAAACATAAACAAAAATTAAAGTTTCAAGAAAATTTTATTGTGAGATCACTACAATATTGTTTCACCACACTATAGCTACTTGAAAATTTGCTTCAAGTCCTTTGAGAGCTTAGGAACACTGTATTTGAAGCCTCTTGTCAAACAAGTAGTTGGGATTATTATTATTTTATTATAAAATTGAATTTCTTTTAATTTTATTCAGAATGAGATGCTAAAATTTGCTAAATTTCGGAAAGACCTTGGAAAACTTTAACAGTTAATAAAAAATTTTGTATCGCTGACCAATTAATTAAATTACCTGACCTTTATAGACCTTTTTCTGACCTATACGGTGGTATAATTGTATTTTATTAATTCCCCATATGAGGTGCTAAGTTCGCGGAGCTAATTGCGCCTCCCTGCGGGAAAGATTTTCTCATGGCCATTGTAGTAATAATTTTTTTTTTTAATTGCTATATGTACTCAGTTTTTTCACACACTCGGTACATTGCTGTTAATCCAAAAAACGTTGTTAGCAATTTAATCAATATTGTTAACAGTCATTTCAATATTTTTATATTATTTATTATACTTCACTAAAAACGTATGAAGTAAGTGTTATGTGTAAGTAGTGTAGGTACAGTAATCTACAATTTTTATGGGTACCTACAGTTGAAGATTTTGGAACAATACACTATTTATACATTTCTGAAATAGAAATACTTTAAGATTGTAAAAAAATATCTCAGATAAAAAAGATTTCTTCATGTTTGTTAAAAAAAGCTAGCAATTTGCACTTTGTACTTTATTACAGGAATAATTTCCCTGATAATCAGTCGGCAAAAAAAGTGTATTCGGAATGATTTTTAAAATGCAATTGTTCTATAATGCGATATTACATATCAGCCTTTAAGGAAAGAATAGCGTCTTTTGTTGCTCGACTTCATGAAGGGTCTATCCTCTATTCTGTTATAATGAAAAAGTAGTTATGTAGGGCAGGTAAGGGTGGAACAAAAAAAAATTATTATCCATTCTCATTTTGCCCCAGAAATGGTTCTCCTTACATTTGTTATCAAAAATCAAAATGTTTCTTGAGGTATGTATCGGTGTATTAAAATGATTTACAGTACGGAATACTAATCATGCAAATTCGACCTGTATATGACCTAACCTTTTACTTACATGCCCACTGCTAAAATTATTGCATGCAGTTTAGAGTAATTTGAGTAATTATTATTTATTTATTATTATTTTAAAATTTCAGGGCTCTTCTCAAATTAGTTGATAATCAACATTATCTTTTGACATCGAAATTTTCCCGTTGGTTTGAAGGGCTTATACAAAAAGCTTTACAATCGTTTCCCAAAGTAAGCAATGGTTATGAACTAAATGTTAACTACGGAAAACTGGTGGTAAGTTTTTAGTTTTAATACTTTAACATCAGTGCTTTGAATTGTTGACTACTTATTACTTATTAAGTCCTTTAATTTGTGTACACATGTAATTGAAATTATAAGGAACTGAAATAAAAAACAAAATCACAATGATTGCTAAGGCAGACGTTGACTTCATCAAATAATACACATCTAGATTAATACAAATAGTAAAAGGACAGTGATGGGACAATTAATAAATATTCCATACCATATGACGAACACATTGTTTGACAACACAGTTCTGATGTTTTTTTTTGGTAGTAGGTATAACAAAATGTTTAAGTTACCTCCCTATATATTTAGTGCTACTTGCTGTCTATTATTATCATCAAGTATGTAGAGGTCAAGTCAATTAATTATTTACAATGATAAGGGGTAAGGATACAAAAAACTAAACATTAAATTTTAAGTTTAAACCCAAAAATTATTTATATGTAAAGCAAATAAAGAACCGAAACAGCATTTAAAATAACTATTGCCAGCATTTACTAATTGTAAGTGAAGACAAAATATACTATGCATACAGTAGCCAAGATATTTCGAATCAGACACCTTATTTCTTCAACTTCGCATATCGAAAGTGCCCATTATTTTCTTTTTATTCATACATAGTGAAGGAGCTTTGCAGATAGCGCAACGTGAGAGGGTGAAAAATTCAGTAACGGTTCGTACAATGGAACAAATAATAAATAAATTAATAAATAAAAATTATTTTCTCAAAAATGTAGTATTTTATTAATTAAAAGTTATATCCATATAAAAACAGCACATATTTTATCTATAATAATCGAAATAATTAATAACACACTTGATAGTTTGGTCTGCAGGCTTCCGTGGTTGGCGTCGTTTGTGGAAAAGTTTCCGGAACCAGCCCGGAAACCATTATTTGACAAAAAACACTTGATATACAGGGTTTTTTAAGTTGATGGGCTATTAGAAGTATATGAATTAGTAGAAGGAATTCAATTGTGAAACTTGGGCCCATTTGGTTATTGTTTATGCCGCTTCTTTTAAAAATATTTTCAAGTTTGATTTACATCCGGTTATACCGGAAGTCGACACCAACTTTGTTATTTTAAATGGAATGGTATATTTTTTATGCTGAATTCGAATAAAACGTGTAATTCTAAGGTAAGTTTGATAACCAACTTGTACACCTATGCCGATCTTCAGAAACCGATAATTTAATTTATAGAAAAAAAAATCGTTACCGCAACCCAAATTATAAAAAATCATAACCTCCACAAAATACGACTCAGACAGTTGAAATTTTTACTAATAATAGCTGAATATTAGTGCTAACGACTTGACAAAATTAAACTAAATAATTTATACAGGGCGTTCAAAATAAAATTCTAAAGTTTAAAAATTTCGAACACGAATAACTTCGTTTTTTCAAATGGCACCTACCATTTTTTACTTTTTCAATCGATTCCTTTTTTTATCCTCTTTCGATCTATATGGATACTTCCTATTGTTTTATTTGAAAAATTTCGAGTAATTTTGAATTATTACTTAAAATAGCTAATTTTAATATTTTCCGCATAAAAAGGTGTGCCTTGGACAAATGACAACTAACGGCAATCAATGCAAAATGAAGCCAAAAATCGCCTTTTCAAGTAATTTCTGTTACTAGAAATGGCAAGAGTACAATTTCTGGGACTAATTAAGCCAAAATAAAACGAAAATTAAGAAACAAATGTGTTTTAGTGAAAAACACGAAAAAAAATCCAGGTACTATATTTTTCGAGATATTGAACCAAAAATGTGAAAAAAATTCATTTAATTGAAAACAGTACCGTTTAACCTAGGCAAAACCCTCTTGGTGGTACTTAGCACTTTTTGGTGGTGCATACTGCATAGCACTTCAAACATTTTAATCATAGCAACCATTTCATACCGTAACCTAAGCAAAAACCCAGTGGCGTAGCGTAGGTATCGGCTGCCCGGGGCGGAAAACAATTTTGCCGCCCTCTTAATTAGGCATTTCAATTTAATGTATACTATACAATATATAATTCTAGAGGACTTTTCGGCAAGAGCAGTCATCATTATTTTGCATTATACAGGTTAGATTTTAAATAAAAAAGTTTATTTGTTGTACAATGACGTTTATTAATACCAAAATTCTTACTTCAACCATTGATATAACAGGTACATACAAGGTATTATTTAATCATGTCGATCGTCGAGGTAATAGTACCTACTTAAAATTAGGATTCACTTCGACGATAGACATTATTAAATAATTAGCGAATTGAATATAAAACGAAAATCAATTTTTAATTAGAACAAGGATGATACTATTAAGTAGGTAATGTTTATATCTTTATTGAAAAATAATATAAGTAGGTACTTATTAGAGTTAAAAACAAAACTTCCGGCTTTAATTAAAAATTTATACGTCTACTTTTTTTAAGAGCAAAGTCTTTTATTGCACCATCAATGTCTCTCTATAGCATCACACACCTCTTGTCCAATAGACAAGATAAATGTAATGTACTAATATATAAATATGTAATAGAAGTCATTATCGCTGATTATAAGTCATAAACAATTCAAGCACAAAATAAAATACGGGGAATCCCCGCAAGTCAGTATAGACAGTGTTGCCATTCGCTACAAAATATCATTCAAAGAAAGGTGATTCCCCGAATTCGTCACAGAATAACTAATGAAAAATTCCGTGCTCATTTCAATCGGTCCGAATTTGTAGTTGTGTTAAAAATATGAAATGGTTCATAGATATATTTTATTATTTACTGTGAAATTTTGCCGCCCCCTAAAAAAGTGCCGCCCGGGTCGGGCAGCCCCCCCCCCCGCCCTCCCTACGCTACGCCACTGAAAAAACCCTCTTGGTGGTGCATAGCACTTTTCGGTGGTGCAAAGCACTTTAAACATTTTAATCATAGCGACCACTTCATACCGTAACCTATGCAAAACCGTCTTGGTAGTGCATAGCCGATCATCAAGTGGGTTATCAAACTTACCTTAGAATTACACGTTTTATTCGAATTCAGCGTAAAAATATACCATTCCATTTAAAATAATAAAGTTGGTGTCGACTTCCTGTATAACCGGATGTTAATCGAACTTGAAAATATTTTTAAAAGAAGCGGCATAAACAATCACAAGATGAGCCCAAGTTTCAGAATTCAATTCCTTTTACTTCTAATAACCCATCAACTTGAAAAACCCTGTATATTCAAAAACATTTATTGTCAAATCTCTAATGTATTTCTATGTCAATCTACTAAATCGTCGTCGTTATCACCATCATTACCATTACTGTCGATGCTTTCCGCTTCTATAATAAATGGATCAACTATCACTTCTACCAAATTGTTCGTTTTTCTTCTTTTTGGTCATGCTGGATGCATTTTCGGTACGAGTCTGTAGTAATACCTTCAATTGCGTTCTGAAGAAGAACCTTATGTTTTCTTCTTGCAATTATAATAACAGTAATACATTCTGACAGCAACGCTCTTTACAGTAATCTCGACATAAACTACCCCCTACCTTTACTTGCATCTCAATGATATTTACTATTCACTTACCTATGTTTCTGCTGAGTCCTGCATTGGCAAATAATTGTATCGGAAATTGTTAGAAAATACACTTGTAATTTGCTGCAACCTTTAAAAAGTGCTAATAGAGACCTTCAAATTCAGAACCCTAGAGGTTTGGACCTCGATCACAAAAATAACCTTTAAGTGCAGGCCTTGCTCTCAATAAATTTTCCGTCACTTTAACACGAACATTTGGCGATTATAGCATACACAAGGAGAAAATCGAACTTCAAGCTATAAATAAATACCTATTGTGTGTTTGTTTTTACTAATTCTAATGAGCGGTATTTTCCCAACCTACATTCCAGTTTAAAGCCGGTACAAAACCTTGTTCAGTCTCCTGTTAGGAACAATAGAAAGGTGTAGCTCAAGATCAGATCCCCATTGTGGGTTCAAAAACATTCAGGAGCAGTGAAGGCTCAGGAAAAATTAGACGGCGTTGACTTCGAATTGCGCTCCTACGGCAATTGTAGAATACCCAGTATTTCAAACAAATTTTACAGGATTCTATAAAAAAGAAAAACAGAAAGAACATCATACAAAAAAAAGAATTAACTTTATATATAATGTTATGCGATTAATCTATTTAAAATAATTTTATCCTTTTAGGCATCAGTACACAAAGGAGGACCAGCCTTTACTCTTAAAATTATAGGTTCGGATGTTAAATTTGATGTGGACCTTGTACCATCTATTATATTCAGAAATAGTTGGCCCGAAGGAGGATATACAAGAAACACTACGTCAAAGGTTTGTTTTCTTATTATTATAAAACAAGTTTAATCGTTTATTTTAATGTGTACCTATTTCAGAAAGATTTTTGTGTCGTGCCCAAACAACCTAGGCAACCAATAACTACAATAGAGCGTTATTGGAGAACCTCTTTCCATGAACAAGAGAGAGTCATTATAAATAATTATCGAACACTTAAACCATCGATAAGGCTTCTAAAAGTTGGAATTTAATTAAAATTTTAAAACAAAGGTTTGCTTTTATGTTTTTTTAGAGACTACGGGACATACAGAACCATAGTTGCATTGCCAGCTATTACATTAAAACAATATCTTTATGGGAAATTACCCAAGGAAATGAGGAAATTTTTCAGCATTCATTAAGCTATGCATTTATGAAAGTAAGTTTTACATTTTGACATTTAAATTTTACTTGAATATTTTCAGTTATACATACGCCACCAACAAAGAAAACATGAATTTCTTTGCTTGACAATAATATAAACATTTTACCTGACACTTGACTCCTAGTTCTTTTTCTTACATTGCCACATTTACGGTCATAAGCACAACAAATAATTTATCATCTGTTTCTTCAAAAACTCAAATAAACGCCTTTCAAACTTTCCGTTTGTATTCACTGATGATGGCAACAACGTTTGGCACAAAAAAGAAAATAACGTCCGTCTTTATTACGGTATCAAAAAATGACGCAGGCATAGCATACAAGTTAAGAGAGAGTCCTTTCCCTTTTCTAGTCTAAGGCTACGCGTTCTAAAACCTAATTTTTTATATCACAATTCCACCTTACTTTTCATCACTTCTGATTTATATTCTCACCAATGAAAATCGATGTCCGAAAAGTTGTACCATCTTGGAATTTCCGATGAAAAAAAAATTTTTTTTAGGGAGGTCCTTTCTAGGCCACTTAAGTTAGCTTCATAATTTTACATTACAAATATGTGCCGCATTGAAAAAATATATTACTGGATAAGGAGATTTGTTTTTTCGTAAATACAAAAAGAGGAAAATTTGAGTTTTACTCCTAGAGTTAGTTCCGTTATATGTATCATACCTACATAAAATAAATAAATAATCAAAAGGAAAATAAATAAAAACACTTGGTTTGTTCCACAACAAACCAAGTGTTTTTATTAAATATTGTAACGAATTTTCTAGTTAAACTATTTATTTAAACGATTATTTATGTAACACTATTTATAACACTTAAACACTAACTTAGAACTACCATTTATATCACAACAATTCACCTATTTATATTACAATTTATTTATATCACTTTGTCTATTATCGGTTTTAATTCGCGCACTGATGCTTTCTTCAATTAACTGTTTCTCGGTCCAAAAATGATCACTTTCGAACTTTCTAGACAGAAACTCGAAGAAATCCTGTGTATTCCCGAAAGATGAGTAATAATTAGAAAGTCCTCGATTATTCTAGAATTGAACTTGTTACTTGTCGCCGGAGAATGATTTACATCTTGTAAGTTGATAACACGAAAAGTACCGTGTGCGGTGTTTACGCCGTAAGCATGTTAGCGATAACAAGTACATGCCACAAATTGTTATCGGACACACGTACTGTGTCACTGGTCGCTACAATAAGTTTCACCAAGAGCTCAGCGAAATATGTCACTACTAAAATAAATAAGTGTGCTATAATCTATCGTAGCTTCAGTACCATGTGCCGATAAAAAAAAACAAGGTCGTACTTTCTTAATTTGTGACGAGAAATTAAAATTTTACTCCAGAAATTGGCACCACTTTATGACACGTACCAAACTTTATTATATGTACTATAATTTTTAGGATAAATTTTTCAATATTAACGGCATATGATAGCACATTTTGAGCACATTTTGACTCAATTTTTTTTCATCGGAAATTCCAAGATGGCGGACATTGAAAATCGCTAGTAATTGTAATTAACAACTCTACATTCATACTTTTCTTCATAGAGAAATTTTCCTTTGAATTTATTTTTTATCTTATATTTTATTTTGAACTTTCACTGAATATTCTTAATAACGAACATAATATAAAATATTTCTTTAGAACTTTATCAGTAATTGTCAATCTAAAGTGCAAATGCAAAAACGCATCGAGGACTTTTCTAAAGAATAGAACGAAACTGTCTTCATAAAAAAGTGTTTGATACAGATGTGCAAAAACAAACCATTTGTATATACGCTATTAAGACAGGAAAAAATCACGTATGATGTTTATCGGGTTAAGACTATAATTTTTTTATTCTATTTCCTCTTAACAATGTCAAATTTTATTTAATAATAAAAAAATATAGAAAAGTGTCGAAGCAAGCAAATAATTTATTTTAGCAGGTTCATCCCCAATATTACACAAATTTATTTTAGATGTTACACATTTTGCAAGCCAAAATCGATAAGAAGGAGATCTTGTATTTTTGGAACAAAAAGAACAACTTAATTAATCATGTTCGAGAAAGTACTTTAACGGGCATTGCAAATCAATTAAAAAACATTATAAACGATATAAATAATCATATAGATGACCCCAATATCATAATGAAATATTTCCGTAAGTCCTATTGCATGATTACAACATTATTTAAAATAAATGGAATTAAATATAGATTGTAAGAATTACAAACACTTTTCTAATAATATCATTTTTTAAACTTATAGGTCCTCTCGACTACAACATGGCAAGATTAAGCTTAGAACCTTAAAACAAAATTGTTAATACATACTGTGGTAAAATTAATATTTTTACTAATACATATATATATCTATATTTAATATTGCATAGGATTTTATCTATTTTTATTAAATAAACATTTAAATATATTATCGAATTGGTCATTTTAATGCCACATTTTTCCTACTATTTCATACACTTTTTGTTGAAAAACAATCGATTAATCATAGGTATACGTAAACCCTTATTGAAGGCTTTCACGGCCGGCGTTCGTACAGTAACCAAGTATTTATGCCGTGGTCCTGTCTTCCTCCTTTTCTAAACGTTTCGCCAGTCTCGACTGCTGACATCCTCAGTAGACTTCTGCTGGTCCGGGTGTTTCATTAGTGTGGCCATCGCCTATATCTCGTAAAACATTAGGTATAAAAATTCAGGAAAAAACATTATTAAAATTATTTTCCATTTTCTTCCCCTAGTGTTTACAATAAAAGACTCAGAGCTTTAAGGGGTAAAGAGTTCTTTATTATAAAAACGACACCAACGTTTCGGTTCACATCGGAACTTAAAGCTCTGAGTCTTTTATTATTAAAATTATTTTTAAGCTCAGCATTTCACTGCAAAAGAGCGCAATTGATAGGGTGAATCATAAAATTTAAGATTTTCATTAATGGCATCATTAGAACGTCTGAAAATCCCGCGTAAGTTTTATCTCAGGCCAATTGGAGTACCAGCAAACTTAGGCTTGTTAGAAAGAGTTACAAATACTGTAGCCATTTCAGAATAATAGTTTTTGAAGTGAGCCCTTAATAAGACAAGGAGATATATTAATCATTAATATTTAAATATTATTCATAATAGCTGGGTGGACTTGGTTAAAATAATAAGTACACTCTCGTCCGCTTCCCCTCCTTTTCTTTAAATGAATACCAACCAAACATACATAGGTACAACTTCAAATAAACAGAACTAGTAATTTAATCGAACCTCCAACTCTTTTTTTTTTATAGATAAGATAAACCAAAATTAGCTAAATTATTTGATTAAATCTGTCCCAATAATCACTTTGTCCAAATTATTATTAATATAAAGTATAATGGCTAAATAGTATGAATAATATTAGTTATATATTTGAGAATTTAATTAATTAATAATTGTAAGTGAATTAGCTCAAGAATTATTTATAATAATAAGACAATCGTACTTATTTTTTTAAAGAAAATTTTTATAAATCACCATCAGCTTTGAAAGAACACCGGGAAAGGGGGGGGGGCAAAGAATTCTCAAATAGTAGTTCAGTCTTTTTATTTTATAAAAAAAAATTTAACAAAGTAAAAATATATGCATATTTGTACAATATTAATATTATTAAAATATTATAATTAATAAAAATTATGTGTGGCATACCACACAGCTCAATAGATTAAAATAAAATGCACAGTATCCAAAAAATATAAGAGATATGTGTAAGTACAATTAAATTTTACAAATGTTGCATGGAATATTTTCGTTTTTGATGATAAAGGTAGTTATTATACATGTATTCAAAACTCGGTAAGTAGACACTATAAGAAATGACTAGTCAATCACATATTTGGCCAACGCTTTTACACAAAATCTTGATTTGAGGACAATCTAAACGTACCATACCGTAACCCTCATGAATTATTATTAAAAATTACAATAATTTGGTTACAATAGGATTAAGTTGCCTTCATTTCAAAATTTAATTAATTTTAGAATGTATTTTGGGGGTTTTTCTAATGTTGTTGATCAAACGTAACTATTTCACGCAGCGTCTACATTTTGACCTTTGAGTACAATATTATAATATACATAAAAATAAATTACATTATATAAGCACATCATAATATTTTGTACTGTTTTAACAACAATTAAAATTAAAAGGTAAATTAAAATACTTTATAAGATACCGATTTTTTTCCCTGGTGTCATAGCTGATATGGCACTAAATTTTCTATAATTACAATTAGCCCAATTTGTAAACCTTTCACCAAGTGTAGCGGCAATCCTGATAAGTGAATCTACATCACATTCGGCAGTATGAGAATTGGATACAGGCTGTCCCGTTATCCTTTGAAATACATCTTCTAATTTAAAACTTACCCTAAAAATGGTTTTTTAAATTAGCAATTACATCAGTAAATTTCCAATGTTCAAAAATGGGATATTAAATACAGGAGTTCCCAGTTTAAAAGCATGATCGACATTTCCAAGCTATATGCTTTACTATTTTGACATTACTTTTAATTTTAAACCTCTCAAATTATGACCATGCTATTAAGCAAATTTAACAATCGGCCAAGTTCTTTTATCCAAATAAAAATTGCAAAAGAAAATATTTATTTTAATAGATATACTGGGAATTAGTTTGTGAGGATTCCAAAGATTGCACCTCACAGCGTGCTTAAACTTTTATTAGAAAATAGTTATGCCATAAGATATCTTCTGGGTTCTCTCTTTTGATGTTAATGGGTAAAATAATTAATTCTACATTTCACCTAATCCTCCTTTTTTAGTTTTTTTTTATAACACCCTTACCCAGGACTAAAAAGACGCCTTTTAACTTTAACATTTGTGATTTGATGTTTTCTAATAAGTTTATCTCCACAAGCATTTCCTTGTTTATATAGCTGAAGTGTAGATTTTGGTGTAGTTTCATTAATTTCTTGTGGATTTGATGGATTTACTAGGGTTCCATTTCTACAGATATGTGTTTTAGGACATGTTACAAAAGATTGTTCATTAACATCAATTTTTTTAACTTCTGTTTCATGCTGTTCTAACTGTTCTACAACATTCACTATTAATTCATCAAAACCATCTTGCAATTCAAATGGAATCTCATCGCTTTCTTTTTTGTTATCCTCTGCATGAAAGCATTGTACAGCTTCTAAAAGTTAAATTTAATGACACTATTAGAATCAAAATTGGATAAATAAAATAATCACTTACCTAATGAATCTACACAAAGTAAATCATTCGAAAGACTAATTTTGGCTTTAAGTAGTTCTGCTTTTAAAATAGGGTAATCAAATTTGTTACCATTATGAGCAACCAAACATGCTGGTTTTGGATGCAAATCAATAAATTCTCTAATTAAGTGTGCAGTAGTAGTAAATGTAGGTTGTTTTTCTAATAAATCATTGGAAAGTTTTGTAATAATTGAAACTACAGGACTTACTAACTTTTCAGGATTAAAACATAAGTGCAATTTGTCCTGAATCCTAGGGAAAACACCCAATTCAATGTGAGAAGACTGCACAACACTTAAAGTTATTTCAGTTATTTTGGTACGATTATTCTCCTCAAAAGGTAGCCCTGTTGTCTCACAATCGACAAACACAAATGACTTTATTCTACTTTCCATTGCCAATTTAAATGAAAATTGTTTTTGGGCAATACAATACGAGTAGGATGTAATAATTCCAAGAAAGTTGAAATTTTTAAAAAAATAAAGTGTTTTGCCATGTATCACTATCATTTTGTAAAATATAAAAAATCCGTATAAAAGCTGATGAAATCCCATTTAACATCTTTAAAACGATTATTATTTTCTTCTAAACCTAAATTTAATTTTATAGTACGTGTACATAACCTAAAAAACAGCCTAAACATAGAGCCTAAAAAAATTATAGACAAAATATAGTAGTGGTGCGCAGCACAGTGTCGTGTATGGCATAGATGTCGTGTATCATAGACAAAATAGATCGGGAGCTTTAAATTTTGAACGATTGTGCTGCCCACTGTAGCAAATGTCAAAAAGGTCATACGGGACGCAGCTACTATGTGCTACTAAAATATAGGACATTGACCTTCTTTTGGTGCCATCTAACAATCAATAGAACATTAAAATATGGCGGAAAATTTGAAATTTGTAGCAACGCATGGGGTTGTTTCCTTTTCTTTATTTTTTGTTAAAAAAAAAAACAAAAGTAAAGTGTGGTTTTTTTATTATAATTAAAATAGGAATACTTAAAATTATTACAATGTAAAACAAAGGACAAAGGAAAATACAAACAAAATTGAAAATTATTCAAACATAAGGATGAAAGAATAAACTAATGACCCTATACTAACTATAAAATACTAAAATATAAATAATACCTAATGAGGGTAAAAACCTGTTTTTTTTTCCATTATCAAGATATACTTCTTTGAGACATATGTATTACTTTTCATCCATTTTTCATCACAGAGGTGAAAGTTGACTAGATAGGCCAGCTACTCTTGCTTGGTATAATCTAAAAATATTTTAACAGTATTTCAACTGCCAGTATGTAATGCATATTATTATTTACAAAAAACGGGAACACACCACTTTTAGCTTTATCAACGAACCGACGAATGCACAATGTTCGTTTATTCTTCTTACAAAAGTTTTAAAGTTCTTATAAGTTTTTAACACTTGCACATTAAATAGATCCAACGGAGAATTTATTACACATTTTACAAACTTTAAGTATGCTAATCATTTCTTAATTCACATTTTCACATTGTACAACATAAATATTTTGCTTTGAGCGTCTATAAATTATATGGGGAAATACTAATTACAACCAGATAAGCAGATAAGGACGATATGCACAAATGCGCTATCTGTTGATATTACTTGTAAATGGCAATTTTCGGATTATTGGTTGCTACTAATGTTTTAGCTTCCGAAGCTAATTAAAATGACTACTTTTTGACATTTGCTACAGGGGGCAGACTAGTCTCACATCCCATACACTGTCGTGTATGGTGTCCTAGATGACGATTATAGATAAGAAGCTCGTTTTCTGAATTCGACATCAGCGCCATCTCACCAAGTGTCTTCCCAAGCTAAATTGAAGAGTGAGAGAGAAGATTGAAAATTCTACATAGAAAACTACCATACCGGCTATGGCGCGAATTTTAAAAACGTGAAGCATAAAGGGTTTTTGTTATGATAATTTATTATTATAAAAATAAAGAAATACGTTAACACAAAACTACATATATTTAATTAAAGGTTAAATTACAGTAACGTAATAAATAGTGCGAATACAATAATACAAATACAGTTACAATTTTATATAAAAGAACTATTGCATTATTCTTTTTTAAAAGTATAAAAAAATTAGCAAATTTTAAATAACAGGACATAAAAAATTGTTAATTTCGATAAAATCCAGTAGCTTCTGTATGACAGCAGTTTGATGAAGGAGATCATAGACTAGGATAGATGCACGACTCGCGGTATTTTTGGGATGGACACTCAGCGCCATCCGTTGTTTGCCCCACATTAATAAGACGTTACTTGGAATATATATAAATGGAAATGACAAAGAAAACTTTCTAAACTATTGCGCCATCTATACATAAAACTATGAAGAATCATTTAAGGCGCGCATTTCAAAATTTAACCAAATTTTTAATTATTTTATTGGAAATTGAAAAAAAAAAACAAATATAATATTAACAAATTTATTAACAAAGTATAAAGTCAGTAATCAGTACAATTAGTACAATATACGAGTAAATAGCAAAACATCAAATTAAAATACTTAATAAATACTAAAAAAGTAATTATGTTATTATCAAATAAAACCCAATTTGAACGTTTTAACGTATTTAGTCATATATTTTTTGTTCAGAATGAATATAATTTCAATTTGTTATAAAAAATAGGAGCCAAACGTTAAAACGTTAATAACATGTTAAATTCTGTTCGATAAAGTGTTGGACCAAACAAAAAATTGGGCAACATGCGAAATAATACATAAATACAATAATAAGGATAACTATAACTAATAAATAATTAAATTACCTATAATTGCTGCATTTAGCAGCAGCAAGATTAATGAGTGGATCCGCGTAAGGCTTCTGGATTTTCACTCCACAGTGGTGTAAACTGCCGGGCAATAGAAATTCCCCATTAGTTGGAAACGTTGCTAAAACGTTTGAGGCGTTACACTTTTTTAATCGTAAAAAATTTTGTTAAAAGTGCTTGTGAGAACTAGTTTTACCTGTCCTGAAAGTAAGTAATGTATTAAGTACGTCAATCATGCTCTACAATAAGTAATTATATCCTGAAAAAGTGCTTGTTAGAAACTTTGCTCTTCGAATCAAAACTAGTTAAATTAATAGGTAATAATCGTTTATTATTCTGCTGTTGATATTATTACAGATAATAAAAAAATGGAAATACACAAGATATGCTGCGTCGAAGGATGTAGAGAAATTACCCCAAGGTAACAATGAAATGATGTTCAGTATACAAGGGAATACATTTATTTGTTGTAATTCTTGTAGGTACAAGTTTCCCAGACAACCCCATTTGCAACGTGTATGGGTGGAAAGGGTGCTTTCTGTCCCACACAGAACAACATTGCCCGGCAGTTTACACCACTGCGGGGTGAAAATCCAGAAGCCCTACGCGGATCCACTCATTAATCTTGCTGCTGCTAAATGCAGCATTTATAGGTAATTTAATTATTTATTAGTTATACTTATCCTTATTATTGTATTTATGTA
Organism: Agrilus mali; assembly: GCA_029378335.1. Classification (NCBI taxonomy): domain Eukaryota; kingdom Metazoa; phylum Arthropoda; class Insecta; order Coleoptera; family Buprestidae; genus Agrilus; species Agrilus mali. The sequence goes on from CM055659.1 coordinate 15,360,562, forward strand.
TTATTTCGCATGTTGCCCAATTTTTTGTTTGGCCCAACACTTTATCGTACAGAACATTGTTATTTCTATAACATGTTATTGACGTTTTAACGTTTGGCTCCTATTTTTATAACAAATTGAAATTATATTCATTCTGAACAAAAAATCTATTACTAAATTCGTTATAACGTTCAAATTGGGTTTTATTTGATAATAACATAATTACTTTTTTAGTATTAAGTATTTTAATTTGATGTTTTGCTATTTACTCATATATTGTACTAATTGTACTTATTACTGCATTTATACTTTTTTAATAAATTTGTTCATATTATATTTGTTTTTTTTTTTTCAATTTCCAATAAAATAATTAAAAATTTGGTTAAATTTTGAAATGCGCGCCTTAAATGATGCTTCGTAGTTTTATATATAGATGGCGCAATATTTTTGAAAGTTTTCTTTGTCATTTCCATTTATATATATTCCAAGTATCGTCTTATTAATGTGGGGCAAACAAAGGATGGCGCTGAGTGTCATCCAAAAGAAAACCGAGAGTCGTGCATCTATCCTAGTCTATGACTAGGTTGATGCACATATGATAATAAATCCCAAATTTTACGTGCACACTGGTGCGCGCCCTATGTGCATTTATCCGCAACGACAATGAACGACAATTTTTAATCGTCATCACAATCAAATCCGGTAATTTAGAGGTAATAAACAAAGGCGTTTTAGTTGGGAAGACAGATGCTACGATGGCGTTGTCGTCGACATCCCATACCCTGTTATGGTGTCGTGTTTAAAAGAAAATAATATCTAGTCATAGACTACTCAAATAGATGCACGACTCTCGGTATTTTTTGTACGACACTCAGCGCCATCCGTTGTTTGCCCTACATTAATAAGATGATACTTGGAATATATATAAATGGAAATGGTAAAGAAAACTTTCAAAAATTTGCGCCATCTATACATAAAACTATGAAGCGTCATTTAAGGCGCGCATTTCAAAATATATATGCAGTAATAAGTACAATTAGTACAATATACGAGTAAATTGCAAAACATCAATTAATTAAAATACTTAATAAATATTAAAAAAGTAATTATGTTATCAAATAAAACCCAATTTGAACGTTTAACGTATTTAGTCATTGAAATGCTAACAAGGTAAATACACACTTGGCACTGCGTGGCGTCTCAGGTTCCCATTTACCATTTTGCATATAGGGTGGAAATGCTTGCCACACACCCCATAGTTGTGTAAACTGCTGGGCAATGTTGCATCATTGTATGCGACAGAAAACACCCTTTCCACCCATACATGTTGCAAAAGGGGTTGTTTGGGAAACTGAAACCTACAAGAATAAGAACAAATAAATGTATTCTCTTGTACACTGAACATCATTGCATTATTACCTAGGGGTAATTTCCCCACATCCTTCGACGCAGCATATTCTTGGGTGTATTTTCATTTTTGTATTATCTACAATAATATCAACAGCAGATTAATAAACGATGACTACCTATTAATTTTACTGTAAAGCATGATTGCAGTATTTAATACATTACTTACTTTCAGGACAGGTAAAAATAATTATCACAAACCAAACATAACAAACTGCAACAAACACGCGACAAACACTTTTAACAAAGTTTGTTGTGATTGAATGTAACGCCACAAACCAGGCAACAAACGGTTTACTTTAACGTTTCCAAGCAATGGGAAATTCCTCTGTTGTATGTATGTCGGTAATACCGATTTCAGTAATTTAAAAAATATCTGTAGTTCATGTAGGGCAAACTTATGTGGCGCTGTTGCTCGTCATTTCATACCCTGTATCTAGTGAAAATATGTGATAAACTTAACCTCAAATGGCAGATCTTTCATTAATATTTTAAGGCAATTATTGGTACAAAATACAAAATTAAATAGAATGCCACAAAAATAAGATGGAAAATGGAAAGGATTTGTAATGATTAATGATTGTGATTTTAGAGAATCTATTATTTATGGCATAATGTGTCAAATATGTATTTATTTAATTATTATACACTTAACACTTACTTAGAACTTAGAACTACTATTTATATGAGAACTATTTTTAGGGCGCCACGATATGACAACTTTTTTAGGTAAAACAATCCAAAATAAAACGAAAATTAAAAATAAAATTTTTCGATATCTCGCTTCGTTTTCGAGATATCGAAGGTCGGGCAAGAGTTCCGTTTCCGTGGGCACACTCATATCATATAGCCTACAGCAGAGAAAGCCTACAGACCTAAACAAATGACTTTTGGTCCTATAAAGGTAAATCGAGGTCTCTGAACATGTTGGTTGTGGTCATGTGGTGGTATTGAATCGATATCTCACAAAAAGTGTACACTTGGATTATGTTATGAAGTGGTCGCTATGCTTCGATATATCGAAAACCAAGCGATATCGAAAAAAATTATTCTTAATTTTCGTTTTATTTTGGGTTAATTAGCCTAAAAAAGTTGTCAAATCGTGGCGTCCCAGAAATCGTACTCTGTAACTTTTACTTATGCTAATTTGTTGTAGTTTTGGCACGGCAAACGACTTTCGGCCTTTTTGAAGTGAAAAGGAGCCATTCATTTATTACGTAAGACGATTTATGGGGGGAGGGGGGTCGATCATGTCTTACCTTTTCTACAAGGGGGTGGGAGGGATTCTTGATATTTCTTAAGTAAGATCACAAATATACGCAACCGTGCGGGTGCCGATGTGACCAAGAAGAAGCAACACCTGATATTAGAGATGTTTCAGTGGCAGATTCACTTTCTGAGTGGATTATAATCCCCTGGAATGAAAATGTTATGTAGTGATTATATCCAAACCATTAAAATGATTTCATCCAACATGATTGTAAACGTTCATGAAAATTGTTACTTTTAAAAATAAACATAAAAACAAACCAAGCGTATATTCATTTTCTCCTTTAGATTCTTGCGTAATAAATATTAAACAGGGGGGAGGGGTCTATTCTTACTTTTTCTTATTTAGGGGAGGGAGAGGGTCAAAAACTAGTAAAAATCGTCTTACGTAATAAATGAATGGTCCCAAACTTCTATAGTACCGTTGTGATTTGAAAGAATGTTTGAAAGTCGATGAAACGAAAAAGAGACAGAGTGAGAGAAAATGAGATAGGAAGCGTTATACAGTATTTCTTATGTTCGTGGTTCTCTCTGTGCTTTGAATCGTACCCCTCCACTCGTGTTTACCAAGGCATAGTGAGAGCCTAGTGAGAGTTTGCCTGGCCCTCAGCGTTGTACATGTGTTAATACGTGTTTGTGCGTAGTACAAAGCTTTAGGTTTATATCACTATGATCATTAATAAAACCTACAATTATCCTCTTCCCGAAATTTTACATTCGTCTCATTATCTTGAAGCCAAAATTTTTGAAGGTTTCACTTCTACCACGTGGGAATTGCACACATGATTTATTGAAGTGAAACTTCTAATGCGACTTCCAACAAGGTAGCGTTAAACGTTACGCTACCATGGAGGGGGAATAGAAAGAGACGGAGCGAGAATGAATGCGTGGCACAGAGCGAGAGTGAATGCGTGCCACTCAAACGCATGCGCGTAGTAGTGAAACATCTAATGCGAATATCAACAAGGTTGCGTTAAATGTTTAACGCTACCATGGAGGGGGAATAGAAAGAGACAGAGCAAGAATGAATGCGTGGCACAGAACGAGAGTGAATGCATGGCACTCAAACGCATGCGCGTAGTATACGTGTTACAGGCCAGTGCGAGCGTTAGCAACGAGTAGCGTCCAATATTCCAACGCAAGAGGGAGAGAGAAAGAAAGATACACAAAGGTAGAAAGTAGGAGAGAAAGAGAGTGAGTCGGTAGATCAGCACATGCGCGTGGCATTCTAGCTATGCAGCGAAGTAAACAGTGTGAGCGTCGTGAAATTAGCTGAAATGATAATTAAAAGATGCGATCAATTGTGAATTGTAAGCAATGTTAATAAAATTTGTCCTAAAGAAACAATATGAGTTCACTAAAAATCAATTTCTACCCCTTCCTATTTTCATTTCCATATTACGAAGTTTCACTTCTTCCGCGCGGAGGGACCACGCACTATATTTTTCTTTTAATTGATTACTAATGAAATAATTTATTATTAAATAAGAGCGTACTTTTTAATAAATTATAAAGTGAACTCCGCACACTTACTGTATGCTCCTGATTAATTGTCACAAATAAAATTATTTATTCTGTTACAAACATTTACAGACGACTGGCAAAGACTCATATAGCATGTTATTATCATAGATTATAAGTTATTATTAGTGATGGGCACTATCGAATAAAAACTATCGAACTATTCGATAGTTCACTACTATTCGAATTATTCGATAGTTGAAAAGTATTCGAATAAAAAAAGTAATGAATAGTTTTAGTAACTGAAAGTAGTTACTGAAAATAGTAATTACTTTTTTTATTCGAATACTTTTCAACTATCGAACTGAACGTTGGAGTCGTGGTTGGAATGGGTAAATGATACGTTTGCGCATTGTCTACTACTTCGCTACTTCCTCGTAGCAGAGCCGAATAATATAAACAATTCTATAATTATTAGACGTTATCAATACATACATACATACTTTAAAAACATAATTTTCTATGGCACCAATTTATACTAGTTAAATATGAGGCAAAATAAAATGCAAATAAATAATTAATAATTTTTAAATTAGTGTAGTGATGATTTGAGTCATAAATACTTAGGTACTATATGTTTGTACTGCGTACTTATAATTACCCAAAAAAAAAATAATAATAATAAGTGCAGAAACAAAGTAGTTAAATGTAAAAATAAAAAACTCTTTATTCGTCGCCCTCTAACAAATACCTGGATAAGAACAACAGATGTTTCTAAAACACTTATTTTAGTTCAATAACAATAAAGTACGTATAGCAATAAATAATACAAAAAAGATCGCTTACCTAAGTCAATAATAATTTTATCAAAGTAATAAGAATTAGAAACCATGTTTCAAGTCGAGGTTATTTATTATTTTCAGCATAGCCTGTTTGTTTTTTATCCATACTAGCATTAGTGATGGGAAAAACGGTTACTGAGTTGCGCTACAATCGCGACCGCTCCAGAAAAATACCGCGACAAAATAACCGTTACTTTGTAACTGCAGTTACTCGATCTCTGTAGCGACAGCGGCAAACAACAGATGAAACGAAAAGCGCTGGTAAGGCGATGACGCGACGGGATGATAGAAGAAGCAGCGATAGCGCGACAGTCCCATTCACAAATCTATAGAAAAACATAGTCCATAACTGCAACATAAACAGATATTTACGTATTAGGTTCCTCCATAATTCATAGTTTTATCGCATACATGAAATATGTATTTAATAATAATGAACCCCTCTAATATCTATGCTCGCAGGTTGCGACATTTCAACGTTCTTGTTGTTATCGTCGCACCATGCGTCGCATCGTCGGTTGGTTACTTTCCCATGAGCCCAGCCAGTTCCAAAAATAACCGGTTACTTCGTTCCTTTGGAGCGCGACAAAGCGCTACCAAAAAATACCGCGACAAAATAACAGTTACTTAAATACCGACCCATCACTAACAGGCTACATTAATTTTAGCACCAGGCCATTGCATAAGCGCATGCGCAAGGCTGTCGAAGAAAGTCGATGTCTTCCGATATTCGCTTGTTGAATTTTTCATAAAATGACAAAATGTGTGGTTATGGGATAAACTGTTAAATTGGGATCACTCTTACTTCTGAACTTCTGATCGTTCGCGCCAAGCTACACAAAACGGGAATTTATTTGAATATTGCGAATATAACCTTTGTGGAGATTTATCCTAATTGCTGTTTTTTACTCCTATTTTAGTTTCTCAAATAATTGTTTTTTTTTGTGTTTTAGCTTTAGTTTTTATATTTAGGTATAATAGGAAAAGCTTTTCAACATGGACCAGAACAACGTAGGAGATTCAAAGAGGTGTCATCATTGTTTGAAGTTATTTTTTGATAGTTCTACGAAAAATCGCCATGTAAAGAACGTCCATAAGGAAACAGTTCAACCAGTCAAACGACAATCTTGGATTATTTGCCCTTTATGTCAAGAACAATGTGGAAATTACAACAATCTACGGATTCATCTGGAAGGTTATCATAAAGTAGTTATTGATGAACTAAGTCTTACATTTTGTAGAAAAGAGAATTTCTGGGAATGGTTTAAGGGAGCAAAAGTAGATGTAAATTATGCTATTTCTAGAACAAAAAGATATGATGGGTATACTGTAGTGTACTATTTTTGCAATCGTAGTAATGCTTTTGGTATAATCTGGTGGTGGCAATAATTTGATTGGCTAAATCTAAAAATATTTTATTTTAGGAAGTAAAAGTAATTGTACAAAAAGGACTGAAAAATTTGGAGGCTCTATTAGAATAAAAGGTGTTTGCCCTTCACATTTAATAGTCAAAATGTATGAAAATGGTATGTTTATTAAATTTTGACCTGTTATTGCAGTAGTATAAGTTAAGAAGTAACAAATAATAAAAGAATTGTAATAAGAATCTGTAGATCATATTTAAAAAAAATTGTAGGTGAAATTAACATAACATTTTGGAAAACTCATGTTGGTCATAAAGAAGAAATAAGAAGTCAACATTTATCCCAAGATGAAAAAAAAATTGTATTAGCAAAATTAGAAGGTGGAGTTACAGTAAACAGGATTTTACAAGATGCAAGGAAGGTAGAATGTAACAAATTGGAAAGGATTAATATGTTGAATCGAGCAGATATAACTTATATTTCAAGGAAAAATAATATTGAGAAGAGAAAACATAATAACACAATGATTGCTGTAGCTCTAAAGGTACAAGAATGGAATGAAAATGGAAAAAACTTTGCTTTTTTGTTTAAACCAATAGGTAAGTCATTAATTAAATAGTAAATCGATTAAGCTAATGGATATTTATCTTTGATATTTTATCTTCTTTAGGTGAAGATCATCCTGTTCTTTGTAGGGAAGACTTTGCAGTCGCATTTATGAATGTAACAATGGAAAGTAAATTAAAAGATTTTGGAAGAATCATATGTATGGACGGTACACATTGCACCAATAAGAAAGGAATTGAATTGACTGTTATATTGATCAAGGATGATAAAAATATGGGGTTCCCTGTGGCCTTTTTGGTAAGTAATAGGCAGGATCAATTAGTACAAGAAGTTTTTTTAGATTCTTTGAAGAAGCGAATTGGAAGTACTATTAAACCTGAATATTTTATGACTGATGATGATCCCAAATATTATAATGCCTGGTTAAAAGTAATTGGCACAACTCCCAGAAGACTATTGTGTACATGGCACGTTGTGAAAAACTGGAACATACAGGGAAAGGCAAAGGTGAAAGTTTAAAGTTAATATTTCAGCTAAGGCAAAAAAGGAATTTTATTTTCCACATTTTTTACAAACTTTTGATTCTTAAATTTAGTACACAGGGTGATCTAAATTAAGTATGAACTATTGAAAAATTAGCAAATTAGTAGTATTTTTCCCACTGACTGTAATGGTCAAATCAGAAAAACAATTGAACGTGTGATTTTCGAGGTATTACAGTCATATTACAGTACATAACATTTTTAAATGGTACACCATTATTATTACACTTAAAAGATATCTTATATGAGAATAAAAGTCGTAGTCACAATTTTTCGCTACCATCAAAAAATAATGGTTATAAGGACCTACATTATAACAAATATATGTATAGTATATGACTTGAGAAAAGGAAGCTCTGATGGAAAATGTTTGAGGTGGCATATAAGCTCATTGTGACAAAGAATCGTCTTGAGTTGTATTTTCGTTAGACTAACAACTACACATGCAATACACATTTTTCTCAAATTAATTTAGTTTCGTATTAATGTAGGTCCTTATAACACTGTTATTTTTGATGCTAGCAAAAACTTTCGTTACAATGATTTTAATTTTTATTCAAGGTCTCTTAATATTGGACTGCCTAACTTTGTGAAAGTCCATCACTAAATAATAAATATATAGGGAAAGTGTAACTTTTAAGACTATATATTTATTATTTAAGATATTAACAATAGCGCACACTTAACTTAAATCAACCTGTATTTATGTTCAATTGTTTTAGATCAAAGATCTTCAAATGAAGAAAACAATGAAATCAGAAATGAAGAAAATTTTAAACGAAATTAATGAAGAGAAATTTATTGAAAAAACCAACAAATATTTTGAAAAGTTACAAAAAGCCAATGAAGTTAATTTTTTAAATTATCTAAAGAAGTAAATGATATTGGTAATAAAAGTTTTTTTTTGCTGATAGTTTTTTGTAGATATTATTTTCAAAATCAAGACAGAATTAAGATGTGGGCACATTGTCACCGAGTTAATGCTGGAATAAATACAAACATGGCTATTGAAAGTTTGAATAATATGCTTAAAACAAATCAATTAGGAAGGAGAGCGAATGTTACCATAGATAAATTACTGGATGAAATTGAGAATTTAGTGGAATTAAAAATGTGGCAAAGGATTTTAAATATCAAAAGACCAAATGCAAATAACTATCATGACAAAATTATTATCAAGGCACACAAGACTGCAGAAAAAATGAATAAAGAAGACATTAAGGAGACAGGATTTGGAGAATTTCAGGTGAAGTCGTCATCAGGTAGTAAATTTTATAAGGTTTTGTATAATAATATTTGTGAACTAGAATGTAAGACGTTATATTGTCGTGTTTGCAAAATTTGTATTCATCGTTACACTTGCGAATGTGAACAGTACTGTGTTAAAACAACAATCTGTAAGCATATACACTTAGTTTGTTTATACGAGCAAGGGCAGAGAAGCGTTTCTGTTTCAGATGATTTTGCACAGATGATTACAGAAGAAAATTCTTCCAAGATCGAAAATATCCATTGTAAGGAAATTCAAGAGTTTATTGAAGAAAAACAAAATGTTAATGAAGCTCAAACTCAAAATGCCGAAGACAAGCGTCAGCTGTTAGTAGAAACATTTGGACAATTCTTGAATAACTTAGAAGATGAAAGCCTTGACAGGTTGAAAACATTTTACTAACAATTTTATGAATTTTTTAATTTGTTTTTTGCAGTTTTAGTATCAAATTTGGAGCACTTATGGAAGAATATAATAGAAGCAGAACCAAAAAAAGAAAAATGGAAAAGCAGACATATTATCCGGCAAAGAGGATGCACTAAATTCTTTATTTCATGTTTTTATTTATTTATATTTAATTGATTATGGCACTAACATTTCACTGTATTCAAAATAATTATTGTTTTAAATATATATATACATCTTTTTAAAATGCTGTTAAATAGAAATATTCCTCATTAATTCTTAGTGATAATACTTAAGCTTGTCAGTTACACATAATAAAATTAGTTTTTAAAAACAAGGTTTTATTCCTCCCACAATTTTGTTTCATATAATTTAAATAAAATACTCTTATTTTTTTAAAAAAAAAACCTATTTGGAGACAATGCATATTTAAACCGGTTTAAATTAATAGGTTGTTCGTCCTAACTTTTTTATTGCCACGTTGATCCTTTTTATTTAAAATGTACAATTCGCGCCTCTTCAGAACACGATCGGCTTTTTGACGCCTGCGCAAAAGTGCGGCCTGGTGCTAAAATTAATGTAGCCCATCACTAACTAGCATATTAAACGTATATTTGTCTGTTGGTATACACGTTCGTATCAGTATATTTGTATGTTAGTATGGACCGAGCGATGGAGAACCGTCTGCTGCCTGACTATCGTGTAATTGAAAAAAATAGTAATTACTATATTCATTCGAATGAATTCATTCGATAGTTAAAAGTATTCATTTCATCATAGTTCAATTTATTCGATAGTGCCCATCACTAGTTATTATTAGTGTTCTTTCGTCATGTTTGTACAGTCACAATAAAATTCTATCATAGTGACATCAATAATATTACTTTGAATATGGCGACATGCCTTGTAGAACAGAATAAAGTTTTAAAATTTATCATACTCTGAAATCTATAAAAATTTCAAAAAGTGCATTCATGAATAGTAGTTTGATGGCTAAATTCGTTTAGGAAATGATAAATGTATGGCCAACTTTTAATAATTAAAACGAATAAACATTCACTTTATTTTGGATCGTCAATTTTTCTCATCTTACAATTTTATTTTGTTACTCCGTGATAATTTGACATTTCCGTTATAATATTGTTCTTTTTGTTTAGTTTTTCTTTGAATTACTTACTCTCGTGATAAATTTTAGTATTTTAACTTTGTAACCAGAAAAGGTGCGCAAGCGTTAATTTCCATTTACTGCCGTTGGTGGTGCTGCGGTTCTGAAAGACTAGCAAAAGCAATACTAGCTTACTAGCGCCAGTCGCAGAAAATTTTTAAGTAGATAACGAAGCAGTTCGAAACTTATCTGTTATCATCTTTGTAACGACACACTTCAGCTGTTTGCAGTTATTTTTTTTATAAGTATATATTTTCAGTGTCGTATGTCCATCCAGAACCTCCAGACATTTGGTAAGTGTATTTCCGTTCTTCTTTCCCAAGCGTTATTACAACACAAAATGGCGTACCAATTTTTATTTGTATTTGTGCAAGTCATGCGTTTATTTTTTTTATCTTGAATATTATATGTACCTATTGGAAACTGCTGATTTTCGTTATACATCGCTTTAAAAAATTTATTCGAATGACCTTGTTAAACTAGGAAATATTAACTCTGCAAATGACCTCGACCTGGTTTAGTTTATTTTAACCTTTTTAGACCCCTTTGCTGATGCAAATAAGGGTGCGGACGATGATGTACAAGACGGACTTGTTCATATAAGAATTCAACAACGAAATGGTCGTAAGACATTAACAACTGTGCAAGGCCTTTCTTCAGACTATGACCTGAAAAAAATTGTTCGAGCATGTAAAAAGGTAAGGATAATAACTGTAAACGTGTTTGAATTGTTTTGTTGCTAAAAATTAATGATATGACGTTCATGCTTATTTTCAAATAGGAATAGTTTTGGATATTTAACCCATTATTGATTTCATAATAATGTTTTATTATATCAGCATTATTTCCTGTACAAAATTAATCAATTACCTTGGTGTATGGATATAAATATTAGTTTTTTATTAAGCCTAATATAAATTGTCATAAATAATTCTATAGGACAGTAAGTTTGTGATATAAATGTTGCATATTTAAGCATATTAAGATTTAAATTTATTTCTAAATATTATATGGAGTGCTAGTAATTCTGTGCCTAACTACTTTTGGTTCAAATCTTTTTTATTACTTAGTTGTAGACCTCTTGTTTGAAACTTGGTGAAAAATTGTGGTAGTTTGAAAAGCTTGATAATTAATAATAAGACAAATTGTATTTATTGGTCAATATTGAAAGGTAGTTTTGATGTTATTTATTTTGGGAAATTTTCCTAGTTTGTAGAGCATTTTTAAATTATTCAAACTAATATTTATCATCTACCCTATATTGTATAATAAGAAATATAGAAAAAGTAGAATATTACTAGCATGAGTCAAAGATGTTCACCTTATCTACAAGGACATTTTTCATATTTAATAGTTTTTAACAATGCTTATATTTAATAGTTTTCATTTTGATTTCTATTTAAAATATAACTAAAGTGCCGCTTATTTAGACTATAAACGCTGTTAGTCTATTTTATTACACTTACAATTAGTATTTAGTGTCAATTAATATTTGTTATTGAAATTGATATTATTTTATTGGCAATTTGCTATCAATTGAATGTACATTTTTAATTTTATTTCAGTTATCATATTGGGTTTTCTCAAAATAGTTCGATGTCTATAATATAAATTATCTTCCAAATTTTAGATACACATGTGTAACTCAAATATAAACATTACAAATTCAAAATTCTTTCTTACTTTACTGGTTTTACAATTTGTACACATTGTAAAAACTTTCCAACATTTTTTTTATAAACACCAATTATAACTAAAATTAAATACATAGTCAGTTAGTTTTTCCTAGCGTTTTTTGTTATGCTAATGCTAAACATAAACAAATTCCTTCGTATCAGAGAATGGTTTTGTGCTATAAAGAGTGCATCAATGTATGTATTTTAAGGTAAACCAACGAAATTGTAATTTCTAGGTTATGTGGAGTTTATCGTTATAACGAATGACGTTATAGACTTTACACTGTATTTTATGTGGATTAGAATGTTTTTATTTTCTATATTTAGAACTATTTTACAATAAAGATTCTGTTCTAATGTAAAACTTAGTTTAAAACCTTTTAGAATCTATTGAAATTAAATCAATTATAAAATTCGATAATGAAATTTAAAGTTTATTAAAATTATTCCCTTCTTCTATAACCTACATGTATCATTCAGCATATGAAAATACTTTTACATTATGTTATTTATTGTTGTATAGTTCGGTTGCGGAGCAGCACGCACATTGTACTCTTTCTTTTATAATATAAATTGCTTATATTGTTTATAATTAAATATTTATTTTTTTATTATTCAAAGGAATTTGCATGCAATGGAACAGTAATCGAGCATCCTGAGTACGGCGAAGTGCTTCAGTTGCAAGGTGACCAGCGCGAGAACATCTGCCAGTGGCTGACTAAGGCGGGCCTGGCCAAGCCGGACCAGCTGAAGGTCCATGGTTTCTAACGCCCCCCTGTATTCTCGAACAACCTCGTTTTGTCTCGTGTAATAAAACAGATCGTTTATCATTGTATTACAATTACAACTTGCTATTTATATTTAAAACGCTGCTGTTCTTTGTATTATTTATAACTGTAATTGTTGCTACCTTTAATTAGTTGTTATTTTTTGACGCAAACAAGTAATAATTGTCAAAATTTTGAATTAATTAGTCGTAGTAATGCAATTTTTACCCCGGTAATATGTACTTGGGGGCCTTTGACGTTTTTAGGGAGGACTTCATACTGCAGCAACTGCCTTTATCACTGCTAGTTACTTGAAGAAGAACGAGAAACTGCAAGTTGGAGTAAACTGCTGCATATTTTCTTCGCTAAGATAAAAACTGACTACTGTTATCCCACATTATTACCTATGATTACGTAAAGCGTGTTTTGCAAATTGTTTTATTTTATAATTTGAAAATTTTGGATAAAAAAGTAGTAGCACACACACGTGGTAATAATAATAATAATATATTAAATATACCGCCACGTTAATACGTTGCTGTAGAATAAAGTTTTATGTGTGCAGTCGTTGTTGTTCAAGTTAGTTAGCTGTGATGATGAGGACTGCATTTTTTTGTAAACTCATTTTATATTGTGCCTTTCCATAATTTCGTGTTTCTGTAGTGTTTTTGAAAGTTTGCGTTATGATGTTGACCGTATTTAGTTGTAACAGGGCTCAATTCTAATCTAATAAATAAATTGGAAACTTTTTGTGTATATTTCTTATTATTATATTATTGATGTAAGTATTTATATGAATAATGTGTTATATTAACCAGTTATGAAAGTACAATCATATTACACGCTTTATGTCTAGTTAAAAACAAACCAAGGGCGGAGAAATAGGCAGATTTTTAAAGTGTGTATTAAAAATCCAAAGAGGAATTAATTAGTAGACTGGAGCTAGAAAAAAATAACTCAAAGAAAAAAAGCTGAAAAGTAAAAAATAAAGTCTTAATAACTATGCTCCTAAAACAATAAACTTAAATAAATGATAAATAATTAATTTGTTTGGTCATAGACTTAAAATTAATTACATTATTTTAGGAGCTAAGTTTCTTAGTTATTGATAAGACTGAAAAAGTTTATCTTTGCCTTATAAGTTTATTCTATTTGTTGGAATAACAAAGTTTTTTGACTATTCAGTTACAATATATTCACAAAAAGCGGCATGGCATTATATAGAACAGATTAGTATTTGAGAGGACACTGATTCGATTCCTTCTCCGCCTAAGGACTGGATTACTTAGGTAAATCCTATTTACTTCTCGTAATTCCATTCGTTTTATCTTTCCTAAATCATAGTCCACCCATTCTTACGATTTCTAAAAGGGGACTGAAGTGAACATTTGCCGTATTCTCCGGCTTTGCACCAGATTGTAGTATAGTATTAGTCGATGGTGGGAATGAAACAGAATTTGAACATTTTAAGAATCTGTAAGAAGTTGTATGCTTTTCATTGTTTTAAAATGTTCAAAATGAACGTGTACCTTTGCAAATGGAGTCAGTTTTCACTGCACAATTTATGGCAAAGAAAAGACATGATAATGCGAAACAAATGAACAAATTTGATTAAGCTGCTGAGGTACCGTTATACATACAATATTTAATTATTTTTTCATTTGCAATATTTTACCCTAATGTCCGTATTATTTTATTTTTTGTCATTTTTGAAACTATATGAGTAGAAAATTGTTGAAAAGAAGGTGATATTAAAGGAAATTAAAAGTTAAATTGCGGAATATTTGAAAAATATATATACTTTTTAAAATCAATTCGAAGTTTAATATAAATTGAGATTGTAAGTCGATATAAATGCTTATTACATGAGAAAATATTCTTTGGTTTGTATTTTTTTTGTAACTTCGCCTACTAATTACAGGTATTTTATAAATTTAATGCTCAGGTACAATGGAAATTGATTGCTGAATAGTCTGGGGAAAGGAACTGTTAAAATGAAAGGACTTGGGCTTTCACGGCCGGCGTTATCAGAAGAAATTGTGATATCCGGGCGAAACGTCGGATAAGAGACTTCGGTGTTCTCACCGAAGGAGAAATAATCCTAGACCACGGCCAACAAGCCCGGATATCACATTTTCTTCTGAACTGTTAAAAAGTGAATAAATCTGAACTGCGATGAATTATTAGTTTTGACTTTTGAATACTTTTAACCAATACTAATCGCGAGTAATGGAGCATTTGCCACCAAGGCCGTTGAGAAAAGGGACTAAGGAAGGAATACACCCTTGCTCGGGTCCCGAAAATTTGGAACTTGAAAAAAATATTTTTAATGCAAATTATTCAAATACGAATTTCCAAATTTTATGCAGACCTGCTTCCTGCTTAACACATTACACCTTGGATTAGTTTATGGAAACCATACATATAGATTACTTCCACTTTGAAAAGTGTACCTGTAACAATTTTAAATTTAAGGGGCCGTTCATAAAATACGTTCGCATACAAGCGGGGGAAGGATCTTGCTGAGTGTTACAAGGGGTGACGGGGGGTCTATGGCAACGTGACGTTCGCCGTTCATCAAAAAAATTTACTAAATTTTTACGGAATTCTTGGACTTCTGATGAATAGAAATATTATTTATTTGTTCGTTACAAAAGATATTGTTACGTAATTTACAATATCACGTATTTTTTCTCTGAACACTTTTATTTAATTAATTCATACATAACAACGATTCAATAGGTAGGTAACTATTTCGACAACAACAACAACTCAATAGCTATTTCGCTTTTTTTTTTCTATATTAAGTTTGTTCAATTTTGCAACTTTTTCGTAACAATAATCTCCAATATTTTGACCAGTAACTGGAGTATAATTTGCCGCTTCAACAAGTAATTTTCCAAAACGTATAGGTACCGGAAAATTTTGGATAAGTGAGATCTTCATTTCTTGCCATGTCATGCACGGGTTGGTTAACGAGTCGTACCACTTTCTCGCGTTACCGCGTAGCCTATTTGTAACTAACTTTGACACTAATGTTTCTGACCAATTATGAAAAGTTTTAAGTTCTTCTACTTTACGTACCCAATATTATACATTTTGAGTTGTATTTGACCCAGGGTCAAACAGGGGTATAACGGTTTCATCGAGTTTTACACTAGCATGTGTACTTACAGTTTGTTTGAATTCATTAAGTTCCTTTTCTAACTCCTTGATTCTCTTACGTGCAGCGTTGTCTCTAGGGGGTGGTGTCGTACTTGGGGATGAACTACTTAATCGTGATGATCGTCGTGAACGAGAATGATGTTTGTGTTTTCTCTTTGATGACCGCCCCATTGCTTTAGTTTTCGAGAACTTTTGAAATCTGGGTACAGTCCTTTCACTTATTATCATCAATTTATCAATATTTTGCGTTGCTTTTACGCACTTGGTCACTACAAGTACACTTGGCAAGTTTTTCAGGATTTCCTTTTGAGAAAAACTGCTTCCACTAGCAGGCGAATTTAGAGTGAATCCCACTCCTGACTTTGTTAGGAACTATTTTTTTTATATTTAAAAGAATAATGGAAATACTTTATATTTTAATTTTAGGCTCAGTACTCTACACTTGAACGTTAATAATAGAATGTCCTTTTTATTTTCTTTCTGGTCATCTTAACCCGCGGGGCCTCTTGTTTATCTCCCTTTTTTTTTAATTTTCGTATACTCGATACGATTGATGCTATATACAGTCCGTCACACTACTACTAGATGTATACCGTCGGTCTTTTCGCTTACACGAACTTATCTCTGTCACTCTCTTCTATCAAAAACTGTCAAACTGTCCAACGCTGTTCCTTATATAGTATTATGGACGTTTCAAGGTAATTCTCGAAACGTCCAGCAACTCTCGGACCTTCTGGAACGCGTCATATGTATTCAACTTTCGCAGTCGGCGTATGTCAACGTCATTCAAAATGATACGTCCGTCACACTGCCCCTTCTCTAGCGCTGATCGTATCGATCAGTTTCTTCCACTGTGTATGAAGCCAACCGGTCGAGGTGTACAACTTTCATCTTCAATTTGGGGCCTCGTTGTATCCTGTAGACGACATCGTTTAACCTGGTAATCACTTTTTACGGGCCCTCCCAATTCTGTTGTAATTTAAGGCACCTTCCTTTCTTGCGAACTGGGTTATAGAGCCATACACGATCGCGGCAGGAGTACGATTCCTGGGACGCCACGATTTGACAAATTTTTTAGGCTAACCAAGCCAAACTAAAACGAAAATGAAGAATAAAATTTTTCGATATCGCTTGGTTTTCGAGTTATCGAAGTTCGAAAGTTGAAAAATCAAAGTGAAAATTTTTATGAAACAAATGTGTTTTGTTATGTAATTGGTCGTGAAAAGCACGAAAAAAATGGTTAAAAAATTCCAGGTACTAATTTTTCGAGATATTGAAACAAAAATGTGAAAAAAAATCATTTAATTGAAAACAGTTCAGTGCATAGCACTTTTCGGTGATGCATATCACTTTTCGGTGGTGCATAGCACTTCAAACATTTTAATCAGAGCAATAACCATTCCTTACCGTAACCTAAGCAAAACACCCCTTGGTGGTGCATAGCACTTTTCGGTGGTGCATAGCACTCTTCAGTGGTGCATAGCACTTTTCGGTGGTGCATAGCACTTCAAGCGTTTTAATCAGAGGAACTACCCATTCCCGTAACCTAAGCAAAACACCCCTTGGTGGGGCATAGCACTTTTCGGTGGTGTATAGCACTCTAAACATTTTAATCACATTCTGGATAACGCCAAATGATCTGCATAACTATTATACTTACATTTCCAACGTTTTAAATCGATCGATCATCATTTTTTCAATTAAATGATTTTTTTCACATTTTTGGTTCAATATATAGTACCTGGAATTTTGTAACCATTTTTTGCGTGTTTTTCATGACCAATTACATAATAAAACACACTTGTTGCATAAAAGTTTTCACTTTGATTTTTCAACCTTTGAACTTCGATAACTTGAAAACCAAGCGAGTAGGAATTTTTTTACTATTTTTCCCGTACTCAGCGACCCCGACTACGTCTAAAACGGCTTTCAAATCGTGGTGCCCCAGGAATCGTACTCTCCCACGATCGCCCTCCCTGAATCAAGTGGAATTCGCTCGCTGATCGTAGCGGGTCTTCATTCGGTCACTTTCGAATTTTATTCTTGTTCTGACAGCTTTATGTATGGTGTTTAGCCGCTCGCGTAGTTTAGACACATAATCGTCCGTGGACAGCGAAGAATCTTCAGGTCGGCCAAACATCAGATTAGCAGGTAGTCTCAGTTCTTTCCCGAATAGCACATAGAAAGGGGTCTGTCCGGTGATCTCGTGTATAGATGTCCTATAGGCCAGAAGAAGTAAGGGAATGTGGCGATCCCAGTCGGTCTGATGATCGTTCACGAACATCCTCAGGTTGTTTTCTATAGTCGCATTAAATCGCTCTACCATGCCATCAGACCGAGGATGCAGCGGAGTCGTTCTAGTTTTCCTTATTCCCATCAATTCACACACTCGCTGGAATATTTCTGATTCAAAGTTTTGGCCCTGGTCAGTGTGAATATTCATAGGAACTCCATATCGGCTGATCCAGTTGTTTATTATTGCCTCCTCCACGGTGGTTGCATCCTGGTTGGAGATTGCATAGACTTCGGGCCACTTGCTGAAGTAATCCATCACAACGAGGATGTAGCGGTTGCCATCTTCAGTTCGGGGAAAGGAAACAGCGATATCCTAGGCTATTCTTTCGAATGGCGCTCCGACGTTATACTGGTGCATATTTCCTCGTGTCCTGGTTCTCGGACCTTTGTTGGAAGCACATACCTCGCATTTTCTACACCAGTCTTCCACATCCAATCTAGCATTCACCCAGTAATACCGTTCACGTAGTTTTTCTAATGTCTTCTTCACCCCAAAATGTCCACCTCCAGTCCCAGCATGCAGCTCTTTTATTACTTCTTTCATCTTTTTCTTGGGCAACACATTTTGTAATCGCTTCTTGGTCCCGTCCGGACTTTCCCAGATTCTTTTAAGGACTCCATTCTTGAGCTTTAAGGAATCCCATTAGGCATTTCGTCGTAGTACTCAGGGGGCTTACATCCGTCCACGTTGGTCGAGATTCTCCTGTCTCCTTTCATTTCATGATGGGTCCAAGGTCATCATCGGTTCGCTGTTCTTCAATCAACACTGTGTCTTCCAAATTTTCTTGACTCTCCACGGTGGTATGTAGGCATGGAGTTTGTTCTAACCCTTCTTTTCGTTCCACAGAAGAACAATGTTTGCAATTCTGTGGGCATGGTCGTCTTGATAAGGCGTCGGCATTACCATGGTGTTTCCCTGGCCGATGTTCAATCTTGAAATTGTATTCTTGTAAACGCTGTAACCATCTGGCTACCTGTCCTTCAGGGTTTCGGAATTGCAGCAACCATTTAAGAGAAGAGTGGTCAGTTCTCAGCAGGAATTCTCGCCCATATAGATATTTGTGGAAGTGTTCTATAGTTTTTTTACCGCGCCCAGTAGTTCTCGGCGGGTCACACAATAGTTCTTCTCGGGCTTTGACAGTGTCTTGCTAAAATATGCGATTACTCTTTCTTTACCGTCTTGAACTTGGGAAAGAACCCCTCCAATACCCACATTGCTCGCATCGGTGTCGACAATGAATGGTTTTCCAAATTCGGGATAAGTCAAAATCGGGGTGTTAGACAACTTATTCTTCAGAACTTGGAAAGCTTCTTGACAGGTGTTCGTCCAATCAAAAGGCACTCCATTCTCGGTAAGTCTGTGCAAGGGGCGAGCCACATCCGCAAAACCCTTCACGAATCTTCTTAAGTACGAACACAAACCTAAGAAACTCCTTTAGTTCATGCTGATTCGTTGGTTGCGGCCAGTTGCGAACTGCCTCGGTCTTGTGAAGATCTGTACCAACGCCTTTACTTGAAATGACATGGCCTAGGTATTTCGCTTCACTTCTAAACAACGCACACGTTTTGGGATTTAATTTTTAGTTTGCCGCTGTGAATTTCTGAAATATTCTGCTCAGATTGGCGAGATGGTCTTCAAACGTTCGCCCAAACACAATGACGTCAACCAAAAAGACCAAGCAGATTTCCCAATTTGGTCCTTGTAAAATGGTTTCCATTAATCTTTCAAAAGTAGCTGGTGTGTTGCATAGGCCGAAGGGCATTACACTGAATTGCCAGAGACCGTTCCTAGTAGTAAACGCAGTCTAATCTTTGTCTTCAGGATGTACTTCGACTTGCCAATATCCTTTCTTTAGGTCCAAGGTCGAGAACCATTTAATTTCACTCGACAGACATCTAACGTGTCGTCGATTCGTGGCAAACGATAATCAACACAGAATCTCGTTGATCCGTCCTTCTTACGTACCAAAACGATATTATCCCTTTCTCGCGCATGTCCTTGATCAATGAATCGACTTCTTCTCGTTTGGCCCATGGTACTCGTATTGGTGGTTGTTTGATAGGTCTTGCATTTCCTGTGTTGAGGCCGGCTATTCTTAGTTTCCCTGCTTGCTTCCTTTGGCGGCTGACGTCTGTCTTCTTCCAGATGGACAGCCGCTGCTCAAGTGCCCCGTACCTCCGCAATTCCAGCAAGTAAATTCTCTTTTTCTTTTGAGACAATCGCGTGAAAGATGCCCCTGTTTCTCGCAAGTCCAACAGCGTGGGCGCTCACTCATCCCTTCTTTCGGTTTTGAAGACATTACTTCTTTAGCTATTTTTACAACTTCTTGTCGTAGTAACTCGCTGTCGTCATCAAAATTGAAACCAGCCTGTCGAATTCTAACATGTCCTTTGGATGCCTGTTTGGCTGTTTCGTATTCTAGCGCATGCGACAATGCTTCGCCTGCGGTTTTATGTCGAGACATGCGCAGGGCTTGCTGTATTTCGACATCTCGTACTCCATCGACAAACATTTGGGTAGACAGCTGGTCGGTAAAGTCTTGAGGGGCACAAGGATAAGCCAACCGCACAAGCCTTTCGACGTCCGCTTCGAATTGTTGGAGATTTTCGCTGCTACGTTGATAGCGACTTTTTAATTGAGCCTGGTACATTTGTTGTAGGTGTTTATCACCATAGCGCATCTCCAGTCGGTCCACCAGAATTTTAAAATCGTTTTGTTGCATTTCTGGTATACCTTGCAAAACGTCTAGAACTTCCCCACGTAGCGCTATGATTAGGGCAGCGGCTTTCTCCGTTTCATTCCAATCGTTTGCCTTGGTAGCAGCGTCGAATTGTTTGAGATAGACTGACCAAGAGACCTTCCCGTCGAATGTTGGTTCAGATTGGCTTTCATATCGTCTAACTCCTTTTGTAACCAAGTAATAATAAAACACCGTTGAAAATTTCCACACTTTTTTATTTTACTTAACAATTGTTTCACCACTTTGTGGCTTCATCAGAAGTTACAAGATACTTAGTCTAATTTACAAATTTCCTGCTTATTTAAGTCTTACTTACTAAGGTGGGGGTGAAGAAATTGGAAACAGATTCAATAATGGCGAGTTGTTTAGATCTAATTGATCATTTAATAATAAGTGACTGTTTTTTTCAATTCAATAGTGAAATATTTGAATGTAAAGAAGGTTTAATTATGGGTAACCCCCTCAGCCCGTTGTTAGCTGAAATATTCATGGCTAACATTGAAGATACAATTAGGACTTTCCAGCTATTTAAATGCTGTTTATATTACTACAGGTATGTTGACGACATTCTAGTTTGCTTCACCGGATCAGATAGGCAACTTAACCAATTCTTAGAACAAATAAATAATGTACACCCCAATATAAAATTCACAATTGAAGTAGAACAAAACAACAGCATTAATTTTTCAGATTTAACTATTTCCAAATTAAATAACAAACATAATTTTGCAATATTCCACAAACCGACACATACAGATTTAATTATTAATAACTTTTCTTGCCACTCATACCAACATAAATTAGCAGCGTTCTATCATATGCTACACAGATTTACAAAAATCCCCATGAACCCAGTTAACTATACTAAAGAACTTAATATTATTTATTATATTGCAAATAAAAACGGTTATGATATAAATATAATTACTAAACTCTTGAATAAAATTTCATTAAAAGCAGCGCTGTCAATTATTTTTCCCTTAGAAAATTCAAAAACCAATACGTTTAAAACAATAACCTTTATAGGTAAACCCTCACTAAACATTAAAAAGTTTTTAAATAAAAATAAAATTAACGTAGCATTTAAAACGAATAACAAACTTAGCAAACATATTAAAAATAATAAAGACAATACTCCAAAAAATAATAAATCCGGTGTATACAAATTAGAATGTGGAACATGTAAAAAAATCTATATAGGACAAACGGGCAGAGAATTTAGGACACGAATAAGCGAACATAAAAAATCATATGAAAAATTAAAAAACGATTCCAACTACGCAAACCATTTAATTACAGAAAAACACGAATTTAATCCAAATTTCAAAATATTACATACTGAAGGAAAAAGCTATAAACTAAATCTTCTTGAAACATTAGAAATCAATAAACAAAAAAACAGTCACTTATTATTAAATGATCAATTAGATCTAAACAACTCGCCATTATTGCATCTGTTTCCAATTTCTTCACCCCCACCCAAGTAAGTAAGACTTAAATAAGCAGGAAATTTGTAAATTAGACTAAGTATCTTGTAACTTCTGATGAAGCCACAAAGTGGTGAAACAATTGTTAAGTAAAATAAAAAAGTGTGGAAATTTTCAACGGTGTTTTATTATTACTTCATTATGAATTTCCATCACGTAAAGGTAGATTCGATTAATCCTTTTGTAACTTTTTCTGTACGGCCTTTAATTCTTCTTGAAATTCTACTCTTACTTCCTTTAACTCTTCTTGAACTTCTACTCTTACTTCTTTTAACTGTTCTTTCAAGCTTTTTTGCTTAATTTTTATTGTTCTCATATCTTCGATCAATTTCTCTTGACCTGCCTTAATTTCTTCCTGGCCTGCCTTCATTTCATCCTTGCCTGCTTTAATTTCTTCCTTCGTTTCTTCCTGGCTTGCCTTCATTTCTTTAAGCATTTCCATCAAAATCTTCATTTGCTCCTCCATTTTTGCCGCTTGACTTCTTCTTACTGGCATAAATCCCACTCCTGACACCAATTGTTACGTAATTTACAATATCACGTATTTTTTCTCTGAACACTTTTATTCAATGAATTCATACATAACAACGATTCAATAGGTAACTATTTCGATAACAACAACAACTCAATAGCTATTTCGCTTTTTAATCGCTTTTCTTCACTTCGAACTTATCTCTGTCACTCTCAGTCACTCTGTTCTATCAAAAACTGTCAAACTGTCCAACGCTGTTCCTTATATAGTATTATGGACGTTTCTAGGTAATTCTCGAAACGTCTAGCAACTCTCGGACCTTCTGGAACGCGTCATATGTATTCAATTTTCGCAGTCGGCGTATGTCAACGTCATTCAAAATAACTCGTCCCTCACAATATTTATTAATTTATTTAAATTTTATTATGAAAAGAAAATAAATATTTTTGACAATCAAAATTTGTGTATTATCAATCTAAATTTATCATGTCCGGGGGGAGGGGGGTTATTTTTTGTGACGTTATATTTACAGGGCGGTCACAGAAATTGTGACAGCGTGACTACCGGAGCAGTCCCTTATCAGGCTTTCTATCCGATAAAATACAATGTTTCATAGTTAGAGTTTAAAAAGATAGCATTTACAAATTCGAAGTTCTCTGTTTAGTACTGTATGAACTTTCGCCGGACATTTTTTGAATGGTTCTGGCTATATACATGTATTAAAATATTCGATTCAGACTAATATAAATTAAACGTTTAGCATGTATACAGGGTGTCCCAAAATTTCGTGGACATAGAGCAATCAGTTTCCTGAAATTTAACCGCATTTATCTAAACTCCCTATTGGTTCTTTTGCCTCTGGGAGGGTTCCAAAGGCAACAATAAAAGAATTTCTTTATAGAAAAACGCTTATTACGTTTAAAACATAAATCTGGTACATATAAGTGAATAAAACCTACCCCTATAGTCAGACTCGATACTTCGTGCGATGAAACTGTTATGTATGCTACCCCAAAAAGGCATTAATTGTTGATATGCTTATCTAATTTACAAAATACGGCTTGAGTTAAAGCTTTCCCTACTTTTAAATAAATTGACGGCAATTACTTTATACCATTTATAGGGTCAATTTATTTCCTTTTAATATTTTTTTTCCGATTTCGACTTTTGAAAAAATATTCGCTTTTCGGCAAAATATGAAAATACAAATACATGTTATTGAAACTATTGATTGTTCATTTTTCTTACTAACAATAAGAATATTCTTCTTTTTAGAATGGGCCATATCTTCATAAAATATTATTCTTAAAATAAAAAATTGATTGTTTCCTATTTATCTAAACGTTTGTTGCTTTTTTTTTAAACAAAAGGTATCAATCTTTTGATAATTTATGATAAACATATTGGTGTAATTTTTATTTTATATCTCTTGTATAAATATATTTGTATATTTATTGGGGTAATTTTATGTAATTGATGATTTTATTTAATTAATCAATAATAGCGCTAATAACTTCAGGGGTTACTGTTACCAACACATTTGTCTTAAAAACTGCTTTGGTAGTGTAAAACATTTTCAGCAGTCACATTAGGCGTTGTGGAGTTATTGAGAAAAATTGAAATCGGCTAATTTTAGTTTTTCCAAAGTAATGTAAATATCTCAAAATGGAAAACAACAGAATGAATTTAAAATGGGATTTGTCGAATTAAACTGTACAAAACATTTCCCCCCCAGGCTCCTCACCTTGTCGTGGTTCGTGGTGTCGGGGGGCTCAGTACCCATGCGAAAGTGTGGGGAAGCCAAAGGACCCCGGGCATCTGGAAGCAAGAGCAGGTGGGAAGTAGCCTACGGACACGGGCGAAGGTCCGGAAGCACCCGCTTGGTGTACTGGTGCAGTCGTGGAAGCCCTCAGGGGTGGTAAATCGGCAGCTGGCACGCATACGTGCGGTAAGTCCAGCACAGACGGGGAGGCGAGGCATGGGGGAGAACCCACCCCATCGCCAATAACGCTAACCTGTCGAAAGGGAGGCTCTCTCGGTGCGGCCACCGACACCTTCAGTGGCAATCGCATGGGACCCTCGACAGACGTTGGAAACGCACCTTGGCCTCTGCGTGCCCCTCTCCACCCACGCATTTCATAAAGCAAAGTACGCGTCTAGGAAGGGTGCATCAGGCGGGGTCACGAGTTGTGGGTATCCTGACCCTTTAGGGGGATACGAACAGAGAAGCTTGTAGTGCGGGCGTTTGTCGTGGTGCGTAGCCTGACCCATTAGGGGGGCTGCGCACGCACGACCACGGCAAAGTGCCCGCCACATGTGTAGACTGGGTGCGTAGTCTGACCCATTAGGGGGACTGCGCATTAAGCGAATGTAGAGTAGCAATGGAGCTTGGGCTAGCAGGAGTAAATTGAAGGCTGAAGGGTGCTCGGTAGAAATAGTACGGCAAAAGGGATGTCACCCTGTGGGGGGTGCTCTTTAGTAGCCGATGGCCACCGGTATGAATACACCGGTACCTCGGGGGCGGGGGGTGCCCAGGAGTCTAGCTTCGGCTCCTCCCCCGCCGATTGGTGTCGGACTCGAGGGGTTGATAGCCCGCATGCTGGGTTAGGGGGCTACGCCTCGAAGCGCCCGCGACGTTGCGTAGTTCCCGAATTTGTTCGTACTAAGGGTTTGGATAGGCCCGACCCTGTGGATTACCCGCCTAGTCAGTCGGCTGTGCCAATTGGCTAGTTAGTCCACAGGTAACTACTTCGCGGCTTCATGGGACCAATCCGTCTGACGGAGGGGAGACCCCATGGAGTCGAACACTCCATCCAGGTGCTTCTGTGCCGGGTTGGCGTGTGGATAAGCCCATCGCGGGCAGGTGCCGCACATAAAATCCTAATCAGTTGTACAAAACATTTCCCATTTAACAGTTGCTCTGTCTTCTCTGATCGACATAAAGTTATACGTATCTACCTGCTTTTTAGATAATTGTGGTTAAATCGACATATTGATCTTAAGAACCTATGGGCTGTTTCACATTCACAAAATCTTGGAACACCCTGTATATGTTGCAGAGACCAATTTCCTTAAAGAAATCAAGGATAAAGAACATAACCATGGCAGCATTCACTTCGAACATGTTGTCTTTCCCTATTGTAACCTAGTGATCGTCAATAGGAGTATAATATGGTGGGTGGAAGTCGTTACAGAATTAAGGTCTTTAAAGATCTGGATTCTGCTATACCTCGAAAATCAAAAAATGCATAAAAATATAACCGAAACCCCACACAGAACGTGGCCTGATTGAAATAAAGTGAAACTTATTTATGTTACTAGGAATAAGAAACTTCAACACCATTTTTTATAAAAGCTGCTTTCTTACAAAAGTTTTTATGTCATTAGTTTAAAGGGTAAGTGTTTTAATGATCATTTTGGATTTTTTAAGACTGTAAATTAAAAAAGGCTCAGTATAAACTGAGATGTGAACGTTTGAAGTTGTTAACTTTTGGAAATTTTCAAACATTATAAGGTGCGAAAAAACCTTCGAACACGCTGGATTGTTGGGAGTTGGTTTCAGAGGGGGAGAGTTCCTTTTTCATTTTCATATAATTTGACCATGCCACTACTAAGTAATTAAGTGAAGCATTTATGGGTTAAAGTAATACTAAAGGAAACATGATCTAACTGAATTTAAACAAAATAATACTTATACATACGGTATTCAAATGCAGTTGTGATCATGTCCATTATTTTTTATTTGGTAAAGGTTGAATTTTCAGTCCTACCATCTGAGGAAATGGTGGATGTGGACCCTACATGAACATCTAAATGAAAAAATTTGCAGATCAGTATACTTTATGAATATGAAAAGCTGGTACAAAAGCAAAAGTGGTTCAGGAAATTTTCGTCGGGAATTTTCAGCTTAGCCTAAGAAGTACGCTAACTTGTATTGTTAATAGTTTCAACGAGTACAAGAAGCGATCAGCCTTCTTTGGTCAATCGAAGGAAAATGATATTTCTACAGGATAACGCTAGATCACACATCCTAGAAAAATCTGAACTTAGCTATATAGGAGCTGCTATCACACCCACCATATTCTCCTGACATTTCACCAAGTGATTACCACCTTCTTTCGTCTCTTGACAACCCTATGAGGCATAGGCAGTTCAAAACTCGAGTTGACGTAATAAATGTAGTTCGTCAATTTTTTTATACAAAATCTAAGGAGTTTTACAGCTGTAGGTACTGGTATTCAAAAGTTGGTGTCACATTGACAAAAGGTTGTGTAATTACTTTGATAAATAATAGCGCGTAATTGCTTTATAATAAATATTTATATGTATATACCATACCTATCTTATTACCAAAACCGCACGAACTTATTTGGTTACATGACATTTCAATTTAGTCAACTTAAATGAAAAATTACAACAGTATGGACTTAATTTATCCTCGAAGGAAGATGGGGGATTTTCGAAGATATATTGTAAACCGCCTTTAGAGCAATACTTCAATGAAGAACTGTGGATGGTAACTTTCTTAAAAAATAACATCTTTCCAAAGTTTAAAATTTTGAAGTTTTGATTGAAAGGAACTAACCAAATGTAACGTAACCTTGAACTGAATAGAGATTTCTCCCACAAACCAATATTTACGTATATAACAATTAAAAATTCTGAATATAATAATGAATAATTCAATATTTAGAGGAGTGTAATTTTTTTAAAGAATGACCGCAGTAATTTGTCACTTGGGGTTTGGGTAAAGATTGAATTTTGAATTGTTTTGTGGGAAAAATCTCCTCCCCCTTATTAAGTTTAGGTTAGGTTAGGTTAGTTCCTTTCAAAAATGTTACTAAATTTGAAACTTTGTTGGTTTTTTTTTTTTAAAGATTTACGATCACAGTTTCCGTTATTGGAGTATTGCTTTAAAGACGATTTATATTACCCTCGAACACTTTCTCATCCTCATTAGGAAATAAATTCATTTCTTCTTTTAATCTGACTAAATTTACAGTGATGTAACATTTTTGGGGAGCGATCCTGTATTTTTTTCACTGGGAGATATGTAGATATGTAGGGATCCATCCTATCACTTGCAACAACTTCCCACCTGCTCCAAGGGTGGAGCTGAAAATTCAACCTTTACACTTTATTGTTCTGGTTAACATTAATAACAAACTCTCAGGAGTAGGTAACTTAATTACTCTCTATCATTAAGTACATTAAAATAAAACACAAAATCTTTTCTATGTTCGTTAAAAGTTGAGGAAACGATTAAGTAGGTACCTACCATAGTACCAACTGCGCATGATCAATGGTGTCTGTGACAACGGCTATTTTTATTGTTCCATTTTCGTTTCGAGTTCAGTAGTGCGTTGGAACTCTGGTTGTCGTCGGTGGCGTCGTTATTACTAATTGCGCGACGCCCACTGTTGCGTAGGCTGACGCTGGTCGTCGCGTCGCCGCTTTTCGACGATCAGCTGGCTTTAGCGTCAGCCGGAATTCAACAGGTCGGCATGGTGAGTGCAAGTGAGCGACAACAAAAACAACAATTCGAAACAAATTATTGTTAAGATTTCGGTCAAACAACAAATGCCCCAGGTCACCGCAACCCCTGTACGAGGCAAAGGCCGAGGCAAACCCCACCATCAAACAACAACAGCTACCACCCCACATCAGCCTCTCATTGCATCTGACCCCCTTTCAGCCTGTTTGGACGCCAATGGCACCTATATTTGTACCGCTTTCAATCCCAGATGCTACATTATACAAAAGGTAGGAACTATAACACCTTCGTAAATAATCTAGGGAATATGCGCTCTATTTTAAAACGTTGCTTCCATATGGAAGTCGCTCAAATACCTTTTGTTGTTATCTAAATGTTGCTAATGTAATCTTTGTCCGGGAAGTACACACGGTTATGCGGTTTTTATGTTAAAATGTATCGGTTGTTTAAAAAAAACAAAATTAAAAATCAACCATTGTTGTTTTCTGAATTCGATCGATACTTTCCGTCAGAATCGCGTACAAGTGTAACACGTGTTGGGGTTATATATTTATGTGCGGGTGGTAATACAGTTATTCGCAACTTTATTGACGTATTTAAAGTTGTGCAAAATATACCTACTATGTATTAAATAGTATTTTTCTTATACAAACAATATTATAATTCATATATTAAATAATAAACGATGGAAAAATTTCAACATAACTGTAGAGTTTCTATAAAGCACTTAGTAAAAGTTGGATCTAACACTAATTTAGATCATAATTTTTAGCAGCAACTGTAGATTACGTGAAAATTTAAAACGAGGAAATATATTACATATAAAAAAATAAGCTAGTATATATATTGATACAGATGAACGTGTTTTTTTTTACTAAAAATTACCTATTGTTGTGTACTTACAACCATGCAAATAATGCGTTTCTATTTATTGTAAAACAAAAAATATTGGCTTTTATTGTCGGTTTTTTTATGTCGGTACGATTTTTCCGCTGAATATATTTTTTTCTCAAGGACGTACGTATAGAACAATCGTAAGTATTACATATATATGCATAAATACGTTCTTGTATGCATGTGGTCGCATGTAGGTATTTCATCCAGTTTTCGTTTTTACTTTTTTTGTATAACGCGGCGCCTGGTTACAATCAGGTTTGCTTAAAGTTCAATAAGTAGTTGTAGTTTATACATATGTACTCACACATACGTAATAGCGCGGGTATTGTTTTTGTATACGTATGCCCTGTTAATGAATAGTAAAACATAGAATATAATGCCTTTCCCCTACTGAAACACTCGATCTACCAAAGCAGTTATTATTCAACAATTACTTTTAGTTACATACATATATTTCAATCGTTAGCCGGCAAGTGCACGTACAGTATTTTTTCAATCTGTGATAATAAATGTGCAATATGTGAAATATCGGTGGAAAAGTAAAGTTTGTTTTGCGCGAATAATACCGGAACAATGGAAACACTCACTTGTTCAAACGATTGGATTTTCGTCGAAAGAGGCATGATTGCTTTCCATAAAAGTAAGGTGGGCATAAAATAAAAAATTAAGAATGTTTTTATATCAAAGACAATTTGCAAATTTGCTTGCTCATATGGCCGGACATATGTTACATTGTTAGTTACGTATTGAAGTTTATGAATTTATGTAATTAAATAAGTAGATCTCTTGTGTTTGTCTATATAATAGACACTTTGAAGGTGTTTCGGTAAGAAGTCCTTTTAATTCAATCGAATCCTTAATCCAAACCTCAAGGACGTCGCGAACACTAGCTCGAAATGAAATGTCACTTTTACCTGAAAAGTTATTGTATTATAGAGTAATTCAACTCAAAAAAACTTTTAATTGTATTATATAGCAATAAGTAGTTTTGTATGCACACTAGTAGATTAAAATTATTGTTTTGCTTATACCAATGAAAAATTTTTTTTTGTGTTTAAATTCAATCGCAAGATCAATAAAAAAGGTGTAACATAAAAATCGTACAAAAAAGAAATGTAGGTAAATAAAAAAATATCACAACCGTCATAAACCGTACGCATACTTAAAACATGTTTATTTTCTTATTTAATAGTTATTTTATTAGTTTTAAACAGCATATTTTACATTATAAAAGACGCAATAAATGACCCTATTACCTTTATAAAGTTTTGTAAAGTACCTGGCTAAGCCTATAAAATGATTAAATATGAATAATAGTTAATCGACTTTTTTAATTGCTGCATTTATTCAGTGATCCAGTTACATCAGATGAAATATCTCTTGTTGAAAGACAAAAACAGCTGTTTGGAATGCATCAATCTTGCAAACTGTATGGAGTATATTGAATGCTCTCGCCGCTGCTGATCAAGAGCGAAAGTAATGTTACCTATTAAAAGTAATACCTACATACCTACCTTCATATAACAGCTATTGTAGACTTCCTTGTTATAACGGCCTATTTTCTTTTTTAATTAGTGGTATCAGTGGCGTAGCCAGAATTAATCCATAGGGGAGGGGGGTACCAAAAAAACATCAAACTCGTATAACCCACAAAACATGAATTAAAAAGGTTCCCCATTTCCACTTCACGACCAGTATCTTAATTGTCATTAACTTACTCATTTTTATTCTCAGTTCCGGACCTACGACTAATACCTGTGTATCACGTAGTTTAAATTATGTACTTCTATATACCCATGAGTCCTAACGAACTTATTAAGAGTAACTAAGAAATTTATAAAATAAGAAAGTTAAAAACAGTAAAAAATTATGTATAGGGGAATGACAAGACTAAAACAACAACCACTTACTTCGTATTGTCTTTATATACCATAACCTTGAGAACTTAAGGAATCAAACAAAATATTTTCTTAGTTAATAAGTCAACGTGAATAAACAAAGGAAATGTCACCTGGCCTAAAAATTAAAATAGACTGAAAACGTTTCTTAAAATTTAATTACAAAACGATATTCCAATTCAGTCCGGAGAAACGTGTAAGAGCTAGGCCGAAAAATTATTACCCTGTATATTGTTACAATCGCAATTCGTTTTCTTCATTTTAAAATAAGTCAAACTTAGCTCTTTAGAATCTACTATTACTAAGAGTTAATATCATTAAACTCATTTAGAATTGTTTCCTACTTGGCCATACAGTATGTCTGACAAAGTTGGCAACAAATGGAAAACTTTTTTATTATTACTTTTATCGGAAAAAAGTAATTCTTCATAAAAAAATCTGTAAGGCGTAAAACCGAAAATGCAACTATCAGATATCATTTTTTTAAGTGGTGTGCGTGTTTTGACAAAAAATATGAATTTTGCTCAAGAATAAAGTACCTTTATTTTTGAAATATGAATGAGTTATTAAAAAAAATTATTTCTAATACCTTTTTACGTCAACATACCAATTTGAATAAGATATTTCTACTTTAAGTAAATTTTACTTTTTAACAATTTTTGATACACCTTTTTACAAAGTTAGTTACCTGACAATGTTGAATTCATTAAGAAAAACTTAAAAGGGACGAAAAGTCAACAATTCTCTACCAATTTTTGGTGATCATGTTCGATGGTATGTCTTTTCGTCTTTTTTATGCTTTTTTCTAATAATTCAAAATTGTCAGTTACGAGGGTGTATCTATCAAACAATATTAAAAATTACAATTTTCTAAAAGTACGAATATCTTATTAAAAATCGGTATGTTAACTTACAATATCATTATAAGCAAGTCGTTGTAATAACTTTTTCTTATATTTAAAAAATTAAGGTAATTTACTCTTAAGCAAAATTAATATTTTATGACAAATCTCGTATACGACTCAAAAAATTGATACCTGATAGTTGCATTTTTAGTTTTTGGCTTTGCCGAACTCTACATAGAATGACTTTTTTCCCTAAAATTAATAATAAAAAAAGTGTGTACTTATACAGTACATAAGTAGCTGTACATTACCGGTCGGTCCCGAAATGGGAATAATAATAATTACAGAGCAGGTCACTATGTGGAAACTAAAAATGCAAAATTTTATAAGGTTTCGAAGTGGGAAGATACCATTAAAAATATGTTTTGCAAATTAAAAAAAAAAAAACTTTAATCATAGTGGTGTTTTCGCAAGTTCATTACATACACCATCAGTGTCCAATAAAATTTCGTGTATTGTTTTTGCCTTTTAAAGGATTAATGGTGATTTTTCATGTGGGGGGGAGGTATACCCCACTGGGTAGATACTTCTTTTCTTAGATAATAAATAAATAATCTATAGATAAAGAACTATTTAATGCATTTATTTCACTCAGTAGCTTCGGAGATAAGGGAAAATGCTTAATTTTCGTCTATTTTGTTTATTTGTTTAAAATTTTCTTAAATAACTCTAAAACCATGAATGAATTGATTTTATAATTTAAAAAAAATTATATTATATAAGACTCTCATAACAAGTCCTTTTATTTGAAACGTGACACGGTACAATATTTACCATGTTATTTTAAGATATAGTATACTTCTTTCAGATTTTCCTGTAATCTTTAAGTAAAAAAACTATATAGGCACTTTCTATATTTTTTTCAAAATTTTATTTAACAGTTTCAAAGATAAAGGGGCTAAGTCAAGTGACTTATATTTTCTTAAATAATTTTAAAACTATGCATTTAAAAAATTATAAAAAGAAAATATATTTGAGATTCACATAAAGAGCTTATCCATTTGAAATGTCACAGGGTGCAGTTTACATTTTTTTTAGTTAAAATTTAAAAAATATTCAAGACTCTCACAACAAGCCCTTTCATTTGATATAATTGATAAAATAAGGGTTCCGTTTTTTCAGATATACAGATACCTAAAAATATCTTTTTTTAAGCGCCTACATTCGTACATTTTTAAATTAATTTCATAGGTGCATAAGTTGAATATATTCCTACTAAAATATTTTTTTTTGGAGTTTAAATATCAATTTTCAAATTTAAACTAAATAATTTCAATTGATGATTAAGTGATAAATTAATTCAAACCTATAGATAATTAATAATTTTGGTAATAATGTAATGTATCTTGCACCCTTTTCAAGGGCGTATCTAAAATTTTGTCAAGGGGGGGGGGGCGAATTTGAAACCAAGATATAAAAAGGAAATCTTTCGTAAAATATGTATTTTAGGTTAATAACAAACTTAACATTTATTCAGAATAAATTAAGAAAATCTGACAAGAAAAGAAAGTTATAATACTAATCTTTGCGGATTTTGAAAATGGACTGGTTAGGAGGGGAGAAGGATCAGCCTTGCCCCTTCCTACCTACGCCCATGACCTTTTCGATTATCATATAATTTTAGTTGATTTTAGTATGTTAAAATACAGTTTAGCGTACTGAACTAAAATTTATAAAGTTGGGTGTAAAAATATCCTTCTCACATAGTTTTCAGGGGGTTGAAATAAAATATCGAAAACAATCAAACCCTTTTCATATTTACCTATCAACGAACCAAATAATTTTTAACTTACAATTAGCTTAATCTAACTTAATCCAAATCTACGTTGCTGTAAATAAAAAAAAGGACATAAAAAGAACATTCATTTCAAACAATGCTTTTATATGATTAATTACGGTACAAAAGACAACATAGAAGCGAGTATTGTCATGACCTTTTGTTTACAGAAACATGGAAAAAAATCATTTTATTTTTGGTATGGTTTGGTTGGTTTCGATTTTTTTTCAACCCCCGAAAACTACATGAAAGAAGTGTTTTCCGTGCTGAACCGTACTGAACATACTAAAATTTCAACAATAGGTATAATTACCAAATTTTTATTTCAGGTAACATCTGCATCGGGTTTATTAAACCCAAATGCAGACGAGTTTGAATCTAAGTCAGATTCAGACATTAGTTGCGATTTACATGTTGGATTGGCTGAACGCTATAATTCGCAGCGGCACCAAGAACTTGGATGTCCATTTTCATCAGCTGTTGTTAATAATGGTGAGTAAATAATATTTTTCGGTGCTGTTATTTGTGGTTTTGTTCGTGGTTGTTCAAAATTAAATTAGGATTTATTAAAACAACGTTGTTCTGTATTTTATGAATAAAAGTGTTCCTTCGACCTTTTCATGACTGGCATTTTCAAACCGGAATATTTGAAAAAGACCTCTAAAGGTTTAGTGTATTTGCTTATTGCAAGGCGGCAGCACCATTTGTAGTAGTGCGATCTCTGTCCTATTCATGGAAAACCAGTTTTCTATGGCATGTGTCTGACGACAGCCATTTTGCAAGTTTCAGTGAGATATCTATTTTAGTTTTGCAAAGTAATAAAAGCGGTAAGCATTTTTTTCGATCGAGTATATCAATAAATTTTAGGGAAAAATAGAAGGTATCGCGAGTGTAGTGCGGTTTAATAATAACAAAAACGACATCGATTCGTTTGGTTGTTAAGTGATTAGTGCCACCCGTTAAAGACAGTTTGCTTTATGGGAGTTGTGTGATAGGCACATGTTGTCGATTAGTTTTTTTAAAAATACGGCTTCTTTTACAAAAGCAGTTAAATCGGCGATCAATTGAAATCAACCTGTCATATCTGCACATCATTAGCCATAAGTGAAACGTTGTTGTGATCTTTTACTATATTTGTCTCGTTCTGTTACATTCCTGAAGTTTTTTGGGTATCCGGTTTAAATTTAAATTTCGCACATTTTTTTGTTTAGTTGTTCGAGGGTGAAATATCTGTTAATTTTTAAACGTCAATTATTTCGGGGATTGTGATTTTGTGATTGATAGTCCTTTCTACGTCATGATGATTGTGTACCTATGCAGGAATGGCATAGTACTTTTGAGCCTATTTTTGATCTGAATTCCCATTGTAATGCATAAAATCGTGTGCAAATCGATTTAAACGATATGTCAGCTAGTAATATAGAGTGGATATGACCTTGATGAAAATATTACACCCATCACTTTATTAAAAATAAGGTTAGGTCGTACATTATCTTACCAGGCTCGCTTTGAAAAGTAGACGGTAGACGTGGTATTGGATTTTCATAACGACTGCTTTAGGATCATATCTTGGAATAATTTCAATTGGTAGCTGAAAATAGTAGTTTTACAAATAGAATTTGTCTTTTGATTGAAATGTCAAATTAGTCAAGTGTCAAAACAGTTGTGTTGACTTAAGTATAAAAATGGATTGTAGCTGTGACTATAAAGTACCTTTTATGTCTTCAGGATACGTGTACATGAATGGGGATGTTGGTAAACTGCCTTCAGGGGCGGTATACACAGCCAACCCTGAAATTGCTGGCTCCACCGACAGTGTACCACAGTATGTTACTCTCAACGGGGTAGCAGAGGGAGCTGAAGGCCTGAGTTCAGCTCAACCTTCAGCACCATCCGATAATGGAACACAAACAAATCTACCATTACCTCAACTTAAACAAATGCTGTCTCAGCAATTGGAGTATTACTTTTCTAGGTATGTCTTAAAATTGTAATGTTTCCTTCTGTTTATCATGTTTATGATATGCTGCTTTATCTTGCAAATTGTGAAAAATTAACAACGAATTTTTATTAGATTTATTATTGAAACTTTGAGATTACATCATTTTGATATCATATCTTTCTAAAAATTATACAATATAATTCAATGAACCGTCACATAGGTACAATAATTATAATAAAACAAATTGAAAATTGCTATTCCACTTGGGTTGATTTATGTGTATGTGCATTCTATTAAGATTGATGAGTAGACAGACAGGAATATTTCATTTTAGGTGAAAAACCTTTGTTAAAATACTTCAGTTGAATAGGTAGAAAATTTTTGGATAGTTATTCTGTTGATAGGTTTTTCTTTTGGTCAATAAAAATATTTACTTCAGTTTTTCAATGAAATGAAAGATTATGAGTCATGAAGCTTAACAGAAACGAGGTTAATAAATTTTATGTATATACTTTGTTTAAATAATTCAAGTTAATTGCACTTGATAATAGAAAACCAAATAATATTAAAGAGATAGGCAAATGTAAAGACCAGAAAAAAACTGCATTTAATTATTTACTTGTATCAAGTATTATGCTAAAACAAGAAATTAATTTCTCTGAATACTTTGGAATATATTTAGAAATTTGTATATTTGTTTACAAGTTTACTTCATGCACTTTTTATTTATAACCTTTATTCATTGGTTAAGATTCACCAATCAAATTTAGTTTTGAAAAAAAAAAAATGAATTTTCTGTTGATTAATTGAAATATATTGGTTAGTTTGAAAAGTAGTTCAGTGTATCAGATTTAATAAATAAATAAAAATTTTAGCTTTCATTTATAATTTGCAACCAAAGAAATTTTTTGTTTTAGGAATTGCCCTCTTTTGCAACATAATTTCTTAAAAATCGATTTTATCTTTTACTTTGTACATATTATTAATCAGGTGACGAAATATTAAATTTTGTTAGTAGAACATTTTTTTTTTTACAAAGACCATAAGTTTTTTCTAAAGATATCCAATATTACTTTTTGATTTAATTAAGGAATCAAATAATTAAACTATTTTGGTGTTTTTCGTATTTTTATATTAACCCTAGGTGCGGCTAATCACTGAACGCCGTGTTGTAATGGATTCCCCTATTATGGTCTGATGGCATTACGATTTTATGATAAAATAGTATATTAGCGGTGATTACTTACACTTTTTTGTTTAAAAATTATCGTCACTTTAACATCTTGAAAATATAGAGATGATGGCACACTTGCAATTTTAAGTTAATGTATTAAATGAAAACCATGTGTAGTTATTCTGTTGAACTGGCATTTAATATTGACTTTGTGAATTAATTTTGTTATTCGTTTAATAATAAAACATAAAATTAACACAGGCTGTTTTGAATGATCACTGTAATTTGTTGTTTTAATTAGGAATACTTGGATTACAAATTAAATAGAAATCAGACTCTATGATATGTCTTAGGTACATACAATAGTATTAGGTCTTGATGAATATAAAAGTTCAAAGTTAGTACATATTTTTCGGGTTTTATTTGGTCCTTAACTGGTATAAAATTTAATAGGAAAAGAAATGTTATAAAATATGGTATAAAGATAAAATGCGGTTGAGTAGATTAGGTTAGTGTAGTTCAATTTTGTCTCTTATTTATTTTCATCTTGTAATTAGTTTCTTTTTCATTTTTCAAGAGAAAACTTAGCTAATGATACCTATTTGCTGTCGCAAATGGACAACGACCAATACGTTCCGATTTGGACGGTTGCCAATTTCAATCAGGTAAAAAAGCTTACCAAAGATATTAAGTTAATAACGGAAGTTTTGCGGGAATCGCCCAATGTGCAAGTCGACGAAGAAGGAGTTAAGGTGCGACCGAATCATAAACGTTGCATAGTTATTCTGCGGGAAATACCGGACAATACGCCTGTCGAAGACGTTAAGGTAATTTTTTTGTAACTCTAATTACGTGATGTTTTATTAGTAAAAGTATTAGCTCTTAACAAAATAATAGAATATAATAATTCAAAAGTATGTCTTCTTCATTTTCAGTAATATTATGCACGATTAATTTGTGTATTAAATTGAATAATTAAAAATTATTTTATATACATTTTTTTCTTTCAGAATTTATTTTCTGGTGAAAATTGTCCACGTTTTATATCGTGCGAATTCGCACACAACAACAATTGGTATGTTACGTTTGAATCAGATGAAGATGCACAACGGGCATACCGCTATCTGCGCGAAGAAGTGCGTGAATTTCAAGGTCGGCCGATAATGGCACGCATTAAAGCGAAACCGATGAATAGGATGCCCATAGCGCCACCCATACCGTCCGCTTTCAAGAACGGATACAGGGTTACACCTCCTCCCACGGCTGTTTATGATCCGGCTGCCTTTCCACCAGGACAGCAAAGATTTATCTTTGCTAACGGTACCCCAGGCCAATCCGTAACATACCCCAATCAGGTGCACGTTTACGTAAGTTTATGAATTATATTTAGCGAATATCATAATTAATTTAAGATTGCATGTGTGTATAATAATTATTGATGGTATGAGAATCTGTCTTTATTGTTTTTTTTTTCTTTTTTTTTAACGTAAACGGTAGACGTAGACTCCAAAGTTGTAGATTGGTTGCTGTAGAATGGAATTATGCTTGTATGTAGTCTTATATTTTATATTGTTTATGTACTAATCGCATTTATATCACAAAATCAAACTTTTAAACAGTAACAGGGAGATACATCGTTGACTATTCACTATTAAAGATTTTATTAAAGAAAACCGGTGGCATATTACTTAGGCACGTTTAAGAGAGAGGTAAGGGATCAATGTTTTCTTACTTGTGCTGGCCTAGAAGACGGAGTGGGGTGGATGGTGGACTTTAGAATTATATAAGACAATATAAAATACAAAAGAATGATAATGTTTCCAAAACAAAATTATATTTATTATAACTGTAAAACGAAACTCATATAATAAGAAAGAAGGGGCGGTTCTAATCTGCACATTAGTAAGAATGCTTACATTTATTCAGTGAACTTTTGAGTGATAATGCATTTGATAAAAGAGAAGATTTTGACATAGTATACGCTGCAATTGACCAATTGTTTTATTACACTGTTATTCACAAAGTTTTTTCTCTAAAAACTTTGTATGCTTGAAAGAAAAGCTTAATAATCCAATCAGTTTAACAAATATAAAATTGACTTGTGAAAAGGAAAAGGAGACTGTGATGGAATTAATTAAAAATGAGTATGTATTTATTTAATGTGAGTAAGACGTTATTATTGGTGTGATGAATTTACGATGCAGATGTGTTCCTAACCTAAATATTGGCACTTTTAACTTAGTTGTTTCCAAGAGTTTTGATATTATAGCTTTAGTATACTTTTTGATCTAAATACAGTATCTTAGAAAAACATGATTGTTTCGACGCTTATTATATGAATTTTTAAGACGTGGACAATTAATGTGATCAGTATTTTTAAATCTGGCATTCCTGGTTATCATGCCACTGTTGTTACTGTCAAGTTCGGTTAAAGCTATGTTTCTGGTTTTATTTAACCGCTAATAATTTGATTTCAAAAATAATTTTCAGTTTTTAGAAAATCTTGTCTTAACATTTGGAGGGAGAAGTTTATAATTTACTTCTTATTGCTTATACTAAGAGGGGGTTTAAATCTCCGAAAATCTTACATAATACTTTAACGTTCTCATATTCGAAACACTTGTCGAAATTAGTTTTGCTACGTCATTTAGAGCGTTTATCACTACAAAAAGATTTACATTCACACAGAAATAAAGTTTCACTGTGGCATATGTAAGTGGACCATTTATGGTGTTATAATGTTTTTTAGCGAAAAATAAATGTTTTTGTTAGTAAAATAATAATGCTGCTTATTGAAGAACTTATAAACCATATACTTTTTTTCATTGTCTTATATAAAAAATTGGAGTATTATTAAGATTTAAGATTATGAAATGTACTAGCAGTGAAACCCGGCGTTGCTCGGGTTAAAATACATCACATGTTTAATGGTATAAAAAATATATAAGGATCTATTTTTTAACGTAGATATTATAGATTTATATCATAGATAACGTAGATATTGAGAGGCTTATTCGGCCATTAAACATTTCAATTTTTTTGGTCACTGTTCGCTCTTGTTTCCAATTGATATTCACTCGACTGCAAACACAATTTAACTGACAAAAATTCACTGAATGTTGATTTATATATCATCGAACATCGAAATTCCTAGTATCAGAACACTCTAGAATATTTAGATGTACATCACTTTGAAACGTAGATGTACGCTTTTTGAAACTTTCTAGATCATTCAATAAATTTTTAGAACTTTCTCGAACATTCTAAGTCGATAATAACAGTTTGCGCTCATTTTAGAATTTTTTAGATCATTTCAGAAATTTTGAGATCTTTCCGGAAGTCCTTATGACTTAAAAAAGGCAGACATATTTCTTTTCACCTTTCTGCCACCTACAACCACCCACCGCGATCAAACTCCCTTACTCCCACCTGGAGACCAAGGGGTATTTACTACCCCAACAGGAAGTTGATTGGAGTAGGTAGAGATAGAGAAAACCCTGTCTTTACGTACGAACATTAGCATTTTATATATGTAACTATAATAATTAGAATTTAGATTTAGGTTGGGGATGGTCCTTTTAGGTGTTACGCATTTTTAATTTGATATGTTTAATAAATCTTATTAGCTACTAGTATTGAGTTACAAAAGTAGGCCGTCAGTAAAATTAAATAAAACTAAACTAAACCAAATACTTTTACTTGTATATTGAAATAAAATAAAAAATACATCGACATTTAGAGAGCGATTTAGTTTAAAAAGTTATCCAATATAAAGGACGTATCTTTTAACAGATAGAATTGATTGCGCTTGTAACGATATTAATGACTTAACTTAATTAGTGACTTAATTTCAGACAGGTTTTTTATAAAAATATGCATAGTAATTTTAATTAATCGAGTTTTGTCGTGTGTGACGAGTCATAAGCTGTAGCTATGTTTTCTGATTATTTAAATATACCTTCAGTGTTGAAATATTTCAATAATAAACAGTAGAAATTTTAATATAATAGAATTGCTAAATATTTAAAAATAAATTACATATCTATATGTGGCAAATCAATTCCAATCAAACCAAAAATAAAATTTCTTATTTTGTAACAAGTATGTCCCTCTTACCTGTTTATTATTATTTTTTTAATAAAGAATTTTTACTAAAACAATTAAATATAACTTATGAAAATTGAACAAAAAGTAACAAAAGCATAAACTTCATACAAAATACTGTTAACTTAATAATTTTTAGTTTTTGGGTGCATGTGGTGAGTTTATTGTCTATTTTGTTGTATTGTTGTATTCTTTATTTTGTCCTTGATGTGCCAAAGCAATTTAGAACATATTCAAGTCCAAAAAAGTTTTTATTTACTTGCCCCTGGGTGGGAACTTCTTTAGGAGTAATTAAAAAAATAAATTCTGTAATTAACTTTTTAATTACTCCTGAAGAAGCCCCCAAAAAGAGGACGTTGGGAAGTTTTAAACAATAAAAAAATAATTTGTAATTTTTTAAATAAAGTTTTATTTATTTATTTGGCTCGGTTTGAAGGGGTTATACATATTTTGGTTAACATTTAAATATTTTGTTAGTCTCCGTACCATCAACAGCAACAACCTCCGTTCTA
This sequence comes from Agrilus mali, assembly GCA_029378335.1. NCBI lineage: Eukaryota > Metazoa > Arthropoda > Insecta > Coleoptera > Buprestidae > Agrilus > Agrilus mali. The sequence goes on from CM055659.1 coordinate 15,402,139, forward strand.
TACTTCGGTAGTACAGGCGTGGCCAACAGGAGCTGCTGGCTACTATGATCTTAGTAGCGTATTCCAAGTAAATGGGTTAGCGCCTCAAACTTTCAAGCCTCCTCAGCCATTTCGACCGGGAGTAACTGGAAGTGGTCGTCCTCGGAAACAGAACAGGAATAACAATAACAATGCTACTCAAAATAATGCCTCGTCGGCATCAACGACTAGCCAGCAAAATGAAACGAGTCAAACGGGCGGTGGGGGGAGTGGTAATCGACAAGCTCCACCACCGTCTGTCTCCCCGGTAGGAAAGAAGGGTGGGGATATAATAAAAGGCAGTCAACATAACAACAATGATGATAGTTGTACGGAACCGGTATCTACGACAATAGGTAAGTTCATTTGTTTGACATTTTAATATATTGTAAGGTAGTAAAAGTAACACTGTCCTAAAAATGTAAAAAATAAGCAATTTAATAAGGAAATTGGCCGTAATTGAAAGCAATATTCTAATGATTATTGTATGGCTCCTTTATTACTCTAATAAAGTGCGAAAGACATATTTTTAGAAGACTATCTGGTAAATATGTATCAAGAAAAAAATAATTATTTATTAATCCTTAATTATTACTGAAATATAAAACCAAAGTATAATCTTTTTAGTAACTTGGAATTGCAGTTTATTATTGATTTCTTGTCATTTTAAGTTCACCGTTGATATAAATAACAGTAGGACGACGGCAGGTTATTTCCTCGAACTAACGTAATATCCATGCGGTCAAACTGTCACAAATGTGTATTTTCTCATTAATTTCCGTTTGAATTTTTATTCTTTAATTTAGATTTCGTTTTACATTGGATTAAAAAAATTGTGTTGTGTAATTGAAAGGTGTCATACATGTAATTCGAGTGACGAATTTTGCAGCAAGGACGAAAGTTTTGTAGTAAGTCAACAAATTTCTTAGTTCTATTTTTTTTCTCAACAACTTCTGTAATTATAAGAAAACAAAATTGTTCAATACACTAAAACTACTTATTACGAATCTATCAAACTGCTATTAATAACCATTTAAAATGTTCACAAATGATACATTAATGTGATACTTGATACTGTGTGGTGCTTGGATGTCTGCTATTTCGCATTGGGTTTTGTTTTAAGCATGTAAATCTTTTAGTGATCCAATTTATCATGTAAAGATTATCCTTTTGTACCGGGTGTTCCATTAAGGGTGACTACCAACCATATCTCAGAAACTACTTGGTATAAAAATTCATAAACAAAATAATCACTAAAATGATCCTTAGAAAATCACGGGGATATTTTTAAGCTCTGAATTTCATAGGCTGAATTGTAAGACTTAAGGTTTCTCCGAAAATTCTTATACAATAATATTATTAGAATTTATTTATTATTATTGTGTGTGTAATTGAACAATAATTAAAATTGAAAATCCGCCAGTGTAATAAATTACTTAACATTAATTTTTGAGCTCTAATGCCTCGACGCAATAAGGCCTGGTCTCACCTCAAACATTTTAATTTCATTATTATAAATGTATAACTCATGTACTGTAAATATGTCATCCTACCAAGTCAGGAAAATGTTGTTTTATTTTGTAATATAAAATACCTATATATATATAGATATAACTTATTAGGTACATTCAGTAATAATGCTTTGTAATTTAGATGATTGTCTTGTAGGTTTGCAAGAAGTAGTTCGAACAGGTGTTGTTATGGATGAGGGTGGCGCTATACTTTGCAGGCCTTTATTGTTAGCCCCAGTAAATGTAGTTAAAGAACCGGTACCTCCGCGACACCGACGAAAACGAAAAGATGACGACGGAGGATCGGCTACATCCGGTAGCTTATCACAAAATCCACAGCAGCAGCAGGGATTGCAGCAAACTCGAGGTGCGCAATTCGACCTTGAAGAATCGGCATTCCCCCCATTACCAGGTACGTCTTGAAACTATAATAATAGCATGTTTGTAAAGCCTTTACCATTTGATAATATGCTTTTTAATGCCTGAAAAAAAAAAAAATTCAGAAAATTTATATATTTGTATTTCTGTTTAAATAACCTACTGCATTGTTATAACTCTTTTAAAGAACTTTAAATATTAAAAAGCCTTTCAATCAAATATATTTATTAAAATGTTTTATATCACCAACGATTTTAGTTTCTTTGTTTATGATGTGATTTCTTTCTTTATATTCTCGTAATAATAGTATATGATTGTTAAATAGTTTAGTTATGTATTTACAGCGAATAACGTTATTTTTATTTATTACAGATCATTCAAGTGGGCAAGCACCGATCAAACAATCGCCGCAGGTGTCTTTACCATCGGGCGCCTGCGGCGAATCTTTTTCTCAAAATCAACACCATCACCACAATAATTATCATCAGCCACAGCCAATACAACCACAATCGTCACACCATTTACAGACCCAACAGGTCACGATGGACAGCACCACGTCACCTACGTCAAATTGTTGGGGTGAAAATAACCGGTTGGCGGATGTAGTTCGTGGTACAGCTAAGACAAGAACAAACAGTAAAGAAACAGGCTGTGGACCGGATGATGCCACACGGGTTGCTTCTCCATACGGCGCTGGCCGATTTCAAGGAACCGACCCCAAAGAAACGACCCCGACGCCTACCAATGGTAGAGAGCAACAGCACGGAACGCCACCAAATTCCCCCGATAAGTAAGTTCTAGTTGAAAAGACACTTTGTATTTACCATTACGTGACCAATTCTTGGTTAAAGTCAGAAAAAAAATAGACTATATTACGATTTTATTCATACACTTCATTCGGGTCACGTGATGATAAAGATAAAATAATCCTGGGATATGTTTATCTACGTGAGTTACTGCAATTTCCGATTATTTATATAAAATCACTTTTTCAAAATTGGCTCTGTTTTCTGGTTCCTAAGTACACTCAGTTCCAAAAAAAAGTGACGCACCTAAATTTGGACACAACCTTGAAGCATTTCATTGTCAACTTTCTGAATTTATCGAGAAAAGGTTTTCTAATAAAATAAATCGATACCAATTTTAAAAAGCAATTTTATTAAACACGAAATTATAAGTTGGGTTGACTACTTAACACCATGTATTACCTTTTCTAGCAACTCTTAAGAGCTTCTAATCTACGCGGCTTACTAAAAATTAAATTTCTTATCGTTTCGTTTCTATATGATACCATTTTTCCACTAATGTATCTACCATTTCTGCGAGGTTTTTCAGGGCCTATTGCAAGAATGCGCCCTTTTGTTTATAACTATTTCTCGATAAATTCAGACTTCAATAATACAGAAAAATTTGAAGCAATAATATCCTTTTTATTAGATACAATTAGTTTGACTATTAATAATTATCCATTGCAGTATACAAGAAAATACTGTATTATGCTTGATATACATACTTGAACCAAATATAATCTCAAATGTGTCTTATTTATAGTTACCATAAGCTAATGATTTCTATGATACATTATAATGGTTACATTTTTGTTTTTTCGAATTACAAATAAAACTTTATGTGCGTGCTAGAGAATTTAGTTCTGAATGTGTCGTGCTACAAGCGATTACAGTCCCATTTACGTCAGCGACATATACACTACCGAGCAATGGTTTCTGCCCTCTAAACAAAGGTTATAAAATAAAGCCAATAGGTGCTATACTTTTAAAGTTACAAGCTATCTTGTCATAACGTATTTCGTTCACTTCAGTCCCTCAAGAAGGTAACTTTGTTACCGAAAAGTGCCTCGGACAACTAAAGTGTCGTGTTTTGGCGTTGGGGTTTGAGCTATTTTGTTCGTTCTACAACAACCGCCAAAGTTTTTCCAGTCTTCATTCGTTACATATTTTTTGGAATTTACCCGCAATTCACCGAACTTCGTTTCTAACGGAGAATATATTAAGATAGTTTCTAGCTTAGCGTTGTTCACTCGTGAGATTATTACGAATATATTCTAATAGAAGTCTCATATTTCCTTACGATATGAACTCCTTGAAGTTTAGGTATAAATGGATATTTATTACCGATGGCAATGAATACCGCCTTTAAATTAAGTTTAGGATAATCAACGAACAGGCGCCAATCATTTACATCGTTTTTCTGTTCTAATGCGTTAATTTTTTTTGTAATTTTCGGTATAAACTAATGGTTACGTCACATTTAATGTGGATACTGATAGATTTAAATCTCGAATTATGTTATTTAAGTTCGCTCCATTAAATCAGACGGGGCGCATACGTGTTACATACATAGTAACTATTGGCGATAGAAAATCTGTATTCAGATTTGATTTAAGCATACCAAAGTACATTTAAAAAAGCATCTAAAGAATGTCATGTTACAAATCTTGTGTTTTACAGGGTAATGTTAGTTTATTATATAACTACACATATTTATTTTGGTTTTTGTTATTTTTCACAGATTAGTTCCTGTTTCAAATGCAAAATGTACGATGGCAGATAAGGCGACTAAAACTGACGACGTCTTTTTTAATGGCGAGCCAGAAACGATAATTTCATGTCCGACAACGACAAATGCAGCCACTATGACGACAACTGTATCGGCGACAGAAACCACGTGTCCTTTCTCAACGGCTACTTCTCGATCATCAGTTTGTGTTACTGCTGCTCCCGTAACTGTTCCTGCAGCTTCAGCAGCTCCTTCCTCTTGTCACTTGCCTGCAAGTCGGCAAAGTTCTCGCACCGAAACAGCTGTTTCTAAAATGCCACTTTCACCGCCACCACCATCCACTTCCGTAAGTATTATTATTACTAATACATTTCTTAGTTATTTTAGCCACTTCTAGAAGTTAGGTAAATGCTAAAGAATCCTCATTGAAAACCGTAATTTTTCATCCATAATCAAATGATTTCATTTTTTACTTTAAATTAGTGTTTTGTTGTAAATAAGCATTTGTTCAGGAAGATCAGGAATAGTGGAATAAACTAAATTTGAAACATTGTGTGAAAAGCATAGAAAAAGAGCACATCACACTTATTGTTAGTTACGTTCTCACGGTTCTATGTAATTGACTCCCCTGTATCTAGTCTTCTCTCATTAATTAACTTCTGAGCTATTGTTAAGAATTTAAATTGCAATTGTTTAGTTAATTAGCTCATTTTTTTCCTTAACTTGTTACAATTAAACATGTACTTTAACTGAAAAATTATAAGGAGACTGTGGGAGGTGCCGGAAGCTCTTCTGTTCCCACGACCAGAATGAGTTATGCCCAAGTTGCGCAGCATCATAAAGAGGTTCGCGCCGCACAAAAGGAGAAACATCAACAGCACTTAAAAGATAAGCATCAGCAGCCTCAATGTGGTTCTGAATCATCTCAGTTACAAACCCCAATAACTTCTGCAATCAAGGTGGGAGTCGGAGCTCCTGTTTCTAATTCGCCCTCTTCTTTAGTATCGTCCGCCGTAACGACGAGTCCTGGAACCGGACGAAGTATGCCACAGCAGACTGAAATTCGAGGTAATTCATGTTAATTATTAACATTATTTTAAAGCCTTCTTTATAAATATTGTTTCGTTTGAATTATATAAGATATACATGCTTTACCAAGGCCTTTTCGGCGAGTTTGACATAATGTTACATGTCACAGTATATGATTAACTTAATTTTTGTTGATCAGTGTAATGTTAATGATAAAATAATCAATTTAGCATGTTTGTCCACGTTCTTTGTTTTTAGACGGGAGTCAACAGAAAGATACGTCTCAACAGCAGGGTCGTCATCACAGTTCAGCGTCAACGGCTACGTCAGCAAGGAACGGTTCGCGAGCTAACTATACAAGTAGTGGAACGTCGTCCGCACAGGGACAACAATCACGACGAAGGTCTGAACAGCAACAACGGCAGTTTCGTGACTTTGTTCCCGCTCGGTCTCCGAAGTAGCAGCAAACATCACACCACGATGATACATTAATGTCGTCGCGAGTGTACGCATGTCAGGTAATGATAATACTTATGACGTTAATGGTAATACTAGAGGTCTCACAACACTCTAAGAGCGCCAACAATACAAAGGAAATAACGGTGGTTAGTGGTGGTGCTGCTGAACGCTATAAAAAAATAGACGGACAACGCGCTGGTGCGTCTTCCTTATTTTGTTATTGTAATTTTTTAATGTCTCAGCGGTCCGATGGCTCGCCGCTCACAACGCGATTCACCACAAAGTGGTATACTGCCCGAAACTTTGGCATTTAACTGTGTAGACGTATTTTTCCTTTCCCAACCGTTTTGTTTTTTTTAACGATGATTCGTTCTTCAATTGAAAAATAATAATTGTTTTATGCGAGAGTCCATGTTCCTACCCGATGGAGGAGTTCTGTTGAATATTAATAATGATAATGATTAATTAATTAATATTAAATGGTAACGATTAAACTTTAAATAGTAAGTTTACATAAGTGCTGCAGGTATGCGGTCCCCCTTTCCCTCTACCCGCTTGCGTTGCTCGTGTGGCTCGTGGGGGGGGGGGCCGGCTCGCGCGTGCGTCTGTGATAGGCCCTTGACGTTCTTCTACTCCGCATATATACATACATATATAAATAGTATACATTATACATATATAATATGTTATAAATATGATATGATGCATTACCTTCAGTTAATGTATGTTAATCGAAAGGATCACGTGCAAACTGCTTACGTGATTTTATCCATATTTTTCAACTTGTATGTAGCAAATGGCGATATAAGGTGTTTTAGCTTATTCCTTGCTCCGTTTTACTTGTGGCCAAATTTCTGAATATTTTTTTTATTTTTACGAATCGGTAGTTTTTTTTTTTGTTAATACTATATCATTATTACATTAAATAATGACGAAATTGCCAAAGGATCTTTGACTTTGAAAATAGTGCGAAAATGTCAGTCACCGATCGCCATGAATAAGTACGGTTCAGGACTTTCGTAGCAGTGTGAAGTGTGACTTTCCCTAAACGTGTCATATATTCTATGGACTTACATGATATGGACAACGACTCATTCGATTTCTCTCTAACTCTCTTAATAGCTTATTACATTTTGTGAAAAAAGAAGGCTTAATTCGATTGTCGTCGTCATCGTCGTCTGTGTGTTGTAATAAAGACTAATAAAATGATAATAATAATAACAATGAAGAAGATAACGCTGTTATTAATGTTATTCTTTTGACAAAATAATTACCATTATGTGTATGTATAAGCTGTATAAGGGGAGCCTAGTTTTTAGGTTAATATTGTTGCTGGGTATAACATTTTATTAGTGACTGATTTGGTCGTCTCTAATTATTCAGGTCAAATAAAGTAACTATTTTCAGCAAGCATTTTCTATTAAAATATCGTGACTCTTTAACCAAAGCTATAAAACGCTCAAATTCGCGAAAGTTTCATTAAATATTTGGCTGTGCGTGTACATAACTGTTTTTATTGTTTGTTTTTTGTATGTTGACGAAACCGATAAGTTCGTAATTATTTTGTTGTCTACTGATCTGCAATTTAATGAAACAAAATGTTCGATACTTACATTGCATAAACTATGTTCTATGTCAATTGTAGTTTTGCTCAATGATTAACCCTAATTAATCGATCTTGGTTACTTTATGATATTGATATGTTAACTAAGAAATTTATTTTTGTTTATGAGGTAACGTGTAGCTATATAATAAAATATTATAAGAGCGCACCTGGAACATACGTTATCAGGTATTGAATGGTATGAAATTGTAAAAACGTGTTTGGTGATATAATTATTACATGTTCATTTTATTTCAAGAATGTATTCAGAGTTTTACCAACATAAGAAGCTAAGAAATGGAATTAAGTGAAAAATTGGGTTGTATAATCATTAAGGAGAGTGGTTAATAGTTTTTATTTGGGGGTATTAGCTCCTTCTAGTTTTAGGATTTTGTTTAAGTACATAAGCGAAAATAAGAAAAAAAATCTTATGCTCGTTTTAATGTAATTTGAATGATTGCTTTGTTATTTTAATTGAGGACAAAATGTTGGTACATGGTGTACACATAATTTGGTTTAAACGTTTTAACGAATACTGCAACTAAATGTATAAAAACCTGAGCAACTAGAGACGCCAATCATTTTCTTTATGATATGTTATGTAAGTTATTTTAAGACTGTTAGAAATTACAATTATATTGTTATATTACTTAGTCCTTCTTCTTCTCATATTACTTAGACGTGCATGTTTAAATCAAGTAACTTTAATCCCTCCCATTACATTGATTTTTTTTACACATAAAAAACAACAAATAGGGGAGGGATTTAACTTTTTCGTGCGCGTACAAAAATTTGATATGCAAGAGTCATTTCCTTAAGGAAAGGTGTTGATACAATGCTAGTGTGTTTTTAGCACGTAATATTTATAAATGATATTTTGTCTTTTTATGGTAGGAGTGTTGCCCGTTTTGTTTTCCTTACTTGACAGTTTCTGCTTGAAAATGTCTAGTAGTAGAAGTTAGAACGCTCATGCGACTTTTACGAACAGCGCCTAGTGATACTTTTACTATTTTTTTCTGTTTGTTTTCATTTAGGTTTATCTGTAAGGCTTCATTTAACTGCGTACACATACATACATACATATACTTTTAACCTTGTAAAATGGTTAGTGCTACAAGTCCATATTACGTCGCACGACACTGTATAGTTTGCTGAAAGGCTTTTAAAAAGAAAAATCAAGTTGTTATGTTTTGTTATTATTTTAGAATCGATTAATAGGGTGTGCGTTTTGATACATTTCGATGCGAAAGTCACGCAGCAAAAGGCCGATTGTGTCGGGTGGACGTTGCAAAAAAAAAAATAAAGTCATTTGAAATATACGACTGAGTTTTTCTTGATTTATCACCGATCCTTTTGTTGGCTGACTTTTAAGTTTAATTCACTGATGAATTTTTTGATTTTTGTACGATTCGTAATTTTTTGTTTATTTAGTGAAAAGTTCACACTTGATTGTCTGTGTTTAGGATTATTTCCTTAAGAAAGATTTTAAGCTCCGTTCTTTTACGCTAAATGCTGTATAGATAAGTACAGGGTGATTTATTAATAGAAATTTTTTAAACTAGAAGATCGTGGGCTAAAATGTGAAGATTTAACTCAAATCACTTAGATTAAATGATTAGTAGAGGGCATTTATTTAAAAATTATTTCTACCCAGTACTTTAAAACTATTTTAAGACTTCACTTATTACCTGTCTTTGTTGTGTGCCAGAGCTAACAGTTAGGAAGTTTTATAATATAAATTGGTTTACGTACAGTACCTACACTTCATATCAAGTAAGAAAAAAATACGTCAAAAAGTTTTGGACTTAAATCATTTAAATAACACGACCAGGGGCCACATTAAAATGTGATTTGGTTTAAATTTCTACCTTTTAAGACCAATGTTTTTCTGTTCAAATATTTCGCACTATTAATGAATCACACTGCACGATTAGAAGAGGTAATTTTTATATGTCCCAGTTTAAAAACTAACTAAAATTAATAGTCACAGTTTTTGGAAAACTATTAATGATTAAAACTTAATAAACGAAACTCGCTAAATAATAAGTAGGTAATTTAAAAATAGTAGTAGTAATAAGATAACTTTTATTTCATTTTTCATTTGGCTTAAATGTGGATGTAAAAGAGTGGAGTTAGTAATTTTTCATTGGTTTTGTAATTTTTGGTGTTCGTGTTCGATCGGTTAACATTTAAGAACGGTGTAAATGGCAGACAAAGGAAATGTATATTTCTTGTTGTACTCAGTGTCAAATTCTATATTGTTAAATGTGTGCATCAAGTGTAAAAAAGTGTAAATAAGAGCCATAAATAACTTCTACTCCTACTACTACTACGTTAAGTAACTCCTTATTGTGTGTGTTTCAGAGGTTGATCTAGTTTTTAGAAAGCAGGATCAACTGTAGTCGCCAGAAATGATCACCAATATTTTTTTTATACATGAACGGTAAAAGAGTAATCGTAATACGAAAAGAAAAAATTGGCATTAATCTGTTAAAATTGTTATTTTGTAGTGAAATTGCAATTGCACGTTGCACCGCAAATGGAAAAAGTTTGAATTTAACATTATTAGAAACAGTTCGAAATATCCAAAGTAAAATATTTAACCAGTTCAAGTGTGATTATTGTATGAAAATTGTGATCGTTAAAAGTTGGAATTGCACAAAAGGACCGATCAAAGTAAAGTCATTGCTAGATTAATTTTTAACATGATTTTTTTAGTTTGATTTTCTTACTACATGGTAGTGTGTAGTGGGAAGTAATAGTTTCTTTAATTGAAGCTATTTCTTATTTGAAAAATAATTACTTACCTATCAATTGTAAAGACTGTAATTTTGAAAATATCAAACAAAAAAATCGATATATAGTGTAAAAGCTTCTTACTTTGTAAGGTCATTCGTATGGAAAATATGATAACTAGTGCTTACTTCACATATATATTGTACCAAACTATTTTATGATATTTATTTTAGTAGCAGTTGTTTAGGCGAAGCATCTGCAATATAGTTGGTAAGATTATTTTATTAATATTATTGTAATTATCAAATTCATAAAATCATCGAGAGTAATGTTTGAATACTTAATAATACATATATTGTTTTTGCCTTTGCCTCCTCGATGCTTGAGTTATTTTTTTACAAGGTGCTAGTACATATACTAAAAAAAAATAAGCCATTAAAGTTTTAAATGAACGATTATGCCAATGTGTTATGTTCGTTCCGAAGATAGGCCTTAATAATTACGAGGAATTCTGGTGTTTACACCAGTTTAGTTTGTTTTCTGTTAATATTTGGTTGGAAATAAATAAATTTACAAGTAACGTTCGTTTTATTTATTTGTAGAATCTAGCTGTTGTCTTGTATTACAACAGTGAAGAAATTTTAAATACTTTACATTGAATAAAAATGCAAAATATTAAATTTATCCCGGCAGACAAAGCTAAGCAATCCTCATTAAAATGGCTTCAAGCGCTATGTTCAAGGCCCTTATTTAAAATTTGGCTCTTGAAGGCTAAATAAATTGTAAAATCCAAGGACTTCGAATTATCAACTACATTAAATCGGAGGATTAACTTCAAAGTCCTAAGCACACGTAAAAGGGGCTTTGTCACTTTGTGCACACCATAAGGGCTTGAATTACACCAAAAGGGCCTTAAATATATCAAAAAAGTTTGAAGTACTTGTAAAGAGGACATTGAGAACATTAAGGGATTAAAATTTAATTAAAATAGTTTCAATTACCAAAAATCTTAAAGCCCTTTTGGTGGTTTTGCCTTTCTTTCAATCACTCCAAGGGCTTCAATTAACTTAAAAGAGCTTTAAGTTCATAGAAAGTGTTTGGAGTTCTTTTTCAAATTACAAATTACAAGGTACATTTATAAAGTACATAATTCTATTACCAAGCTCCAACTACTTGTTCAAGAATGAACTTGAAATATCGTGTATCTAAGTTTTCAAAAGGCTTGAAGCACATTTTCAAGTATAAAGCAAATATGCCAGTTATTCAAAAAGTGTATCAATGATCGTAATATTGTAATTATATTTAGTTATATTTTTAATCAAAATTATTTTTTGAGGGTTTTAACTTCGCTTAATAAAAAGAACATTTTGACAACTTTTATACAACATGTTAAATTATTGCAAGATAAATGAAATTAATAAACAGAAGACAACTATTTTAAACTACACAGTAATATCTTGCACGATATGAATTGTATATTAAACAGTAAAAAGTACGTGACCCACTATGATAAAATAAAGGAAATATTCGACAAACGTTCAACAATATAAAAAAGTTACAGCACATAATAGCTGTATTTTTTCTTAATCTACCCCCTCCTTTTCTCTGTAACAAACTAATCAGCAGCAATACAATACTCCAATTTAACTTTATGTAAGTAAATCATTATCATATCGATCTTGTGTGTTTTCCTTTTTTTTTCTTTTGATGTATTATTTTTTCTGCCCTCAAAAGGAATTGTACGCATGGATGGAACAATTTTTTGTCGTCGATAAAAGATAATTTAATTGTTGCTGATTTGTTTATAAATGATTGCTCAGAAGATGAAAAGCAGATTAAAAAGAAACTATCTTTATTTAGCGTACCTATTTTTTTAGTTGGATTGATTTTGACGTGCTGTTTAATATTAGCAGGGTTAATTTTTTAGGACTCATACAAGACGCTCGCGGCTAAGACAACAAGAATTTTCTAAAATGAACAATACTTTTGTTTAAATAGGGACATTTTCTGAAAGGGTGGATAATTTGTAATTGCATCTTTAGGAGTCACAGCTCTAATTTTCTTGCAATAGTTTTTGAATATTGAAAAAATAAACATCGAAAATGACACACCCAACTAAAATCCAATCGAATCTATTAAAAATAAGATTTTTTTTCTGTTGTAATCAAAGCAATTATATTATACGAATTTTTTTATTTTTCTAACTATTTGTAGGATTGCAGCTCTACTTGCCCTTTTTCCCGGAATTACTTTTGGTGTTAATATGTAGGTACGTACTTCTAATAATTTGCTATTTTTGATTAAGTAAGTGGATGAGTGGCTTCCTAGATTTTTTTAAGTATATGAGGCATGACAACCCTTTTTTCCTAACAGTAGTTCAAACTTTCATTTGGTGTTAAAATAATCACGTCTAATAAATAAGGGAAGATTATTTGGTTTAATAATATCTACTGATACTTTTAAAAATATGTACCTATGTTAATAAAGAAATCCCTCACTACAAATACATATTAAATTTTTAATGAATTATGAATACCAATTATCTAGATAAATACCTACGAAGGTATACTCGTATTAAAGGGTATTAATAAGTAGATGTACACATACATGTGGTAAATTAATACTCACCACCACCTACTTACTGCCTTTGAGAATTTCGTTATTTTATTGATTTGCTTTTATAATACGAATTCTGGGAAACATTGTAATGGTTTGGATAGGGTTCCTACACCCCTCCGTTCGATTAGTTTCCCTTCAATTTCCTGGAATCGTAGCTGTAATAAGGAACGGCAGGAGCGCCTGAGCAATAGCAAATCAGAATTGAATTTTTGTAGAAGTAGTTTTGAAATTACATTTAGCCCATATGTTTTCTTTTAAACTTATCAATAATTATATCTTCATTACCTATTTATAAGATGTTTAGTGCGTATACGATTTGTTATCTACTTTGAGTAACGAAGTTTAGAGGGACTCATTAAAGTTTTACCCTAGTTGGTGATTGATTTTACATTTTATGTTTAAATGGATTACATAGACCTGTAATAAGCTCAGTTTTTTTTAAATATGTAGTTTTAATAATACCCAATTTTACGGTTTAGCTTTTTAGTACCTCTACCGTCTACCTGTGTAGGTAGGTATTCTGCTTTAAATTGAAAGTTGTCGAATTCTTGTCATTCGTTGTTATGAATCATCTACTTCAGTTCAAGAGCACGAACGCGTTATACCTGTGTAGTGTGTAAAATTAATGTATTATGTAATTAGAAAAACACGTTGTCGTAGAACGTGGTGGTTTGTTGATGACTCATAAGAAAGATGTTCAAGCCTCGTTTCCGGCTCTTCTCATGAGTGCAAATAACTGATCAGAATGTAGGTTTATATTTTATATATTGTATAGATAAACCGGTAAAACAGCTTTTCTAAAAAACAGAATTGTAAAATATATAATTATTGTTGTTTCTGAGGAAGGAAGTGTACGTACAATAGGTATCATTCGAAAGTTTAGGAACATTTTAAACTAATCAAAAGTATCTAATTATACATTTACGTAGTTCCAAAAAAGTTTGAAGCCTTGTCATTTGTGAATGAATAGACCGATTTATTTTTATTTTTTTATTGGTAGGTACCTAATTCCTTTGTTTACCAAAAAAATAAGAGGTGGAAATTTCAGTTTTCTGAATGGCGATGGTATAGAAAATATGAATATATTATATATGAAAGACGCTTCTTTTAAAAGCATTTTAGTTTTCTATTCATTGATTTATCTTTAAAATTGTCCGAATTACAGTTTTTTTGGTGAATCCTTACATTATTACCAAATTTCTGAATTTATTGAGATAGTTTTCTAGTGAGATAAAACAAAATATCGAAAACTACTAATGTCAACCCAACTTAAATCTATTCAAAGCTGCCAAAATTTTCAACCTAATTTAAGCCAACCTTATTCCAATTTATTGCTAATAACAATACAACTAATCACTTGGTTACTACATCTCATTCTTCTATTTTGCTTTGATTGCGTCATCGCTCCCGGTAGCTTATTTATTGGGACTAGAAAGCTTCAGAAGGAGGTTTTAGAGAATTCTGACCTTTTTTGTTAAACCAACTAAATCTTAGCAACCTACTATGGGCCTTAACGCTTCTTTACGTATGGTGGATTGCCTATATATGGCAATATGTGTATGAATGTTAAATGTTTGCTTTAAAACTTGAACAGTTGTATAGGTTCTTACTAAGTTTTAATTCTACGATAGGTGCTAAGAAATTATCATCTTTATAAATGAAGAAAGCTAAAAAAATAATTTAATATTAAATTTACAACCAAATAGGTAGTTAAAATTCTTTTCATTTTCCAATTTACAGGAGTATCTAATATTAAAATTGTTGATCTCGTTGAATACGAATGTGCAGTTTTTGTTACTTTTGCTACGAATTGTAATAATTTCAAATGGTAATTATTGATTAAAAAAATAAGTAAAACACCCAGTTACGAAGTATTTCGTTATCACAGTGTATTCTTCAGGTGGAAGATTAATTATCTCCTTTAGTGGGAAAAGGTGGAAAAAGACACTCTTTGATATCGAAATAATTATTGTCATTACCTACAATAAATATACTTTGTGACTAAAAAACTTGGTGTTTTATTTACTGTTAAATGGAATTTTACAAGAGTTAAAAGCCTCATCTGTTTAATTCTTGAATTAAAAGGAACAATAAAAAATATATAAATACGGTATACGGTTTATTATTATTTTAAATATTAGATCAAAAAAGTAAATTGTAGCAAATTGTGGTTTTTCGAATTCAATCACAATTGCGTGACCCACCACAGAAATGACAGCAACATAAAGGGGCTACAGTGTGAAATTTCAGCTAAATGGTTAATCTTTTGAACTGCGTATTTTTAATAATTTTAATTACCTAATAATAACTGATAAGTACTCTATATAAATACTAAAACTGGTGTACTAAAATTAAACACATACGTAACAAATATAATAATATTATGGAAATCTCACAAATTTAAAAGTAATAGGTATTTACTTTTTATTTATGTTTGCAATAGTAAATATTAAAAATAAAGCAAAATAAATACTTAATAACGTTCGTAGTAGGTAGTCTCAATTTTATTTTACAGCTCTAATACAATTGAAGAATAAATGGGATATTTTAGTTTATGTGTGGTCCGATTTTACACAGTTTTGTCGATAATGTTCTTTCTAACTGAGAATTTCTACCTGCTCTGGTATGACTCATATCGGTTTTGGTCTTCAGCAATTTACAAGCTATTAGAGCCTGAAAAGGCGGAATAACAGGTAGGTAGGTATACGGTATACGGTGTACAGGAGTATCGCATTCAAATCTGTATTAACAATAATATTTCATTTTACTATTTTAGATATAGAATATTTGTATATTCTTAATTTACCTTAATTACCTGAATAAGTAAATCTTGCTTCATCTATTAATTAATAATACTTTCTCAAATACCAGTTCCAAAATTTTTCCTTTTTATAAATACATATTTTAAGTTTTGGTTATTTTAACAAACACACTTGATTACATTCCAAAGTATAAAACATATAATAAAATAACTAACAAATGTGAATATGTTATTAACAAATGTTTTTAATTGTAACAATATAAAGGAATAAATAATTTTGTAAATAATTCTATTTTCATACATACAGGATGATGAAATAAATAAATTACCACTCTGTAGTACTAAATCATTACTTCTTATATATATACAGGGTGAATAACTAAAATAAGTAGGTGAACTTTAATGATTTTTAAACATTTAATGAAATCCTGGATTATTATTTAAAAAAATTACACTCTGTATAACTAGATCACCACTATTTATTGGATCATCTTGTATTTTATGAATTACTTTTAAAATACAGTACATATGTAATTTTTTTTCTGTACATATTTATTATTTCAGTCATGTGGACCACTGTGTCCTTAATAAATTACTCTGTTTGCATTCCCAAACAGAGTATTTTCTCTTTATTTGGCAGTTTTATTAATAATTTTGTTGTTTGGGTTAATAGATTTAATAAATACTTATACTATATTGGCATTTTTACAGTTATTTTCTTATTTTCTACGGTTGTGGGTGGTTTTACAAAATTTACTTCTACAAATCTTTTTATTATCTTGTCTTGCAACGTATTAAATGGTTACTGCAGTTACCTTTGTATATAGTGTAAAGAAAAAAATAGTAACAGTAACTTTTCTCACCGTTATTTTAAGCGAAAAAGTTTAATATAGCAAGTGCGACGTTAGTGAATAGGCGGAGATGTGTGTCTGTGATGGCACAGCTGAACATCGATCGCTGGTTAATCTAGGCAGATCTGCTCAGTGGGTGGCGTCACTAGCCCTGTTTCCCGTAGCTATGAACGATGCCGATGCCTCGTCGCTCGGTGTCGGTCCTGGCTCCTTTCTCATGATGTTTACGGTTTTCCAAAATTAGGGGGGGTCCGGCTAATTTAGAACATCTCCATATAAGAGGCACTACACGTGGTAGTCTGCCATTTTTTCTTTCAGATTAGTTATTTGAATTAGTATCTTTATTAATTAAAAAATATTTCAAACAAAAGTTATCGATATTGAGTTAAAGTAATAGTAGGTACAAATAAATACTTAAATAGAATATTATACACTACCATTTGGTTTTATAGTAATAAAAATTGGAAAAACAAACGAATCTTCATGGTTCTGGCTTCAAAATGTTTCATTGTTCCATAATACTTTTGTGGCTTTAAATGGTAAAAAATGCTTTTCTGACTAATATTTAACAAAAGATTTTCTTCTAATCGAATCCAATTCTTATATTATTCTCTTTATTCTATGTGAAAACGGAAAAAAATGATTTTTTGTTTTCTTACAGTTTAAAATAAAATCAATAGAAAGCAATCCGTTTGCGTTAATAATTTTGTATAAAATTGTTTAATGTTAGTAATGAAAAGTTATGCTAAGTTTTAGGTAGAAAAATGGCAAGTGGGTACGGGGGAAAGGGAATTCTGAAAGAGCATGGAAGAGGGAGAACCTCTATATATATATAAATGTAAATTAAGGAAAAAATATTACAACCCGATTTTGCGTCGTAAAAAAAAGTAGTGAAGGATAAAAAATAACAAAGCGATTTATCTCACAGTAGTTGTAAACCTACAAGAAGCATTAATTTGTTTTTTTCACAAACTTGGCGTAAAAACAAACAACTTGAAAAAAAAATGCAAAATTAACCAAACAAAAGTTATCGATTTCAAATTAAAGTAGGTACAAATGTACAAATAAATGTTTAAATGAAACAATTAGGTAAACATTTTTTGTTATTTTTTTGAAAATTAATCGTGTTCTAAAAATAAACTGCAACTGGTTACTGTTAAATATAACTGTAATAAATATATAATACGCAGGACGTTTATAAAATAAGTTTGATGCTCGTATTACATTATCATAAATAGGTCAAAACAGAAAAACAAAGTGATTTTTTAATTCTACAGACAATTTTGCATCTTCTCTAGATATCTTTCAATACATTTTTTTAATAGATATTTGGTGTCCATGGGGATCTTAAATCTACCATTTAAATTTTTGCAACTTTCCTTGAGTTACCTGAGCAGAAAGGGGTCGTGCATAGTCGTGAAAGAAGAATAATCAATCGGGTCTTTCGTTTTTCATTGAATTTTCGATGGATTTTAGTCGCAGTGTCATTTTTTCTTGTCAAAAAACGAAATGGCAGTTTCATGCTAAAAAATAAAGCAGTTAAACTTGAATTGATTGAACTTCTCTACCGATATACATTTTCACGATTGATGTGAGAAGGAACCTATAAAAAATTTACTCGCTCTATCGTTTCATCATTATGCTTACTTTTTAAACGACTCACGTATTTGCATAAATTTACTCAATAGTATTATAAAACAAAACTATTCATTTCAACATCGTAGACTAATGTCATTTAAAAACCGTATATAAAAAGTAGAAGTTTATCTCGTTTTCCGTCATTTAAAGTAACAATAATTCTATTGTATTATTTGTATAGCAGCTATAGCAGAGACCAGGAAAATTGGAAAGTTGTTTTTTTTTTGCCTGGTATCAAACCCAATGTATTGTAATCAAACCGCCCAGCAGTTCGCGAGAAGATTCTAGTCTCCGTGACGCGCGTGTGTGTGTGTTCACATGTTGGTGAGCTGTGAACAGGTGCCGCGTCTGGGATCGATCTTTCCGCGAAAGACCGCGAAAACCTCCAGTTGTTTCCAGAAGATATTTTAACTATATAAGGAGATCGGTCGCTAGACGAGAGTGGCTGAAGAGGACCATGCATGCGGTTCTATAACCAGAGACAATAGAATTCTACAGCCTTCTCGTAATCCAATTGTTTTCCCATTGATCTTTGCTGGAGTTTTCTAGATGTTTCAGGAAAGCCGTGAATATTCCTTATGTATGCAGGGAAGATGTTCGTAATTAAACTCACACCAACTTAATTGGCAAGTACTCGTAACACTGCCCCCTTCTTCAATCTTCAATGTCTTGACCTTTGTAGGGCGCCAAGCGGTCCAAGTGTACAACTTTCATCTTGGTCTTTGGTCCTCTCTGAACATGGTAGACCACGTCATTCAGCCTTCTGACTACAATGTAAGGTCCTTCCCAGGCTTTGCTGTAGCTTCGATGAGCGCCCTTTTCGACGGACAGGATTGTAAAGCCACACTTGGTCCCCTTCTCTGAATCCTGTGCTGTTGGCTCTCCGGTCGTACCTGGTCTTCATGCGGTCACTCCCTACTTGGATCTTGTTACGGACGGCTCCATGGATGGCATCGAGTCGTTCCTTTAGCTGCTGTGCGTAGTCGGTAGCTGAAGGTCGTCGATCTTCTGGGTGTCCAAACCGGATGTCCCTCGGTAACTTCAGCTCTCTTCCAAATAAAATGCTGGCTGGTGTCCTGCCGGTGGTCTTGTGAACCGCACTTCGATAGGCCAACAGGAACAAAGGTATGTGCTGGTTCCAGTCTGTCTGGAGATCGTTAACAACCATTTTCAAATTGGTTTCCAGCGTCGCGTTAAACCGTTCGACCATTCCGTCAGATTGTGGATGTAATGGAGTGGTCCTAGTTTTCTGTACTCCTAGCAGCTCACAGACTTCCCGGAATACCGCGGATTTGAAGTTCCGTCCCTGGTCAGAGTGGATCTCCATCGGAACTCCATACCGACTGATCCATTGGTTTAACAACATTCCAGCGACCGTAGTGGCTTCTTGATTTGGAATTGCGTACACTTCGGGCCATTTGCTGAAATAGTCCATCACTACTAAGATGTACTTATTGCCAGCAGCTGTTGTTGGGAATGGTCCTGCTACGTCCAGAGCTATTCTCTCAAATGGGGCACCAACATTGTACTGTTTCATTCGCCCTCGGCTTCGAGTCTGAGGTCCCTTGGCTGACGCACACGTTGGACACTTCGTACACCAATTTTCGACGTCTCTTCTACACTTTAGCCAGTAAAATCGCTCTCGCACCTTCTCCAACGTCTTTGTTATTCCGAAGTGTCCTCCACCAACACCTCCATGAATTTCCGTCAGCACCTCGTTGACTCTGTTCTTCGGGAGAACTACTTGATGTCGAATTTTAGTTCCGTCAGGGCTTTCCCACACTCCTTTTAGTACCCCATTCTCAATGATGAGTGAATCCCGTAAGGCCCAAAAGCTCTTTGTGATGGTACTCGTACTACTAACATCTGCCCAGGTAGGTCGTGCTGTTCCTGCCCTTTTCCACCGCAGTATCGGTTTAATGTCTTCGTCGTTATCTTGGTCTTTCGCCAGGTCTTCGTTTTGCCAGTGTTCTTCAGGTTCCGCAATCGTCTGACAGATTCTTGCCAAGTTGACTGGTTCCTTCTTTTCGGCGGCCATGCAATGTTTGCAATTCTTCGAGCATGGTCTTCGCGAGAGTGCATCAGCGTTTCCATGTTGTTTTCCAGCACGATGCTCGATGCTGAAGTCGTATACTTGCAGCCGCTGTAGCCATCGAGCCAGTTGTCCCTCTGGATTTTTAAATTGCAGCAGCCATTTCAGGGATGTATGGTCTGTCCTTAACAGGAATTTTCGTCCGTAGAGATACTTATGGAAATGTTCGAGAGTTTTGACGACTGCCAGCAATTCTCTACGGGTCACGCAATAGTTTCGCTTCGGCTTTGGCAGTGCCTTACTGAAGTAGCCAATGACTTTCTCTTTTCCTTCCTGCATCTGCGACAGTACACTACCAATTCCTACATTGCTGGCATCCGTATCGACAATGAAGTCTGTGTCGAACTGTGGGTACGTCAGTATTGGGGCTTGAGAAAGGGTAGACTTCAATGTTTCAAAAGCTTGCTGACATCGTTCTGACCATTGGAAAGGGACACCATCCTCTGTTAACTTGTGGAGCGGTCGAGCTATATCTGCAAATCCCTTTACGAATCGTTGGTAATAGGAACACAGCCCCAAAAGCTTCTCAGGTCGTGTTGGTTCTTCGGGGCAGGCCAACTTCTCACAGCTTCAGTCTAGTCAGGATCAGTTCTTATTCCTTCTGAGGTGATAACGTGGCCAAGATATTTCACCTCCTTACAGAACAGATTACATTTCTTGGGACTGAGTTTTAACTTGGCTGCTGAAAGCTTCTTGAATACTTCTTCGACATTCTGGAGATGGTCTTCGAACGTCTTTCCCAGTACTATCACGTCGTCTAGGTACACCAGACAAACCTTCCAATTGAGCGCTTGTAGCACATTTTCCATAAGTCGCTCAAAGGTGGCGGGAGCGTTACATAGTCCAAATGGCATAACGTTAAAGTGCCACAGCCCGTAACCAGTCATGAATGCAGTCTTCTGTTTGTTTTGTGGATCCAGTTCAACTTGCCAGTATCCACTCTTCAAATCTGACGTTTAAAACCATTTGACACCAACCAGCCTGTCAAGGCTGTCGTCGATTCTGGGTAAGGGATAGCTGTCCTTTAAGGTAACGTCGTTGAGCTTCCTGTAGTCAACGCAGAACCTGGTCGATACATCCTTCTTCCTAAACAACACTATCGGAGAAGCCCAAGCACTTTGTGATGGTTCGATTACCCCCTGTTCTTCCATGTTCTTCACCAGGTTGTTGACTTCTTCTTGATTAGCCCATGGAACTCTTCTAGATGGTTGTTTAATAGGACGAGCTGATCCCGTGTCTATACGGTGGTATGTCAGATTCGTTCTCCCAAAGTCGCTGTCAGATAGGGCGAAGACGTTTCGATACTTACTGAGCAGTTCTTCGAACTTTATAATTTGTTCGCTGTTAAGGTTTGTGGCCGAACGCTGCACTAAGTCTCGAAGAACGGTTGGAAGCGGTTCGCTCTTTGCCATTGAGGATTCAGCTTCGACTTCGCACTGGAAGATGGATAGCATGGGTTCGAGGACTCCTATTTCCATTCCCTTACACACTTTCTGTTCGAAGTCTTTCAGATTGACCACTCTGACAGATGCGTTCGGCGTCCCAGTTCGAATTAGTGTTCGTCCTATCAGTATGGCTTTCTGTGTCAAATCCGGGTTTTTGGCTTCTACTATCCCCACTAAACCATCCGCACCTTCGCCGTCGATGTTTATTTTGAGAACTACCTCGGATCTAGCAGGTAGTAACCGGTCTTCTGCAACGATGACCTTTCGAAGACCGTACTCTTTGGTGGGGTTTGTCATCACCAACTCTTCCTTGCCGATGCGTAAAATTCCGGAGCCCAAATCTAGATTAATCTTGTTTTGTTCCAGAAGGTCCAATCCGATGATCACGTCGTCGGCGACATCGGCTACCAGCGCCTTATGTCGAAGGCATACTTCTCCCAGTCTCAACTCGATGTCGCATTCTCCTCTAATCGGCGCTGTTTCTCCTGTGACCGTGGTCAAACGTAGCTCTTCCTCTGTAGGGGACGGATTCTCCACTCGTTAACGATGTTCGGCCGGATTATGGTCTTTGAAGCTCCCGTATCGACCACCATTCTAACCTTCTTGTTGTTGATGTGACCTTCGACGAAAGGACGATTTCTGCTGGGGCTTGGTGGGGAGTAGCCAACTTGCGCCCCTCAAAGTTGGCTGATCTTAGTTTCCCGACTGCTGTCGGTCCGCACGGCGTTCATCGGCCGGGCAGTCTCGCTGTAAATGTCCGTGCCTTCCACATTCCCAGCACCTTGGTCTTCCTTTGTTTTGGCCACAGTCCCGGGAGAAATTGTGACCGACCTTCCCGCATTCCCAACATTTGGTAGATTCTCTCTTGTCGTTGCTTCATTCTTGTATTCGTCGTGTTAAACAGCTGCTTGGCGTACACGCACGTGGCCTTTGGAAGCTTGTTTTGCAGCTTCGAATTCTAAGGCGTGCGCCAGTGCGTCACTCGCAGTCTTGTGGCGGGCCAAACGAAGCACTTGCTGTAAGTCGGTGTCCCTTACACCATCGACGAATGTTTGGACTGCTAGCTGGTCTGCGAAGTCCTGCGGAGCGGTAGGATAGGCCAATCTAACCAGACGTTCCACATCGGCCTCGAATTCTTGTAGATTTTCTGATGTCTTATGATTGCGACACTTCAGTTGAGTCTGGTACACTTGTTGCAAATGTTTGTCGCCATATCTCATTTCAAGTCACTCTAGCAGCGCAGAGAAGTCCCGTTGTTGGCGCTCTGGAATACCTTGGAGGACGTCCAATGCTTCTCCTCGCAGAGCTATGACAAGCGCCATTGCTTTCTCGAAATCGTTGCAGTTATTTGCTTCTGCCGCTGCCTCGAACTGTCGTTTGTATACAGACCAGCAAACTTTTTCGTCGAAAGTCGGTGGTTTAATTCTAATCGCTTTCGCGGTCTCTTCGGGCGTTACTTCACTAGCCGGTCTTGTGTTCTCGAACATCTGTCGTATCTTCTCTACTTCCTTTTGTACTTCTTCTTTCAATTCATCTCTTAGCTTCTCTTGTCTCGTCTCAAATTCTTGTCGTATTTCCTTTAATTCTTCTTGCACTTCTACTCTTATTTCCTTTAACTCTTCTTGCACTTCGGTTCTGACTTCCTTCAGCTTTACCCTCAATTCTTCCTGCATCGCTTCTATCTTTTCTTGTCCAGCTTCTATTTTATTCTTCAATTCTTCCTGTGCCAATTTCATTTCTTCCTGTCCACATTCCATTCTTTCTTGTCTAGCTTCCATTTTGTTCTTCAATTCTTCCTGTCCACATTCCATTTTTTTCTTCATTTCTTCCTGGCATGCCTTCATTGCCTTCATCATTTCCATTAAAGCCTTTATTTGTTCTTCCATTATTGCCGCTTGTTTTCTTGTTACTGGCATATGGCTTCAAAATTCTTCTTCGCTTCGGACCTCTTCTACGATCTGTCGCACTAACTTCTTTCTTCATTTCTTCCTGGCCTGCCTTCATTGCCTTCATCATTTCCATTAAAGCCTTTATTTGTTCTTCCATTATTGCCGCTTGTTTTCTTGTTACTGGCATAAGGCTTCAAAATTCTTCTTCACTTCGGACCTCTTCTACGATCTGTCGCAATAACTTGCTTTGGGAATCTTCAATTCCCTTATTATCCCACACTCCTGACACCAAATGTGACGTGTTCGGTCACGGAAAACACAATTAACAAAACAAAACAACAATTTATTTAATTACTAAAGTTAATTTGACTACACTACAGTTATAAAGAAGTCTACACAATTTATTTCACTAAAAGTCTTTTCTTTCGCTCGTTATCGTAAACACTATGAGTTCTATCGCCTATAGTTCGCTATCGATCGCTTCGCTTGTACACATCAGCTGTCCATTGTCACTGTCAACTAACTCGGTGCGGGCCGGTTCGGCTTTTATTATCTTCTCAGCTTCTTTCTAGAGAATTCTACAGCCTTCTCGTAATCCAATTGTTTTCCCATTGATCTTTGCTGGAGTTTTCTAGAAGTTTCAGGAAAGCCGCGAATATTCCTTATGTATTCAGGAAAGATGTTCGTTAATTAAGCTCACACCAACTTAATTGGCAAGTACTCGTAACAATATTATACTAGCAGCAATACCCGGCATTGCACGAGTAAGAATATATCACACGTTGAATGGAACATTCTAGAATATTCGCGAATTTATAACTATCCAGAACATCCCATAATGATTCAAAACATTCTCTAACTTTTTTTAACATTCTGAAACATTCTTGAATGATCTTCAAGATTCTGGAACATTCTTGAACATTACCAAATCATTCTTAAATGTTATAATAAAACATTATTTTACTTCTTAGAACATATTTGAACTCCCTGTAACATTCAAAAAAATCTGCTTCATTCTCACCCCCACTCCGTGCTGTTTGCTGGGTGAGTAATGATATCAGTAGACGCCTGGCGGGAATGACGAATCGATTGATAATAACTGATCAGTTATCGACCACTGAGAGTTGAAGATTATTACAGTACCAATATCGCTATTAAAAACTGGGGGTTGGTGGTAGAAGGGTGAAAATTAAGGGCTATATGTATTTCTTAATGCCAAAAAATAAAAAAGTTAAGGGTTGACAACCTTTATCAGTTAGGGGTATGAAAAATAGGTAGTTCACGATTCTCTGACCTACTGAATATGCATATAAAATTTCATAAAAATCGGTCTAGCCGTTTCGGAGGAGTATGGTAACTTAACATTGTGACACGAGAATTTTATATATTACCTATATATATAGCTGCTTCACGTTACTGCTTTTGTATGCAGAATTGCAAACACCTTGTACAATATTGTAAGATTTTTATAAGTATAGAGTAAGTCAAACTGTATATTAATGATTTGCAAAAGATTTGGTTAGTAGGGTTTTTCATTTTCATTTTATTAACACGTGCAAACAGCGATTTTTTGAGAAATATTAAATATCTCAGAAACGGTTGAATTTTGTTAGATACTGCTTAACAAAAGGTATATTTATATATCAGTGTCTATATGTCGAGTGATGCATATATAAGAGACGTTCTTTTTTTCTTAAGATAAGTCATTAACCAGGCCTATGTACAGGTGTTTTTCACACCTCTATAGCTGCGTAATATATATAAGAATGTATTATGTATATACGTATATATTCTTGTATATCCTGGTAAATAAATCTATTTACCTATCTATCTTCTAGGAATTCAAAAATGAAATAAAATATAATGTGTTCAATTGAAAAAACAGTTTCGCCTTGTGCCTCATTTAATGAATAGCTTATATACGCAAAAATATTTTTAGATTATGCCCCTTAAAATATCGAGCAACTTTATATTAAACTTATTTTTCTTATATCGTCCGGTAAAGAGATATCGCCCGATATCGCACTAATTAGACCCTCTGTCTATATAATCCCCCCCCCCCAGCAAATTTTCTGGTTACGGTCCTGTATGGCATACAAATTGTTAAAAATTGGTTCATATATTCAAATTTGATTTATGGTAATATAGAACACAGTATTTTTAAATATTATCATTAAAAAAAGAAATTATTAAAGTATTGTAGCGACCAGTGACACAGTACGTGTGTGCGATAACAATTTGTATGCATGTACTTCTTATCGTTAACATGCTTACGGCACACGGTACTTTTCGTGTTATCAACTTACAAGATGTAAATCATTCTCCGGCGACAAGTAACAAGTTCAATTCTGGAATAATCGAGGACTTTCTAATTATTACTCATCATTCGAGAATCGTCAGGATTTCCTTTTCGAATTGTCTAGAAAGTTCGAAAGGTGTATATATAGTGATCATCTTTGGACCGAAAAACAGTTAGTTGAAGAAAGCATCAGTGCGCGAATTAAGACCGATAATAGACAAAGTGATATAAATAAATTGTAATATAAATAAGTGAATTGTTGTGATATAAATGGTAGTTCTAAGGTAGTGTTTAAGTGTTATAATTAGTGTTAAATAAATAATTGTTTAAATAAATAGTTTAACTAGAAAATTCGTTACAATTGGTGTCAGGTGTGGGGTCTGCGAATCGATTCCCAGAGAATTTTCTAGTGTAATAAAAATACAAAATAAATAAAAATGCCGAAAAAGTTGTTCGAGTTGAAAGTCGCCGAATTGAAAAGCGAACTGGAAGAGCGAGACGAAGATACGTCTGGTACTAAGAACATCCTACAGAAGCGGCTCGAGGAGGCTTTGATACAAGAAGGCTTCGATCCCAGCACGTATGAATTTGAGGACGAATTTGAAAAGAAATTGGAAAAGAAACTAAACGAAAATTCAAAGAACCTGGAAGAAAAATTAAATGAAAATTCAAAAGTCCTGGAAGAAAAATTAGAAAAATTCGAAGGAAATTTAGAAGAAAAACTGGGAAAATTCGAAGAAGAACAAGAACAAATAAACAAAAAGCTGGGGACCGACGTCAGAAGACAGGTTAAAGTCTTCAGGAATACGAGGCGGACATTGCTCGGTTGGTCCGGCTCGCCTATCCAGGCACGGCTGATGATACACTGGAAAGATTAGCCGTCGACGCATTTATTGACGGACTTAAGGACGACGAAATACAACAGCGACTCCGACTGGACCGGCCGAGGACTTTGGTTGACACATAATTAAAAGAAGAGTCAACCAGTCGGGACGATAGACTGGATAGACTGGAAGAGATGATCCGCCGAGTAACGACCAAAGTAGAAAGGAAGCCCAGACAAATCAGGTGCTGGAACTGTGGTAAGCTAGGCCACGTGAGAAGCAGCTGCAAGAGTGAGAGATCTGCTTCTCAAGAAGATAAGCCCCGCGTACAGGAAAACTAGTCAGGGTCGGCGCGGCGGGGCAAACGTCGATCCCGGAGCAAGAAGCCCCCGGTCTAGTTGCACTAACAAAAACCATGAAAGACAGAGCTGATAGCCTTTTTCTTACGGGACACATAAATGGGAAGCGGTGTTCGTTTCTATTGGATACCGGAGCGAGCAGGACAATTATACGAGCCAACGTGATGACTACAAGTAAGCTTCGACCGACTCAATGGAAGCTACGTACGGCCACCGGAGAAATGGTAAATGTCCATGGTGAAAGCTACGTCAAGATCCGCATAGGAAAGACCTCCTTTCGACACTGCGCTCTTGTAGCCGAAATTGAAGACATCGTCATTCTGGGCTTGGACGTGCTTCGGAAATACGACTTTTGCCTGAGTTTCCAAAGAAAAGTCGTGACCTTAAACGGAGAAGACTTCAAGCTAACTACTCAGGAACCGTAACATCTCCAGTCAAAAAGCTACAAACAAGAACGGAAGACGCGCAACGCCTACCAGAAGCCTTGACGAAATTGCGCCAGGAAGCAGGAGGCAAATGTAATCTTAACCAACGACGCCAGATAGAAGGATTACTAAAAGAATACCAAGACGTCTTTGAAGTAGAAGGTGGCAAGAAGGGACGAACCAACGCCGTCCTGCACAAAATAAATACTGGCGAAGCCCAACCCATCCGTCAGCGACCCAGGAGATTACCACTGGCCAAGAGAGAAGAAGCTGAAAACATCATAAGCGAAATGCAAAGGGACGGGGTAATAGAACCATCCACTAGCCCCTGGACATCGCCGGTAGTTCTGGTCAAGAAAAAGGATGGCTCGACACGCTTCTGTGTGGACTACCGCCAATTAAATAATGTGACGAAGAAAGACAGCTACCCATTACCACGAATCGATGACACCCTGGATACACTGTCAGGGTCGACGATATTTTCCACCTTAGACCTCAAGAGCGGATACTGGCAAGTGGCTTTGGACAGAGATGCCAAAGAGAAGACAGCGTTTTCCATTGAAACGGGGCTGTGGCAGTTCAAGGTGATGCCGTTCGGGTTGTGCAACGCACCAGCCACCTTTGAGCGACTGATGGAAACAGTCTTGGTTGGCTTAATTGGGAAGACTTGCCTGGTATACCTCGACGACATCATCGTAGTCGGGAAGGACTTCACCGACCATCTGAAAAATTTGGAGGAGGTTTTCCGAAGACTTCGTGATGTCCACCTAAAACTGAGCCCCAAGAAATGCCAGCTATTTCAAGAGACCGTCAACTACCTGGGGCATATAGTATCCGGAGACGGCGTTTCAGTCGACCCACAGAAAATCAAGGCCGTGCAAGAGTGGCCTGTACCTGCTGACGTCCATCAAGTCAGAAGCTTCCTTGGACTCTGCACCTACTACAGACGTTTTGTTCCTGGATTTGCAAAAATCGCTAAGCCTTTGACACGACTCACAGAAGAGAGTAGACCATTTTGTTGGGAGCAAGACTGCCAAGCTGCCTTTGAACAGCTAAAGAAAACCCTCTCTGCTACACCTGTGTTGAGCTATCCCCTACCAACCGGAAAGTTTATCCTGGACACCGACGCTAGCAATATTGGAATTGGCGCGGTCCTGTCACAAATACAGAATGGGGAAGAAAAAGTGATCGGCTACTTCAGCAGAACTCTATCCAAACCAGAACGGAATTACTGCGTAACCAGACGCGAATTGTTAGCCGTAGTAAAAAGTGTGGAGCATTTCTACAAATACCTCTACGGAAGAAAGTTTTTGCTACGAACCGACCATGCCGCGTTGAAATGGCTGCTGAATTTTAAGAACCCCGAAGGCCAAGTAGCCAGATGGATAGAGAAACTGCAAGAGTACGACTTTGACATAGAACACCGAGCGGGAAGTAGCCATAAAAACGCCGACGCCTTATCCAGAAGACCTTGCCCGGATAATTGTAAACACTGTCAACGCGTCGAGGAATACGAAGAGGTCAGGAGGATAACTATCCTGGACGAGCAGTGGCAGCCCGACAACATTAAGGCAGAACAACATTCCGACG
Organism: Agrilus mali; assembly: GCA_029378335.1. NCBI lineage: Eukaryota > Metazoa > Arthropoda > Insecta > Coleoptera > Buprestidae > Agrilus > Agrilus mali. Next base: position 15,431,182 of record CM055659.1, read on the forward strand.
TGGTCCTAAAAATGTTCGTGGACTGGAAGAAAGAAGGCAGAAGACCAACCTGGCAAGAAGTGGCTGCCAAGTCAACAGAAGTGAAATCGTTGTGGGCCCAATGGGATTCCATTGATGAAGAAGATGGTCTCCTTAAGCGCGTCGTTGAGAACCAAGATGGCACCGAAAACAGACGTCAGCTAGTGATACCGAGAAGCTTGGTAAAGGAAGTCCCGCAGTGCCTCCATGACGACCCTTCAGGAGGACATTTTGGTGTAAAGAAGACCCTTGGCAAAGTACGAGAACGATTTTACTGGGTCAACTGCAAGAAGGACGTGGAAGATTGGTGCAGAAAGTGCACGACGTGCGCCGCCAGTAAGGGACCTCAGAAGCGACAGCGTGCTCCGATGCGACAGTATAACGTCGGCAGCCCATTCGAGAGAATTGCCATAGACGTTGCCGGACCATTCCCAGAATCTGAAGATGGAAATAAGTACATCGTAGTGGCAATGGACTACTTTACGAAATGGGTTGAAGCGTACGCCCTTCCAAACCAGACGGCAACAACAGTGGCGGAAACGCTCGTGAAAGAGCTAATTAGCCGATTCGGAGTACCACTGGAGTTGCATTCCGACCAAGGACGGAATTTCGAGTCAGCCATATTCCAGGACATCTGTAAGATATTGGGCATTCACAAAACTCGCACTACAGCCCTACATCCCCAATCAGACGGCATGGTAGAACGAATGAACAGGCCCATCAACAAGTACCTGTCTAAAATGGTCTCCAAACATCAGCGAGACTGGGATCGTTATCTGCCATTGTTCCTTTTGGCATACCGATCTTCCATACATGAAACCACTGGACAAACACCAGCAAGGGTACTGTTTGGCCGAGAGTTGCGACTACCATGCGACTAAAAGTTCGGGTGCAAACCTGGCGAAGACGTGGCTGGAGAAGATTACGTCAGTGAACTTCGAAGACGATTGGACGACATCCATGACGAGATACGTTCCCATATGCAGATAGCCAGTGACCGGATGAAGGACGCATATGACATTAAGGCCACTGATGGAGGATTCCATGAAGAAGATTTGGTGTGGCTTTATAATCCCAAGCGTCAAAGGGGTCTCTCGCCGAAGCTGCAACAAGATTGGGAAGGTCCGTATAAAGTTATCAAACGAATCAATGACGTAATCTACCGAATTAGACGTACTCCCAATGGAAAACCAAGAGTAGTTCACTTCATCCGACTGGCTCCATATGCTGGGGACAACCACGAGGAAGCTCGAGTTAGAGTTGTGCAGGCTCGATCGCCAGAGCCCCAGTACGAAGAATTTATGGCCGAACAGAGCTTACACCGTAAAGCCCGATTTGGAGTCACCACCGAAGTTCAGCAGGACTTATTCGCCGTCCCGAAAGAATACTCGTTGGCTCATTGTGTGGCAAGGAATTTGGACATGAGCCGTGGGATTGCAACGGTCTTTCGGAAGAAGTTTGGGCGACTACCGATGTTACTCGACCAGACCAAAGATGGAAGAAACGTATTGCAGTTACTCAATGGGACCCAATCCATCTTCTATCTAGTCACCAAAAGCAAGTCGTCGGAGAAGCCTACCTACCACTCCTTATGGGACTCCCTGATAGAACTAAGAGAGCAATTGCTACACGCTAACATCCTGAAGCTAGCAATACCGAGGATCGGATGTGGACTCGATGGGCTGGATTGGAGGGTGGTCAGAAACATGCTGGAGGTTTTGTTCCGATACACTGGCATAGAAATCTTGGTGTGCGCCGGAAATCCACGACGAGGACCGTCACCATTGAAGACCGTTGACTGCCAATTCCACCTGAAAACCGGATGCCGAAGCGGATCCACCTGCAAGTACCGGCATGATCCTCTGAAGGAACGGCAGAATGTGATCCGGGACGAATCACCCTTAAGGAGGGGATAGTGTAGCGACCAGTGACACAGTACGTGTGTGCGATAACAATTTGTATGCATGTACTTCTTATCGTTAACATGCTTACGGCACACGGTACTTTTCGTGTTATCAACTTACAAGATGTAAATCATTCTCCGGCGACAAGTAACAAGTTCAATTCTGGAATAATCGAGGACTTTCTAATTATTACTCATCATTCGAGAATCGTCAGGATTTCCTTTTCGAATTGTCTAGAAAGTTCTAAAGGTGTATATATAGTGATCATCTTTAGACCGAAAAACAGTTAGTTGAAGAAAGCATCAGTGCGCGAATTAAGACCGATAATAGACAAAGTGATATAAATAAATTGTAATATAAATAAGTGAATTGTTGTTATAAATGGTAGTTCTAAGGTAGTGTTTAAGTGTTATAATTAGTGTTAAATAAATAATTGTTTAAATAAATAGTTTAACTAGAAAATTTGTTACAGTATTATTGGAACTTAGGTCATGCGGGGCCTCTATGAGAAGCTAATTAGTAATCTCCATCCTTATCTATTAGGTCCTCAATGGTGATTGATCTATTATTTATATTGATACACTGTTTCCTTCAAATAACCCCATAGTAAGAAATCTAACGGTATAATGTCTGGAGACCATGGTGGCCATTCATTTACTTATAGAAGTGTATAAGTTTTTTATCTTAAGATGGCCTGTCGGCCCGTTTTAGGTAGCTCCCATGCTATCCCATGCCCTTCTTTGTGAAGTATTCTACTCACTGTTGTCCGTGAAATTGAATTCTCACGATAGTTTTCATTGAACAACATAAAAATCTCTTCCTGGCTCCTATCTTATCTCCACAACCCAACATCATCAAACTTTCAATTATCCTAATGGTAAGGATGTAGGTTACTACTTTTGTCATTTAAAAAAAAAGTTGGTGTAGCTACACATTAAGGGGTTGCAGGGAGAGGGTTGAAAATATCACAGAAAGACCAACAAAAATTTTTTTGTTACTTTTGGGATTCCCTTAGAGGTTTGGGCTTTAAGCAGCTCCCAAGGGGTGCTTGGACTTTTTGTAAATGAGCGTGATATTAGATAAACAGAATGAAATATATTAAAGTACAGTAAAATGTTTATTTCTTATTATACAAAAAAGGAAATGATTAAAGTATTTATCAGTTTCTAGTGTAAACATCAATTAGGTAAATTTGACTTATCCCTGCATAAGCTTGCAACTGATTTAATTTCTACTTTGGTGCGTATATACCTACACGTAGATATTTTATAATTTTCAATTTAGTTCTTGGCACTGTACAAGAATTTGGGCTATATCCAGCTTATGTAAATAAAAAGGGTAAAAAGTAACTTTGCTTTTTCTAAAAAAGTAGCCTAGCCGTCTCCATGATATCGATTTATTTAACGGGCGGGAGACTTCCTTTCGAGAATGTATTATGTAACAATAAAACAACATAAGTAGAATCAAATACGTAGAATCTAAAACCAACTACCGAGCCGGCGGTTCTTGCAAAGTTTTATTATTGTCCGGATTCTGAATGAATAGTTTCTTTTCTATTTTACGGAATAAATAAACAAATAATCTTATTTTAATACACTTTCTTGTATTACCAAATAATACGTATGTAAAAATAAAAATGATTAGGTACCTAATTAAATTTATATTTATACAGATTCACTTTATTTAGGTTTAGTGAAAGTTAAACTGATTATATAAAAATTAAAGCATTGAAATAAAAGAATGAATCAGAAGGTCCATAGACTGAGCATGGAAAATATAAGTGAAGAGCTCTGAACCTTCTTTGATACTAGAAAAATTTAAATTCAATGGTTGTTTGAGTTAATACTTAAAGAGCAAAAAGGTGATTTACCAGCAGGCTGAATAGGCTAGAACCTAGGGCGGCAGATTTTAGGGGGCGGCAAACTTTGCTCAAAAATTTTTTTGTCTTACAGAAATAAAAAAATTACTATCTTATACACGGGAAAAAACGAGGCTCAAAAAGTCAACAAAAATTACAATATTTTAGTGCTATACAGTATACTGAATACACTAACGCCTGTATATGAAAAATTACTAAACGCTTATTTATAAAGTATACTATTGTGATTTTGAATTTTTAAAATATTCCAATAGCGTTTAAGTATTACATTTTAAATTTAGTATTTTTACCTATTTTTTTAAATTAATTATTGCCATAATTTTTTCATGAGGTCCACCCCCACACTATTCAATTATTGTGTAATATGTTTCACCACTTAAATATATCTGTTCGAAGAGAAATGGGATCCGAAAAAAAAATGCTTAAAAATAACAATAACAAATATTATATAGATATTTATGTGGAAAATTAATACTTTTCGATTGATATTTCTGATGATAATAACAACCTGTTTGAGTGTAGAATAAAATTTTAATAAATTTCTATGTAAAAAATTGCATTTAATAACAAAACACAAATTTAAATTTCCACAATATATTGACAAGTACTTAACAATTGTTTCACCTTACTAAGGCTTCATCAGAAGTATAACAATTGTAAGGTGAAACAATTGTTAAGTACTTGTTAATATATTGTGGAAATTTAAATTTCTGTTTTATTTGTTATTAAGTGAATCATGAATTTCCATCAAGTAAACTTAGATACAGTTAATCATAAAAAATTGCATATTGTTACACAGAATTTCATAAATATTATACATTTCTTAGAATGATGATAAAATAAAAAAAAACACTTAAGATAATATTGCAATGAATAAAAGCTGTAAATATCCATTCAACGAGTTCTTCTTAACATTCTTAAATTTTTAATCTTAATGAATTCGTATCAATATTTGTTGATTAGTCTTATAAAAATATAATACTGTGACGGACGTGTCATTTTGAATGACGTTGACATACGCCGACTGCGAAAGTTGAATGAACGTTATCTATGACGCGTTCCAGAAAGTCCGAGAGTTGCTGGACGTTTCGAGAATTACCTAAAAACGTCCATAATACTATATAAGGAACAGCGTTGGACAGTTTGACAGTTTTTGATAGAAGAGAGTCACAGAGATTAGTTCGAAGTGAAGAAAAGCGATTAAAAAGCGAATAGCTATTGAGTTGTTGTTGTTATTGAAATATTTATTGAATCGTTGTTGTTATAGAGTTATTTCAATAAAAAGTGTTGAGAGAAAAATACGTGGTTGTAAATTACGTAACAATTGGTGTCAGGAGTCGGATTTATGGCAGTAACAAGTCAAGCGGCAAAAATGGAGGAGCAGATGAAAATTTTGATGAAAATGCTTAAAGAAATGAAGGCAAGCCAGGAAGAAATGAAGGCAGGCCAGGAAGAAATGAAAGAAGAAATGAAGGCAGGCAAGGAAGAAATGAAAGAAGAAATGAAGGCAGGCCAGGAAGAAATAAAGGAAGAAATTAAAGCAGACAAGGATGAAATGAAGGAAGAAATTAAGGCAGGTCAAGAGAAATTGATCGAAGATTTGAGAACAATAAAAATTGAGCAAGAAGGACTGAAAGAAGAGTTAAAGGTGTGAATGTGTGATGAAGTAGTGTCATCTACAGGAGACTGTAGTAAGCAGCTTTATCTGTTGACACAAAACTATAGGAATTATTTGTTAGTGTTGTCAGTTTTGGCAGTTAGACAGGCTGAGAAAAGATTATTCAATAAATAAATTTCTTTGTTTACAAATCTTGTGAACATTAATTACGTATACTCGCCTACAACAAAAGGAAGTAAGACTAAAAGTTCAAGAAGAGTTAAAGGAAGTAAGAGTAGTAGTTCAAGAAGAGTTGAAGGAAGTGAGAGTTGAAGTTCAGGAAGAGTTAAAGGACGTAAGAGTAGAAGTTCAGGAAGAGTTAAAAGAAGTTCAAGAAGAGTTAAAGAAGGAAGAGTAGAAGTTCAAGAAGACTTAAAGGAAGTAAGAGCAGAATTTCAAGAAGAGTTGAAGGCCGTGCACAAAAAGTTTCAAAAAGAATTAGACGAAATGAAGGCCAATCTGAACGTTCAAGAATACTCAAACTCAAAACTCAACAAAAGCGAAGAAGGAAGTGTAAGAATGTAGAGAATAAAACCACCAACATTCGACGGGAAGGTCTCTTGGTCAGTCTATCTCAAACAATTCGACGCTGGTACCAAGGCAAACGATTGGAATGAAACGGAGAAACCCACTGCCCTAATCATAGCGCTACGTGGGGAAGCTCTAGACGTTTTGCAAGGTATACCAGAAATGCAACAAAACGATTTTAAAATTCTAGTGGATCGATTGGAGATGCGCTATGGTGATAAACACCTACAACAAATGTACCAGGCTCAATTAAAAAGTCGCTATCAACGTAGCAGCGAAAATCTCCAACAATTCGAAGCGGACGTCGAAAGGCTTGTGCGGTTGGCTTATTCTAGTGCCCCTCAAGACTTTACAGACCAGCTGTCTACCCAAATGTTTGTCGATGGAGTGCGAGATGTCGAAATACAGCAAGCCCTGCGCATATCTCGACATAAAACCGCAGGCGCAGCATTGTCGCATGCGCTGGAATATGAAGCAGCCAAACAAGCATCCGAAGGACATTATAGGATCCGGCAGGCTGGGTTCAATTTTGATAACGACAGCGAGATATTTCGACAAGAAGTTGTCAAAATAGTCAAAGAAGTCATGTCTTCGAAACCGAAGGAAGGTTTAAGCGTGCGCCCACGCTGTTGAACTTGCGACAAACATGGGCATCCTTCACGCGATTGTGCCAAAAGGAAACGACAAATAACATGTTGGAATTGCGGACGTACGGGACACTTGAACAGCGGCTGTCCGTCTGGAAGAAAACATACGTCAGCTGCCGAAGGAAGCAAACAATAATATAATTTCAAATGTTGGATTTGTGACAAACATGGACATATTTCACGCGATTGTGTCAAAAGGAAACGACAAATGACATGTTGGAATTTCGGACGTACGGGGCACTTGAGCTGCGGATGTCTATCTGGAAGAAGACAGACATCAGCCGCCGAAAGAAGCAAACAGGAATACAATTTCAAAATTGATCATCGGCCAAGAAAACACCATGGTAATACTGAAGCCCTGTCAAGACGATTATACCCATGGAATAGCAAGCATTGTTCTTCGGTGGAACGATGAGAAGAGTTAGAACAAGTTCTATGCCTACATACCACCGTAGACAGACAAGAGAATTGGGAAGACGCAGTGTTGATTGAGGAACAGCGAACCGATGATGACTTAGGACCCATTATGAAATGGAAAGAGACGGTAGAATCTCGACCAATATGGGCGGACGTAAGCCTCCTGAGTCCTGCGACGAAATGTTATTGGTCCCAATGGGATTCCCTAAAGCTCGAGAATGGAGTCCTTAAAAGAATCTGGGAAAGTCCGGACGGGACCAAGAAGCGGCTACAAGTTGTGTTGCCCAAGAAAAAGACGAAAGAAGTAATAAAAGAGCTGCATGTTGGGACTGGAGGTGGACATTTTAGGGTGAAGAAGACCTTAGATAAACTACGTGAACGGTATTACTGGGTGAATGCTAGATTGGATGTGGAAGACTGGTGTAGAAAATGCGAAGTATGTGCTTCTAACAAAGGTCCGAGAACCAGGACACGAGGAAAGATGCACCAGTATAACGTTGGAGCACCATTCGAAAGAATAGCCATGGATATCGCAGGTCCCTTTCTATGAACTGAAGATGGCAACCGCTACGATCAGCGAGCGAATTCCACTGGATTCAGGGAGGGCGATCGTGTATGGCACTGTAACCCAGTTCGCAAGAAAGGAAAGTGCTCTAAATTACAACGGAATTGGGAGGGCCCGTACAAAGTGATTACCCGAATAAACGATGTAGTCTACAGGATACAACGAGGCCCCAAATTGAAGATGAAAATTGTACACCTAGACCGGTTGGCTCCATACACAGCAGACGAAACTGATCGGGACGATCAACGCTAGAGGGGGGGTAGTGTGACGGACGGGTCATTTAGATTGACGTTGTCATACGCCGACTGCGAAAGTTGAATGAAAGTTATCTATGACGCGTTCCAGAAGGTCCGAGAGTTGCTGGACGTTTCGGGAATTACCTAGAAACGTCCATAATACTATATAAGGAACAGCGTTGGACAGTTTGACAGTTTTTGATAGAAGAGAGTCACAGAGATTAGTTCGAAGTGAAGAAAAGCGATTAAAAAGCGAAATAGCTATTGAGTTGTTGTTGTTATTGAAATATTTATTGAATCGTTGTTGTTATAGAGTTAATTTAATAAAAAGTGTTGAGAGAAAAATACGTGATATTGTAAATTACGTAACAATACAATCATAAAGTTGCAATTTCATTGACAAAAAATTAATTGTGAATTAGGGTATAGAATTGCAGATCTCAGTAGGGGCGGCAAATTTTGAATAGCCTACGGGCGGAAAATGTGTAAATCCGCCACTGCAGGGAGCTGTTGAAAATTAGTTTTCTACAAAAACTATTAAGCCATTTCATTTGGCGAAGCTCTTAAAAAAGGTAATGAAAAAAATGGATTCCAACTAGTTTATTATAATACAACAAAATAAGAAAATTTGTTAGTGCTCCAAAAAAGGCTTTGGTTTGTAAATTTTAGTGACTACTACAAATCACTTATTTTTTGGTTATTTGTTATTACTTCTTAAAGAATGAAATACAACATAAATATATAAATATAATTAGGTATTTTGTTATCACATAAAAATTCCTAATTGTGGCTGGTTATTTCAACCACTTTTTATAGGCCATAAAAACTTTTTTTTTATTTACAGATAATTAAAAAAATATTTGATGCTGTATTAATTAAAAATTCACTTCTTAGTAATCAATAAAACTCTTTGGCTTTCACTTTTACACCGAAGGTTCCATATCACGTTTATCTTCGTTATTTATAACAGAAAAAATAGATTAAACACATAATTAATGTTTTGTGTCGTAGGTCATCTTTAATCTATACGGTTTTATATACGAGGTCTGTATGCAAAATGGTTTGATTCAAGGGAAGTGTTATAATACAAACAGAAGCGGTAGCAACATTTTACGAAGGCAGAATAAGAAATGGGACCAAGAAACAAGAATTGTTATTTGTATTTTTATTGTAATACCTACTCTTCGTATATGTTTTTAATATTTGTCTTTCACTACAATAGGGAATTTTCTTACAGAGATAAGCAAAGACTTTCAATAGGCCTCCGAAAAACATTGGAAAAGTAAATCCTTCTCCTGAAGGGGATTTAAAAGTATGTGCGGAACTTCCTCATTTGCGAAAGTTGAAGCTGAGGCCAGTAATCTGATGCTACATTGATGAAAAAGAAAAAAAAAACGTTTGTTGATGGTTAGTTTTATGTATGAAAAACCAATAACCATGATTAAATAAATACAGTCAAACTTCGATAATTAGAACGTCTATAGTCAAACCAAATTATTTGGCAATAGCTTCAACTATAAAAAGTACGTGTAATTTATACGTGATAACTCAAATTCTTGAACTTCTAAATAATGTTTGGCGCCAACTGCCTTAATAACGTCTCTTTTTAATAGCGGTACTATGCAAGTAGTGAGGCAGTTCAGTTTCTACGATTATTTATTTGTTATTAAAACATACTTTAAAAACCCTGTATTTTTAACATAAATTAATTATTACTATTAATAGAAGCTGAGACCTGCCGCATATTGATGAGTAAAAAATTAATCTCAAAGCTGATGAAAAACATTTAAATTGCTCATTTTATTAACTAAACCAAATCTAACTTAATATCCTCAAAAATGTTAAGATATTGACGATTGTAGTTATTATTTGAAAATTTATCCATAATCAATAGAATTTGAAAAACAAAAATTGAAAACAAAAAAAAAGAATGTGTGTGTGGCTGCGCCGTAAACATGTTAGCGATAAGAAGTACGTGCACATAAATCGTTATCATACACACGTACGGTATCACTGGACGCTACACTACCCGCTCCTTAAGCGTGATCCGTCCCGGATCACATTCTGCCGTTCCCTCAGAGGATCGTGCCGGTACATACTTGCAGGTGGATTCACTTCAGCATCCGGTTGTCAGGTGGAAGTAGCAGTCAACTGTTTTCAGTGATAACGGTCCTCGTTGTGGGTTTCCAGCGCACACCAAGATTTCTATTCCAGTGTGTCGGAACAAAACCTCCAGCATGTTTCTTATCACCCTCCGATTTCCAGTATGAAAAATGAAGAAGTATTTTTTACTCCAAAAAAAGTGGTAAAACATTTATAATATTTTTCACGTCGTTTTTAGTAAAATTTTGTTTAATCAAAAATTTGTTAATATAAAAAAGTAGTTGGCAGGCTTGAAAAAAAAACAAAATTTGTTATTTATATAATTGTTTATAAACTGTGAATCGACGGATATTTTTGTCACTGTTCATCAATAAATAAACATTTTCCACGACTCGACTGTGTTCTTTGAAGATTCCTACCACTGAAATTACAACAAATTTACTACGTGAAAAGTAAATATTATTCCTATTATTAGTAGACAATACTCCCAACTCATGTTGAATCATTTTTAGTATCCTTTACTTCAATATTGGTAAATTTTATGGCTGTGAATAGTATTTTTTACTTCCACTGTTATTTACTTTTCTGTGGAATAAAATATATTTCTTAAGTCGTAAATGACGTGAGTTGATAGTAATGATTACCTACTTCTGAACGGAATAATTTCTACTAATCCGAGTGGTCAACCGTCTGCCCCCCATACAAGCCCATTGCTAAGCGTTGACACGCCATAATTAATTAGTTTTTCGTGCTGTCTAACGAATAATTGCTATGTAATTTAAGATGAATTAACTAATAAATTTTATATGAAAATCTATTTATTATTTTTATTATTATTAGTATTGTCATATACATATGTTTATGATAATTCTATAATAAGTATAATAAGTAGTAAAAGCTACTATTGTTACATGGTAATAGTAATAACGGGCTGGGGAGTGGTATTAACTAGATTTTGGAATATATTGTAGCGACCAGTGACACTGTACGTGTGTGCGATAAAAATTTGTATGCATGTACTTCTTATCGCTAACATGTTTACGACACAGCCACAGTGTACGACTTCCCTTTAGCGTACGACTTCCCTTTATCAACGTAGACTTACAAGCTCCAGCGACAAGTAACAAGTTCAATTCTGGAATCATCGACGACATTCTAATTATTATTCATCATTCGGGAATAATCAGGATTTCCTTTTCGAATCATCCAGAAAGTTCGAAAGGTGTATATAAAGTGATCGTCTTTGGGCCAGAGGACAGTAGTTGTGATAAAGCATCAGTGCGCGAAACAAACCGTTAAATAATAGACAAAAGTGATAAAATAAATATAAATAAATTGTTATATAAATAAGTGAATTGTTCTAATATAAATAGTAGTTCTAAGTTAGTGTTTAAGTGTTATATAAATAGTGTTAAATAAATAATTGTTTAAATGAATATCTTTGACTAGAAAATTCGTTACAATATTATACTACTCGGTATAAGTAAAAACTACTACAACCTTTAGTAGTATTCACTTTACAGCTAGTTATTACGTAATACTACCATGTAACAGGAGGAGTAGTTGTTACTACTTAGAATAGTTATCTAGGAGCACAGGAGTGCCCCCGCCAAGATGAGCCAAGCGGAGCGCAAGGGCACTACCTACCTTTTCTCGAAACGTTTCGTCGTTTTTTTGAACTCTCATAACTTTGGTTTGGATGATGCTAAATAGTTAAAAATTTCAAGATATAATGACACCAGTACAGTCATTAAACATACAAAGTTTGAATGTCGTAGCTATTATACTTTAGATTTTATTAATGTCTAAAAACCCCCGATTTCGTCACTGACTCACTTACTGATCATCAAAATTCTTAAGGGACTTCCTGAAGTCCTAGAACGCTGAAATTTGGTATGTAAGCTAATATTACTACAAAGGCAACAAAAAAATAAAAAACCAAACCTAACCTAACCTATCCCCTCGGAATAGGAGGTGGAAGTTTGTATGAAACTACAGTTGCACTAATTACATAATCATGCAGTAATAACTATTGAAAAGCTAGATAATATGATAAAAATAATAAAATACTTATAATAAATAAAAAAATATGAACGTCATATTTTTTTGAAAATCATCCCCTAACTCTTAAAAATGGGGTGAAAGTTTAAACACGGTATAATAGTGACGGTGACATCAGCCGACATCACTAGATGGCGCTGACTGTATTTTGAAATGCGCTATCGACATTTTTCTACTGCGAATGATGAAACAGTAAACAATCAAATTAAAAAGGCAAAGACATAGAGTGGGCTATAAAAAAAGCTGTGGCTGATGTGCAAGAAATACACCCCAAAAAAAAGAAGAAAAAATAGGCTGATTCCCCAACCATCGGAACAGACCGGCCCCTACTGGTTGCTTCATCTAAATTCCAGACGAAGGGTAAGGCGAAAGTAAAGGCCCGGGGTCAAAATAGGTTATTTTTAAACTCAAAAAAGCCCATTAACCAAGTTACAAAAATAAATCAAATCCCACCAAAAACATTTTTATGTAAAAATGTTGCCAAGACGAGTCTACATAGCTTACCCTGTGAAAAAGTTATCAGATCTCGTATAATGCCAAGCTCTAAAGACTACACGCTCTAAACCTACAAGCTCTACACTACACCTTAATAAAAATCTATGAAAAAGTGGTCAGATCTCATGTACAGCCAAGTTTCTTGATCTATGCGCCCTTACTTTAGCAAGCCTAACTTCACATACTCTACATTTTAGTCAAAACGTGATGCTTGGCCGTTTTATTTCACACACGATGAACGAATGCTATGAAATCTTCGCAACGGTAGCAAAATGAAGAGTATGTGAAGTTAGGCTTGCTAAAGTAAGGGCGGGCGCATAGAAACTTGGCTCTACATAAGTTCTGACCACTTTTTCATAGATTTTTATTAAGGTGTAGTGTAGAGCTTGTAGGTTTGGAGCGTGTAGTCTTTAGAGCTTGGCATTATACGAGATCTGATAACTTTTTCACAGGGTAAGCTATGTAGACTCGTCTTGGCAACATTTTTAGATAAAAATGTTTTTGGTGGGATCCATATACTGACCAGGAATTCTAGTAAAAGACAGGGTCGGGCCGTGAGTTTAGGGGGCCCTGGGCTAACTACTTGGGGACCAACCTAATTACTCAAAGTATAGAAAAAAATGAGACATAAAATATTTGATTTATATTGTAATTCTCGTATATTATGGATTCTTTCGCATTATCGTCTATTTTTGACTTTGACTTGACTTAGCTGGGGGCTCCTTTAATCCACGGGGCCCTGGGCTGAAGCCCAAAAAGCCATATGGTAGATCCGGCCATGGTAAAGTATACTACATTAGAAGTAGAATTTACTCCCGATTTTTCTCCGTGTAGGTCGATAATTATAAAAGAGCCGCGCACTGTGACTGTGCCGTCAACATGTTAGCAATAAGAAGTACATGCACACAAATCGTTATCACACACAGGCACGGTAACACTGGACGCTACACTTTCATGTGTTGTAAAAACAACGTTGTATTAATAATGTATTTATATTTGTCTAATTATAGTTACTATTGTTTTTATTTGCTATGACATGTATAAGCAATCTCACTTTCTAATGAAGCACACGGGCGAGTTACTTACGTAGCCTACATCTCTAAATTAACTCATAAATAGGGCTCCGATACCATCTTTCAGACGGCGTTTGTAAATTCGGTCCATTTAATGGGTTTTTGTTAATAATAGTGGTGAATTCGGCCCGAAGAATTTTATCGGGCCCAAAAATACAATGTTAATTCGGCCCGTTACTGCTCAGGTAATTTTGGTAATTATGGTAGGTAATTTCAAATAATTGCGGTCATTAAGACAGGTAGAAAAAGTAAGTCAAAATGTTAATTTCCCAATCATCAAGTCAATATCATATTCTACCCTTTACGGCAGGGGTAGGTTGAAAGTGTTTATTGGTTGAATTTTGGAATTAAATTTTCTAAACAAGTAATATCTTTAATCTATAGTTGGTTGCTCATTGTCTTCTACTTGTTAATCACTGTTATTTTAAATACTGTCAAGTCTGTGTATAATTTTTGGAAATATTTAAAAAGTGGTGAAAAAATGTGGAGGTGCAGAAAAGCAAACTGTTCGGCAAATATTTATACAGTAGGTGTAGAAAATATAATTTCTAAAAGCCACCTAACACATAATCATTCCAGTTACGCAAACAGTGCCATTCAGAAGAAGATTGTGTCCAATTCGGCCAAAAGAAAAGCTGTTGATGATATTTCTTCGCAACCGTGTAAAGTTTAACGAAGTGTATTGGTAAATGAAGATTCTACTTTTCTTAATTGTGACGATTTATCACATATTAAAAGAAATATTTACAATACAAGAAGAAAATTCTATCCAAAATTACCTAAATGCCAGCAAGAAGTGCTCTAAGCGTTAAAGTCTTTAAACATTTATACCAACAAGAAGGAAGAATTTATATTAGAAAACAGTGAAGAACACCGAATTATTATATTTAGTTGTTTGACAAATTTAAAGCAACTGTGTTTTATGTTGATGGTACATTCGACTATTGCACTAAATTTTATTTACAACTATTTACTATACACGGCTTCTGTAACGGACATTACATTCCTTTAGTGTTCTGTTTGTTACCGCATAAAACAACTGAAACTTATAAAAAGTGTTTTGAATTCATAATAAATAAGTGCTGCCAAAATTCCTTTATATTTCAACCGAGTGAAGTAGTAGTGGATTTTAAAATAGCCATACATAACGCAATTTATAGCATTTGGCCGCAAATAAGGTTAATAGGCTGTAGATTTCACTTATCCCAAGCGTGGTGGCGAAAAATTTAAAATCTTGGACTAACTGAGGAATACAAAAAAAAGGATGAAGTAGGAAGATGGTTAGGATATTGTTTTGGACTTTTATTTGTGGACCCTGAAGACGTTGGAGAAATTTTTGCCTTCAATTTATCTGAAATGAAACCGAATAATGAGAAACTCGAACGTTTTGCTGATTACCTCGTAGAAAATTACATTTCTGAAGGTGCAACGTTTCCACCGCAATTGTGGGCATCTAAAAGTGCTAGTGCAGCTCTTACAACTAATAGTTGCGAATCATTCCATTCACAATTGCAAAAATGTTTTAATTAGCCCCATCCTCCAATTTTTGCTTTCGTTGAGTTTATCACTAATTTTAAAGCCGAAGTATACCTATGTGAAAATTCAAACTATTAATAAACCAAAAAAAGTATATTCAAACACTTCCAAACGAAGGGACTATCTACAGTGTAAAATTGACGATCTAAATAACGGAAAAATTAATATATTTGATTATATAAAACTCACGTCGCATTATTATTCCAAAAATTTTTAATAATACATTTTAGAAATTATCATCATAAAATTTGTATAATTTCTATTACTAAATGTAACTCCATGTTAATATACTTAAACGTGTAAATAAAAGAAATTTCTGTTTTCGATAAAGTATTGTTTTATTTTGTTCTAATATAACTATTACTTTTATAACCAATGCTTAAGGCAGTGTGTAGGTATAGTATAAGGACAAATAATTGAACTGATGGGAAGAATCATAAATAAAAATCCTACCAAACACATTAAAAACTCATTATTATTGTTTCGG
The DNA here is from genome assembly GCA_029378335.1 of Agrilus mali. Taxonomy (NCBI): domain Eukaryota; kingdom Metazoa; phylum Arthropoda; class Insecta; order Coleoptera; family Buprestidae; genus Agrilus; species Agrilus mali. Next base: position 15,446,788 of record CM055659.1, read on the forward strand.
TAATAAATATTTCTACTGGGCCCAATTTACATGTTGTATATTAGTTCGATTTGTTCATGCGGGCCGAATTTACATTTTGACTTAATTACTTTTTCTACCTGTCTTAATGACCGGGCCGAATATGTCTATGCCCCTTTCAGATATCGATACCGATACTTCCGATACCTACTTGGCCGATACCGATACAATAGATATCTGAAAGTATCGAAAATTAAGTTAAAAATAATGTTTTGTTTTTAAAATTCTTTATTCAATTTAAATTCATATATTTAACAAATAGAAATTTTTTTGGACGAATATTTATTTTTGAACGTGTTCCGATGTAAGCGAAGTTCGAGTTGGCTTCACTATATGTCCCGTTTCAGAAAAGGTTTGCTCTGAATTAACTGATCCAGCCAGCTGGTATTGCTAAGTAACGAACTGCCAATGTTTTTAGTTTTGGATATTTAACTTATTTTTCTAATAAGTGCAGGTTAACGATGATGAGTATAACCGATACGAAGCGATAGCACAAATATCTTATTTAAGATACATTTGTATTTGAACTTTTGGGTATCGGCCAGTATCGGAAAATTGCCAATATCGGCCGATACCCGATACTGAGTATGAGTATCGGCCCAGTCCTACTCATAAACAAAGGAAGAAAACGAATTTTCATTAACGTTAAATGAATAAATGTTGAAAATGTCGACCAGTTTGCTTAAACAAGGTTCATTTGTCGAAAAACGAATGCATCAAAAATGGCGATAACCGTTACCATTGCTAGTAGGTAAACGATACGGCTCTCAGACTAATTAAAACTAATTAAAAGGAATTTTATTCAGCATTGTCGACTGTGCAGTAAGGGGGGTGTCAAATATTTTGAACATTTTTTGGTTTAACATTAATAAAAAATTCGTTTTCTTCTTGGGTTTATGAGTTAATTTCTGAGGTTTAGTGTAACATTTGAATTTATTTACACAGACAGCATAACCTTTGAAGGTGTTGTTACATGACATTATTGTCACTAACAGCAAAGTGTTGTACCCCATGAGATTCTACACTAAATAAGTAACTTTTTAAGATACTTGAACATTTCCGGTTGTGGACTTGCTTTTTGTTTACGTCACTTCAATGCAAAGAAATTTTTAGTGAAACTGAAAATTTTGTTTTTTTCTTTGTGCATGTTATTTTTCTAAAACAACAACGTATACAATGTTTGACAATATCACTAATGGATATGTACGTCCTTCAAAATTGTAATTATAAAAAATGACATCCAAAGAAATTATCAGGCTGCTGTTATTATCATTAATGTAGGTATAGGTACTAAACGATTTTTGGAAAAAAACACAAATACTACAATAACCATTAACCATTCGGATAATAACAAATATAGTTATTTTGATTGAAAATGACCTCGCCAATAACCTCCTTTTGTTTGGACGTCGACTTATGGGACACCCTGTATAAACAAGTAAAGTTCAATTTGGTAAAGGCTTTGCCAGATAACATAGTAAAAAGTGATCCTAAAGGCATTTTGCCTGCGCACGGCTGCATTTTGTCATTTTCAGTTCATTTTAGTTTACCTATTCCAACTATTTCTGAAAATTTCTAAAAAGTCAAAATTGATATTCAAGTTATGTGAAGCACGCACCTGTTAAGAAAAGTTTTTTCAATTTTTGGTCGCAAATTCGAATTTTTATAATTGTTTTTATTGAAAATAAATTTGTTTTGAGGAAAAGTAACAAAAAACAGTTTTTAATGTTTAAGTTTGATATGTAGTCATCAGTTTTTTTATTTTCAGAGAAGAATTCAAAAATGCAATCATATAGGACGTTCCATTTGAGAAAGCCAAATTAGGTAGTGCTCAGGCGAACGGTACACCCTGTATAATCGAAAATAATTTTAATTTAAATTAATGAGTTCATTTGGAGAAACTTCTTCCATTTATGCGTTATTGGGACACCCTATATATACAAATGTGTACCTCCTATTTTCAATAGTATGAATGTGGGAAATTATGAGTAAAACAAACAAAATAATTTCCACTGTATATTCAGAATAATAGTATGTCTTCTGAAGATGCCTTAGTAGGGTGAAACAATTGTTAAGAATTTATTAAATATACAGTGGAAATTATTTTGTTTGTTTTACTCGTAATAGATCATGAATTTCCATAAAGTAGAGGCAAAAACAGTCAATTATATGAATGTGGGATGTTTTAATTATATTTGCAACGTGCTGTGGCTGCAGATTATTTAATCGATAATTTTTCAGAAGCATGTAAATACACAAATGTAATGGATATCGTATCATATTTTTTGTTTTTATTACTGAGAGGGTGGATCAACCCATTGGAGAAGTAATAACACGACACGTAGTGACCCTTCTGTTTTTAAAATTCACCCCTACGATAGCCATCCCTCTTGCGAGTTTCTATCTCTCTTTATTCTATTACGTACAGTAGTTTGTCTCAATGACGTCAGGGACGTGAACGAGTGTCGTCATTCGGCTCCTACGCATATCATAAGCTGCTGCATTATATTGGCCTGTGTTTTGTATTTCTATCGCACCTGCAATTCCTGTTTCCCGGTTATTTAAAATTATAATGAATACAAGAATTGCACTCTCCATATAAATATATATATATATATATATTTATTCTAATTTACAAAATATGCAATCCAAAAATTAAAAATAAATTTTTTTAAATTCTTCCTCAAACAAAAATAAATAATAATTCCAAATAAAGTAAAATGCAGATCAATAATTACACGTTACCAATAAAATATAAAAGGTAGATACTAAAATTATATTTCTAAAGTTATACCAATTTCAGATGTTTGAAATTCAAAATGGTAGTTCCATTTTATGAAATGAAATTCTGGCAAATTCAATATGGGGGATTCATTCTGGAAAACGTTACTCAAACATTTTAGAAACTTTTGAGGATTTGGAGAAATTGAAACTAAATTTTTGAAATTCAAAATAGCGATCCTAATATGATGGGCACGTTTCAAAAAAATTATTCAATAGTTCTGAAACAGGATATTCAGAAATTTTCGAAAATTTTGGAGATTCCAAATGGCAGCTTCAATATGGCGGTTTATTTTGGTAAAAATTAATTTCATCTTTTGAAGCTTGCTCTTCAGAAAATTTTGAGGGATGCTGTTTGAGGAGTTGATTTTAAAATTTTGATACTCATTTTGTATTTATTCTTTTTGAAACTTGCTCTTCAGAAAAATTTAACTGTTACTTATAAGAAAATTGAATTTAGATTTTGGAAACTTAAAACGGTGGGTACAATATGGGGTCTCATTTTGGAATGACTGGTATTATACTTCTGCTATCTGAAGTTTTGAAAATTTACAAATTTAGTACTTTGTCGATTTCAAAAACCTCTGAATCCTACCGAGCTTCAAAAAAATTAAATGACTTTAAATGACATCGTTGTTTGCGAAAGGAAATTCAGATTTTTTAAAATCAAAATGGCGGGTCCATTATGGCGAACCCATTTAAAAAGAAAATGCACTCATTTCTTTTGGAACTTGATATTCAGAAATTTCTGAGGGTGCTGTTTGAAAAATGGAATGTAGATTTTTGAATTTCCAAAAGGCGGATCCAGCAGATATGGCGAACTTATTTTGCAAAAAGTAATTTAATTTTCTTAAAGCTTGATTTTAAGTATAATAAAATCGATCTCTCGGAATTGTTGATTTATATGGATTATTTAGAATAATAACTCAATCCTCCGTAACTATCCACAGCTAAATTTTTCACAAATTAAAAAAAATATATATTTTTCGATTACTTTACGTGTTATACAATACCATATTTAGCCACTTATTGCGTCGCGTTAATAATTAATTACGTAAGTTAATTGTTTGTTTTTTTTTGTTACCGATAACAAATTGCCACGTTGGTTTATGTGGAGGGGTGAAATCGTGGAATGCAGTCATTTTTCGAATATTATTGAACTTTTTAAACTCAGAAAAAGTGTAACTGTCCATTAAACTTTTAATAATACAAATGTAAATATGTAACACCTTTTCTATTTATTTCTTATACATAAGTATGTAAGTAATTTAATTGTATAATTACATATTTAAACAAAAATAGTGATTGTTGTGGAGATTTTAAACATGGACGTACCTATTGTTTAAATGACTTTTCAAGTGTTACCTATGAGGAACGGGAGATCCATTAATATTCTAAAAGTGTTTTTTACATAAATAAATGATTAAATAACTATTTACAATTACAACAATATCGCGAGTGCAATTCTATGTCGTGACGTATTATTATTATTCGTGTTGTTCTTTTGTTTCCGTCTCTGTCTCCGAGTTCTCTCGTCGGCGTGCACGGCCAACCGAGACCATGGCTACAATCGAACGGTGCTCTGCGTCGAAAAGACCGAAGACGTGTGCGCGCGCCATATTGCAGCAAAAGCGCAACAATGAAAAATTAAACTCGGTTTGGAAAACGGTGAAAATGGTGTTTACGTGAAAAACGAAACATTTTTGATAAGTGTTCTTGTTAGTGTTATGCGATTATTTTTTTGTTCGTTTATTAAAAGTGCAATTATGGCAGCAGTGCATCGCCCCCTGGTTTAGTGAACCTGTTCTGGTGTATTGCACGGATGGGATACTTACCTAGTACCTGATTCACCTGACAGGTAATAATATCTATAAAATTGTTATTTAAGGGCAATATTTTGCTCGTATGTATTTAAAATGCAGGAAATCAAAGAATAGTAAGTATCGATTTTCTTGAATCGCCTACGTAATTTTATTTTAGGTACTTATTTTCTTTTTACTAAAAATCAAATTGTAGTTTGTACCTAATCTAATAAAAAAAACAATTGTGTTAGTTACCTACCTATTTGATAATTTAAAAGGTTTAATGCTAAAAATTGAGTAATATAAAGTATTAAAGCAAATAGGTACATACTTGCATTTTTACCTGATTATCAAATAAAAATGAATAGTCTTATTGGCAATAATAAAATAGAAGTGTTTTCGAATTAAGGCACAAAATAGAATCCAATAAATACCTTCTTGTATTAATAATCCCTTAACAGAACTGGGGATAATAAAAAAATTTTTGGTAGTGGTCCATTTCCTTTTTAAAGGAAGATAAGTAATAATCACTAATATTATCAATAATTTAGTGTAATGTATTTTACAAATATAATTATTTGATAGTACCTGGCTAAATAGAGTAGGATATGTGGTTCTTGATTTAATATTTATAATTTTTTGTATCAGAAATATTTCTGCAAAATTGTACCCACCTCTGTACTTTATCCAGTAAAGTAACAAAAATCAGTATTTTGTTAAAATGTGGGGGTTTCTGTTTACTTTTGAAGTTTAAATCGAATTATTAAAAGAAAAAAAGAAAACAGTAGCATCAATTTTCCATATTATTGATATTTTAAATTATCTCTTTTTGCATTTAGGTACTTAGGGTAGGTATTAATATTATAAAGATTCTCACCTTTTCTTATTAATTTAGGTAAGTTCTCAGTCGTTCAGGTAATTTTTAAATAGTTATAACAGTATGTATAGATAAATAAACCTAATCGATTCAGGTAAAATATAAAAATTAAAATAAGACACTTAATATTTCATTTGAACATCTAAAAGCAATTGAGCACACCTTGGAGTAAAATAATAATCTTATTAGAATATTAAAAAGTATTTAAATAATAATTTAAAAAGTAAACAAACTTTTCCTAAGGGGTGTAGTTAGGGTTATATTTAAGGGAATCAGAAACAACCACAAACACATTTTTGTTTGATTACACTGAAAATTATGGAAAACAAAAGTTTTGGAAGACGATCATTGAGAAGCTCTTGAAGAAAATATAAGCTGTTTAATTAGTGAAAATATGACCAAGTAAATCATAGTCAACAGGGATTGATTTCAATTGATTTATTATAAAGGAAGCATTTTTTATAATTGCTATGGTCAGGTACGATTTGCTTTTGAATTTTAAATTAACATTTTGATTGGATAATCTGCATTTTCACAAAACTTTATCGGACGTAGCAATTACAGATTATCCTTTTTTTATTCATTACATAAAAACGAAAAATGTTTTGAAAATTTAGAGCTTTGATAACATAAACGATATGGAGAAATTATTTTTAGTTACAAATTTGGTAAAAAATAAAAACATTAATTAGGCAATTTAAATTTCTTCCCCTTATCTTATGATAATAATATAATCCATTCTGAAGCAAGGATAAGGGTAAAAGATATCAGGTTTATTTAATTAACCAACATTGACATTTTGAATTGGTAAAATTTCGCACTGGGGGCAAAACGTCAGTGTTGATTAGTTAAACAAACCTCTATCCTGTTTTTGATTTTGGTATTGTTAAAATAACACAGTTACATATACCTATAGGTAATAAAATAAACTAAATAAATAATTAAAAACAACAGGGGCCGTTCATAAAATATAATCGCATAGGTAAAAGGGGGGGGGGGTTTGCTAAGTGTAACAAGGGGGGACGGGGAGTCTACGGCAAAACGACGTTCGCCGTTCATCAAAAACTTTTACTTAATTTTAACAGAATCCTTGGACTTCTGATAAATAGAAATACTTATTATTTATTTGCCCGTTATCAAATATATTTAAGTATTAATTTATTTAAATTTTATAATGAAAATGAAATGAACATTGAATTGTGTATAATCAATTAAAATTTGTCAGGTCCGGGGGGGAGGGTGTTTAGTTTTTGTGACGTAATATTTACAGGGGGGTCACAGAAAGTGTGACACGGCGTGGCAACCGGGGGAGAGGGGCTCGAAAAAACAGCCCCTTAGTAATACATCGACTTCACATTTTTTGTTATTTTAAATTTTATAAATTCTATTCATGTAATTATTGAGCTTTCTTTATTCATTAATTAAGCGAGGGAAGTAAGTAATTGCCTACTTTTTCTTCTTACCCAACTAATATTTACACCAACATTGCAGGAATATTCTCCTAGAAAAATTAGAAAATTATTTATAAGTGTAAGCGTGTTGGTGGTTTGCTGTATTGTCACCTCATTAAAATTTACGTGAATCGACCTTTTCTTTTGCTGTTTCGTCACCTATCACTTCCCGATTGGATAATGTCGGTTGTTTAGGGCCGAAGATGTAGGTACATGTTATAGAAACATTCATTATCGATAAGTTCTATGCACTACTAAAAAGTAAGTACTATGCACCACCGATAGGTAATGTTATGTTAGGGTAGGTTATGGTATGAAATAGACTCATCTGAAGATGGCGCCTTAATTAAAAAAAAAATCAAATTCTTAGAGTTCTGAGACGGACATGCATAGTTCCGGAGTTCTTGCATAAAATTTTCAATAGTTATGCAAAATTTCCCAAAAAATTAGCAACCCTCATATTAAGGGGCAGCGTCGTAATTTGTTCGTTAGAGAATTGGAATTTTTTTTGAAAATTCGGGCGCCTAATTCAGACGAGTATGAAATGGTTGTTGTGATTAAAGTACACTTTTTTATTTTGCCAGTTCTAAGCCTTGAACGAGGGTGGAGGAAGCTTGATCAAAGACATTTAACACTTACATAAATAATTTATATCTGAGTAGTAATTTTGAGGTACCTAGTTTATTTCGAAATAGCATAGCAATTACAACAGACGCTTGCATACAGCTATGGCGCATACTCCTGCTCGGGTACCTATTGCTACTTTGTCTGTATGATTCGTAATATTTCTTAATTTAGTAAGGGTGGTGGTAAGGGTGTGTTCAAAACGTAGCAAAGGCTATATATTGGTTATGCCCAAGTAAGAACGAGAAAAAAAATACATCACTTCTCACAGATGATTTATTGACGACTTTCCCAGTTCTAATCGCCTTTACTATAGTAAGCTTGTACGTTATATGTGATTTTGTTCTAGTTTTCGGGACAGTGGCGTTTCTATGGGGGATATATCTCCACCCATCGATAATCAACATTAGTCATTTATAGGGCGAAAACAATACGCGTCATTTTATTTAAATTTTATAGCTTAATTAAAAATAATTATCCAGAATAATAATGATATAATTTATGTTTTAATATTTTTGAACTGGCTCAATGGTTTATTACTAATGTTGGACACTGATGATGTATTTAATGAGCTTGCGAAAACACCACGATAATTAAATTTTGTTTTGTAAAGTTTGCACTTCTAAAACATATTTTTAACGGTGTCTTTCCACTTTGGGACTTCAAAAAATTTTGCATTTTTAGTTCCCACCTGTTCTGTAATAGCCTTATTGTTATTCCTATATCGAGACCGACTTATAATGTACTTATGTACTATATAAGTATATATATAGCCAGGTGGGTGGGATATTAATGAAAATAAATCTAAAAGAGTTTAATGATATTAGCTGTTAGTAATAGAAAATTCTAGAGCTAAAGTTTTTTTCTTTTAAAATGAAGAAAACGTAACGCGATTGTAACAATATACAGGGTGATCGTTTTCAGTCTACCCCCTAGACGTATCTCCGGATTCAATTGGAATATTTATGAAATTAAATTTTAATCAACGTTTTCAGTCATTCTCCTTTTTAGGTCGGGTGACATTTCCTTTGTTTATTCACCTTGACTTATTAATCAAAAAATTATTTTGTTTGATTCCTTAAGATCTCAAGGTTATGGTATGTAAAGACAATATGAACAAAGTTTGACCGAATTAAAGTGCGTTAGGGCTCATAGATATATAGAAGTACATAAATTAAACTATGTAATACGCAGGTATAAATCATAGAATTAAAAATGTGTGAGTTAATGACAATTAAGACGCTGGTACCGAAGTGGAAAAAATTTAAGGCAGGTTCTGAAATGGGAAGTCCCGATCTAGGAATTTACCCTTTTTAATGCATGTTTTGTGGGTTATACGAGTTGATGTTTTGATATTGCCCCCATGGACTAACTTTGGCTCAGCACTGTTTCGAAAAATGTGAAGAAATGGAGTGACGTGTCTAATAAACCTTAGGACTAATAATATAATCCTGTGATGATGATAAAATTTGATTTACATATTTTATACAGTTATTAAAAACGATGTCTAGGCGGAATTAGAAGTAGTATTTGAATTGGTTGCAAGCTGCAAAATATATTTATTACGTAGATCTGTACATACATATGATTAATTTTTTCTACATTCACTTGATGGAAACTCATTTTAAAACTTAGTAAGAAATAAAACACAGAAGTTTTCACAAAATTATTTCAATAAACTTAACAATTGTTTCTTCAGAAATACAGACGTTAACTAGTGGTGAATTATTAAGATCAATTTGATTGTTCAGAAGAATATTGGTATTTTTATACTTATTAATTTCTAGGGATTCTAATAAGGATAGTCTAAGGTTTTTATTTTCCACTTGTAGGATTTCAAAATTATCATTAAAAATATGTTCCTCTTCAATAAGGCGTTTGGCATAGTTTGAGTTTAATTTATTGTTATCATATGATTTTTATGTTCATTTATTCATTTTTTGAATAGTCGTCCAGTTTGACCGATGTATATATAGTTACAAGAATTACAATTTATACACCCCTGACTTATCCTCTTTATTAACTTTATCTTTGTTATTTTTGATATGTTTGCCTAAGGTATTTTGTGTTTTATATGCAACATTAGTTTAGTTTAAATGTAGTACTTCTGAAGAAGCCTGAGTTAGGCGAAACAATTGTTAAGTTTATTAAACTAATTTTGTGGAAACTTTTGTTTTTTTTCTTACTAAGTTGCATATAGATACACAAATGGTCGGTACCTGTTTGTAGGTCATGGATTTATGCGATTATTTTTGTTTTGCTTTGACCATATTTATACGTAATTATTGGCATAAAAGAAAGGCGACAGTTTTAACAATATATAAAATGCCTCCTAAAATAAGTTCAAAAACTGCTTTAAAACGATATATTGAACAAAACAGCGATTGTATGATTATTATCGTATTTAGATAGTAAAATTTTCGGTCGTGTTGATTAAGTGAAAGGAACTGTGTTAATTTGATAATAATCGTTGATTTCATTAACGAATGTGTTAAATTTCAGTTCTACGTTTGCCTTCGTACCTATAATAGATATAAGTATTTCTCAATATAAAATGCCGGGCGAACGTTTTTATTAGACTTTGAAATCAGGTTACGTAATATCAAACTTTATGACGGCTGTTACTACTGTTTGCAATATTGAATACGGGCACATAATATTCTGTAGGGTCAGGTGGAGTAATTGTAAAACCGGGGTATTTGAAAACAGGCTCTTTATTTCGATGAAATAGGACTCTTGATTATTCCAACTAATGGGAATTATAGACTGTGGTGTTGACTTTTGACGATTGGATGCTTTAGCGCGCTAAACAGCGGAGGACCAGTGTCACAATATTTTATGTTAAATAGCGAAAATATTTCTATATAATATATAATTTCTGCGGTAATTGTGAACACGGCTTTATAAATATAATTTTCATTGGAATTCACATTTGAAAGCGAATTGTTCACTTTTGCCCCATTAAAAACCTTTATCAAGCCAGTACAAACAAGATGATTGTTCACATTTACCCCTGACATTTCGACTATGTTAGTGAGTGGAGGGGTAATTGTAAACTTGCATATTTAATAACAGAAATTCACTTAAAACCAAACAAGGACCTAAATTAATCATATAGTCGCCTAAAAATCTTCATCTAAGATACATGGAGCTTCAAAAGTCAAACTTCCAAAATCGTTCACAATTACCCCCCCCCCCTGACCTTATATTATCTATAATAAAATATTTCATATTAGTAGTGCAGTGACAATGTTGATAGGGAAATTTCTATGATTTTTGAGATTTTGTTTTTCTTTGTCACACTCTGCAACTGTTTGCTTCCAAAAGAAGAAGGAGATTACGTAATACAAACCATACAAACCATTCTTTGTGAAACTTCCACTTTACTATTCCAAATTAATTTGAGTCTTTACAAAACTGTTTTCAATATGTTATTAAAGATTGTAGGTTAATCTCGGGGGGTGATTACCAGTAGCGGCTCGCGTCTTAAAAAGATAGGTGTTTGTAAATAAGAACACAAAAATTTTTGGAGATCGATATCCATTATTCTGCAATCGTATGTTGCATGTTTTTGCACGGCTAACAACTACAGTTTCAAGAACAATGTCAGGTAACAGCCGACCATTATTTTTTCACTTAGTGAATGAGTCGAGTAAAAATTTTTACATATACCAAATTATACATCACATTCATTGTGCCACAGGAAAGACTCTTATCATCCGAGAGCACTTATTTAAACTAAATGTAGGTATTACATCTATTTAAACATATACGCATTCGTAAGTCACGCTTTTCCCAAATCCCCATTAGGGATTTCTTGATTTTCACCAAGTCATCGTTATCAAACATTTATACGTGATGTAAGAGGTAAAACCTTTCTCTTTTTCTCTTCTATGTTAAAGTTAATAAATGTATTTCCTCTCTTTTAATTTATACCTAAGCATTTCTATATATAGGTATACAGAATTTTTAAACTTCACTAAGATGAATACAATCAATAATAATAATGGGCAGCCATCTATTACACATGAACGCCGATTGTAAAAGGTTACGGCACACTCTTTTTAATTTAAGTGAACTGATTGGCACACAAAAAACTAGCCTGCATCGATTGCAGAACCATTTTAAACCCTTTTCCACTTGCTTTTACTAACAAACTTATTGCTAATGGGGGAGAGTACGGTATAGGCACAGAAGTGAAAATTGAGCGCAGCACAAGCTTTCCATGTAATTTTTTTTGTGACGTTTCAACCAAAGACTGATACTTTAGGACGGCCAGTACAAGGCGATTTTGAACCAACACATTGGCGGAAGATATGTAGATGCGTTATATTTATTTTTATATTTAATTGATTCTATCAATACTTGGTTGAAATTCATATTAATTTTGACGAATAAAAACAAGTTAAAAAATTTCAACAGATTTATTTAATCAACTTTACAATTGTTTCGCCAAACTGGCTTCATCAGAAGTTTATTATTAACTTAAACCTAAAGTGATAACATATTTCCTTATGTACTATTTTGTTAAGGGAGGGGGAGCAGGGAACATGTTCAGTAGTGAAGATTGGCTTAATTCAATTTGTTCGTTAATTAATAGACTACTATTTTTAAATTTGTCAATTTATAAAATTTATAAAGCCGACAATTTATACCAATTATTTTCATTTTGCAGTACCTACGTTAAATTCCTCATTAAAATCATGACTATTTGTTATTAAATGGTTACCATAATTTGAGTCCGTTTTATTTTTGATCTTTTTTAGTAAAGTTTTTTCAATATAAAACATATTACAAGATTTGCAATTTAATTTATATACCTACCCTGTTTTTTGTAATTTGTCCATTTTGTCCTTATTATTTTTAATGTATTTACTTAAATTGTTATTGGTTACGTATGTACCATAACATTGTAAATATTTTAATTTAGTAAAGTGGAAACTGTATTTCTGTCTTTTTAAACTTTTGTTTTTATTCGTCAAAAAAAACATGCATTAAAGTATTATATTACTTAATAAATTTTAGTAACTAGACCGTAAAAATACATAAACATCTAATTTTTTGGGGGTTCTGCAGTTTTACAGCACATACCCACGGGCCGCCCTTGGTAAACCCGGGCGCACATTGAGACGCAGTCCGCGCAGTGCAGGGCAGCACAGTTTTTTGTATTATGTGGAATTAAACGTAGGTGCGCAAATTAGTACACAGTGCAGGGTAAGGTAGGACTGCGACACGTTTAAGCCTGCGAGGCGCAGTGTCCGCTACACAGATTTCTGCTCGACGTGTGCTTAATCTATCCTAATATTTAGCAATGGCAACTAATAGTAAAAACAAAAGTGAACAACTTGTTGAAGAAGTAAGACAGTACCTACAAGGTATTATATGACACCAGCGATGATAATTACTTAAAATCCAAATTGAAGGACGAAATATGGAATGACATCGCAAAAATATTAAATACAATATAAATACCTAATACAATGCAAAAGAATTGGGTAATTGATTTTGATTTTGTCCCCATGATACTAAATTTTAAACAAAAAATTGTTTTAATGCAATTGGTACTAGTACCACTAGTATATAAAAGAACACGGTTTCCATAAAACTGCGTTCCTATATGCGCACTGTCTGCAACACGTATAAAATTTTGCTGTGCTATGCGAGTCTGCTCCTCCTGCACTGCACTGCGCGGACTGCGTCTCCTGCGTCTCAATGTGCGCCCGGGTTAATTACCGTAATAACGTTTCAGATATACTACTATCAAAGATATTGATTTTGAAATGTTTTATAGTAATCGCACCGTAGGTTTGGATGTGAATAGGTGACGACAGGTCTGGGTTTCTAATACTTGGTCTGATTGTGAGAATATTTCAGTAATAGATTATTCTGGTAAATCAAAAACTTCTTGAAAACTACCTATACAAAGTTGCTAACTGTATAATTGAAATTAGTACATATTTTAATTTTTGTCATTTTTTAAATTTTATTTGCAAATTCATAATTTCAATGTCCATTTGAAATACAATGTAAACTTTGTACATATAATATAAGGAACTACTACTTAACGAAAAAATACTTAAAATGTAGAAATTGTTAACGTGTGTTTGGTTTACGTTGTTACCCATATTTTGAAACATTCTATACAGCGTACTACAACCACTAGCGAATAAATTCTTGATTAGGTGAGGCAAAATGAAGACTGAATTGAAAGACTACAAAATTATTTTTATTTAACGAAGATGGTCATTGTATTTATTCTACCTTATAAATTAAATTAAAACCACTTATTTGTAAAATTATATTACTGTAAACTCTTTATAACGCAATAAATTACCCGGTCTTTTCAATTTCGTTATATAGAGTTTACATTGTAATTTCGTTTATACTTAATTCGGACCTGACGATTTTCCTTAGATAAACAGCTAGGTCATAAATAATGTCCTTTGGTTTTGGTCTATAATTACAGTAGTTAACTTATAATAATAATTTATGTTGCCATATGGATTTTACTACGTATACCTATGTTTGTGACCAGTAGTAAGAATTATTATCCCTCAACATTCTACCACCCAGAAGGTACAGAATAACATTAAGTATTGTAGCGTCCAGTGATACCGTGTGTGATTTGTGTGCATGTACTTCTTATCGTTAACATGTTTACGGCACAGTTACAGCGCGCGGCTCTTTTATCATTATCGACTTACAAGCTATAAATCATTCCCCAGCGACAAGTAAGAAGATCATTTCTGTGAATTATCGACGGCTGTCTAATTATTATTGAGAAATTATCTAGAAAGTTCGAAAGGTGTATTTAAAATGATTTAAAGTGATCATCTTTGGGTCGCGAGACAGAGAGAGTAGATAGAAAGCATCCGTGCGCGAATCAAGACGATAAGCGATAGACAAAAGTAAATAAGTTGTTATATAAATAAGAGAATTGTGCTCGCATATAAATAATAGTACTAAGTTAGTGTTAGGTGTTATATAAATAGTGTAAAATAAATAATCATTTAAATAAATATTTTTGACTAGAAAATTCGTTACAATAATGTCCTTTGGTTTTGGTCTATAATTACAGTAGTAATCATTTATGTTGCCATATGGATTCTACTATATGTTTGTGACCAGTAGTAAGAATTATTATTCCTTAACATTACCTACCACCCAGAAGGCACAGAATAACATGAAGTATTATAAAACCACAGTCTTAAGTTTTAGAGTTTCATTATTGTATAAGTTTAGTGAATGTACACGCGTGTAACGTACATGGTGATCCAAACGTAGGTATTCTAGTTGCATTATGACTTAGCGGTGTTTGCCGATGGTCTTATCACAAGAAGGCAATGACGCAGTGCCGGTTTTAGCACTACCAGCGCCCTGGGCGAGATTTCTACGGCGCCCCTTATTGCAATTCCAACCCATACAAAAAGAGGCAAAGGATATAATGAAATTTATTAAAAGAAATAACTATTTATTAAAATCAAAAAAACTAATAAAATGTTACTTTTCTGCTAGCCTGTCTATCGGTGAACTCTTTTATTAGGTTATCAAAGTCGATGTTTTCAGCAATTTCACATTCGATTCACAGTTGTCAAGTTTGTCAATATAAATTGAGTTATTATTATTATCGATCGCAGATAGATTTTTATCAGCTTAAGCTTAGAAAACTCTTTTTAACTAATGTGTTAACAAGAGATAATGATAGATAATGTTTCTCTATGGTCGGGGATTTCCCCTAAAATGAACTGCATGCAGTGCTGCGATCAAACGGATTGAACACTGCGTTCCATTTGCCAATGCTGCCATCATAACAATTTTTTCACTTAATTTAGGGCGTCCCTTTATATATCAGACGCCCTGGGCGGTCGCTCAACCGCGTCCCACCGTAACGCCGTTACTGGCAATGAGGAATAATAAACTACCTGCTAAGTAGCTAAGTTGTGTTTGTAGTTGACAAAATAAATAAACTAGACGTATTTAGGTAAAATTCGCAATATATACAAAATATAATAAAAGAACGTTTCTTCTTATTTGCTTTTAAGAAGTTCGACCCTGTGTCTTACAAAACAACCAGAAGAAGGTCGATTTGTCGACCGCCGTTATAATTTACAACCCTTACAATAGTAAACGAGCAACAAAGCTTTTAGATTAACACCGCCAAGTCATAATGGAACGAGTATACATTTATGGTAAATATAACTTTAGGGGGTATTGTAAGCTCCTCATCAGTAATTCAAAGCAGTAATTAAAGTCCGTTCAATTTAATTTCCGGTTTTGTATTATAAAGTCAAAATTGCAAATCTTTTACTTTATTATTTATTACTGGCGCAATAAATTAACTAGCTCCTATACCTATGTAAAATCTTTATTGATAAATTCAAATAAAGACCTGTACCCCAGGTTTTCGGGGTTACAATATAAACTAAACCTAATAGAAAAGATGCAGTAAGATATACACAAGAAACCGGATTATTTCTCTACAGTATAAGCTAGTAAATTAATAGACAGAGATATATATGGAAAAGGTAACATTAAATCCTTATGAGCAATTCATTCTGCTAAGAATCTTTTAATATTCATTACCAGCAATTAATGCTGTGTGTCTAGATCTCTGACAACTTGAGGATATGAAGGTGATTATTAGCAGGGAATGTGTATTACAGGGTAAAGGTATTTCAATTCTGCTCATCTCTGTTCTACTTTTACAGTTTGTGAGCATACGTGATATTGCCTAAATGCTTAGCCAATCAAAACGTAGCATTTTAAACCATAACAGAACTTTCGTTCGGATAGTATCGTACAGCGTCGTACGATATTTGCAACGGTCAAACGCAACTTTTCATTTTATTGACCTATTTTAATTTTTAAGTTTTTTTAGTTTTTTTTAAATATTTCAGCTTCGGAGAATCACTTAATTGGCCAATTTACACCCTGAAATTCTACCAAACGAGCTTTTTAGCTGAAATAATAATGATATAAAGACTAAGTAGGTATATAAATTGCTGAAGAAGCACAATCTTGAACAATACGACCAAAAATTAAATTGAATTAATAATATCATTGATTTTTTATAATTAAATATTCTTGTTATATATGTTTTAAAATACATATTTTATATTTCCAATTTATGGTTGTAGGTACCTATATAGTTATAAATATTATATTCATACTTTAATGCTGCTTTTAGAACATTTTTTAATAAACTTCCAATGTATCTAATAATTGTTTTTTAGCGTCTTTAAAGTTAATATTAATAAAAATATTAACTAATAAAAAAACACTACCAATAAAAATAACAATTTATGTACAGAGATGAATAAACATGAATAACAAATAAATGAAGATGTATATACAATAAAAAAAGATGCAAAAAGATAGACAAACAAGTAACAAAATTTCAAACACAAGAATAGTGGAAATAAAACAACAAAGACAACAAAATAAACATAAACAAAGTAGGCAACTTACTGATTCAGAAGCGAAGCGTAGAATGTACACAGAAAGGAAATTTAGAGGGTATTTATACAAAATGGTTGTTAGTAAAATAGATGTAATAGAAAGAAAAGTACTGAGAGTAAGGATGATAAGACTAGTTGTATAAATACGTAGAATTAAATAGATAGGAAAGTACAGAATTCAAGAGAAAGCAATTAAGGGTAAAACCGTTTTACCCTTAATTGCTAAAACTAAAACCAGCTATTAGTAAGGGGTGCATGCAGATACAGGTGAGTGTAAAATTCTAGGTAAGAGTAGTAATAGCGATAGTGAAACAATAGAAAGGAAACAAAGGCATGCACAAGATAAGAAGTTCATTGAAGTGATATTTACAACAGTAAGAAATATTTTGAAATAAAATGTACAAACTATTTACAAAAAATTAAAATATTGCTTTGCCACAGTTTCATTTGAATAAAGTGTTTTAATAAATCCAAGTTAATTTTTGGAAAATGTAGTTAATGTGTGCCAGAGTATCCCCTCCATTTTATTCTCAATTACAAAAAAAATACGTGGAATTTCGTTCAATTTAATACATACTGTATCAATTTACATTAGATACTATTGTTACGTAATTTTATATATCACGTATTTTTTTTGGTCATTTCGATAACAACAACAATTCAATAACTATTTCGCCTATTAATCACTTTTCCTTCTCTTCTGTCTAGAACTGTTAAACTGTCCAACGCTGTTCCTTATATAGTATTGTGGACGTTTCTATGTGATTCTCGAAACATCCAGCAACTTTTTCTCGAACCTTCTGGAACGCGTCATAGGTAACTTCCACTTTCGCAGTCGACGCGTGTCAACTTCATTCAATACGCCACGTCCGTCACACTATTATTACTGACAACATGACTTAGATATCAAAAAAAAAATATTTATAATCGTAGTGACTGATATTTCGCTGGGCTCTTGGTGAAACATATTTAAATAATCAAAAGGAAAATAAATAAAAACACTTGGTTTGTTTCACAAAATTTAATTGAACGTCGTCCCTTATTCGACGTTCGACGTTCAATTAAATTTTGTAAAAACAAACCAAGTGTTTTTATTTATTTTCCTTTTGATTATATTTATAATCATTCAAAGATACATTTCGCCTATCATTCTTAAGTTTAGCATTTTTAAGGTATAAGTAACATAAATTTCGATAAAAGAAACGTGAGACATTGCTTCTTAATTTATTTGTCCAAAGTTTAAAGTCACAAAGCGTTTATTGAGTATTCAGAATTAAAGTTTAAAATGATCACAATACGTATATTGGGTATTCAAATTGTATAAAAAAACGCGTATTTAAAGTTGGCGGTTTTCTAACCACGCCTCCTTATACCTTCGGACGCTCTGATTGGCTAAGCATTTAGGCAATATCACGTATGCTCAGTTTGTGTATGTTTGTCTCGCTTTTCGCAGCAAAATATAATAAAAGGGACAACTACAAACAAACATAGAAGAGAAAGATGCGACAACATTATAAATTGTACCTGCACTGCTCATTACCTCCGACTCGCCAATAAGGACAAGGGTATCCTTCTCTTTCTTGTAGTAGGTATAGGGGTGAATTAATTTATTGTGCCAATAATAAATAATAAAGTAAAATATTTACAATTTTGACTATAATACATGCTTCATGGTCGACTGTAACCTTATGTCTACCTGTTTATTTCAGTTATTTATTATTTCTACTTTATTTTATTATGGGATGTTTAGGGTATGGCCAATATTTGTTTGCTGACCATTGGTCCTAAGACTTTATTTTATTATACTTAATAGGACATTTCAAAATTTGTCAGAAAGGTTTGTGGACCACAATAATCTTAATTGTAGTTATTTCCTTATTTCATTATTCTTCGAATTTCTTTCCTTTAACGCGTACCGGTCAGCACCCCGTTCCTGTACTTCCGCTATCACTGTTCATTCTCCTGTATCTCTATCTTCTTTCAATCGATCAACTTTCGCCAATGATCGATCAAAATACTATTTTAAACTCCACCCCAACAACATTTCTCCCCTTTCTCTTTTTTCCAAATTTTTATAATTATTTTTCATTTTCAACAGTACGTTGTTAATCTTCATTCAATTCGCTCTTTCTTACATTTCGTTCATTTTTCATATTTGCAAGCTTCGGCAAATACCGTATTTATATAAATATAAATTTCACGGTTAACATAACAGTCAGTTTTCGTAGATTAAGTATTCTTTGTTAAGTTTCAAGAACGATCGACTAAGTAGGCCACCCTTAGCAAAAACAAATAAATTAGAGACACAAAACACAAAAAATGGGACAATAGACCAAAAAATTGGCAATTTTTATAAAAAACCTTAAAAGTCCAATAACTTGGAAACGGTTAAGTTTGGGGTACGGTCTTTCATAGTCAAATCTGTCAGAAATGAGGGAAACTACAACCTCTCGAAGAATATAGATCCAGGTTGACTTAACCTGTAACCCTGTATATACATGCATGTATTTTTATTCAAGAACTCAAGGTCTCGATACCTCGGTGTTTTTGCTTCACATGGTAAATCGAGTTATCGAAGTTTGACAGTATATTTTATTTTCGCGTTGGTGAAACCGTGAGGACAGTTAGTAAAATATGCAAACTTAACGTTTCATCTTCAAGGTGAAAATATAGTATTAAATTATAAACAAATACTACTTATAAAGAGATAACCAGTAAAAATGTCTATTATCTTAGCAAAGGCTTGTTTAGTAATTTTTACGTGTCTAATCAACTTTATAGTCTTTTACGTGATTTAATATTAGCAAATTCCTTTTTGTTAAGTTTCACTTTTATGGGCAATTCTTTGCAGTTGTTGAAGGAGATAATAGGAGAACCCCATATTAGGGAATGCAACAAAAACTGAAATATTTATATCCAAAGTATGTTTATAGCTTCAATTATTAGCTACACTACTACATTTTGTTTGAACGCGTTAGCAAATAAAAATGTAGGTGCAGCTTTATATTAATTAGGAATTTTGAATGTAATAAAAATAAAAACAAAACTTAGACAATTTTACAAAAAGGTTACTTAATTATTTATTACTGAGTCTCTCATTTGCTATTACCTATATATGAAATAATTGTTAGAAATTAAAAATAAGGCTTCTTTGCGAAACTCCCCAAGTAAAAACTAATAAATTTTAATAATAAGCTGGGATAGTTCAGTGGCGCATCCAGGGTTGGAATCTGGTGTGGGTGGGCTAGATTTTTTTCCGGATAAAAGTTAGTGTTATACAGATAAAGTAACTTGCAAGTTGGATAAATGAGAATGTTCATTTTTTGAAAAATTTAAATCTTAATTATTAAATTACAGTTTATAAAATAAGTACTTACTTGTAGAATTAAACCCTTTAGGTAGTACCTTGTAAACATACAAATGTATTACTATCACATTAATTACTCGTATTTAAAGGGGCAGTAGGAAACAAAACAAAAAGTAATATCGGAGCTTTGGTTGCAGCGTTGCAGAACTCATAATTAAGTGAACAGTGAATATTATTGAGACGTAAATAGTAAGGGTAGGAGGATAGTTGACGTCGAGGAAATACTATAAAAAGCGTTGCTACAAGTTTTATCAAAAAAGTTCTGAAGTATTTTAGTTTAGTATTTTTTGAAGTCATGTTCAATAAATCTTAGGGGCGTCCCTCCCCTCCCCCGTAAATACGCCCCTGGGATGGTTTACCTTTTTTTACGTTGAGCTAAACATAAATACATTTTGATCTTAAATGTTCTAACGACTTTTTACCTATATCGTCGTAGCCATCAATTGTATATTAAAACAGGTGTCTTTTCAATTTTTAGAATGCACACTCCGGAGGGAACTTTGGAGAGGGGTCAGGCACCACCTCTTCCACCTCCTTACACTGCTCCTGGGCACTTCGTTCAAGAAAAACCTGCCTGCGACCACAGCTTGCAGGTGGACATGTCTCACGTTATGTCTCTGCCAGGGCAGGATCAATGTGATAATATTACTAACAGGTGTGTAACTTGACATAGATACCCTTAGTTCTTTTGTTATGTAAGGCACCAGATGCACCCCTTTCTTTTGTTGTGTGGGTATAGGTTAATTTCCTGTTTAGAAGGCTGTTTTGATGAGGGGAATGCTACAATTAATGTATCTGTAATATCATTGTGACACATTTTTTTTAGTGTATTACAATTTTTATTAAAGAAAGGGAGCTGTTTTAAGACGTGGTAGCGTCTGTTTCGGTATTAAATTTATCTATCAAAGAATTTGTTAATCATCACTAGCTTATTAATCTATATGTGATAAAAAGTAGTTTATTCTTTTGAAAAAAATACTCTTGACTTTCTGAACGTAATAATTAAAATTAAAAATTGTAGAAATTCAATACAAATTAGAAATAAATTAACTCTCAGCGTTTAGGTGAAAAAAAAATTAATGCAAAAGATAATTTTTTCCACTTTTAAAGTGTGGTAAATTTTTATTAGTACATAATAGCGCTATAAAAGGAAGTAAAATGAGTCTACAACAATTGAAATCAGTCAAAAAAAAAAATGCAAAATATGGTCGGTTTTTGGACATCAATTACAACGATTGTAATTGTCGTAGTAACTTGTCTCGTGGCTTAAGCTGTGTTTTATATTGAAGGCTACTACTAGTAAAGTATTTATCGAGAAATAAAAAAAATTCCGAAAAACTGCTGGGAAATGGCCCAAAATGTTCTTATTAAAGCACTTTTCAAAGCACTATTCGTTTGAGAAGTCCCGTTACACAAGATGTATGTGAAGTTCGGTTTAATATTTCAATACTTTTAAATTATTCAGGTTTACATATACAGAGTGTCCCATCGAAAATGTACCACAAGGCATTACAGCCTGCGAAAAAATTTTTGATAAACACGTTAATTTTGTGTTCCAGGGGAATAACTTTTGACGCGTAAAGCATAGCGAAACCTTCAACCCTCTCAGTGTGGGTGTCATTACTAATTGTTTTTCAAATAGGAGTGGGGACAAGTGTTACTTCAATAATAAAGATTTTTAATTCCCTATATCTGTACATTGCTGCTTATAAGGTTTCGAAAATTATTTTGTTCCTTTACTTAAAACTTTATCTTCAAAATTTGGCATACATATGTCAATTATTCGCCCTCGCAGAGCTTCCAATGTATCAGTGGAGTGTAGTAAACTTCGTTTTTCATGTGCTCCCACAAAAAAATCTAAAGGATTTAAATCGGGTAATTGCGATTCAATTGATAAATTTAATATGTTCAAAATTTTGAAACGCTTCAACCATTTAGCAACTATCTGGACTATACACATATGAAGCAAAACCCCGATAACCGTTTACTCACTAAAATGAGCCTAATGAAACTGCAAATCAGCAACAACAGTGAATTGAAAAGACAAGTGGATAAAGGTATCATATAATAAAATGATTATTTGGAGTAGTGAGTTGTTCAAAAATTTTTTTGATGTGTTTAGCATATGGTATGAGGTACGCTAGGAAGAGATAAAATTTTTGTTTGTGTTTCGTCCCGGGAGCACGTCTGGACTCATCAGTAAGGCTGATGACGTGCTCCCTGCCTTAGACACCTGAGGAGTGTGACGATGCTAGAAAATGTTCGTCCATGCGGGGAGATCGAGAATTATGCTCTGATCGTCAGACCGTGTGGGCTTTGAGGCTCTGGTCATCTAGCGAGAGGAGGCTGAAGCGCGAGAGTTGGCGCGGCTGGTTTGGGTCGCCACATGTGAAACATCTATAGCCGCGGGTAAACCAGATTGTTGGCGTGGCGAGCGTGGCGAGTCATGCCGTAGCGACGCCTCGCCTGTGCGATTGTCTTCCCACTCGGTTCGACGTTGTCGTTTGCTATAGTAAACTAGAAGATGGAAGCTAATTTATTTATGATTGTTGTGTACATTTCACCTAATAAAAAAATGAATGATATTTCATTTTTACACAAGAAATTATTTCCGTACAGTCACAGAGGTTTAATAATTTTTAAAACCAATAAAGATAAAATACCGTTGATTTTAGCTGGAGATTTCAATGTAAATTTTGCTAAAGATGAAACAATGCCATTAGTTACGTTCCTCTAAAGAATTTCAATTGCAAATTAACAACAATCCAAGAGAACCTACTACCAGGTATGCAACAACAATGGATGCTGTATTTATTAGATGTCTTGATAATGTTATGTCCAATACTTTTGTAACATACTTCAGTTATCCTCGACCAATTATCACAGTAATGTTGTCAGAGGCAACATCAAATATAACAATATATTACTGAAATCACTAATTAAAAAAATTGAGTTTCACATCTGCCAGGCGTCCCGTGACGGCTCACATTTTTTTATTGGAACTCTTTGTATTACTATTCTTTAACATCTATTGAAACATTATTGTGTATAGTATTGTTTAGAACAGGGGTTCCCGACCTTTTTGTACTCTAGAGCACATTCTAAAATATTGGTAGGGTGGCGGGCACCACCTATTTTTTATCAACAAACTCCTTCCATAACTTCTCATTTTCCCATAATTTATTTTCTTATATTCATAATTTGTAAATAAATAATAAACAAAAATGTTTCAAAATAATAAATTATTATTCAAATTTCATACACACGGAGAAATGTATTTGCAAAACTTAAACAAATTAAACAAATACAAAAAAAAACATTTTATAAAAAATATACTATCAATATGGAATATGTCAATGTGATCTTTGGCATTGCATATTATTGGCCAGTGCTTCATGATTAGGAGAGTATGACGATAATCCTGTTAGCAAACAATCATAAAGATGCTCATCGGTGAGTCGAGGTCTATATCTTGATTTTATTAAGTTCATGTTTGAAAACAATGATTCGCATAAATATGTCGAACCGAAAAATGATTCAATTTTATATGCCGCTTTTTTCAAAAATTGGAACTTTTCTCTGTCCACTGTATTCCAAAAGTCCTCTATATTAGGGATTTTAGCAAAATATCATTTTTAATGCCCAACATTTCTAACTCTACTTCTTCTGTCTTTAATACCTTGAACAAAATCTGCAATACATGCGGCCATTTCCATTACATTTATTTGGCAAGTAAAAGGATTGATACAGAAGGAAACAATTGGCTCGATAAGTGTAAACTGCAAAAATCTCTCTTCAAACTGGGTTTTTAACACTTAGTCTGGCTCGCCGCTAGACAAGTACTGTCAGCAAAGGAACCACTCATACATACAATAATGCAAACATACGAACGTATTTCATAAACCTAGACACTCAAAAAAATTTAAATTCTAACAAATAAATAAAAATAATTCACAATTTAATGTTTATGAAAAAATTCTGTCTCTGTTGAATAGTGGCGGGCACATACGAATCGTCCCGCGGGCGCCATGGTGCCCGCGGGCACGAGGTTGGGAACCTCTGGTTTAGAAGATGTTCTGAAATCTGGTAGAATGTATTTAGTTTGAAGCAAATTTAACTTTGAACTCATTAAAAGGGGTACTCTCACAATACACATAACCTTTATAAGAAAATCGAAGGAGTACTGCGATTAATAATATTAAATTAATAAACAAGCAAACACCCAAAATCCACAAAATGTTAAGAAACCAAAAACCCGTTCCCATACCTAAAGAGTCATACAAACTTATAAACAAAAATAACGCAACATAAAAATATGCCACATTTCAGCAAAATCACAATTTCCTAAAAAATGTTACATCATACCTTTATCCACTTGGGTATACAATTATTTTGAAGGAATTTACTTGAATAATGCTGTCATTTTTGAAGTAAAATTGAATCGATTTTTTCATATTTTGTCAAATCTATGGCTGATATTGCAAAGTACTATATTTTCTAAAAGAGAGAATCGATTTTTAAAAACTACGCAGCAATGTACAGGGAATTAAAAGCTCTTTTAAATGGGATATCACTCAAACTCCCTTCGTAATTAAAAATATTTGGAGGATGACACTCCCACTTAGGGGTTGAAGGTTTTGCTATGCTTTTTACGTTAAAATAAACTTGACCTGTTTTTGAATTTTGTCGAAAAGTTCTTTCTCAGTCTATAATATCTTTCGGTTGCGATCAGTTACAAGAGTTCGTCTTGGCTACCAGAAAAGCATATTTTTCACAAATTAACAACTTTTGCGTTTCATGATAATATGGTTGTACAAAAACATGTTCCATGTTCCAAAGGAGTAGTGCTCTAAGACTACCTTGTGATATAGAAGTATTAAAAAAGAAGAGGAAGAGGTGAGCTTTTAGACGCATTTTAGTAAGCATCGCAAATCGCGAAGTGTTTCAGAGAAATCGTGTGAAAACTAATTGAACTTATTGTTCGAATGTTTACGTGCCACACGAATAAAAGGGCCATGGGGTAATTAGGTCTAATATTGATTTATAAGACTGATTTATATTGTAGTTTCCTAAAAGTATACCGCTTTGTTTCGTACTATTAATTGTACATCTTATATCTAGTTACCATACTCCTCCGAAATGGCATGACCGATTTTTATAAATTTTACATGCATATTCAGTAGGCCTGAGAATCGGCTACTATCTATTTTTCAGACCCCTAAGTGATAAGGGTTGTCCACCCCTAACTTTTTATTTTTTGGACAAAACGTTTTATTTTCATTTTTTTATGATTTGGCATTAAAAAATACATATAACCCTTAATTTGCATCCTTCTACCACCAACCCCCATTTTTTAATAGCGATATTAGTACATACTGTAATAATCTTCAACTCTCAGTGGTCGATAACTGATAAATTATTGTCAATCGATTAATCATCCCCGCTAGGCGTCTACTGATGTCACTACTCACCCAGCAATCAGCACGGAGTGGGGATGAGAATGAAGCAGATTTTTTTAGAATGTTAGAGGCAGTTCAAATATGTTTTAAGAAGTAAAAGAATGTTTTGTTATAACATTTCAGAATGATTTGGCAATGTTCAAGAATGTTCCAAAATCTTGAAGATCATTTAAGAATGTTTCAGAATGTTAAAAAAAGTTAAAAAATGTTTTGAATCATTATGGGATGTTCTGGATAGCTCTAAATTCGCGAATATTCTAGAATGTTCCATCAAACGTGTAATATATTCTTACCCGGGCAACGCCGGGTATTGCTGCTATCTTATCTTATATCTTATATAATCATAGTATATAATATATATAAATTATGTGTCACGTTGTTTGTCCGCGATGGACTCCTAAACTACTTAACCGATTTTAATAAAATTTGTACACCGTGTGCAGTTTGATCCAACTTAAAATATAGGATAGCTTACATCTCAATTTATGATCGCAATATTATTTTATTGCAAATTATTTGTCTATTATTTGACAGTCACAATTATCTGTTAGCTCCAAACGATTCTAACAGATGGCGACATCTGTTGACTGGATTGAATAAGTATTCAATAGATGGCGCTATGTCAAACTTCCAAACGTTTCATATAAGCTACAATTTAATAGCATAACCACCACATGTTGCTGAGGCTAAAATATAGGTTAAATTTATTTTGTAGTAAACGAAATATAGTGAATTTTACTTTTTAAATCTTTGGTGTTAGCATAGCCGGCCACGTGTTACTTAGACTGAAGTATAAATTAAATTCATATTATAGTGAATATAATACAGTGAAATTATTCCTGCTTTTTATACTCTATATACACCGTACGTTTAAAGGCCGAATAAGTTTCTCAATATCTATGTTATCTATGATATAAATCTATAATATCTACGTTAAAAAATAGATCCCTACATATTTTTTATACCATTAAACATGTGATGTATTTTAACCCGAGCAACGCCGGGTTTCACTGCTAGTGTTATATAAAAATCTCGTGGCGCAATGTTTGTCCGGGATAAACTTCGAAACCATTTAACCAATGTTTATGAAATTTGGCTCTGTGTGTAATTTGGTCTAACTTAAAAGATAGGATAGTTATTACGATCTTCTGTCGTCTACCGATGACCCCCAATCAGCATCTACGTATCCAACTAGCGTCTTCTTCTCGAACTGGTAAAGAATACCCAAGTCAGATGTTCCTCTTAAATATCGGAGAACCCTTTTCGCTGCTCCCCAATGAATTCGATTAAAACAATCGTTGAACTGGCCCAGTGAGCTAATAGCGTGGGCGATATCGGGACGCGTCACTACTGATAGGTAGATAAGACAACCAACCAGCTCTCTATATGGTGGCTTTTCTCCATCTTCCTCGCTCCACTTGTTACCTTTTTCCAACCTCAAACCTGGATCCATCGGAGTGGATACCGGGTTGCATGATGCCATTCCAAAACGTTGAAGTACATCCATGATGTAAGTTTTCTAACGTAGGATGATTCCTTCGCTGGTCCGAGTAAAATCTATCCCCAAACAGGTCCTTGATCTCGAACACTCTTGATAATTCAGATATGCACCTATGAATTTCTTTCAGATCTCGGGACATTACCAGCATGTCATCGACGTAGATGACGATCACCATCAATTCCACCTTCTGGCGTCGCAAATACACGCAGGGATCACTCTTAGTTGGTTTCGCTCCCAGCTTTCGTAGTTCCCCGTCAAATTTCTTATTCCATGCTCGACCAGCCTGCTTTAGGCCATACAAAGCCTTTTTCATATAGCAAACCTTGTCGCCTTTGGAAAGTTCAGATAACATCGCTTTGGCTTTCTCTTTGCATTGCTCGTCATATTGCTTCTGCTTGACTATGAACTTTAGAACTTTGCTCAGTTGATCTGGAATTTCCATGAAAACTTCTTCTTCTAAATCACCATTAAGATATGCCGTTACCACATCGTATTGACGAATATGCATACCTTCTTGAGCAGCCAGAGCAATCGCTGTGCGAATAGACCCGAGGCGAGCTACCGGAGCAAATGTCTCGTAGAAGTCTTTACCATACTCCTGGGAATATCCCTTCGCAACGATCCTGGCTTTACGTTTTTCCAAGACACCGTTAGCTCCGCACTTGTTCCGCAAGATGAACCTGCTGCCAACTACTGAATATTTTTCCGGCCTCTGTACCAGATCCCAGGTATCCTTCACCAGGATGGACCTGACTTCATCTGCCATAGCCTTGATCCACTCTTCCGAATGTTGACTCTCAAGAGCTTGAACTACTGGAATCTCTGACAGGAACGCGAAGTGAGACACAGACTCCTCTGCACAATTTGCAGCAGTAAAGATCTTCCGAGGTCTTCCGGCTTTACCAGTTCTCAACAACCTGGGTCTTCCACGTCCCCTCTTCGGAGTTGCTTGAATTTCAGGTGATGAGAGCTCGTGATTTACCTCTTGATCCGAGTCCGTTCCTTCAACTTCATCTTCAGATGAAACATCCTCCTCGTTTTCTCTCAGACTATCATCGTCTTCTACTTCCTCACCAGATTTTGAATTGCGTATTAGATTTAATTCAACTTCTGCATTCGACGTGTCTTCAACCGAGTCGATTTTCGTGGAACCTGCCTCGTCAGTTGCCAAGAGTTCTTTAGGTGTGCTACCTCGTTTGTAGTAGAATTTGTCCGTGAACTTCACATCTCTAGATAGTTCTACTCTGTTCTCTTCAGGTAGTCAAACTCTATACGCTTTCGATTCAGCACTGTAGCCCACAAACACACCTCTTTTCGATCTTGAATCGAATTTCTCCTTTCCTGGAGTGAGATCCTTGATATAAACTTCGCTCCCGAATTTCTGAAAGTTCGACACATCTGGAACTGATCCATTCCATACTTCATAAGGTGTCTTGCCTTGCAGTTTACTCGTAGGAGATCGATTGCGAATGAAGTTCGCCGTATTGATCGCTTCAGCCCAGAAGCTAGGTGGTAAACCAGACTGGAGCAGTAGACACCTGGCCATCTCAACTAGTGTTCTGTTTCTCCTCTCGGCTACACCTTTCTGTTGGGGAGTATACGGCACTGTCAAACGCCTCGCAATCCTGTTTTTCTCTAGATAAACGTCGAAGTTCTTGTTTACGTATTCACGTCCATTGTCCGACTGAAGACACTTGATCTGCAGTTGATGCTGTGTGGCGACCAAAGCTCTATACTTCACTAATTCGCTCAGCACTTGACTCTTCTCGCGCATGAATCGAACCTCACACCAACCAGATGAATCTTCAATGAAAGTGACAAAGTAAAGTTTTTTCCCTAGTGATTCCACCCTCATCTTGCCACACACGTCGGAGTGAACTAAATCACCTAGGGCAGATACTCTTGCTGAAGCCTTCGGAAAAGGAGTCCTGCACATCTTGCCTTGCAGACAGATCTCGCACTGAAAATCTTCCTTGAGGTTAACATCTTTAAGGTCGACACCTGCAATCGATCCCGATTTGAGAGCTTCTCGCAAATCTTGGATGTTCAGATGCCCCAAGCGTACATGCAAATCCTCCAGGGACTTCATCTTTCGTCCTGTTCCAACTTCTTCAGCTTCATCGGCCCTATTGCATTCTGGAATGTTCATATCTTCAAAATAATACAGCCCGTTGCACCGCTTTGCAACAAGTATCACTTCTCCATTCCTTGGATTGATGACTTCTGCTTTCGTTTGCTTGAAGGTAACATAATGATTCTTATCTGTTATCTTCCCAACCGACGCAAGATTCATCCTCAGGTCAGGCACGAGCAAAGTTTCTTCAAAATTCAGCTTCTTCAACTTGCCTTGGAGACTGGTTTCGACTGATACGTTGCCTTTTCCAAGTATGTCCGCTCGCAGATTGCATGCTAAGTTCAGCTGCTGCCTACGCTCACTCTGATCGACCTTGGTAGACATCTTGATATCTTTACACATGTGTGATGTGCATCCACTATCAAGACACCAGACGTAGTGATTGGACACATCTGTTGGAAAAGCACACGTAGTTTCATCCGTCGTCAACAATGCCACCTCTTCAGCGTTTGCAGAATGTTCGCCTCGTTTCCTTAACATTTTGCAAAACCTTGCACGATTACCAACTTCATGACATTTGAACCACTTCATCTTGGCATCTGTGTTTCGCTTTTCAGTCTTCTTTCTTCGTCTTCTCACCTGGCTTCTTCTTGAAAAATTTGGTTTTATTACTTGCATACATAGCGCTTTGAGCTGCATCCTTACTTGCCTCACGACATGCATCGAACTCTTCCGTGATCTTGATCCGTAGCGTTTCGAGGCTTGGCAGATCATCTCTTGAAGAAATCGCACACCGAAAGTTCTCAAATTTTTCTGGCAAACTGCGCAATAACATGACAACCAACAAATCCTTATTGATCTCTACCTCAAGTTCAGCCAGCTTGGCCACGATGTCAAAGAATTTTTGAGTGAACTCACGGATGTCTTCGCCGTCTTGCATTCTCGTAGAAATTAGAGCATTCAGTAAAGCCACCTTCCGAGCCGGGCCTTTAGACTCGTAGATTTCTCTGAGTTTCGTCCAAATTTCCTTCGCGGTTGTACAGCTCTTCACCTGTTTTATTTCGCTAGGGCTCATAGCTAAAACAATATCTGACTGTGCCTTCAAATCTGCATCTGTCCATCGTTTCGCCGCTAAAACCTATGCTGTATCACCCGCTACGACTTCTGGTTTGGCATTGTCTCCTGTTACGTAATCCCATGCATCATTCTTTATCAGAACTGCACGCATCTGGAGTTTCCACGTATCATAATTGTCGTTCTTGAGAACCTCAAACTTCACGCCGACCGAGTTCATCTTGATTGATTTCTCCAATCGAGCATTCAAAATTTACACTAGCCGATTCGCGATAAATTCGCGTTCGCGTTGCAATCTCGATTCGCTACTTTTATTTGCCGTTACGTCCTGGGCCCATAACCTGTTCAATAAAATAGCCGAGATCCGAATACAATATTTATTGACAAGAGACTGACTGATACTTATACTAAACGGTTGAAACATTGACAAAAAACAATAGAACCGAATGTGATCAATTTGAAAAGATATCTGCTGGACTCATGAGTTGGATCGTGATTTCTCAATACAAGGTTTTCGTTTTTCTTGCTGAAAATATGGAGTTCGTAAAACAATATCTATCAATAAATTGACAAAAGTCAGAAACGAATTGAAAGTTAACTTAGAAGTTCGAAAAAGTTAGGGAGGAGTTAGAACAATTTAGGTAAAAATAGGGAGCCAATTAAAAGTCAAAGAAATCTGAAAATTTTTAAGTATAGACAATGAATAAGAAATAGATTTTTGTATTTAAACTACCTGGAAGAAACATACTATTAAAATGCAATTAAGCAAGTTGCAGTTAGTAAGTGAAATTGAAATGCTAAAGGGATTATAGGAAAGTACAAGTAGATAATAAAGTTATTTACACAGAGCACAATAGACAGGTACTGACACAAAACATTTAGGTAAAATAATGAAATAGGTGTTTATAAGAACAAAGAAAATAATTCGAGAAGATATTTACAATAATTACACATAAAATAAATAATACAGAATAATAATAAAATACTAAAATAAATAAACATTTTTGTGGCGAGTTTTTTTGCCGTCACGATGTGATTTGAACTCCCGTATTTTTGTCTCATCGCTGCGCTAACGCAAATTATTTTCATTTTCCAATTTTGCTCATTTTCGAAATGGTAATAAAAATCAAATATAAACGAAAAACTAAAACTAACCTAGTTTAAAAATATTTTTATTTTTCGCATTTTTAAGGACTA
Organism: Agrilus mali; assembly: GCA_029378335.1. Lineage (NCBI taxonomy): Eukaryota > Metazoa > Arthropoda > Insecta > Coleoptera > Buprestidae > Agrilus > Agrilus mali. The sequence goes on from CM055659.1 coordinate 15,478,471, forward strand.
ATATTCCTAAAAATAATGTCTTTTTACGTGAGGCTTCTTTACAGATGGCCGGTGCTCATCAGCCATGAAAATAAACCGGAAAAAAACGTGAGCGACAAGCGTCACGCTGTCTCGAACTTTCACATATAGGCTCACAAACGCGCGTAGCATTCGTGTATTTATTTTAAACTGATGGCTCAGGTAATAAAATTGCCACCTAGTATTTTACCCACCTTTGCCTTTCGTCTAACTGAAACTGTATAGTGGCACCATGAAACATGTTTTCGATTCTATTTACGGGGCTGTTATATATTGTATATATACAGGGTTATTCACGCTATACGGCACGGAATGTTATGGCCAAAATATGAAAATTTCAAAAACTTTAATTTTTGGGTTATATATTTTCATATTATACAGGGTGTTCAAAATGCCCTAAAAGTATCAAAGTTACGTTTTTTTAAATGGAACCCCCTGTATATTATTGCATTTTTGGATTCTTCGATCAAAATAAGTGTTTGTTTGGATAAGGTTTATAACACCTAAACCTTAAGGTCTTTTAAATAATTTGAATTTTATCAAAATCTAACCTAATTTTTATGTATTTAAGATGTATTTAAGTTATGTAAGCGAAATTTAGAATGAAGTGTAACAATAGATCATATTTTATATCTCAATTATAGTAAACTCGTCATCTTATACAGGGTGTCCAAAAATTAATACTACTTAGGTATGAACTTTAAGGGGTTGTAACTTGATTAATTTAAATGGAACGCCATACTTTTTAACATACCAGAAGATTTACTTTTTAATTAGTATTAAGGTGTTTATAAGCGTTTTTCTAAGGAAACGCTAAATAATTGTTTTATGCGCCATTTGGAGAATAGAAGAAGAATAAAAACCATATCAATACGCTCCTCTTTTGAATTAATTTTCATTATGAATAAGCAACACCTCAATAATAAATAATAACATCTGACTATAAACACCAAAGGCTACTAGATAAATTGAAACTTTTATTTAAAAAACTCCAAATGGCGCATAAAACAATTATTTAGCGTTTCTTTAGAAAAATGCTTATGAACACCCTAATACCAATCGATTGGTAATTAAAAAGTAAATCTTCTGGTATGGTAAAAAATATGGCGTTCCATTTAAATTAATCAAGTTACAACCCCTTAAAGTTCATACCTAAGTAGTATTAATTTTTGGACATCCTGTATAAGATGACAAGTTTATTATAATTGAGATATAAAATATGATCTATTGTTACACTTCATTCTAAATTTCGTTTACATAACTTAAATACTTCTTAAATACATAAAAATTAGGTTAGATTTTGATAAAATTCAAATTATTTAAAAAACCTTAAGGTTTAGGTGTGTTATAAACCTTATCCAAACAAACAGTTATTTTGATCGAAGAATCCAAAAATGCAATAATATACAGGGAGTTCCATTTAAAAAAACATAACTTTGATACTTTTAGGGCATTTTGAACACCCTGTATAATACGAAAATAATTTTAAAAGGTAACCATAATAGATCCCTATATAGCCCAAAAGTTAAAGTTTTTGAAATTTTCATATTTTGGACATAATATTCCGTACCGTATAGCGTGAATAACCCCTATATAGACTCAGTATTATTATCTTTAATATAGTCTTTGAATAAGATTCAGATAGTCTTTTTTGAGTTCAGACGCCAGTCACTCGACAAAATAAACTATTAACCTTCTTGAAAGATTTATCATTTGAGCCGTAACTTTTAAAAAAGTAGACAATATGTAGAAACAGCGTTTCTGTCGGTCGTCCCTAACTTTGGCTGTTGTTTAATTAAACTCGTGAGATTTTAGTAAAAATGAATTTGTACCATTACTATGCGACGTAATAGACCAGCACCTCTAACTTTTTGGACTCAATGTACCTACATTTTTTTGGCTTTTACGGCGACTCAATTGTTTACTTTACAGTATAAAAGAGGCAGTACGTCAGCATATAATACACTTATACAAATTTAAAGGTATTTCTTTAAGTTAGCCTAATTTCTGTCTCTATTACATGGTTAATTAATTTTATAATTTAAACAAATGTATATGTTGGACAATGAAAATATTTAAAATAATACCTTTCACTTTAAGCCTTTTCAATGTTCAGATTGAATAACTGTTTACACGAAAACGACTGTCTTTTTAAAACGTAAGCAACTGGGTCAGGAATTTCTTATCTATATTATTTTGAAGCTATGCCCTTGATAGTTTCTTGAATAAATAATCTCTGAAATTTTGAGTTAATAATCTAATTATATATACATTAATATAAAATAAAATGTCAATATCCAATATACTTTTTATGTAAATACGTACACACACAATGAAGATGCTCTAAACGTACAGAATATTTGTAATAGAAACAGTATGAACTCTTGATTAGCAATTTATCGATCTAAACTTATCCCATCTGTACGCGACAGGCAATTTCGACAAATAACCAATCCAATTGAAACAGCTCTTATAAAGCAAGTTTAATATGTATAATAAATATCCTGTTAGGGGAATTTATCATTCTTTGCTGGTATTTCGATATTGTAACGATTTTTTAGTAATTTGTCATTTATTTAAACAATATTCTTAATAGTACCTACATAGTTTATTTACTATCATGCACTTAATAGTACTTATTTATGTAACACTCTATACGTCCAATTTATATAATTTTTTATATCAGCATCGCTGTGCCCACGTTTTATTATTCATTCATTTGTTCGCTTTTCTCCTATATTTCTATAACCATAAATTTCTTTAGACGTATTTCAGAGATTTCTGGTTCATCTTTCCTGCGCGTGTCACCAACGCGAGACATTTATTAGTTATAAATTAAACACTACACGGCAAGTCGAAGGTGCGCTATCCATTGACGTTATTGTTTGTAAACTTGCGGACTGTCACGCTGAATCTCTCGCATACACGCATTTGTTCGCTATAATATCAATAATGTAAAGAAAATTATTTTACAATAAATTCACGATCTCTGTACCAGTTTCTAAAAAATATGCCGTGGATAAACTGGAAAGGAGTTCGTGTACGTATATTGACTATTGACTATGTCTCTACATAATATTCAATGCAGTGGTCTCTCATCTTTAAAAAGGAAAATATCCTGGTTTAACTTCTTTTGTAAAAATCCTGAGTGACAGAACTGTAAGTCGTTCAAGATATTGTACCAGCGAGCCGGCGTAGGTACCTACGTACGTAGAAAAACTCGAATGGTAACTTTATATTGTGGCATTAACCTATTGTTGGGAAGATTTCTACCTGTTTCAACCTGTTTTGTTTGAATGTCAGGTGAGGGTCTTTTACCTGCCTTCGAAGGGAGTGTACTGACTTAACTTACTATTGACGGCCAGTATCACACTGTTGAATAGAATACTAATTTGTATTCCAGTCCTTACAATTTGTAAATCCTATTGCGTGATTTCTAAGAATGAAAGTCGGTGTCTTCACAAAATGTACACTACATATATACAATAACATATATAATCAATATTCATGAAATTCAAATATACCTAGAATCGATTAGAAAAAGAAGTTTATTAAACTTTCTTCAGTGTTCCTACAATACAATGTACACACCTACACAATATACTCGATGTATATAGTCGAATAATATCATTAATACATTTATTATTACAGGTAAATTATTTATAAATGTGTAATACATAACGTTTACAGTTATATGTTTATAAGCATTTTAAATTGAATAATTCAACATAGTATATGTTGTGTTTTCTAAACCAAGAAGTATAATTTCATAAGGATCGCTGTTTCGCGTAATGTTTCTTACTTTTATGGCCCTATGTCAAATTTTGATACTTGTTTTGTTGTTACTTTTATAGACGTAATAACTACATTGCCGAGTTTTGACATTTGTAGAAGTAGTTAAAATGAAGCAGTGTGTATTTACATTACATTTTTTTTATAAAAAATTAGAACTAGACTGAAAAGAAGGAAATATCTTGGTCAGCTGTAAAGCTTCCGTCAAAATATCGCTCTTGGTATCGAAAAATAATGAAATATAAAAAAATAATAATAATTTGTCTTGATTAATTTTAGTCTTGTTTCAAGAAATGTTGGTAAGTATTATCATAAAGAAGAGCGAATTTTATGTGGTGTTTTTAATGATTTAATAAATTAAAAAAATAGATAACACTTAAAACTAATTGTAAATATATAGGGTTTTTCAAGTTGATGGGCTATTAGAAGTATATGAATTAGTAGAAAGAATTAAATTCTAAAACATGGGCTCATTTGGTTATTGTTTATACCGCTTCTTTTAAAAATATTTTCAAGTTCGATTTACATCCGGTTATACCGGAAGTCGCCGCCAACTTTGTTATTTTAAATGAAATGGTATATTTTTTTACGCTGAATTCGAATAAAACGTGTAATTCTAAGGTAAGTTTGATAACCAACTTGTACACCTATGACGATCGGTTTATAAGTTAATTTAATTTATAAAAAAAAAAATCGCTACCGCAACCCACATTATAAAAAATTATAACTTCCACAAAATACGACTCAGACTGTTGAAATTTTTATTAGTAATAGCTGAATATTAGTGCTAACGCCTTGACAAAATTGAACTTAAATGGGCACGTAATTTTATATGTAATTTTGTAATAAGTTTTAAGTTGTTGTTTATTGTTTAAATTATAATTGAATTTATTAAAAATGTTACAATAACCGTGGCGGTACCTATAACATTATTTCTTCAGTTGCCTTCCTAGTATAAATGTACCTATTTCTTGCTCTAATTAAGTGTAGAGGTAATAAATTTATAATAGTAAACAATCAAAATATGTGCGTGTGTGTTGACCTGCAATTGTTTGTAATTTTACTGGATGATAATAGGTGTTCTACAACTGATTTTATTCTCTCACACTGCAATTATGTTTATAAGATACGCTCAGGTGATTTTCTTGAATGGGTATAACATGTAAGACGTACACACACGAATAACTATTTCCGACAATTTGGCGTGGGAAATCTTTTGTTTCAGTATTAGGTACGTTTCTTATTTCTTTTACATCCTTCTTCGTTTTAGCGTCTGAGATTTTTTAAACGCTATTAGCGAAGCCCAATTTATCATTTCATAAAATGTAGCAGACGTTATATTTCATCTTATTAGTTGATTAAGTGATGTAATTTCTTGATACTTAGTTTAGGGCCCACGTGCAAAATATTTTTGGGACTCCTATTAAAGTAAAAGAAAAATGAACTTGAAACCATTCTTTTAAACTGAAGTTAACATTAACGACAATTTGAATCTCATCCCGATTTAAACACCTAACTGACAGTGACAGCAACTTTTCCATACAATCAATTCGTTGGTATATAATTATATTGAGAAATAAATAAAAATAAAAATCGTCGCCTTGAATTTTATTTTAAGAAAAAGCCAAATGCCAGGGGTTAATAATGGGCAAAGCTCGAAACAATTGTCGGGATTCTTAAATCTATTGGTGAATATTTTTTTGTTTTTATTCTGCAGAATTACAATGTTTTTACATGAAGTGCACCGTTGATAGTTTAAATATTCTTATATGTATGACATAATTGATTTTCTGTCTGTTTTTGTGGTTTTATTAAACTTTTTATCATTATGTATGTGTACAGTGTGGTACCGATACTGTAAATATTATTAATTGCATTTTTATTTTAATTTCAAATGAGTATTTATTACTATCTCAGACGTAGTACATATTTGATAACATGTTTTTGCTTTATTGTTGTGTTATAATATATTGTATTCACAAACAGTTGTTTACAGAAACAATTATCATTATGTATTGTCTTCAAAGAAAAACATGAACTAATTGCAAAAAATAAATACGAAAACAATGATATTAGAAATATCAGAGCTTCTGATTAACTTTATACAAAGATAGGAAGTTAAATAGTAAAAAGTATAAGGTGCTTACTTTTTTGGGTTCCGTCCTTCAGAAAGATAAAAGCGGAATCCTTATAAGATCACATATAATCCAAACTTATATTAGGGCTTTTCTAGTTAAGCTAATGACATAAAATACCTACCTTTTTTATATGTATGATTATTAAAAAGAGATTAAAAACAATAAAACCTAATCTACTCAAAATAAAATGAACCTAACGTTAATCTAATTAAACCCAAATTGATCTCGATTTACCAAAAATTAGAGGACGAATTTTTTCTACAGAAAGAGGAACAAGACCACGATAACACTTATTATATTATATTATTATATAATCTATGGTCCTTTACAATCAAATCAAAACATTGTTGGTTAGGTTAGGTATTATTAAGGTTACGAAAGGAAAGACAACACGTACAATGTGAATGTTGTGACCATATCCTTATTTTTGATTACAGCAACGTGGAATAAAACAATTATTAAGGATCCTATGTTTTGTGGGGTCGGTTAGTTGGGTATACAGGGTTTTTCAAGTTGATGGGATATTAGAAGTATATGAATTAGTAGAAAGAATTCAATTTTGAAATTTGGGCTCATTTGGTTATTGGTTATGCCGCTTCTTTTAAAAATATTTTCAAGTTCGATTTACGTCCGGTTATACCGGAAGTCGCCGCCAACTTTGTTATTTTAAATGAAATGGTATATTTTTTTTACGCTGAATTCGAATAAAACGTGTAATTCTAAGGTAAGTTTGATAACCAACTTGTACACCTACGACGATCGGTTTATGAGTTAATTTAATTTATAAAAAAAAAAATCGCTACCGCAACCCAAATTATAAAAAATCATAACTTCCACAAAATACGACTCAGACTGTTGAAATTTTTACTAGTAATAGATGAATATTAGTGCTAAGGCATTGACAAAATTGAACTAAATCATTTATACAGGGCGTTAAAAATAAAATTCTAAAGTTTAAGAACTTGAAACACGAATTACCTCGTTTTTAGGGTTCCGTACCTCAAAAGGAAAAAGCGGAACCCTTATAGGATCACTTCGTTGTCCGTCCGTCCGTCCGTCCGTCTGTCAAGACCTTTTTCTCAGGAACGCGTGGAGCTATCAAGCTAAATTTTATACCAAATACTCAGGTCTATTGTCCCTTGGAGCTGTGAAAAAATCAAACTTCTAAGCCAACGAAATCTAAAGATACAGCCGTTTATGCCGCAATTTCCGCAAATTTTCGAATCAAAACCTACAGGGTACTTCCCGTGAACTTGAAAAATTTGGTACGAAGCAACGTCTTATAGCACAGATAAAGGAAAGATTGCGAAAACCGTAAATTTTTAGTTACATCATATAATAAAAATATTTTTAATAATTTTAAAGTTACTACCCCTTTACTCATGAACGCGTAGAGGTATTAAATGTAAATTCATACCAAATACTCAGGTCTATAATACCTTTAAGCTGTAACAAAACCAAACTTATATGTCAACGCAATCAAAAGAAACAGCAATTTAAGCCGCACATTTTCAAACTCGCAACTACTCGCAAGGGAATCAAAACCTTGTAGTGTAACTTACCCAGGCCAACGTGATCGTCAAAAACTTCTTACCCTTCGTTGTGTTGAAAAGCCAGGTCTTGCCAAAAATGACAAAATTGTACTCTGGTACGGGTTTACCATTAGAGGAATAAGGTTAAATAAAACACAGTGAATTAATTCCTACTGTTTAATTCAGAATCAAAATCAAATGTAAATTTGGAAATGAGAGTGTCAGACTCAGCCTGTGGCTAGCGTGGAAAAAGAGCCTGACAGAGAAAACCACGATCTCAGCCACTCAAATATTTAAAAACAAATTCAAATAAACATAAAAATCAAAATATCAAATCCAAGTAAATCACATATAAATCAAATATCCAATGTAAAAATAAATTCAGATAAAACACAAATAAATAAAAATATCAAAAAAATAAAAAAATAAGTTCCAGTGAAAAACATGTAAATCAAAATATCAAATATAAAAATATGTTTAAGTAAAACATGAAAATCAAAATAAGCAAAATAAAAATCAATTCAAGTAAAACACAGGTAAATCGGATTCCAGTAAAATTGTAAATCAAAATATCAATATAAAAATCAATTCAAGTAAAACAGGTAAATCAAAATATTAAATTTAAATAAAATGGTAAATCAAAATATCAAAGAAAATATAAAATCAAGAAAAACACAAGTAAATCAAAATGTCAAATCCAAGTAAAATGGTAAATCAAAATATCCAGGTAAAAATAAAATAAGTTCCAGTGTAACACATGTAAATCAAAAATATCCAATGTAAAAAAAAAAATAAATTCAAGTAGAACACATAAAAATCAAAATATCCAGTGCAAAAATAAAATCAGATAAAACATGTAATTGCAGGGTAAAACCAACACAAAATAAAAGGGACATAAAAATAAAATCAATAAGAAAATTCAATAAAACACATATAAATCGGGCACACAAAAACACATAAAAGGGTTAAAACACAATAAGACAAAAACCAAATAAAATGTATGTAAAATAATCAATAAGAAATTGTTGTAAATTTAATTAAAAATTCTCAAATAAAATGAAAGCAAAAACAACTTGGAAAAGATAAATTCAAATTTTGTAGTTCTCAGGCTCAACAAAAATGAAAAATAATTTGTGTAAGAAAATTTAGAAAACTTATGAAAAATTCCTAAAATGTAAATCACCCAAATTTTATTATAACTTACGAATGTTTGATAAATTTTGACACAATTTGAAATTCAATCCCTACAAACAGCAGCACATTTTAAAACCAAAAACATATTTGTTAGTTAATTTAGGGGTCTGGAGTCCTGTATGGAAGCAATCCAGATAACGATGATCGTTGGAACGCACAGTTTAGTTATTATTTGAGTTATTTTTGTAATAATGCCTACCTAATTATGGCCGAGTAGATGTTCAGATTACCGTAATTCGATAAAATATGAAACCCGAATTAGGCCCCAATGAGTACATTAACTTTACCATTACCGTGTTCAGTTTGCGAACATTACATTTGAAAGAAGAAGGAAGACAATCACCTACTGAAGCGTGGCAGTTTATTGTGAAGAAGAAACCAGTTTTAAGACGGCTGAAAGAAATATTGTTATAAAAGCCAACTCCTACTTTTTTGTAGTATGCGGAATAGTTTCAAATTAGGTGATCATTATATGACGTACATATTATGTATGTTTGTGGAGGTGCCACTCCGAGGTGGTACCGTTTGTTTAACGAAAATTTTATAAACAGACACATATATTCAGTATGTAAGTAAAAACTATTGAGAATACCAGTTTTATAAGTTATGATACTGATAAAATTCATATATAATAGTCAATTTAAAATTAGCAAATTTTTTTTAATCTTTGGTCTTAACTGCGACTTGAATTGATTGCACCCCTAAATGAAAGTATTTAATATGTTGACCGTTAATTTTAAACATAATGTTGCTTCTTTACCGAGTTGGCGGTCATTAAAATATAAACAAGGTTTATTATTTTCGTAATATAAGGTTTCAGTTTATTAAGTACTTAAATATTAATAATTTCAAAATAAAATATAAAAATGTTAAGCATGGTTAATAAACCGATTAGCTAATAAAAGAATAAATCATGTTTATATTTTAACGGCTGCGAGGGTGAGCAAGGAACTTTGGATGAGAAAAGGGGCTAGGCAGGGGATGCAAGATAAGTACACATATATTTAACATATATCTAATAGGTATATAAAATTCTCGTGTCACGGTGTTTGTAATTAAACTCCTCCGAAATGGTTCGACCGATTTTCCTGAAATTTTGTGTGTATATCGGTTAGGTCTGCGAATCGGCCAACATTTATATTTTTTACCCTCCTCAATGTTAAGGGTGGTCCAACCCTAATTTTTTTTTTATTTTTTAGACAAAATTTTTTGTTTTTATTTTTTTATCATACAGCATACAAAAATACACATAACCCTTAATTTCCATCCTTCTACCACCAATCCCCGTTTTTGATAAAACCAAATATTAGGATTTAGTGAAGTAAGAGGTAGGAAAGGAAAAGAAAAGGAGGAAGTAAGATGATACGGGAAGCTGATAGAAAAGGTTAAAAAATGCAACTACTTAGGGGATATGCTGACAAAAAATAACAAAGACGAGTTGCATATAAGTAATCAAACAGCTAAGGCAAATGGGGAAAATATGGGGAATAGGACAAAGATTGTGTAGAAATAACTTGGAAAGAAGGGTGGTGCTATTTAGACGTTAGTTAAAAGTATAGTCTTCTATGGGGTCGAGATATGGGGATGGAAAGAGTATAGACTAGTAAAAATATTTATAATAAGTATATGAAATTGCTGTTGCGCTTACAAAGAAGTACGCGGGACTATATTTTAAGCAGGGAAACAAAATGTGGGAAAATGGTGGAGGATACAAGAAGAAGGGTGGTAAAGTATGAAGAAAAAATAGGAGAATTACCGAAAGGGGACTTATGAAAGTAGATATGAAGGTATTAGGGATCGGGAAAAAAAATAAGTATGATGTGGAAAGGGATAAGGCTTTAACAGAAATGGCAATAAGTAAAGAACAAATGGAGGATGGAAAGGAAAGGGATTGAATGTTAGTAGGATGGTTGGGAAAAGATGTAGTGAAATAGCAAGAGGTGAGGATTTGAGAAGAATATGATAATCGAGGTACACGAAAGGGACGAGGGAGTTTCTATGGGAAGAATGGCAAGGGGATGAGGTGCCAGGGTATCTAATACGTACAAGGAAAAAGTATAGAGATAATGGGTAGATTCAGAACAGGCAATGAATGTAATGAGAATAAGTTTTGGATGGAAGAAGGTAAGAGATTGTGTAGAGAGAAGAGTGAATAAATGACACATGTATTAGAGGAAGTAACAGGGAAAAAGGAAATAGATAAACTTGAAAGACAATAAATTCAGACGGTATTGGTCTAACCCTATTAAAATAATTTTTAGCAAAAAGAGATAAGGAAAGAGAGGGAGTGTAAAATACAAGAAACAGAAGAAGAAAAAAATATAAAATGTAAGATTTAGAATAAAATAATAAATCTCTTATTACTACCTACTATTTAGCCATCCTGGAAAGAAATAACATTAAGTTAAGGATGAAAGTATTGGTTTATTTCAAACGGTCGTGACTTGACATAACTGGTTGTCTAAAATATGAATCGGCCTTAATGAGAGTAAGCGAATTTTTTTACAAAACAAACTGTAAGGTTATTAAGTGTGAAAGTTAAATAGACTTAAATATTATTATTATCGAGTTTGAAAATTATTTCGAACTAGGCCAAACTAATTACCGAAGTTCAAATAATGAGATTTAAACTAAAACTTGCATGCAGTCATAATTCTAAACTGTATCAATTAATCAAGAATTTTGGACTTAAATTAAGTTTCTACACAATTTAAATTTGGATGATAAAGTATAAAACATTAAAAAAGATTAAAACGGGGTTACTTAGAGTTATAGCTGATTTTATTATTCATTTTTTTCCAATTCTAATGTTCATATTAAAAAAAGACCTTGACGTTTAAAGTATGTATCGTGAAGGCCACGGTTAAGGTTAAATACAAACAAGCTCACCGAAGAATACCCAGAACGATATTGTATATCATTATAACTTTCCGGTACTTCGTACTTTTCTTACACCTTGCCCTGCATATTTTATTAAATGCCGAATTTTTCGAGATATGCACTACTTTCAAAAACCAGCTAGGCGAATTTGTGATGGCTATTGTGTATGCAAAATAGCAATAACGAGTGTATCTAATATTTTAAACTTCCTCCAATATGTACTGACTCTATATTTAGTAATGTTATCGCTACTAATTACTAATTGTTACACGCACCATAATGTCTGTTACAGTTTGAGTCTGGATAACTTCTTTATTATCTAGAATTATTAAATAATTTTTATTAAAGAAGATTATGTATCGTTACGTGGTGAATCATTTCCTGAAATTAAAAGCAGTAACTTCTACAATGTCGCTTAATTAAAAACCACATTTGAGTTAACAAAATAACCGATTTTCTTACACTTTTACTTATTTATTTAATTTCCTATTATACTATTCGTGCATTCATTGATTTTTATTATTGTTATCGGGTTAGTTCCAGGAAGAGCTAATAAAATTTCGATACATTCTGAAATAAAACAATAAAAAGGTATATAGGTACATGTTTGTTCAAAAGAAACGCATAAAATTCACGAGTTATTTGTTATAAAAATACTGAACATTGATTATAGTTGTTTCTTATCTCACTGTAGTATTTTCAGCCCCCTACATACAACCACTTCATCTGTAGCTATTCCAACTTTTTTTCAAATGGCAATCTAGGCCTTGTGGGGGCTCTATGAGACGGTCTTTTAAAACCCTATCCGATAATGTTAACAAAGTAGGAGTATGCTCATTTTGTTTCAGTCCATATTCTTCAAATTAAAATTAACTATTCAAAATAAGTGCTTAGCACTCACCTAATTCGACTTAATGTAACAAATTCTGAAAACTACCTCCATCTTCTACTTGACATACACAGAGTCTGTGATAAATTTCAAGCAAGTGGGCATTCAATTGGAATTTGAAAAATTTCATCCAAGTACCGTCAAAAGATATGAATTTTGTGCGTTTATTTTGAACAACTCTGTATATTTGTATTTAGTCTTTAATAACTATGAATGACACTTCAGGGGTCAAATCGCTTTTAGGTTTTCTTACTTTATAAAATGAATGTTGGGTTACAACCCAAACTAAAATGTTTTAAGCCACCAGTTGATAAAATGATGTCTTCCAACTTTGTGATATTCTAACTCAGTGGATTTTTAATCCCCATTTCGTGACCTGTTTTATAATAGTTCTATTGGTAAATCGAAGCTGAGATCTGGGAACCATTCTTGGATGTCGGGGAAAACTGGTGAGGGGATAATAGTTTTGTAGAACACCGCTCAAAAAATAACATTAACATTAATTTGCAGATATCTTTCCATAAAGTAAATCTGCAATTAAAAAGTAGCTTTTCCTTAAAAATCTAGATTTCTAGAACCACAATCTACTAGGACCCGGACCAGGTGCATAATTATTGCATTAGATATCCCCATCGAGCATAACAAGAATTTTTTAATAAAAATAAATAAAACAGTGAATATTTCAATTTTGATAGCTAAGGAGCTTTTAATAATAGCCCCTAAATTTCGATATTTCTGGAAAGATTATTCTTCTTCGATTGTTGGTACCAGCTTTATGGACAACTCAATTTGGTCTTTGGTGCTTCTGAGTAATATTAAGATTATAGGTATTTTATAAGGATGAAAAGACACAAGCTTTTACGGCCGACATTATTGGAATAATCTTCAGTCATTGTGAGAATGTCGTTAGCCTCATACACGTAAAATCTAAAAGAAATGGTTCAGTGATTGTGAGAATATCGTTGGCCTCTTACACGTAAAATGGTATGATTGTAATAAATGTTGAACTTTATACACTTTTTCATACTTAAAATATTCATTAATCTTTAGTTATTTACCAAAATTTCAAATTTGCTGAAATTAGCGAACACAGCTACCGTTCAGGTAGAAAGGCGACCGTATTGCCCCTATCAATTGTCGTAGAAGTACCTCGATATCTGCATTATTGTACCTAAAAAAGAGGCCTCTTTGTCGACACAGGTAATTCGAATGTTTATTGATGTTTCATATTTTGACCAATTTTGAAAGCACCGCTACCCCCTTTCGGTATTTCCTTTTCTCCATATATTAATTTGTATAATATATAGTTTAAAACGTAAGTAAGAGAGCAGAGGTAGAAGAAAGACTCCAAAAGAAATGTCTTCAAGTAAGTAAAATCTATGACAGTATAATCCTCAACTACATAATAAAATCTGGTATGCGCGATACTTTCGGCAGTTTGTAAGCACGCATACCAAGATAATTATGTATGTAACATTAAAACGCGTGAAATTAAAAAAAAAGGTTTCCGTAATAATGGATAAATTTCACCCCCTATTACACCATTCAAGTAGGTATGCGCGACCTTTGCGGCTAAAAATCATTGGTCGGCCATTTTTATGACCTTTGACCTTCAATATATTACGACGCGGACACGATACCATTTGTGACTTTTGAGACAACATTTAGGACGACAAAACAAAGGTTTATACCAATTTACAGCTTATTATCTTTTATTCCGAGGTTGACCCCTTTTTTTCCCTAATATGATTGGGCTATACATTGGGCCAGCAGAACGTTATCCAGATCTCAACAATTAAGGTAATACAATTTCAAACTTATGATGGTGTGAAATTCACATTTTGCAATTTATTGATTTATTCGAAAATAAAATTATTAAATTCATTTTTCTACACTTTACTGCTTTAGATTTCAATTAATTCGATTTCTAAATTACAATAGAATATCATATTTGTTCATTATACTGGCACAAGAAAAAGAGAGACCTACTTCCACTACGTAACTTGGTCAACAGTAATAATATAATTTAACTCATCTTATTTTAATTTATTTACCATTTACCTGTATTTCTAAACATTAATATCCGGTTATATACTTACTTATACATAATGATTTATTGGTCGGTCCCGAAATGGGAATAATATTAAAACTCACGAAATAGGAACTAAAGTTTATAAGGTCGCGAAGTGGGAAGACACCGAAATGGATTCGGGTGGGATTGCTTATAGAAGCTTGATTAAGTACATTCTTCTGTATGCAAATACAATTTCTAATTACATTATTATATTTATGTATATTTGTGAGTGTGTGTGTGCGTGTGTTCATATGATTCGATGTATCGTATGTCCTATGCATATATTTATGTATGTCAAGGAACAGTTGGAAGGGTAATGCACAATAATAATGTTGTATGGCATATGGCAGTATGTATAATTTTATTTACCTTAAAACCTTGATGTTGGTTTTTAATAACAACAAATTAATGGAAGGCGATGGCTGATCTTTGAATTTTGATTAAAGAGATATTATTTACGTGTTATGGGTTAACAGTGTGTAAACGTTGATAAACAGATCCATATCATATCATTCTGCAAACATTGCTATCGAATGAATTATTGACCGAGCCCACCTGTAAAAATTTCGTTCCTTGACGTTGCACTTGTTCCGTAGACGAATACAAATAAGTTTTATCGCGGTGAAAACAGAAACTGTGTGTACCTATAACAGCTTGTTACATTACATTTTAAATCGACGTCTTGCTTTCCGTTTTATTAGTCGGTCGCGCGATTTCACGCAGTCAAGGATACGTACAATAGACGCACGTAGACGGAATATACTAATTTTTGTTGGATTGTTACGAACAGTTGTAGTCATGTGTTTAAATGTTTAAAACTTCTGGATTTTGGTTGAGTTGAGTGCTAGTGTTATGGATTTTAGTATATTTAGTGAAAGTTCGTTTTTTTATATAAACAGAATTAAGGTAAAACCACAAGTGCAAAATGGTGATGGTAACGGTGAACGATGGAAAGATTAATAAGGATAGCAATGAAATAAACAGGTAACAATTAAAGCTTAATATATTACAGATTATTTATAAAAGTATAAATACGTATTGTTGTTTCTTTATTTAATGAAGAACGATGATGATGAGGTAGGTAATTGGGAATCGTGATCATTTAAAAACAGGTTTTAAGTTATTTATAATTCAGACTTTCAAGTATATCTTCTTTTTATAATAAACATTACAACATATTCACAGATATCATAGCTGCACTGTACAATGATTACAATATAAATTGATAATATACTTAGCCATAGTATACATACAAAAGGTATAAAGAGAAATTTTGTAGAAAACAATTGAGTTGAGTATTCCCCGACTTATTATGTTATCTAGAAAAGGAAGGCCGATTTTTCGATTAATTTCTCAAATAGGTTTAAAGTTCAAATTTGGTAGTTTGGTTATTTGTTACATATAAATATATTATACCTATGTGTATATATATCAATCAATATCAGTTGAACCCGGACATGTAACTAAGTAGTGTTTTTCTTTAAGTTACTTAGTAAAATAAAAAATAATTTTGATTTTTAATTATTTCTACATTAAATTTTGTCTTTTTAGGAAACAAAACTTTCTTAATGTTTTAAGCATTATTAGTAGTCTTAAGTTTTTTATTTCTTTAAATAAAACAAAAATTTATTCTTTGAATATAATTTAAGAAATTTGAAAACTTTTAAACCCGGACGCTCCCCGGACTCCCTCTTAACTAGGACAAATCCGGGGAAACCCGAACTGATGGCAACTTTACATGGGAAGGATATTACAACGTCAAACTCGTATAACCCAAAAAACATGTATTTAGAAAACGTCTATTCTCACTTCGGACCTACGACTTACACCTACGTATTATATAGTTTAATTTATTCTATAGGTATACCTATGAACCCCAACGCACTTGAATTCGCCAAACATGTTAATAGATATATTTAATTAAGAGAAAATTGGAAATTTATAAAGTATGAAAAAAAAAACAGTAAAACATGTATAAGAGATTGACAAGACCACGACAACACTCACTTTTTTCGTGTTGTCTCTACATACCGTAACCTTGTGATTCTAAGGAATCAAACAGAATCATTTTTTAACTAATAAGTCAAGGTGAATAAAAAAAGGAAATGTCAATCGACCTGAAACTTGCTAAAATTTAATTTCAAAACGATATTCCAAATTCCAATTCAGTCCGGAGATACATCTAGGGCGTAGGCTGCAAACGACCACTATGTGTATTGCGATACGTTTTCTTCATTTAAAAAGAAATCAAACTTTAGCTCTTTAGAATCTACTAATACTGATGGCTAAGATTTATTTTTATTAATATGTTTAAAGTTGGCACAAACGGAAAACTTTTTTATTATTCATTTTAAGGAAAAAAGTAATTCTTCATAAAAAGTTCTGCAAGGCTTAAAACCGAAAATGCAACTATCGGAAATCAATTTTTTTCAGTGGTATGGAAATAAAACTTGTTTCTAATGACATTTTACGTCAACATGCCGATTGTGAATAAGATATTCCTACTTTTACTTTTTAACATTTTTGATAACTGAGAATTTTGAATTCATTGAAAAAACTTAAAAGTGACGAGAACACAACAATTCCATATCAATTTTGGTTAATAGAATGTCTTCTTGTCTTTTTAAACTCTTTGAATTAATTCAATATTGTCAGTTACTTACATGTGTATCAAAAAATATTAAAAATTAAAATTTCCTGAAAGTACAAATATCATAATCAGTATGTTAACTTACAATATTATTAAAAACAAGTTGGTGTAATAACTTTTTTCATATTTCAAAAATTAAGGTACTTTACTCTTGAGCAAAAATCATATTTTATGACGAACCTCGTATACGACTAAAAAAATGATATCTGATAGTTGCATTTTTAGTTGTACCTAGGTCTTGCAGAACTTATTATAAAATTTAATAATTAAAGTTTTCCATTTTTTGCCAACTTCTAACATACTGCAATAAATAAGTACATTACCGATCGGACCAAAAATGGGAATAATAATAATAGTACTATTACAGAGGTCACTATGTGGGAACTAAAAATGCAAAATTTAATGCGGTTCCGAAGTGGGAAGACATCAATAAATTGTTTTACAGGTGCAAATTTGATAAAACAACATCTAATCGTCGTTGTGTTGTCGCAAGCTCATTAAATACAACATCAGTGTCCAATAATATAATATACTGCTGTGTATATGCTCAAAATTGCTAAACCATTGAGCTGGTTCAAAAATATTAAAATATGAACTGTTATTTCATTATTATTCTGGATAATTGTATTTAATTTAGCTATAAAATGGCGTGTATTGTTTGTGCCTCTTAAAGGATTATTGTTAATTAGCCATATATCCCCTATACCCCCCTCTGGATACACCACTGTAAAGTATATGTTGTGAGATAAATATATAGTAACCATCGGCATTAGTTTTGAAACATGCCGTAATAATAATATCCTTTTATTTGGATTATGTATCTAAAAGAAACTCTATTTGCATGTCGCGCTGAAATAAATTTTTAATACATAACTATTGCTAATTGGTTATTATTAATAATATACCTCTTCCCTATCAATATGTTGTAGTAACAAATTAAGTGTAAGGTTAAATTTTATATGTACCTATATGTAACATAACAATATTTATTTACCTTAAACAAATGTAACGGGATTTTAATTTAAGAATTTCTTGTAGTAATGTAAATATCGCCACTTCCCCACAGTTTAGTTTAGTAACCTTTGATCAAATAAGTAATATGTCGACAACTGTAAATCTATAGGTGTTTTTAAAAGATGCTGAAAAACTAAATTTTCCTGATGGATTAATAAAAACAAATGGACTGTGAGCAAATTAATGTGTTTAATTCTGTTTTAACGAACTTTTGGTCTCTTCGAATAAGATAACAGAATTTGCTGTACATATTTTGTTTTACACTCTACCAGAACAGGTCCGGGGAAACCCAGAAGTATGGCATCTCTGTCCACATAATAATTGATAACACAGTTCGGAAATTATCGTTGTTATATAGCATTTTAATCACAGTTTTATTGTAATTAAAGGAAATGCAAAAAATCCTTTTACGATAGCGAATATGATAGTTACAACATTTACGAATGAATGAGTAAATAAATTTGATTATTACAGATTGTTTTTTTTTCAGTTAATTGAAATACGAGTATTAAAATATTAAGTAATTGATAGTTTTCTACGTGAACAATGCATACGAGTAATACAAAAATCTGGATTTTTTTTTAAGACAAATTTACTGTTTTCAAAAAATTGCTATTTTATTTTCGTGTTATAAGTAAAAGTTGAAAATTGTTATACATCATCCCTACTCGATTGAAATAAGAAAAAATACATATGTAACTAAATCATGCCTAATATTATTCGTATTACAATACAAGTTTAGCTACGTTAAAACTGGGAAGTGCATGATTTTGATAATTTTTTTCGGTGCCACTATTGCATTCTACGAAAACAAGTAGGTACCTGAATCTACATAAAAGTTGTTTTTTTTTTCTGTTTTTACAAACAACCAAGACATGGGCATCCAGCAAAAACTCAAAATTTTCAACTTTTGCTTATAATTAGATAGAAATTTTTTGAAAAAATCAATGAATTTGTCTCGGAAAAAGAAAATGAATAGCTGCCGTATATTGTTTTGTATCTCTTACAGTTATCGAGTTGTTCTGTACAAACATCGAAATTTGCCCAATCTGCACAGTTGGTATTTTCTAACAAGTGTAGATAATAGATAATATCTGGGCGTTTTATTACATTGTCTTGCGCAGAGCTCGGTTGCCTTTGGAGTAGATTATAGCATGTATTTACTATTCAATTTAATTTAATAAAAAATGCTTCAATAAATGTACGTATTTAATAAGCTTTTTTGGAGTAACATCTTATCAAATTTCTCGTACTTGTGACAGTTTATTAATCAATATTTTTAGCAGTTAAAAATTAAAAATAACATTCTCTGAATTTTGGAAAGTATAAAATAAAAACCAATTAATTAATTTTGTGTTTTCTTTGAATTTGTCTCAACATTAAATTATCTAATTTCCGGATTTTAAGGTTCACGAAAATATGTTACATAATCTTTTTTTTTGTGATTTACACTAGTTTCTTAATATTTGTATGTAGGAACTGAACGGCATTGAAAAACCAAATTCGATACCTATTTTAATAATATTTTGACAAGCATAAATTTTGAAAAGAGGGGTATACAGGGCCCTACTTAATGAATTAAAAGTAAAAGCGACTACGTTTTCTTCACGAGAAGAATGGATTGTACCCCTTTTTTGCCATATGTAGTTTTTTAGACAATAATGTATTTTTTTATTATTTATTAACGGCTAAAGAACAACATGTAAGAAAATCACTATACTAAAAAAATTCGCTCGATATAGCAAGAAAAGTACAAATTTCTCGTAAAGAATTTGCATTCACTTTTACGTTTAATTTATTCTAGCGCTATTAAATAAGTACCTATTCTATACTTTTCTAAAATAGCGAGAAATATAAATAATATAATATTGTGTTTTTTATTTTGATTTAAGGAAATTTAGACTTATTTTATTATTTGTTATTAAGTTTCAGTATTTGTTAAATATCGAAAAAATCTTTATTACCTTCCGTCTCACCCTGGACACCATCCTAACCCCTAAACCATGCTTCTAATCCCTGAACCCATTATCCTTACTCTCGATCTGCTAACCCAACTTCACCTCAAGTCTAACCCCAATTCCCAAGCATATTTCACCCTTAACCCCCAAATATATTCTCATCCCAACCCCCAAACACATTTTCACCCCAACCACATCTCCATTGACTTCCTTAATATAAATCTCTATCCTTATAGTAGGGGAGGTAGCGTTAATTTTTAAAAGTCATTTCATACCGGACGAAAATGGTAACCATAATAGTTTATCACCAATACATTACGGATTTCACCGCCAGCTACTCCAGTAGCGGTGGAACCGGAAGTTAGAGCAAGTTGAAATTTAAAAGAAAAATTATGCTACAAGTAAATTTATACCATACCAAAATTTATAGGGTGACTGTTGAGATTATTTTTAACCAAAAAATAACCGTCAGCTGTATTGAAGAGAGGGGATTAAGTATACGTCAGTCACGTATATGAACCATATTAAAAATCTTAAAGTATAAAGTCATTTTATACCTTATGAATTTTATACAGCTGAATTTTCATACTATATAAATAATAAAAAAAAACAGTCAGCTGTATTTATAACAGTGGTAAGACCGTCAGCCAGCGGCATAAACATGCCTCGCCGTCAGTGCATCTCAATGGCTCATAGTTACTTATATTTTTTATTAACCCACGAGGGAAACTCCTTAATAAAAATTGATGAACAATTTGGTCTACACACCTGTGAAATGTAAACAATTTTTTCTCTACACCGTTAAGGGATTTATATTAAAAATCGTTGTTGATAGCATTAAGTGGCATAACCTAAATTAATAGAATACCTCATGAAATTGAAATATAGAGAAATTTTATTGTTAATAATAAGAAAAATTGTCGTCAGCTGAATGCTTGCGGGTGTAAAGATCGTCAGTTTATCTGTCAACGTAACTATGAGCCATTGAGATGCACTGAGGGTGAGGCATGTTTATGCCGCTGACTGACGGTCTTACCACTGTTATAAATACAGCTGACTGTTTTTTTATTATTTATATAGTATGAAAATTCAGCTGTATAAAATTCATAAGGTATAAAATGACTTTATACTTTAAGATTTTTAATATGGTTCATATACGTGACTGACGTATACTTAATCCCCTCTCTTCAATACAGCTGACGGTTATTTTTTGGTTAAAAATAATCTCAACAGTCACCCTATAAATTTTGGTATGGTATAAAATAACTCGTAGTTCCATTTTTTTTAAACCACTTTTACATACTATCACCTCCTGCTCCACCGCGGGTGCGGCGACTGACGCTTATTTTGTTGATTATTGAATATCAATCAACTACTTAAAATAAAATTCATTCGGTATAAAATGCCTCGAAAAAATGCAACGCTACCTCCCCTACTATTATTCTTACTTCTAATTAAGATACATTTTTTAAATTTGACCCCTCGTGTATCTGACCCACGCAGCGCCGCTGTTTTCTGGTATTTGTTAAGAAGCATCTATTTAAAATAAAGAAAAAAAAATCAATGTTACCTATACTAATTGTAACCTTTATAGGTAAAAATATGGAACATGGATCGTTCAAGTTTAAAACAATTGTACAGAAGAGCTAATGTTTATCTATGACCTCGTTTTAAGTTATTGGTATGAATATTTTGTTTTGTACGTCATTGTTTATAGATAAGAGATAGTTTTAAAACATAGGCATCGAACCAGTCTCTTGTTTATTTTTTTGAAACAATAGAAAAATACATCGATCTTTTAATAAGTGCTATCTATAAATCTTTTTCTTTCTATTTTTTTTTTAAATATTTTACAAAATTCCGCGTTTAATAAATGTAATTTTAGTGTCAAATTCTTGAGAGATATTCTACTACCAAAATTCCGTAGAAGCTCAGTAAAATTTAACATATTCAATATAATGCTGATGTATTTATTATAAAAAATGTAGTGTAGAACAAACTTTTACAATTGTAGATATGAAAATACGAAATGAATTTATCTAATTACAAAAAAAAACTTCTATCATCAAAGAACGTGGAGTTCTGGGGGAGACTGAAGTCTCAAAAATAAATAAATAAATATACACTACTTCAACTTGAGGTTTGCAAAAAAAATCTAACTAATGTTATACTTACTTTCTAATTGTCTAGATCCGGATACCCATCCTAAAACGGAAAGGATAGGGGTGATCTTGCAGTCAAGTGTTTTAGGAGACGGCGGACTTGTATAAGGGGTGGAGTTGAAAATTTAAACTGGGGTAAAACGTAACTGTGTATTATGACATTTCTATCGATCTGAAAGGGGTAAGGGAGTGAAGGGGGTGGTAGGAACGACCTTATATAACAATAAAAGGTAGTTTTCAGCGCTGGACGTTGTTGTACCCGAGGGGATAGAAATTAATTAGAAATCGAACCAATAACTCAAGAAAATATCGTTTAATAAAATTGATGTTTCATTCACTTCGCGACATCTAGGTTAGGTTACAGTATGTAAGTATCTATCCTCTAATCGACATGATTTGGAAAACAATGACGGTTGGGCCAAAGTGGAGAAAGGGGGGAATATTTATATACATATTCTAACCCAGCCCACAGGCCACAAAGTGAATAATACGTCAATTTGATGAAATGTTGCCTTGGTTTTGTTGCTTGGGGCGAGGGGGAAAATTTTATATACCATGATCAGATATCGCACTATGAATGACGTTAATTTGATAAATTAGTTGCTTTGATTTATAGTTTCGAGTATTTATTATTTTCATTCCTGAGTCTCCAACTCTCTGCCCCTACCTAAACCCCATTTTAATGTTCTACAAGGTCATTACTACCCTTCCCCTTTCACTCTTGTACCCCTCTTCATTCGAGAGCCAACTCATACACAATTACAATTTATGCAATTTTAAATTTTCAACTCAACACCCTGTGCGTAACGTTGAATGGTATCCTCTCCACCCGTTTTGGGGTGTATACCAGGATCTAGTCATTTTAGTTTTCTTAGGTATGAATTTAATTTTTAGCAGTTTCTTATAATTTTGTTTTTTTGTGTTTATCGCAGGTATCTACTTAAAAACTTGCTATCTGTTAATTACATATTTGAATCATCAAATCATCTGTATTAAGCTGAGTATTCTTGTCTTTGATAATAACATAATTAGTGTAATCAATGATTCATTCGTTATCCCGTATAAAAACTTCTGCCATGATAAGCATCATACGATTGAAATTGTACAATATCAAAAATTAAATTTTATAAATACCAATATGTATGGGTATCTATATTATTATCTATTACCAGTTATACGTACTGAACTTTAGAGAAAATTTTTAAGTTATTTGCGTAATGTCTGGAGTTACATAATTAAATATAACAGTTTTATCACTTTTTCTGCATTTTAATATCCCTGACGTTATTTATTTTTATATTTGAAACGTGAATTGTATTGCCAATATGCGTGAAGTTCGCTATATGTCGAGATAAGCAATTGCAGTGCAGCAAGATATGATAGCAAGCAGACGTTATAAAAAGTAGTTTCGAATCCGAAAACGTCAACAGTCTCTACAAAATTACAAAAAATAGTAATTTTTTATTATTAAATTAATTATTTACAGTTTAAGTTGTGGGGCAACATCTTTATGTATTTCGAAAACTATTTAATAAATTTTGTCGATGATTCAAATGTTGTAAAAAATTTTTTTGGGTAGTGGGAAGATCAAAAAAAAGAGAACTATATAAGGACCAGGCCAGACACAGGATATTCACAAAAATTGGATTCAGTCCATAATATGAGTTTGAATACATATATAGCCATACAGTTAAGTGGGTAGGTACTTGCATGCTGGGTTACATTTTCAATACTATTAAAAAGAGGAGTTTATGATGGAAAAAAGAAGTGTATGTAGGTACTTAGATATGCCTACCAGTTTGTTCCCTTTTAAGATTCTATTTGCTCTAAACTCCTAACATACTGGAAGTCTGCCCAAAAGATTTAAACGTAATAGTTAGTGAGTTACATATTATTTTACTTTATTAGTAAATTAGTTAATGTTAGTTTTCTTTTTTTTTTTCAGTATGATGTGCATCCAGGATAGATTAGGTCAAATTAACATTCATCATCAAGTTCACAACGATTCTCAAAAGATTGCTATAAGTGTACCAGATGGGGCCATATGCAATAACAATGACAGTTCTCCAGAAACTCCTCAAGTACCTTACAACAAGCAGGGATGGATGGAGGGAATATTTGGCTGCCTTAGACCAGTTTTGTCCATCATTGGGAAGGCCAATGCCAATGAAATTAAAGGAAACCAAGGTATCTATATTTTTTGTTGAAATAGCTTTTTGATTAGTAGATATCTTGATAAAGTTTTACTTATAAGTAACCCCCCGTTGATTTAATCAACTTCTTTATTTTGAATTTGATACACTCACACGTATTAACGGGGTATATCTGCTTTAGCCAATTATACAGAGCGTCTCAAAACTCCGTAGACATGGAGCAACCATAGCCGCCTGGGATGAAAATAAGTTGATTTAATCGCATTTATCTATACCGCAAATTCCTTCTTTTATGCGTGAGAGGGGGAAACTAGGCAATAAAAGTACCTTTACTACAAATACATTGTAACCGAATTTATCAATAAATCCTCCTAAAAAGTTTAAAAGAGTTATATCTAAAGGTGGGTTGGTTTATACCATTGTCCTAGTTTAAGAAAATTGATTTATACTTCAGAAAGTAGAAACCTTTCAGACATTTCTTTTACCAAATTTTATTAAAATCGCACGAAGCATTATTGAGTAATCGAAGAAAAACGTTTTTCTTTCTCACCTTCTCATGGGTAAAGGAAGCAATTTGGTATATAGATAATAGCAATTAAACTGATTTATTTTGATCCCAGGAAGCTGTGGTTGCTCCATGTCTACGGAGTTTTGAGACACCCTGTTTATCTAAAGTTTTACCTTTAATATACAGGGGTTTTCAAGTTGATGGACTATTAGAAGTATATATGAATTAGTAGAAGGAATTCAATTCTGAAACTTGGGCTCATTTGGTTATTTTTATGCCGCTTCTTTTAAAAATATTTTCAAGTTCGATTTACATCCGGTTATACCGGCAGTCGACACTAACTTCGTTATTTTAAATGGAATGGTATATTTTTTACGCTGAATTCGAATAAAACGTGTAATTCTAAGGTAAGTTTGGTAACCAAATTGTACACCTATGCCGATCGGTTTCTGAGTTAATTTAATTTATAGAAAAAAAAAATCGCTTCCGCAACCCAAATTATAAAAAATCATAACTTCCATAAAATACGACTCAGACTGTTATTTTTACTAATAATAGCTGAATATTAGTGCTAAAAACTTGAAAAATTTGAACCAAATAATTTATACAGGGCGTTCAAAATTAAATTCTAAAATTTAAGAACTTCAAACACGAATAACTTCGTTTTTTCAAATGGCACTCTACCATTTTTTATTTTCTCAATCCACTCCTTTTTTTACCCTCTTTCGATCTATATGGATACTTCCTATGGTTTTATTTGAAAACTTTCGAGTAATTTTGAATTATTAGTTACTTAAAATAGCCAATTTTAACTTTTTTTCGCATAAAACGGTGTGCCTTGGAAAAACGACGGCAATTAATGCAAAATGAAGCCAAAAATCGTATTTTCGATTAATTTCTGTTACAAAAAATAATCAAAAACAATTTAAGTATGTATTTATAATAAACATTTGTCTCAAACATCTCCCTAACAGAAATTAAGTGATAAAAAAATTTTAATGTGATTTTGCTTTGATTGTCGTTGTCAATTATCCAAGACACACTCTTATTACGCCAAAATTAATGAAATTATATTTTCAAAATTTTAAATTACTCAGTAGGGAGTATCTATATGAATCGAAAGAGGATAAAAAAATTAATCGGTTGAAAAAATAAAATATGAGGTGCTATTTGAGAAAACTTTAGAATTTAATTTTGAACGCCCTGTATAAATTATTTAGTTCAATTTTGTAAAAGGCGTTAGCACTAATATTCAGCTATTACTAGTAAAAATTTCAACAGTCTGAGTCGTATTTTGTGGAAGTTATGATTTTTTATAATTTGGGTTGCGGAAGCGATTTTTTTTTTCTATAAATTAAATTAACTCAGAAACCGATCGTCATAGGTATACAAGTTGGTTATCAAACTTACCTTAGAATTACACGTTTTATTCGAATTCAGCGTAAAAAATATACCATTCCATTTAAAATAACGAAGTTGGTGTCGACTTTCGGTATAACCGAAAATAAATCGAACTTGAAAATATTTTTAAAAGAAGCGGCAAAAAGCAATAACCAAATGAGCCCAACTTTTAGAATTCAATTCCTTCTACTAATTCAAACGAGAAAAAACGAAATAATAATTCTTAAAAATACCATTTTCGTATCGTATTCAATGATACTTATCTACTTT
The DNA here is from genome assembly GCA_029378335.1 of Agrilus mali. Lineage (NCBI taxonomy): Eukaryota > Metazoa > Arthropoda > Insecta > Coleoptera > Buprestidae > Agrilus > Agrilus mali. Next base: position 15,505,104 of record CM055659.1, read on the forward strand.
TCCTAGCAGATTTTCTAATGTTCTGAACAGTTTCTCGGATTTACGTGAATTGATGCTGCTAATTGCTTCCGGTATTTTTGTACCTTTGTATATCTCGAAAAGGCCTTTTCTCTTGAGGCCATTCATTAGTATTAGTAATAGGTAAGTTAATAAAATGTTTTAAAGGGCTAGGTAGGATAAGTAAGGGGTGAGTCACAAACCGTTGTCACATCGTTTTTTGTAAAAGCGAACTGGTTGATTCCCAACGCTATGTGGGTAGATGTTTTGTTATAATGAAGAACTTCCGATCGCCATAATTTAGGTAGTTTTTTTTCTTCGTTGCCTCACGCAATCGTTTCAGCATTTGCAGGTAGCAGTGTCAGTTTATTACGTCCAATAAGCGCAAGGAACCAACATGTCAAAAGAAACAAAAAAGAAATTTAGACTTGATTTCTCTTGTCTTGCTTTTTTCGCTTTTAGATGATTAAGTTGTTTGTCCAATTTTCTTTCAAGTTCATGGCCATAACATTACATTTATTCCCTGAGATAGGAGTCAATTTGTGACTGTTTTTTAATTTCTGACATATTCTTAGATTGTTCTTTCTCACTTAGGTAATAATGGAACAAACTTTATTGCTATAAGTCTGATTATTAAATTTTTACTAACGACTCTTCATAAACTTCAGAAATTATCTGTTATCTTTTTAAGTTGATTTGATAATTGTGTAACGATTTTAAATATCTATGATACAATTGCTCTCTTTTTGAACGTTTTTATCTGTTGTAGATATTTAGGAGTGACAAGAATGACATCATCTCCAAGCGACATTTTGTTTACGAGTCTTCTTTAGACTTGACACTCGATTTCACTTTCAGGGTTTTGTTGCTCTGGGGAATGAAGCTGTTTGCTCAGAACTGCTATTTTCCCTTGAAGTCGTAGCCATAAAATTAAGATTCTTCCACTAAAATAGAAGTCAATTTGTAACTGCGTTTTTTAACTTCCGACATACGTTTTATTAGATGGTTTTTATCCAGGTTATTATCTAAAAACTGTGGAACAAATTTCGATGCAGTACGTTTGATTTTCAAGTCTCTAGTAATTATTCGTCTGCAGAAAATTTTCTATCAATTTCTCGATTCTTGTGTGACGATTTTAAATATGATGTAATTGCGTTCTTTTTGAACGGTTTTATCTGTTCTGGATATCAAGGGGTGACCAAAATGAGGTTTATCTTCAAATTGAATTGACTAGAACTCAGTTTTCCTTCAAAGTCAAGCCACAACATCAAGATTCTTGTGACTGTTTCTTTAACGCCTGACATCCTTAAGTGGTTATCGGAAAGCTGTGGCACAAACTTTGCTGCCGTACGTCTCATTAATAAACCTTCAGTAAGCATTCTTTGGCGTAAACTTCAGAAATTTTTTGCTACTTCTACAATTTATCGATTGTGTGAATATTTTAAATATGATGTCATTGCGCTCCTTTTGAACGTGTTAAGGGATGAGGGATGAGGCTCATCTTCAAATGACATTTGGCCTCTTCTGAGGTAGGTAGGGTTGCCAACTGCCCTATTTTTCCAAGACATGCCTTTCTGTGTTCTGGGTGGTTTTTAAGTAGCGTCCTAGGTTTTCTAAATATTTTAATGTCCTTAGCCAGAGAGGGACAAGGGGGGCTATGGCCTAAACCTCGAAAATCGTCGAAGACTAGTATTACAACTTTTTTTCTAAGTAGTTTTCTAACCCCTTACCCTCCGCCCCCCTCCCCATTCATTTGGCCGTAATTGTGGGTCCTGTTTGAAAATATCCTGCATTTCTTGTTTTTAAATTCGGCCAAAAATATTCTGGTACATATTTCCATCTTTAAATACCTGTGAATCCTGGTTTCTAAAATTGTAAGATGGCAAACCAAGAGGTGGGTAAACAATTTATAAATTGTTGCATAGATTAGAACCCTTTTTCTCATAAGCTCACGAAGCACTGAACGTGAAACAGAATTTGTTGTTAATGATTAATCTCTCAAGTAAACGTACGAATATAGTGTGAGAGGGGAATTACTGCCACCCTACTTCATACAGAAAAAAAATTAGTTTTCTTTTTATATCTCCATTCCTTTATATATAAATATCAGTAGGCATTTCTCGGTATTTTCTGTAATAATTAGGTATTCTTATATCATTAAGTTTATTGAAAATAACAATACCTATAATAGTTTTTTTGGTAAAAATGTGATCTACCAGTAACGATAAGGTTTTAAGAGTACAATTGAATTTTTATATTATCTATATTTATCGTTAGTATTTTAATTCATTTAATGTTTGTTTGCTGTGCTTACTTTTCATAGTTTCATGGTATTTACGACACAATTCTATGAAACGGTTTTTATAATTCGTCTTTACACATTTTACGTTCATTTATGTGTATACGCGATAATTCGATTAAGTAATCCGAGTAGGTATACTACTGTTATTAATAGTACTTTGGATTTTATCTGATATATTTCTCGTCTAACATAACATAAAAAAATATATAAAAACTTCAAAGTTAGTGCTTCATGTATAGTAAAACGAGAAAAGAAAACATGCTGATATCAGCTGAAAACAAGTTAGGACGTGTAGGTAATTTAATGCAGAAAGATTTGTTTCTTAGTTTCTTTGTTGGCAAAATCTAAAATTATATTATTAGATATGAATTAGATGGCAAGGTTATAATAAAAAGTTAAGATAAGATAAAATAAATTATAGACAGAAAAATATTTACATACATACATCTTTTTGTTTTGAAGAAGTATTTAAATTATTTTATACGCTGCTGAAAGGTTAAATAAAGGTTACGAAAGCTACTTAAGAGTTTCTTTTGTAAAATTGTAAATAAAGGTAGACAGTGGGTGTTATTAGTACTATTTTAATTAAATTCTTTCCCATATTTGGAGTATTCTTTAATTTCAATTCAGTGACTTAATGTCTTATCAATCTTGTTTATATAAGGTTTGCACAAAGTGCCTTTGTTTACGAATTACGACAGTAATAATAAAATGGCAAAACATACTTTAGTGTTACTCAATTAATGCTTACATACAGTAGTTTTGAGTTATGATGTCACAGACGTGCTGGCGCTTCATATTGTGACGTGTTCGGTCACAGAAAACACAATTAACAAAACAAAACAACGAGTTTATTTAATTACTAAAATTAATTTGACTACACTACAGTTATGAACAAGTCCGCACAATTTATTTCACTAAAAGTTTCATTTTAATCGCCGTTCCGGTAGACACTATTTATCGCTCTCTATGAACACTATCGCCTCTATGGTTCGCCTGTATCGCCTATCGATCGCTTTGCATCAGCTGTTACTGTAAACTGTCAACTAACTCGGTGTGAGTGTCTCGTCCGCTTTTATAGTCTTCTCAGCCTTTTTCTAGGGTATTCTACAGCCGTCTAGTAATTCAATTGTTTTCCCATTGATCTTTGCTGGTGTTTTCTAGATGTATCAGGAAAGCCGAGAATATTCCTTATGTAATCAGGGAAGATGTTCATTAATTATGTTCACACCAACTTAATTGGCAAGTACTCGTAACACTGCCCCCTTCTTAGAATTGATCGTCCCGATCAATGTCTTGACCTTTGTAGGGCGCCAGGCGGTCCAAGTGTACAACTTTCATCTTGGCCTTTGGTCCTCTCTGAATACGGTAGACCACGTCATTCAGCCTTCTGACCACAGTGTAAGGTCCTTCCCAGGCTCGCTGTAGCTTCGGTGAGCGTCCTTTCCGACGGACAGGATTGTAAAGCCACACCTGGTCCCCTTCTCTGAATCCTGTGCTGTTGGCTCTCCGGTCGTACCTGGTCTTCATGCGGTCACTCCCTACTTGGATTTTGTTACGAACGGCTCTATGGATGGTATCGAGTCGTTCCTCTAGCTGCTGTGCGTAGTCGGTAGCCGAAGGTCGCCGATCTTCTGGGTGTCCAAACCGGATGTCTATCGGTAACTTCAGCTCTCTTCCAAATAAAATGCTGGCTGGTGTTCTGCCGGTGGTCTCATAAACCGCACTTCGATAGGCCAACAGGAACAAAGGTATGTGCTGGTCCCAGTCTGTCTGGTGATCGTTGACAACCATTTTCAAATTTGTTTCCAGCGTCGCGTTAAACCGTTCGACCATTCCGTCAGATTGTGGATGTAATGGAGTGGTCCTAGTTTTCTGTACTCCTAGCAGCTCACAGACTTCCCGGAATACTGCGGATTCAAAGTTCCGTCCCTGGTCAGAGTGGATCTCCATCGGAACTCCATACCGGCTGATCCATTGGTTGACCAACATTCCAGCGACCGTAGTAGCTTCTTGATTTGGGATTGCGTACACTTCGGGCCATTTGCTAAAATAGTCCATCACTACCAAGATGTACTTATTGCCAGCAGCTGTTGTTGGGAATGGTCCTGCTACGTCCAGAGCTATTCTCTCAAATGGGGCACCAACATTGTACTGTTTCATTCGCCCTCGGCTTCGAGTCTGAGGTCCCTTGGCTGACGCACACGTTGGGCACTTCCTACACCAATTTTCGACGTCTCTTCTACACTTTAGCCAATAGAATCGCTCTCGCACCTTCTCCAACGTCTTTGTTACTCCGAAGTGTCCTCCACCAACACCTCCATGGACTTCTGTCAGCACCTCTTTGACTCTGTTCTTCGGGAGAACTACTTGATGTCGAATTTTAGTTCCGTCAGGGCTTTCCCACACTCTTTTTAGTACCCCATTCTCGACGATGAGCGAATCCCATAAGGCCCAATAGCTCTTCGTGATGGTACTCGTACTGCTAACATCTGCCCAGGTAGGTCGTGCTGTTCCTGCCTTTTTCCACCGCAGTATCGGTTTAATGTCTTCGTCGTTATCTTGGTCTTTCGCCAGGTCTTCGTTCTGCCAGTGTTCTTCAGGTTCCACCATCGTCTGACAGATCCTTGCCAAGTTGACTGGTTCCTTCTTTTCGGCGGCCATGCAATGTTTGCAGTTCTTCGAGCATGGTCTTCGCGAGAGGGCATCAGCGCTACCATGTTGTTTTCCAGCACGATGCTCGATGCTGAAGTCGTATACTTGTAGCCGCTGTTGATCCGCACGGCGTTCCTCGGCCGGGTAGTTTCGCTCTAGATGTCGGTGCTTTCCACTTTCCCAGTACCTCGGTCTTCCTTTGTTTTGTTCACAGTCTCGGGAAAAATGACCGACCTTCCCACATTGCCAACATCTGGCCGATTCTCTTCTGTCATCGATTGTAGTCCTTTTCACAGTTTCGACGCATTCGTAGCGTTTAGGGCAGTCTAGCTGTAAATGTCCGCGCTTTCCACATTCCCAGCACCTTGGTCTTCCTTTATTTTGGCCACAGTCTCGGGAAAAGTGACCGACCTTCCCGCATTCCCAACATTTGGCCGATTCTCTCTTGTCGTTGATGGTAGTCTTCTTGACAGTTTCGACGCATTCTTTAATCAGCCTTGTGACTTCATTCTTGTATTCGTCGTGTTCAACAGCTGTTTGGCGTACACGCACGTGGCCCTTGGAAGCTTGTTTTGCAGCTTTGAATTCTAAGGCGTGTGCCAGTGCGTCACTCGCAGTCTTATGGCGGGCCAAACGGAGAACTTGCTGTAAGTCGGTGTCCCTCACGCCATCGACGAATGTTTGGACTGTTAGCTGGTCTGCAAAGTCCTGCGGAGCGGTAGGATAGGCCAATCTAACTAGACGTTCCACATCGGCCTCGAACTCCTGTAGATTTTCTGATGTCCTCTGATTGCGACACTTTAGTTGGGTTTGGTACACTTGTTGCAAATGTTTGTCGCCATATCTCATTTCAAGTCGCTCTAGCAGCGCAGAGAAGTCCCGTTGTTGGCGCTCCGGAATACCTTGAAGGACATCCAATGCTTCTCCTCGCAGGGCTATGACCAGCGCCGTTGCTTTCTCAAAATCGTTCCAGTTGTTTGCTTCTGCCGCTGCCTCGAACTGTCGTTTGTATACAGACCAGCAAACTTTTCCGTCGAAAGTCGGTGGTTTAATTCTGATTGCTTTCGCAGTGTCTTCGGACTTTACTTCCCTAGCCGGTCTTGTGTTCTCGACCTTCTGTCGCATCTTCTCTACTTCCTCTTGTACTTCTTTCAACTCATCTCTTAGCTTTTCTTGTCGTACTTCCTGTAACTCTTCTTTTAATCCTTCTTGCTCAATTTTTATAGTCCTTATATCTTCGACCAATTTCTCTTGAACTGCCTTAATTTCTTCTTTGCTTGCTTTAATTTCTTCCTTCATTTCTTCTTGTGCTAATTTCATTTCGTCCTGTCCAGCTTCCATTTTATTCTTCAATTCTTCCTTCATTTCTTCCTGGGCTGCCTTCATTTCTTCCTGGCCTGCCTTCATTTCTTCCTGGCCTGCCTTCATTTCTTCCTTCATTTCTTCCTGGCCTGCCTTCATTGCCTTCATCATTTCCATTAAAGCCTTTATTTGTTCTTCCATTATCGCTGATTGTTTTCTTGTTACTGGCATAAGGCTTCAAAATTCTTCTTCTCTTCGGACCTCTTCTACGATCTGTCGCACTAACTTTCTTCGGGAATCTTCAATTCCCTTACTATCCCACTTCTGACACCAAATGTGACGTGTTCGGTCACAGAAAACACAATTAACAAAACAAAACAACGAGTTTATTTAATTACTAAAATTAATTTGACTACACTACAGTTATGAACAAGTCCGCACAATTTATTTCACTAAAAGTTTCATTTTAATCGCCGTTCCGGTAGACACTATTTATCGCTCTCTATGAACACTATCGCCTCTATGGTTCGCCTGTATCGCCTATCGATCGCTTTGCATCAGCTGTTACTGTAAACTGTCAACTAACTCGGTGTGAGTGTCTCGTCCGCTTTTATAGTCTTCTCAGCCTTTTTCTAGGGTATTCTACAGCCGTCTAGTAATTCAATTGTTTTCCCATTGATCTTTGCTGGTGTTTTCTAGATGTATCAGGAAAGCCGAGAATATTCCTTATGTAATCAGGGAAGATGTTCATTAATTATGTTCACACCAACTTAATTGGCAAGTACTCGTAACAATATGTTTTTTAAATTTTAAAAACTTTATTTTCACTTCCTAATTACATATTTTATTATCAATTTTGCACTCTTTTTTTCCTACTAACTGTTTACCATCATTTACTTCCCTTGTCGTTACGTTGGAATTTAAATAAGATTTTCATAAACTATTATCATGAAACATTTTGATATATTTCTTAAAAAAAAAATGTAATGGTATTTTCTTTAATATAAAAGACAACACGATGAACTGCAAAAAATAAAAATTGTGTTGTATTATCTACAAAAAGTATTATTAGTGAGTTATTAATTTACTTTTATTTCTTACAGATAATTGGGACATTCCATTTGAATTAATAACCGATTTGAAGTGGCTGGGGTGCGGAGGGCAAGGTATAGTGTTCTCCGGGACACTTAATAATGAACCTGTGGCAGTAAAGAAGGTTTCAGACATAAAAGAGACAGATATTCGAAATTTGCGTAAACTAAACCATCCCAATATTATTAAGTTCAAAGGTGTGTGCACACAACCTCCTTGCTTTTGTATAGTAATGGAATATTGTCCCTATGGACCTCTATACGACCTTCTCAGGAAACAGGACAAATCCGTCACACCAATTAGAATAGTTAGTTGGGCAAAACAGATTGCTAGTGGAATGCAGTATTTACATTCTCACAAAATCATACACAGGGATCTTAAAAGTCCAAAGTAAGTTAATAATATTATTGTAGATTTTAAAATGTAAAATAATATCGATTTATTCAAGTACAGATGGTTCCGTGCCGTTGGCTGGAATAATGATATTAAAAATTCAAATTTGTTAGAAAACTACTGGTATTTACCGTTAACGTAATATTTCATTTTTTTTTTACGTTAATCAAATTAATAAGGAGCATTAAGTTTATACTACAACGTACCCAGGTCTGCGTAATTTTTGAAAAACTCATCATCTCGTTAAAGGACTTCGAAAAATACACTGATGACTATAAGTAAATTGAGAGAAACTGTGTTGTGATTTAAACAAAATATGCGAGATACCCTAACTTTATTATACATTGAATGTTATTTATAATTTTATCTGGTAATGCCAGAAGCTACTGAGTTGAATGAGGATAAAATCTAAGCTTTACTTATAATATTTAAATTTAAAGCCGAAAGGGACAGACACAAAATAAAAACAGGTTCATGAAATATGCACTTAGATTTATGATTCTACACGGGAAAATTTTAGTACATATATTCAACAAAGTCAAAACTTATTGAACGTATCCGGTAGATCGACAGGGAACAACTCTAAGCAACAACTACATACCTATATAAGATTTAAATTGAGAAAACATAAAATAATTGTCACACATGCAAGACAAAACAAAATTTAAGTCAAACAATATATGTACAATAAACAACAAATAAAAGAAAGATATTATAAATATTAAATGAAGCAAAGTGGCTCTACAGGTCCGAGATGACACATCTGGAAAGTAAACAAAAAAAAATATATGAGCAACCAATTAAACTCATAGAAAATAAAACAAAAAAGACTATATAAATAATAATCGCTGTCTTTGCATTTCAATCATTTTCCGAATCACAGGTATTAAGGGTCAACTCGCGAAATATCAAGCTAGTCTAGAGTATCTACCATGGTAAACAGTGTAACAGTATATTTTTCACTAAGGTACTAAGGGTCAATTCGCATAGTACCCACTTTATATATGACTAGCAGAGTATGAATACATGAATGGTCAATTCGCATCATACTGACAAACAAAGCACATAGGGCCAACTCGCATAGTGCTCAGTAGGTACGACGAATATTATATTGTAATGCAAATAAATAAATAACGTAAATAACTTACAGTCAGTTGATAAAGTAAAATTCGTCACCCTGGGAGATAACTCACTTTTTAATAATTAAAGAAACAACACTTTCTAACAAAAACATACACTGATACACAAATGGAAACTCTATCGACTGCTATGAATAGACTGATTTGTATTAAGATAGTTTTCGTCTGAAAAGTGCCTGTGTTTATAAAAGAAAAGTGACGGTCGCATACCTAAGGGTTTACCGTGCCGCTAACATAAACATCTGGAGGACTCGAGCCAACATTGACAAGAAATCTGGTCTAAATATTTCTTCAGTATGGATATTAAAAAAATTCCTTTACAAAATTTACTTACTTCTTACACATTTATAAGGATAAACAAAACATTTCATTTTACAACTGAAAATAGCTAAAATATCATTTCAAACATTAGAAATATCTACATCAAATAAAATAATATTTCACCTGTAAATAGCACTCAATAATAAACGTAAATTAAAAGGGGTTTAGTCCTCAAAAAGTACACTTTGTCTTCAAACATCACTTCCCGTATCGACCTACGCACAACCACGAATTGAAATCGAATGTCCCTGAACCTGAATCTTTGTTTTAATTGGGATTCCCGAACTAATGCGTCATCGCGTCTGTATCGTCTTTCTGTAGATTCACGGTTGTAGTAACCAAAACACCCCTGTAAGAAGTGGGTAATACAAAAAGAAGTACTAAATTAATAAATTTGGAAGTAGAGGTTACTATAAATTTTTGGCAGTGGCGGCTCGTGACCTAAAGAGAGGTGTTCTGCAAATAAGAACAAACATTTTTGGAGATCGATATCCATTATTCTGCAATTGTTTATTGCCTATTCCCCATGTCTAACATATATGGTCTCAAGAAAAAGGTCAGGTAACAGCCGACCATTATATTTTAACGTTTTAACTCAATTTTCATTAAAAGAGTTGAAAATTCTTTTTACATACAGTAAATTGTACATACTTTCATTGTGCCACAGGAAACACTCATGTCACCCGAGAACACTTCTTTAAACTAAACGTAGAGTATTACATCTATTTAAACATAATTATACACGTTCGTACATTATGCTTATCCCCAATTCCCAATTAGGCGTTTCTTGATTTTGACCAATCTCATCGTTGTCCGACATTTATACATGATGCGAGAGATAAAACCCTTCTCTTTGTCTCTTCCATGTTGAAGTCAATAAATGTATTTCCTCTCTCCTTTAACTTATACCTTACATCAGTCTATACATTCCTATGTATATGTATAAAGAGTTCTTAAACCCCAACTAAATTGTATAATAATAGTCGGCTATCTATTACACACGATGCTGATGGTAAATATAATAACGGTTACGGCACACTTTTTAACGTAAGCGAACTGATTGGCGCACAAAAAACTAGTCTGTATTGATTGCAGAACTCTTTTCGGTATTTTTTCGCTTGCTATTACTAACAAACTTGTTGCTGGTAGGAGAGGGTACGATACATTCATATATGCACAGAAGTGAAAATTGAGCGCAGCACAAGCTTTTGATATTAATTGTGTTGCGGCGTTTCAATCAGACTTTGATAATTTAGGACGTCTGGTACAAGGCGATTTTGAATCAACACATTGACGGAAGATATGTAGAATGTAGATGCATTAAATTATAATATTAATAAATTTTAGTTATTAGACCGTAAAAATACATAGTAGCACACACCCGCGAACTGGCCTTGGCTCTTGGTTAATAGATGGCGTTATACTGATCACAAATTGATATTATATCAATTTGTTGTATGAAATAACTTTGGTTATTTGTGAATTATGTGCTGTTAAAGGTTCTTATCAAACATATGAAAAACCATAAGTTTGCATTTGCTGTAAAAATCCTTCTTCCCCTTAACTCAATATTATTTTATTTTACTGAACATTAATTTATGTTTAGTATAATTTAAGATAAACTTATTATGAATGATATCAATTTGTATTTGTTTTATAATCCTGCTTTAAACCATTTCCATACAACAATATTACTATGTATAAAAGATACAATGCTTTGATGATTGGTTGGTTGCTTTATTTTTTATTGACGAATTGCGAAATACTTTACAACAGAGGCATAGACGTATAAACTTTATTTGTTCCTTAAATATTAACACTTTAATTAAATATCTTAGGCTTTTAAGATTAATCTAAATAAATGATAAAAGTATGTTTCATGACAATTTCCAAATTTTTTATGAATTTAATAACTGTTTGGTCGTCATATCGATCATAAATATAATTCTTGTAATATATAAATTCATTTTGGCAAAATTTCGTTAAAATCTAAAAGTGTTTATTTTTTAAGCAAAACATAATTATGATATAACATCTAAAATAGCAATAATGAAAAGAAAATACAAAAAATTTTATACTGTTTTTTTAACTTAATAAATTATTAAATACGTTTAATTTTTTTAGTGTTTTAATTGGGGAAAACGAAGTGATAAAAATAAGCGACTTTGGGACTTCAAGGATGTGGAACGAGGTTAGTACTAAGATGAGTTTTGCAGGCACAGTGGCTTGGATGGCGCCTGAAGCCATTCAAGAGCAAGCGTGTTCCGAAAAAATCGATATCTGGTCATTTGGAGTTGTCCTGTGGGAGCTGCTTACTTGCGAAACTCCTTACAAGGATATGGAACAAAGTGCCATAATGTATTTAGTTGGTTGTGGAAAACTTAGCCCTCCAATACCAACGACTTGTCCAGAAGGATTTAAACTGATTATGCAAATGTGTTGGAAGTTTAATCCTAAAGACAGACCATCGTTTAAACTTATATGTAATCACTTAGAAATTGCTTCAGTAGAGGTAAGGAGAAAGTAATAAATATAGTTAATTTGCCTTTAACACCACTATTTCTTTTTTATTACAGATATTGAGCAGCTACAAAGATAAGCAGTTCTTTAAGACACAGGAGAGTTGGAAAGAAGAAATTAAAACCCAGATAACACACTTCAAGATGAATCTTCAAAAGAGAAGGCAGGAATGTTATTTGAAAGAAGAACAGTTAGTAAAGAAACGAGAAAACGAATTGAAACATATACGGGATATTAAAGAACTGTATGATAGGAAACTGGAAAGAGTTAATCAAATGTATCTTGAGTTATCCGTCGTTTTACTCCAATTAGATCAACAAAAACAGGAATGCAGGAAGAGAGAAATGATGCAAAATAAACGCAGATTAATTCATCCGTTTATGAAAAAATTAGAGAAAAGAAGAGGAAGTCAACACAGCACCACACCCACTAGTCCAGAATGCAGTCTTACAAGCCCTGATAGCCCCCAAACAGTAAGTGCAACTTCAAAAAAATAAATAAAAGATGAATAAACCTTAGTAGTGTTGTATTTTTTGTTGCTACTATTAACCCAAATAATTTATGGAGTTTAATAATTGTGTTATGTTAGAATGGTGAACACCCATGATACGTTGTTTTAGGTTCAGTCTAAATCTCCATTATACAACACTGCCGCCGTATCATCCTCAACTACGGTAGACTCAGCGGCACCCATTCATGGACAAAACGCTACAAGACCTTTTCGCAAAAGACATCACAGATCGAATTCAGGATCACCAAGAACATCGGGATGCTCGCGGTCGTCTAGTAATCGTATGTCTGTTCTTGTTGATACAGAAACTCAGACGGAATGTATGGATATAAGTGAGACTGACATGAGTCCAAGTAGTAATACCACAGCCAGCACTTTACCTCTCAGTCTATCAAGATCATGCCAACCTCAACGAGTTATTCTACGAGAGTTTAAGGGTGGTTCAGATGAAGGTGATGCTTATAATGGAAATATAGTGCAAATTTGCTATTTGCCAGAACAGAATCACCAATTATGTGAGTATTTCTTATGAATTTTTGATAATTATTGTAAATATTCTCGACTATTATTTTTTTCAGCTCGTGAATTTATCTCTCGAACTCATTCAGGAAGTACTTCTTCTGAATTCCTTCACCAACCGAGTGATGATGTCAATCAAAATCATCACCATAAAGGCATTCGAGATAGTGACGATGATCATCTAGAGACCATAGGACGAAAAGTTTCTGAAATAATAACGATCACTAATGGTAACATTCTAACAGATACGCGATCTTTAGAGAATGGAAATGTATCAGATAATATGGACGGTGTTCTAAAAAAGAGACGATGTTCAGAATCGAAAGAGTTGGATAGTGCTGAGGATGTCACGAATGATAGTCTTACTGATGAAGAAGGCGAAGATGGGCAGTATGATCATTCATTACGTAGAAGAAGGTAGGCCAACTCTTGATAACACTTTTATAGAAACACAGTGTGGGTGGAATAATTATTTAGGTAGTTTTGTGGTTGTGTGATGAGTAAAATGTTGAAAACAAATTAACGTTATCAAATTGACTTTTTGAGTTATCAATAAAAGTAGTTTTTTCCACTTTGAAATTTGAAGGTAATTTCGTTTGTCTTATAAAATGTATTCATTTATTTTATGGAGTTTGTTACACACTGTTAGCCACATTAATTTTTTTGTCAAAATAAATAGTATTCGGTGCTATTTATAACAGAAAGAATAATATTTAGGTTGTATCAGGGATGCAGATGCAGTGCAGTACATGAAACTACGTCATGTGCGTGTTAAATTTTAGTTCCAAATGCGTCGTGCTGCGAGCGATTACAGCGCCATTTACGTCCGTAACATATGCACTTCCAAGTAACGGCTTCGATCCTTTAAATAATGGTTATAAAACAATGCAATATTATGAGCTATCTTGTAATAACGTATTTCGCTACATTTGGTTCTTACAAGTGACCTGACCCTCTATTGACCGAAATGAAAGACGTTTCACGTCAAAAAATATGTAGCGTTTATTATCTTTTACAACAATTCTTTGCATTTATTAGATTCGTGCGATTGGTTACTTAATTTTTACTCAAAAATATATACAAATCCTAATACCCCAAAATGGCGATTTTTGTCAATAAGTATTAAAGTTACGTACACAATGTTTTTATCGTATATTTATGCTATAATGATGGTGTATTTTAACGATTGACACTTTTTTTGTAGTAAATACGAAAAGGACTTCTTAAGCAAATTGAGGTACATATTTATGCTACATCATCATATTAGTTTCAGCTGCATTTTCGTTTAATTTTTTTGTATTTTCCATTTTTTTTTTTTTTAATTATTAGTAGAATCAAAATACTTTGCATGAAAATCGAGATAAGTTAAGAGAACTTTTTTTTGTATGTATACTGAACGTTTTTTTTTATATTTGCTTGTTTGAATGTTCAACGAACGGTAATCTATTTCATGATACATGTCATCTAAATAATTTCAAGCCGTATGTGTAATTTTTATATTAGCTTGAAGTTTTTCGGCACGTGAAATATGAAAGGTACCCATTACAAAGAAGCCAAAATGAATTATACAGGGTTCTTCAAACTGGTTGATTTATTAGACGTTGGACGTTTTAAGGAAACTAAAAGTGTTAGATATTTAAAAATTTGGAGGTAAGGTTTATTTTAAATGGAATGGTATAATTTTTATGATGAATTCGTATATAACTTAAAATTTTTAGGATAGTTCGATAACCGACTTGTATGTCTACAATGAGTAGTTTCTGATAATTTATTTACCTACAAAAAAAAATCGTAATCGCAATCTAAACCATAAAAATCAGTTCTGATTTTATAGAAGTTATTCTATAAAAATGAGAGTTCGGCCTAACGTCATACCAAAATTATGTTTAATAATTTATACAGGGCGTTTAGAACTTAATATTTCAATTTTCAAATATCTAGCATGTTTAGTTTTCCTAAAACGTTTATTTTACCACATAGTTTGAAGAGCAAATTTTGAAGATCGAACAAAATAGCTCAAACCGCCAAAACACGTGTTTTGGGGCTGGGATCTTTCGCTTATTATGTTTGTTATACTAATGTCTTTTATAAAAATTAACTTTAGAATTTTACTTGATTTGTTTTGTATTTCTTTTTTAGCTTGGCCCGAAGACCAATATATCCTGGCAGGCGTGCCAACAGGTTTAAATACATCAATCAGTATCAACGAGAACCTAATCAGTCTGACGAAGGCAACACGTCAGAATACTCGAATCCACCGTCGAGCAAAAGCTCGACGCTAGAGTCCAAACCTGACACTAGGACTCAATCGATAAAAAGGCCAAGTGAAAGGTCCGATGAATCAGCAACGGACAGCGACGATTCTGACGAAAATATTACCGTTGCCACGGAAGTCTGCTATGAAGTTGGCAGTAAAATTGAGAGCGTAGTCTGATCTTAGTTATAGTTAATTTGATTAGTATTCGTTCGGTTTGTGATCCGCTGCGATGATGGCTGCATTCTATTTCAAATTGTTGTTCTTTGTGGAGAGTCTACAATTTTTCAAAGGATGAACATAGGTAAATATTTTTTGTTTGATAAAACTTTTTTGATTGAGAAAACATGAGAACACTCTAGTTTTATCCTTTTGAATAAATATTTTACGCTTACCTATATTATTGTGTGGTGAAACTGAGTTATTCTTGTGTAGTATTTATATTTACTAAGGTGCATAAGTAACAGGTCGTTCTTGATCTCGTTAAGTATAAAAAGACAAAAGTATTGAAAAATCTTTAAAAATGTATTAATCGTATTGGTCTCTATGACGGAAAAAGACCAGAATTTCTTTTTTGAGTTTACATCACATATTTTATTATATTTTAAGATTGAATGATAATAGAATGTGGCCTGTGTTATTTTTTTCTTTGTGATTTCCATGAGATTATCGATAAGTTCGCTGCATTTCGCATTCCTAAACATATTTTGTGCATTCAAGGTCCTAATATTGTTTTTATTGAATTTGTTGTGACTTTCGAAAGGAGCAAATTCTTGAAGTATATACTAATGGTAAAATTTTTAATTGACCGATGTTTTTTATTCTCTATTTAAAATTTGAATGATTTAAAACATTTTAAAAGTTTCAAAACTACACGAAGCATTTTGTTGATTGTTGAAATATTTTTGTAGTTGTTATTACTGTCGTTTAGATGCAATAATATGATAAATACTTAAATAATTTTTATTAGGAACTGCCATTTAAAATATTGTTAAATATATATTTTTTTTAAAGAAGGTGTCTGGTTGTGTTCAGTAAGTCGTTGCGTAGTGCGCAGTGCGTATTCGGTTTGTCGCGATGTGTGCATTCACCCCAACCCATTTCGTGTTCGATAACTTTTTTCAAGCACATATTTTCGCGTCGAGTCTTATCTTCATAATGTGTCTTTTCAAAACTAAAACTAAAAATTATGTTTATTTAACGTTTCCAGTATTACTGATTCATGGTATTTTCGTTACAGTATTGTCTAAATCTAATTAAAAATGATATTAAAGTTTCAAAAAATTACTTTTTTCGTTATGCCCAATTTAAAATGTTTTAAATTATCCAAAAAATGACTGTTAGAGAATTCTATGGCATGCACCATATGTATGAAAAATGCTTCTGTTTGATTACATCGGTGTAACATTGTTAAAAAGAATTTGAAGTAATCTTCGATTAATAAAAAAAAATATATAAATATATAAATAAAATTGTGAAAATTGTTAGATTATAAGTAACTTATTCAAATCGAAGAAATATTCTTATACTTACTTCATGGCATTATTATTAAAATGTAAAAGTTTTTTGGTTGTGCGTTTTCAAAACAAATTTGGAGCTCAATGTTTATATAATATTAAGGACAATGTACATATATGTGTGTTAATGCTTTTTTAGTATTTATTATTTACTACTTTCAGCAAAGTGGCGTTGATATTATATACTTTAGTACCTATTGATGATAATCGAAGCCGTCTTAACAAAACATTCCATTTTTATTTAGTTGAAAGATAGTACAATTAAGATATTTGTATAGTTTTTGTGAAAAGTTGCATGCATTCAAAATATTGCCTTCACTTTATGTCAGTGCAAAAGAATACTTATCTTACCTAATTCAAGCATGAAAATGGGTATTGTTTTTTAAATACATAAAAGCAGAGGAAACTAGTGGTGTGATAATAGTAGTCGAAAATTTCTTACCTAATAAAAACATTTATATTGTTCCGCTATTGTGACTAAACAAAACTGTTACAATAATTTAATATGGAAGTATCATCTATTGTTGCTATTTCCTACTCAGCAACATAACATTATGACGTTACAGTGACATATTTATTACGATAGAGTAATGTATTTGCAACGTAAAAGTTTTCGAAGTACGGAATATATACAATATTTTTTTACATTCAGTGCCACCTTCTCGTATGTAGTAATTATAGTTTGAAATGTAACACAATTGTTACATAAAAAACTTTGTTTTGATCAATGATCTGATCAAACCTAAAGAAGTCTAGTTATTTCGTTTTTTTTTGTTGTCATTGCACTTATTTAGTTTCTATAAAAAATTTTTACAATTTTAATTGATGTTTACTAAAATTTGATTCGACTTTCAGATTAATATTGAAAATAAAAGATTTTTGAAATAAATTATGGGGTCCTTTTAAATTGAATATAAATTGCACTAAATTTCAACAGCAGTGAATTAAAGTAAAGTACACTTTTGAACAGTAAAAAAATCTGGGTATTAAATTAAATCATAAAGAAATGCTACAATTTTAATGTATTTAATAAATAACTACAGACTGTAGCAATTTTACATTTTTTTCTATGTAGATAATATCGCTGCAACTTTCGATTTTTACCGAAATTTGATTCAACTTTCAAGTGAATTAAAAGATTTTTACTTTTTGAAAGATATTAATTTATTACGAAATGCTACAATTAAATTAATAAATAATTATGACAACAGCATAAATAATGTGAGGTAGAAAACTCTTTCTGGTTTAAAATTATGCATATAATAAAATTTCAGAATAAAATAAAGTAGGAGGAGGTACCAAATTAAACCGGCATGGATAAAAATCTTATTACAATTTATTTTTCGTTTTCAAAATTTTTTCAAAAAATGTAACATTAAATTGCAAAACGGCAAGGCATACAGAACATCATATGGTACATCTAATTGATCTAGTTGTTCAGATGGAGTCTCCACATATGGAGGATACCCTAATGTTAAAGTGCAATTACCGAAGTTGGGATTAATAGTCTCAATTATTGTAATTATGTCTTTTGAATGATTGGTTTTATTCACAAACTAGTTCTCCATTAATTCTGATTTAGCATGTTATTTTAGAATATGGTACACGTACTTAAATTTTATTATTTGCATTAAATTACTTAATGAAGGGTACATGATGAAGTTCCTTATTCTCTTTCATTATCCTGTGAAATTGAATGAATATTTACTATTTTTGCACTGATATAATAATTACCTAATAGAGAAATAATGTTGCTTCACTTTAACTGTGTAGACAAATAAAAAGAGAAATATGTACCTTTCGTATTTTTGATGTATTTAAACAATTTTAAACATTCTCATTCCTTAAGTAGTAAGTTAATGGTAGGTAATTGAATAGGATAAGAATGGAAAGTTGTAAACCCTTTTTGGTTTTTACTTGCCTAATAGTGTTATAGGCAAAAATATTTGTATTGACTACTTTGATATGCAATGTAGTTATTTACTTTTTATACGATATTATTATTGTTGAATTATTTTGTACTGTTTCTTTGTTTTTCTTTTTTTTTTTTCATATGTACAAATTCTCGTATAGTACAATACAAACACGTATTAATATATAATTATGCATTTTATTTAGTTCGTCGGCTCGTATTTGAATTAACAGGTAAGTATGCTTACTTTTTTTGTATTCTTCATTTAATTTTGTTTCTTGTTTTCTAGTTCTTTTTAATAGCAACTTGGAAACAGTCGAATTGCATAAAATAAGCTATTTATCTTAAAAATGCTTTTTCAATTTTTCCTTCTCATAATAATTGCAAAAACTTATTATAATAGTAATAAATAATCGAATTAATAATTAATTAACAGAAAATGCAGTTTTAATAGTTAATAATGGCACATTTTCTTTACGACTTTTGATGACGAAAAGAAATGACAAAATGTATTTCTCTTTTGAAGAATTTTATTCAAAAATGAAAACAGTTCCTTAGAAGTGGTATTAAAAATAAACTCACCTTAATGGTAATCGTTTTATAAAGGAAATAATTTTAATTAAATCGTTTTTAAGTTGTATATACAGGTATAGATATTTTTATAAGTAGCCTCTTACCTAGTAAATAATTTGTTTTCTTGCTTGTATTTAAAACTCAGTATCGAGAGTCAATTTCTAATATTTTTTTAAAGGTTTGATTGATTCATCAACAAGGCTGTCCTAAAATATTAAAATTATACGTCCCTTTTTCATAAATAAACTCAGGACATGGGACATGAATAGTGCGAGGAGATGGACTGGCGATGTATAAAAGTGTCAGAAATAGAAAAAGTCAATTATGTTAAACAAATATAACAAAAAAATATATAATATCTTTTGCCACCCTTAAAAGGCTTGCGCCCTAATCTTTAAATATTAGATTAGGATTTTATCTTCGAGACATTAGCTGTGGTCGATAGTCGAAATTATCTTTACTTAATTAATAAAATTAACTAAATTGATGATAAAAATTCTATTTCGTAAGTAGTTTTATTGATATCAAAAACCTCGTAAGTTATGCGAGTTAAAAAACTTTTAAGTGCGATTAAAAAGTTTTTAAATAATTAATTGTTTTTAAGTTGAAGTAAAAGTTGAAACCGAAGAATAATTAAAAATTAAAATTGATTGAAGTAAATTTTTTTATTAATTTATATGTAGTGGTATGTTGGCGCCATCTAGGTATGTTTAGTGAAGAAAGCACTGACATTGAAGAATCTGTTAACGTATTCTGTTAAATGAATAAGCAACTGTGTATAAGGTGACATATACTTCATAGATGTCGCCACCATTAGCTTTTATTAGCTTTCTCGTTAGTTATTTGTATTTTTTTAAAGCGATTGACGACTGGTTTAGCTTACGGGGGGGATTGAAGAGCTTTTATTTCCTATAACTGTACTTTAGTCCTTTAAAAAAATGAATTAATTTCGATTGGGGGGGGGGGGATACGGTTTTTTCATTTTTCACACTATAACGTAAGCCTAGTAATTTAAATACATTGAAACCTTCATACCATTGTGGATTTCTTTACCGAATATTGAAAATCCATAATATTATTTGTCTAAGGATGAAAATATTCACATACCTACTAATGCACTTTTTGTATGAATATATATATTTATACAATACGCTCTTTTTAAATATTTGGATGAATTGTAAATTAAATCTCAAACAAACGAGCTATAGTACTGGAAAATAACGTCTGTTTTATGCAATCGATAAAAAATCAGGCTATAGGGAACATTTTTATTTTCATTTTCTTCTTTGGGAAATTCTACCTGGCTTATCTACATTTCAAAATGCACTCGAATTTAAGGTTAAATGTGAAATACACAAGTATCTACTTTAAAGTGAGTTTTTACGAAATTACTAAAAAATTAAATTTTCAAGAATTCCTTCTAGCTTTCAATCTTATTTTTGAAGAAATACAATCTATATGTTATATGCTTCAAAATGTGTTCTTCTCAGCTGTTCAAACGAATTTTTATTGATTCTCAACTAGTAGGGCACTTTTAGATAAGTTAGGATAGTCAAAGGATTGAAGGTAAATCGTACGGTACAAATTCGTAAAAAATTACGAGCTTAAAATTTTGGTATACTTCCTTTTGTAAAAGTCCTTTTCTTTGTAATTATCCCCTTTAAATACAATTCTTATGCAATTGCGTCTTAAAAAGAGGCGGACAAGTGGTTAGTGATTAGTGAATGGTAACGTAATAATTGTTGGAATTCTTTTATTTCCTTAATTTTATACATTTATAAATAATAAATACTCTTCATCAAGATATGATTACCGCTAATGCTACATCATTTGATATAAGAACATATAGTCTAAGAGCCAGTGACACAAAACTCTACGTCATCAGGGATATCAATTAAAGTGGTATTATTATGTAGGTATTAGGGGGGTAAACGTGAAGGGGCCATGTCGGACGAGCATTTCCTGACGACATGTATTATAATTAATTAATGAACAACGATTTGATATAAGAAACTTTTGTTTCCGCGGATATTAAAAATAAATATACGAAATTGTAGGTGGCGACGAGTGCTTTAAGGACATATATATGTCAGATGCCCAGAATCATGATGCTAACCCCCGTCGGACTGGCGGAAAAGGGTTGTTTATAACAATTGAGACTACGTCATCTTGGATTTTGACAATTTGTTTTTGGATGTACTTTACATCCTGAAAAACAATAATAAATATGTCGGACGGTCAAAATCTTGATGAAAACGTATGTCGGACGGGTTTTTGTCCGATGCCATTCAACTCTCTACCAAGGTCGACTTTCTACTTTTCTATCGATATGCTGGTAAATATTTATAAAGACAAAACGATCACTACCTACTTTCCTAAAATTTTGGCATAGGTACACAGGGTTTTTAAGTTGATGGGCTATTAAAAGTATATGAATTAGTAAAATGAATTCAATTCTGAAACTTGTGGTCATTTAGTTATTGTTTATGCCGCTT
The DNA here is from genome assembly GCA_029378335.1 of Agrilus mali. Classification (NCBI taxonomy): domain Eukaryota; kingdom Metazoa; phylum Arthropoda; class Insecta; order Coleoptera; family Buprestidae; genus Agrilus; species Agrilus mali. The sequence goes on from CM055659.1 coordinate 15,526,606, forward strand.
CTTTTAAAAATATTTTTAAGTTCGATTTACATCCGGTTAGGTATACCGGAAGTCGACACCAACTTTGTTATTTTAAATGAAATATTTTTTACGCTGAATTCGAATAAAAGGTGTAATTCTAAGGTAAGTTTGATAACCAACTTGTACACCTATGACGATCGGTTTCTGAGTTAATTTAATTTATATAAAAAAATCGCTAGTGCAACCCAAATTATAAAAATCATAACTTCCACAAAATACGACTCATAGGGTTGAAATTCTTACTAGTAATAGCTGAATATTAGTGCTAACGCTATTGAACTAAATAATTTATACAGGGCGTTCAAAATAAAATTCTAAAGTTTAAGAACTTCAAACACGAATAACTTTGTTTTTTCAAATGGCACTTACTATTTTTTATTTTTTAATCGACTCCTTTTTTTATCCTCTTTCGATCTACATATATGGATAGTTCCTATTGTTTTATTTGAAAATTTTCGAAATCCCTGCCCTTATCAACGCCCCTAGTTGATAATTATTTAGGCTAATAGTTTTATATATGTTTGTAATTTGTTTTAAGTGTTATCTATTTTATAACATTTTTTAATTAAAAAATCATTAAAAACACCATATAAAATTTGCTCTTCTTTATGACAGTTGTGTCGTTTAAATTAACTTACACCGGCATCTTTTGAAACTTATAACTTGACATGAGCCGCTGATTGAAAATATTAATTCCGTGAAATTCTCCGATATTTTAATAGTTATTCTACTATTCGGGGTAGAGACGAATTCAACAAATCGAAGATCATTCAAATCGCTCCAGCCGTTCCTGAGTTATCATATGTATTATTATCAAGATGTAATTAACCCGGCTTTGTCTAATCTCTTATATATGTACAAGATTTGTTTAGTAACTATTACTTAATGTAATTTGTTTTACGATCCTTAGATATATGTTTTTGTTAAAAGGAATGTTAAACAATTTATGAAGTAAGCATTTAAAAACCGATTACCCTAAGTAATTTCAAAACAAAACGTAAGCAGATAATTCTAGGATGGGTTTGAGAGTTTTCGCAATAAAAAGATAGGTACTGTAAAATAAAGAACTTTAAACTAGGAAAGGTTCAACGTCCCATAGAATTTTCTAGAAGAAACGATAAAAATTCAATTTTGTAACACCTGAATCAATGAATAAGTACCTACCTATTCGTTTAAACGTGTTAGAATGCTCATTAATGTTATATCGACAGAAGACAAATGAAAAGGTCTTATTAAGTGAAATTATGTAGTGCAGGTAATGAAGTATGTTTTTTAAAATTTCTTGATTAGGTATTAAGTGACGGAATACAAACGTGACTCATTTCTGTTGACCTATATCCACATCATAGAAGATGAAAATTTCATTTTTTAGATAGGGTAAATCGAGGAAAAATGCCACACGCCTTTTAAAATAACTATGTCGTTCTTATTTTAAGGTTTATATTTATATATATACAAACTTAATGCTTATAATTATTAAATGATGTAATATACTTATGTTATGATATAATTTTAGATAAAACGTTTTTAAAAGAATAGCTTTATTATGTGTCTTAACTAATTCCAGTCTGAAGCTAGACTGGCATCCTTAGATGTAAAAATTAATAATCATACAAAAGCATTAAAAATAGTGACATAGCAATAAGTGAAATAAGCAAAAGTGTCAGTGTTATAACCATTAGATACCGCTACTAGGATGAACTTGTTTGTCAGTTTGCAAAGAGTCATCATTGTCAACTTTTTGTGCTATTAAGTATGTTAAGAATATTAGTTTTAAAATCAAAAACAGACTTAAGAAACATGATTTAATTCCCATTGAAGTCAACAAAAATAGTTTAGGTTCATTCATTATCAACAACAAACAAAAAACGGAAAGACTATCAAAAAGTAGGATTTATCAAATTAGTTGTAAAGAATAAAGAAATTTTATTGACCAAATCTAAAGAATTTTTTATTATGAACAACTTTAAGGCCTCGCAATGGGCAACTCGCTGAGTCCTATTTTGGCAGAAATTATTCTTAATGAGTTAGAAAATATTATTTCGGAGAATATTTTATTTAAGAATTCTGTCTACTGGTATCGTTATGTGGACAATATTATAGTTAGTTTTTCAGGTTCTAACAGACAATTAAATAACTTTTGCAATTTTTTAAATCAATTACATCCCAAAATTAAATTTACCATGGAAATAGAAGAGAATAAATCCATTAATTTTCTAGATTTAACTTTATGCAATATTGACAATAAACATAGTTTTGCTATTTATCATAAACAATCACATACGGACACAATAATTAATTCTAACTCATTTCATCCTGTTTCGCACAAATTAGCTTTCTTCCATTCTAGCCTGCACAGACTCATTACTCTACCATTGTCTACAGATAATTTTAGAAAAGAACTTAATAGAATTTGTCTAATAGCCATTAATAATGGCTATCATCATTCTCTGGTCATTAATTTATTAAATAAAAAATTAGCACAAAAAACTCGAAACTTGATCTATCCTGTTTTTAACAGCAATAAAAACCAGGTTTATAATTCTCTTAGTTATGTCGGAAATGTTTCTGTCAACATCTTTTTTCTTTTAAAACTAACAATTCTTAAGGTAACATATTATTAAATAATAAAGAGCCAAGTAATACATATTCTAAATCAGGTGTTTATAGACTAAATTGTGGCACTTGCAATAAATCATACATAGGTCACACGGGGAGATCCTTTTTAGATAGATTAAATGAACACAAAAAAAGCTTTATAAAAATTACGGTTCATTCTGCTTATGCCGAACACAATACAGAATTCTCACAATTTCGATGATAATTTTAAAATTTTACATTTGGAAAAGAAAGAGTTAAACCTAAATTTACTTGAAAGTCTTGAAATTAACAAACTTAATAAATTAGGCTAAATAATAAATGATCAAATAGATGTAAATAATTCACCTCTTCTTAATATTTAACTGTCCCATTTTGTATCTTTCCCTCTCCCTATTTTAGTATAATTTTAGTATATAAGAGATTTTGTATTAGAGTTTAAGTTTATAATATCTTCCACCTGAAGAAGCCACTGTGTGGTGAAATGGCTATAGTGGTCAATAAATAATTTTGTGACTTTAAACGTTGAGTTTTATTTATAATTTCTTTTACAAATAAAGTTGAAACGTCAGAAGTGCTGTAGTTTTCTTTTTATTGAAACATGTTCCAACAAGATTGCACCAATCTAAGTTATTCTATTACTGAACGTAATTTTTTGAACTTACATAAGAATAACTTAAAAAACTTAAATACTACTTATTGACTGATACATAGAGTTTTATAGCTTTAGACTTTCTGTATCTTTGGATAATTTCTTAAAAGAGATTCAACCAGAGAAGAGTTTGTTCACACCCTTATGTCACTAAACACTACCCAACAGTTGTACTAGCAATTTAATCGAACCATTGCTTTGATCATATCTGGCATCTCTCCCGGGCTTGAATCTCCGCGAGAATTACACTATTATAATTTACATTTAAAAGAAAATTGAAATATCTGTCTCCAAAAGACAAAGGACCTCGTAAAATCCCTATGAAAAGTGGCTTTTGGCTAATTTTTTTTTAAAATTTGTTGTTTCATAGTTCTAAGCCTGCAGATAACAAGTCTTAATAGTACCAACCCTCAAAAACCGCCCCCGCAACCGTCACTGCCTACCAACGATGACCAATTCTAGTTTTATGAATAGCGATTACAAAACGTTTTACATATCTTTTAGAGTTTTAGACCATTTTGCAATTCTTTTCCAACTACTTTTGAACCTCTTTTGTCTCAATAGTACCAGCCTCCGATCATCATCCCATCACTCCCCAAATATGGTTAGCTCTGTTTTGACGAATATTAATTGCGTAACGTCTCTTAGATTACTTCACAATTCCTTTTCAACCACATTAATCTTTTCCATCAATTGGAATGTTACTTTTTTGAATATTTTATATCTTTTGTGCTTACTCACTTGTTTGGTACTGTTTATCAACTACACGCCTCTAAATTTCACTCGAGGCGGTGGTAATAATTTAAGCTACGAGTTTTCGAGTTAAAAACGGGAATTTTAATTGTCCAAGTCATCATCCGGTCGCGGTGTATGTTAGGCAAGGATACCTCTAACCGATACGGGTTTTTATCTCCTCCTACGTTAGCAATTAAATACTTTTAACTTGGTCTAATTGCGGTGTTGTCGGAAACGTTAATTAGTACTTTTGCACTTTGACGTGCCGTTTGCGGGTTCTGTACGGGCGCGGCGGGAATTGTTTATAATTTCGAATGATGTGGTCCGATTTATGGTCCCGCGTTGGTAGCCGTGAGCGTATTCGGTCTAGCGAGTCTAGACATTTACCCTAAAGAACACGACCAATAACGACGTGCCGCCGAAATTCGAAAAAACACGACTATTAGTCGAGAGAATCACAGTGTTTAAGCGAACGTAGATCTCGGTTATTTTGCTGGATAGGGAGTATCATTATCGATCCTTTTCTAAGGCTATGTAGGTATATGCTGACTTTGTGGCCGTTTCCTATCCAAAATTGCCTCAAACCATTTTTTTACATGTTGTGAATAATTACAAAATATCTGTCGACATCCGAGATTTCTTTTTTGAAATACTTATTTCATGCACAATTGCTTTCTACAATAGTAACACTACTGACCCTTATAAATGTCATAATGTCATATCTTGTTAATGAATAGAGAAAATTTATTTAAAATCGTTCTCAATTTTTTAGTATTACTTCAAAGAAAAACAAATTGAAGATGAGTTGGAGCAAAAATACTTGAACATCTTCGTCCATCCCTGATTGTATGTTCATCAAAAATTACAAATTTTCTTGTCGCCTTTTATTTCTTCCGATATGGTACCAACGAAAATACATGTCTTCATCCAGAAGTTGCGGCTCCCTAAATAATCCGCGCCGCCCTTAATACATCAGCTTTTTTCTAAATTTCTGATGTTCTTGAAAAATTGGAAAACTCTGTTTCAAAAGTGCTTACCCATTTAAGTTGCTAAATTCGAGAATTGGAAATTCCAAGAAAATTGCGGAAATTTTTAATTACATATTTCGCGGCGCTCTGGGGAGTCACTGCTTTAATCTATCTACAGTATAAATAAAAAGGGATAAAACAATTTGACTGACATTTCTGGGTCTAAGGATTTTAAAATTTGCCTAGACTTTTCTTATACAACATAGGCGAGTATTAAAAAAATATTTGATTTAAATTCAACCCCTAAGGGGATGAAATGAGGGTTCAAAGTTTGACGTAACGAGCAAGTCACATCCCAAACCACTGAGTCAGCAAGCTTGAAAAATTGAAACGAGGTGACAATTTAGTACATAAATTTACGATTAATTTACCAAATCAATGCATGAGACCAACAAAAATAATATTTTACAATATAAAATAACGGAACGCAGAACAGAAGGTATAGGTATACAGGGTTACAGGTTAAGTCGACCTAGATCCTTTAAGAGGTTGTAGTTTCCCTCATTTCTGACTGACTATGAAAGACCGTATCCCAAACTAAACAATTTTCAAGTTATTGGACTTTTAAGGTTTTTTATAAAAATTGCCGATTTTTTGGTCTATTGTCCCATTTATTTGTGTGTTTTGTGCCTCTAATTAATTTTTTTAATCCAATTACATTTGTTGACGTTTTGAGGCAGATAATTATCGATGTGGCAAACGAAATAAGCAGAAGACATAAAATGAGAGCATGTGTGCGACAAAAAGGCGGACATGTGGAACATAGACTGTAAACTTTCTTTGAAAAGAGTAATAAACGTTATTTTGTACGTATTTGGATTGTTTCATTTTGTTTTCTGACTCAAGTGATAAATTTTACGCTTAAGTACCGTTATTTTTACTACTATCTGGAAGCATTTTATCAAAGTTTTTTGTAAGATTTCTGATAATACCCTAGCTTGTTATACCTTGTCGGATAGCTAAAGAACCATAGATATTTTTAAACACATCTGCAGAATAACTGTTATAGACTTTTTTAATATTTAAAAAGGAAAAAATACGAATTTATTACCTTTTTAGGGTTCCGCACCTCAAAAGGAAAAAGCGGAACCCTTATACGATCACTTCGTTGTCCGTCCGTCCGTCTGTCAAGACCCTTTTTCTCAGGAACGCATGGAGGTATCAAGCTAAAATTTATACCAAATACTCAGATCTATTGTCCCTTGGAGCTGTGAAAAAGTCAAACTTCTAAGCCAACGCAATCAAAAGATACAGCCGTTTATGCTGCAAATTTCCGCAAATTTTCGAATCAAAACCTACAGGGTACTTCCCGTGAACTCAGGATCTTGAAATTTGGTACGAAGCAACGTCATATAGCACAGATAAAGGAAAAATTGCGAAAACCGTAAATTTTTAGTTAAATCATATAATAAAAATATTTTTAATAATTTTAAAGTTACTACCCCTTTCCTCATGAACGCGTAGAGGTATTAAATTGAAATTCATATCAAATACTCAGGTCTACAATACCTTTAAGCTGTAACAAAATCAAACTTCTATGTCAACACAATCAAAATAAACAGCAATTTAAGCTGCGTATTTTTAAACTCGCAACTACTCGCAAGGGAATCAAAACCTTAAGGGTACTTCCAGTCGATTTAGAATCTTGAAATTTGGCATGAAGCAATGTTTTATAGCACATATAAAGGAAAAATTCCGAAAACCTTAAATTTTTAGTTACATCACATATGTACAGGTTTGTACGGAACCCTCGGTGCGCGAGTTCGACTCGCACTTGGCCGGTATTTTTTAACTATCAATCATCTACTGCGACCCAGTTGGTTCAGTTACCTGTAATTTTAGTGTTGAGAATAATAAAGCAACAAATGTACTTATACTATACAAAAATAGCAAAAATAAATAAATTAGAGGCACCAACACAAAAAAATGGGACAATAGACAAAAAATCGGCAATTTTTATAAAAGACCTTAAAAGTTCAATAACTCAAAAATTGTTTAGTTGGGATACGGGGCCTTTCATAGTCAAATCAGTCAGAAATGAGGGAAACTACGACCTCTTAAAGGACCTAGGATGACTTAACTTGTAACCTTGTATATATATCGGGTCACTCAGCCAAGTAGAGTAGGTAGTTAGCCAGCGAAACGGAAAGATTTCGTTAATAAGTTTATTGTTAAAGAATATTTTTTTTAAATAATTTTTAATACAATGATGAAAAATAAACTAACAACCATTTGGTTTACAAATGGAACCATCAGTCCATGTTCTTTTGAGAATGAAGCCAAAACACCACAACTTTCTAGCCAAACTTTCAAACTCGGAAAGAAGGAAGTTCTGAATGATATCAACATATCACTCAGAATTAACGCTAAAGGCATTTTTAGATTCACTCTCAAAAGAACATGGATCGGTGATTCCATTTGCCGAAATTACACACTTTCCGGCTCGGCTCAAAGAATATATTAAAAAAAAAGTATTAAAAAAAATTTTTTTCACATTGTAAACCAAACGCCTATTATTTTCCCATTAATGTATTAAAATTAATATAAAGAATTATTCATTAACGGAACAGGCAACATTTTCGGAATTTTCCTACTTTGACCAGTGCTGGTATGTTATTTACAAATTTCCTATGAAAAACAATAAAAAAAATACATAAATTAGACGAGAGGGTTTTACTTTACTTCGTCATCTATCCAGCGCTAAGGAAAGGTAGTCCCGTTTATAAAAAAGAAACAACGACTTTTCCAGTTACAATGTATATTTCAAACAGTTAAGATCAGGACCTTTTTTTTCTTTAAAGTTCTTTATGCAACAATAGAATTGACAAAAAAGACATTATTAAAAATTCAACCTTTAAGGGATTGAAACGGAGTTGGAATATCAATGCATACCCGAGATGATTAGGTCTAGAAACATTTTACATGTCGCTTAGTTATGGTATCTACACTGTAAAGGATATTTCAAATTTCAACCCCTATAGGTATGAGAAAAGCGTTCAAAAAGTATCTGCTCCTAATTTATAGCTCAATTTGAGAACAGCTGAATCAATTTTGAAATTTCTTTAAATGCTCATTATAGCCCCAGTAAGGCTTTTATGAACAGAAAATTTGGAAAAGTTCGGAAATTTAAGAAAGACATAAATTAATAAATAACATAAAATCAAAACAAACACTGTAATAACAAAACACAGAAACATAGTTTGTGGTTTTTCACAAATATATTTAGTAATTTCTTACAATATTGTTTCGATCTTGCGATCGTTATCAAAGAGTACTTAGAGAACTAAATTAAAAGTTAAAAGCAACCTATTTATAGATTATACCTGAGTAGGGTGATAGTCAAAACTTGCTTAGGTACATATTATTGGCAGATTTACCTACTTGAATGATGCCCTAAATATCGGACTGGAAATTGAAATGCAAAGCTTTTTTCTAATGTAAAATTGATAAATTATTTTTACTTATAAAATGGCAAAATGAATTACAATGTCGGGCCAGTCCCGTAAAATTCTTATTTTCGATAATTGACTTATCATGTTCTTTATATCTAATATTAAAGTTACGACCTGTCTTACCAATATATAGGGCGTCACATTCACTACATTAAATTTTATAAACGCCTGATTTTTTTAATTTATCGGAGGATCCTATTTTGTTGTTAGCTAATTAATGTTTTATTGTGTTTTTATAAGAACTAATTACACTAGTATTTACATAACTTAGGGCTAACATTTTTGTAGTAACTTATTGGATACCATTTTATGTTTTTTTGTAGGAGAGTGATAAATTTGGTTAAGAGTTAATTTCTTATATTTTTTATTAAGTAAGGTATCAATAATGCTAGGTTTATATTCATTGTTATGGTCCAAAGTTTTTATAAATAATAGTTCCTTATCAAAGTTTTTTTCGTTAAGGGGGTATGTGACCAATCTATAGATGGGGCTATGGAAGGTAGACATTTTAATTGCAAAATTTTGATTAGACGCGTATGGTATAATACGAAGCACAGTAAAGAAAATAAAAGGACAAGTTTCACTAGTTTATTTATCAACTCGACAAATTTGTTTCGGCCTAATAAGGCCATTTACAAGAGAAATACAGATGATTACTAAAATTAAGAACTACCCGCTGCTATTTAAGTAATTACAAATTGAAAAGTAGAACTCCCCCCTTCTACTTCTTCTACAAAAATGGTTGGAATTTGAGATTAAAAAATGGAACTCCCGAAGGCAACATCTTGGCGAACATCTCAAATATATGCATTCTTGTCTAATTCAAAAACTCCATCCTCTGGAATTAGACCTACTGCACACGAAGATTCATCGATAGCCGTTAAAAAACAAAATTTAACACAATCTTAAAAGATTCGCACTCTTCACAGGGAACTCACATCAGACAATCGAGGTGAGGAAGCAAATTTGGAATCAACTTTTAAATTCCATGATCAAGTCGTTAATCTGAGCTGTTCCTCTTTATCAGATGATGAACTAACAGTACTCAGAAAAGGTTTGAAATACGCCTCCCCGGTACCTCAGTTTTTTAAACGGGACGTAGTAAATTTAGGCTTAGATATAGACTTGGTTTGTAATAACTTTGTATCTACAGATCTGTGTGACAACTCTCAGTTATATTCGTTCAAACATACTATTGCATCATCTTTAACTAAAAAAATTTCTAAATTCTCTAATAATAATTCATTCAATTTTTCGGCAAAATTAGAATTAAACACTATAAAATCACTTAAACAAAAATGTATAGATAACTCATTAATTATAAGTAAAGCTGATAAAGGGAATTCGGTTGTAATCTTAGATAAAAATTTTTATACACAAATACTCCATCTTTTGAATTATTGAAAAAGGATCCCACAGATAACTTTCAAAAAGTAAGTTATAATTTGTTTAACTCTAATAACACCTGGTTACCATCCAATACCTTCACCCTAAAAAATTTAAATCCCTCTGCCCCATCTTTGCCTCCCAAAAATCCACAAAATAGATATTCCAATAAGACCTGTTGATTCGTATATCAAGGCACCTGCGTATAAATTAGCTAAATTTACCAATAAGATTTCACTAAAAAACTTCTCGTGCTTTTCATCTTACAGTGTCAAAAATTCTCTAATTTTAATTGACAAACTCAAAAAAGTCGTTCTACCTAATAGATGCATATTAGTGTCCTTTGATGTTGTTAGTCTTTTTACGTCCATTTTTACTAATTAAAGAATTATTTAATATTTTAGAACATTATATTTCAGAAAAATTTTCGAATCCTATTCTTAGTAATGATTCACTCAATTTGTTAGAGATCTGTTTGGAACAGAATTATTTCACATTTAACGAGAGGTTTTACCGGCAACTAGATGGCCTCCCTCTGGGGTCGCCTTTATCACCTGTATTGGTTGAAGTGTTTATGGCAGATTTTAAAAACAAATTATTTAGTTTGGTAAACCCCTTAATAAGTTATGTCCATACATGGTATAGATATGTTGATGATATCTTCTGTGTATGGAAAGGTACAGAACGTCAATTAGATAATTTCCTTTCACTTCTAAATTCTTTGAACAATAGCATCTCTTTTACGATCAAAAAAGAAGTCAACAAAAGTATCAATTTCTTGAACATATCTTTGAAAAAAGATTCAAATAAATTTGTTTTCGTAAACCTACTACAACTGACACAGTTATTCCGGCAAATTCTTCACATCCCAAACAAGTAAAGCTTTCAGTTTTTCATTCCCTACTAAATAGACTGATTAACATACCTTTTTCAAATACAGATTTTGATACATAGTTATCAACTATAAAACATATTGCATTTGCCAATGGTTATTCCCCCCTGACTATTAATAATTTACTAAATAAAAAGTTAAAAAAACAAGTTTCTACCATATTGTCTTTTGTCCTATCTCGTATGTTAATAATTTTAGCTATGAATATAAGCTTCTTTTACAAAAGAAGTTCAACTGTAATATAATCGAAACTAACTCCGTTAATCTTAGTTTAATGTTATGTAATCTTAAAGTTAGTGTTCCCCGTTTTAAAAAATCGGGTATCTATCAAGTTTTTTGTAACAATTGTGACGCTACATACATTGGGCAATCAGGCAGGGCTATCGGTAAACGTATTTCAGAACATGATGCGGCTATAAGAAACAAAAAATGTAATTCGAGTGGGATAGCTGAACATTGTATTGAGTCAGGTCGTTCTCTAGATGTAAATAATTTTAAACTTCTACATTCAAACATTCCTACATCAAGAAAATTGTCTCTTTTAGAAAATTATGAAATTAAAAAAGCCTTATTAAATAACCTTCGCTTAGTTAACAATCAATTAGAATTAACCACCTACAACTCCCTCCTTCTACTTTTCAATTTGTAATTATTTAAATAGCAGCGGGTAGTTCTTAATTTTAGTAATCATCTGTATTTTTCTTATAAATGGCCTTATTAGGCCGAGACAAATTTGTCGACTTGATAAATAAACTAGTGAAACTTGTCCTTTTATTTTCTTTACTGTGCTTCGTTAAAATGCAGTTTCACAAAACATGCACCACTTCTACCTTAAATTTCATGGTATAATAGTATCGGTAAATGTATTTTTTGTATAAATATTATATTCCAAATTACAATTAGTTATTTTTAGGCTAAGGTCCAAAAAGTTTAGATTACCATCTTTTTCTAATTCTATCGTAAACTGTATTTTATTATTAATTGAGTTTAACACCGTCAATAATTGTTGGAGTTGCCTTTCGGTTACTAACCAGATACAAAATGTGTCATCTCCATATCTCATCTATGTGTGTATGTGTTTTATAAGTGGGTTATGAAGATTGTGGAACTTATTTTCGAAACTATTCATAAAAATCTCCGCTAAAAGCGGTGACAAAGGAGAGCCCATCGGGAGTCCGTCCAATTGTTTATAAATTTTGTTGTTAAAAGTACAATAATTTTGGTCTAAACATGTTTTTATGCATAGTAAGAGTTCAGTTTTTTTAATAGGCTTTAAAGGACCCTCATTAATCATCTGTTTTAAAATATCCTCTAATTCTAGAACTGGTATTGATGTGAATAAGCTTGTGACGTCAAATGACACTAATTTGGCATTCCTGGGGATGCTTTTTGTTTTGGTTTTATTTATAAAATCTAAACTGTTTTTTACGGCATAATTCGGCTTGAAATTTATCATATCTGGTAACATTTTACTGAGTTTTTTACATAGTCTATAGGACGGTGAGTTTATGTAAGAGACAACGGGTCTAATCGGTATGTCTGTTTTGTGTGTTTTGTAAACCATGCAAGTTGGGAGATTTTGGATTCATTTCAACAAGTTGAAATATAGAATTAGGTGTTAAGATAGTAGTACATTCTTTGATAATTTTTTTGACTATGGTTTGAAATTTGGTAGTTGGATCATTCTTTAATTCAATAAAATTATCCGATAATAGTTCTGTTGTTTTTCTTACATAATTTTCTTTTGTCAAAATTACAATCGTGTTTGATTTGTCAGCTTTACTTAGAATAAGATCTTCATCTTTGATTTTTTCTTTTATAGTTTTTATTAAGCGGTTATCATGTGAAAATTTGGATTGTTTATTTCTGTTTGATATAATATTTGCGCATTCATATTTTAATTTGTTAATAATATCTACATCAGTATCTTTTAAGTCTGTAAAAATTAGTTCTAAATCCACTGCTAAGTTATCTATATCTTTTTTAGAATGACTGGGGGCTATATTTAAGTCCTTTGTTAAGCAAGTTGGTTTCATTATTATTAAAAACATTAGATAAATTAATTACCCTAGGATAGAATTCACGATCTATATCATAATCTTTAAGTACTCTGATAACGATCGCAAGATCGAAACAATATTGTAAGCAATTACTAAATACATTTGTCAAAAACTACAAACTGTGTTTCTGTGTTTTGTTAATAAATAACAATTTATTTTATCAAATCAAATCAAATCATTTAATAATTTCATTTTTCACACCTTTCTTTTTGGTAATTTTAATTTTAAAGTTTTTTTTATATGGTATCGGTGTTGAGTAAGTGTAGATTGTTTGAAGTCTGTTTTGACCACCTTATTGACGACCGATATTCCCTTACTACCTTGCACCTTATTTGAAGGCATCTTCAATGCCTTCAAATTATAATTTTGTTTATTAATATTCTTTTAATTTTTAGTTAAAATTTTTGATAAATATTAGTTCACTGTCGTTAGTCAGCCCATCCAGAATTTCTAGAGTAGGTTCCGGATGGACTAGTCAGGAGCCGATAAATACCTGCAGGCGGCTCACAAATATTTATAAAGTTGGTACCTGAACATCTTCCCTGGGATCATTTTGCCTCATAACTGTCATTACGAAAAATCCCCTAAAGTACCCGGAAACCAGCGGCAGTTCCTACTGTGGCGTAGGGAAGCATTTTTTGGGCTTATTTTGTAAGTTTTTGTCACTTGGTTTTTTTTTTTTTAAACTCTTCAAGTGTTGTTTTTATGAGAGCTTCGAGTCGTCAGAGGCTTCAGGGTTTTCAGGAAACCCACTGCTCTGCCCGGAGCATCTTAAAGTTTGACAAAGTGGTGCCCGCGCTTTGGTTATTAAAATTCATTGTATTTTAATTTGTTTAGCAATTAACACTTAACTTATTCTTAATGTTTTAACGATCAATAAGTAATAACGTGAAAACACATACACATAAATGTCTTCTTAGAATAACATTACTTTATGTTAAAACTGGAAAATGGGTAATTTTTTTTCAATTTTTTGACGTTACTGTATCTTACGTGAAAATGTGCTTGAAGAAGATAGAAAATGTTCATGATATGACAAAAACTTGAATTTTTATCTTTTGCTTATAACTCGAAAACAAACGACGATAGTAATGTTTTGAAAACATTGATGAATTTTTCTCAAAAAATGAGTTTGAAAAGCTGCCATTTATTTTTCTGTATCTTTTACAAATACTGAGTTGTCATATACAAACATCGAAATTTGTTCATTTTATGTAGTAATATGAGTGTAATAAGCCATGCATCTCACGCATTTAATTGATTGAAATATCTGTATCTAATCTTAGTTTCTTTTCAAACATTCTCTAGTAAATTTATACGACAAGTAATAATAGTCTCGACATCCGATTAAACGGATATCGTGACCATTACATTTGAGTATGCATCCGGGATAGAGCTTCCTCACAAAAGCGATAATTCCAAAACGGGAAAAATAAAGAAAAAATTTCATACTTTTGTGGTGAATTACATAAATGAAATCAAAGGTATCATTTCGGCATAATGCATAATAAAGTTGGTAGACAAGTTTCATTTCAGTATGACAATAACGATTCTGAGGTTCTTACCGTGGATGTTTGAAATCTGAAGTAACAACGGCCATATCCTTTCTTTTATTCTCATAGTTAAGTAGAACCGTTTCAATATTTTATACTTTTTAGGATAACATGCGAAACTAACAGGCATTTTACAATATTTGTTTGTGTGGTCGAAAATATGACGAACAAATACTTACTAAAAACGAGATACAAGAAATAGTCCGTAAATGTACGGATAATGAAGTAGTTTACATGCACGTAGTCGTCTCATTCGATAGACTAGCAACATTTCATTTAATTAGATGTAGTTGCAGAGCCAGAAGTAGGAAAGTCTTTTATTTACGTTAGTCTTTCTTTGCTCGGTGCGCGTTTTATTATTGTTAAAAACGGTCTCGTTCGTGGAGGATGCACGCACCGCACTAATGATAGGCATTTGTTGTTAAATACGCCGGGAAATTATTAGATTTCAATTTACATACACATGTAGCTACGCTTAGCTTATGTACACCGCGCATTCCTATTTAATGGATCGAGGAATGCCCTTTTGTACAAGCATTTTCAGCGATACTCGTCATTAGCGTTTTGCACAATTACTGTACTGCCACGACAACATATGTAAATATTCGAGACCTGTATCATTGAATGATTGAGAAATGGTAACAATGTTAACAATTTTAATTGAATTTCCTGTTTAGTTGAAGAATAATGGTATGTAAAATACTGAAAGAAAGACATAACTAAAAATTTCATTAGTAATATATGAACTTCTAAAATTGTTTCCTATTAGGACCATAAAGTGTAGTCAAAAGAAGATGTAAACGTGGACGTAGAAGTAGAGGCCCACGTTAAAAAAGGAAAAAAAAAACTAAACGTACAAAGGGGTAACTTAAAATAGCCAGGGCAACGATGTAAGTTTGGAGAATTGCTAAAATGTATAAGAAGGAGAAAGGATTAGGAGATAAGTGATAAGATAGACGAAGTGGAATGGTAAGATAATTTTACAAAAAGTGAGGAGGGAATTGGAATATCTGAAAAAGAAGGAAAAGGGGAGGTGGGAAGGAATAGAAACGCTGGCAATGAAAATGGTGTACCTAATGAGTCAAATAGTAAGTGAGGATCTGAAAAAATACGACTTTCGTTATATGCAGTAATGCTGTGGTGTAGTTGGCACGGGGATTTTCTACTGAAACACTTGAGGTATGAAGGGTATACATACGGGAGAAGGCATTGAGAGGATAAGGATGAAAGAAAATGTAAAATATATGAAAGGGAGGATGAATCTGTAGTGCATGTATTGAGAGGGTGTCTTAAAAACAATAAAAGAAGAATATGGAGTGATGCTATCAAAAAAACCACAAGGAGCTGGCTTTTGTGAGGAAAATAAAAAAAAAATAGAGGATAGTGAAGGAATATGATGAAATGGACAGTAAAAAGAAAAATAAAATATACTTTACAAAAATTACTTTGGCGTAGTTTTTATAGATCTAAATTGTAATTTAGGTAGAAAAAGTAAGTAAAAATTTTAATTCTTTTGGTGAATTAAAATGGTCTTTAATTTTGTTTGTTTTAATATAACACCTTGTATGTTATGGTAGGTAAATTTTGTGTTTCAAATTGTATAAGGAGGGTTTTGTAGGAAGAACCACAAATTTTTAATAAAACTTCTACATCAATATCTTCATATTCAAAAGGAATTAAAGCGATTCTAGACCGAATGGTCCTTTTATTATTTTACATTACCTAGCTATGCTGTTCAAAATTAGGACTACTTAAACTAACTTCTAAGAAATGCACATGTTCATGATGCTCACATCTTAGAGTAAACAAAGTGATGGTTACAAAGTTGAAATACTTTTTCTCAAAGTTGGTATTACTAACAGATGACTCTATTATAGTGCACGAGTATTTTTCTATGTACCCCCTTATTTACATACGATACTGGTAATTGTGCACCGTGCGTTAGTCGTTTCACCACCCTAATTCACTTCTACTTATGATTCTTTTCTCATTCCGATTGGTTTCAATCCATACTAATATTATAAATGTGAAGTAAGTCTGTCGTTACGTTTTCACGCTTAAACCGCTTAATCAATTTTGGTGAATTTTGGCATAGACATAGACAGGACCTAAAGGAAACATATAGACTACTTTCTGTCGCGAAAATAAAGTTTGAAGGGGATTAAATTCTTTTAATCAGGCTAGAATGTTCTGGATTGTCATTAAAAATGTAACTGTGTGTTCCAGAACGTTTTCAAACTTTCGAAATTATAAACTACCCGACAATATGTGTCGTGTCACAATATTTGTTTTCGATAAACTTCAAAACTATTCAACTAATTTTTAGGAAATTTCGCTTTTTTGTTTGTAATTTGGTTGAACTTAAAAGATAGGATCAAACGCAGGATTTTAGTTTTATGCGCCACTGCTCTACCTAAGCTACAAACACTTTTTAAATAAACAAATTGATTGTAATTTTCTTACAAGTTTCAATTAATGCAACTTTAATTCTTCATTTAAAAGGCGTGGACAGTGCTTTTTTGGAAATTTGGTACTCAACGTATATTCACATAAAATATTAATTTGTATGATACGAAATCCTGGAGAGGTGGACGATCCCCGTACGCTGAAAGGTTTCTAATATGATTATAAATAACATTTTTCAGCAAAAATTTCGAAATTTTTTACAGCAAATTACTTATGATAATTTTTTAATATGGAAATTGCATTATAATTTCGGTTAAACTTGCATATACTATTATAATTTTTGAATTGCCTCTGTGGTCGGTGTTGGCTTTGATTATGGTGATTTGGTCTTTTAAATTTCCCCCGCAGCTTGTGCGATAATCGTTTAGACAGTTGGCAAAAAGAATACAAGAATTTATGAATTTATTACAGCGTGGGTCGACTTCTTCGAATGACTTTTACATGCAAATTGGTCTAGATTCGCTCGATTCTTTCAAAGAATAATTAGGTCGCTTATCTGCGCAGGTTAAACGCCTCAAAATAATGACACTAAGGCGCCTAATATAGGTAGGTATCTGTACGTAGGCGTATAAGGAAGACATTACACTCATTCAACCTTTTTAAGATACTGGTTTGATATTGAAGTACTTATAAATCAAACTCTGTTCTTGGGATGTGTGTTTTGAACAAAAAAGTTCCGGAATTCATATTATACAGGGTGAATCATTTATCTTGAGGTAGAGAAATATGTTGAGTATGGTGTACGTAAGTTTTAATATTGAAGGTGTCACTGTTAGGTGAATTTAAATCTATTTTAGCTTTAATTTCTTTCCGTTTATTTAATTTATTTGACTTTTTGTGGTTTACCAATTAAATCACAAGTTACGGGATCCTGGGTCCCGACGTACTTAAGAAAGAGTTCTTTCTGGGCTTATCTTAAGAGCGCAGTAGAGGGGTAAAGCGGGAGACGCGACGCACTGGTAAAATAGTTGGGGAATCATCCCTTAAAAGGATAGCCTTACTGATCGTTAGTTTTTTTTTATTTTGTGTAGTTTAGTGTTTATGGCATATTTAAATTAAGGTGAGTTGACCCTCTTTAATTCTTTATCTCACATTTTATGTGGTTACATTTATTTTTAAATAATGTTTATGTAAAATCGAATAACAAACATTTTTTTGTTCTTTTCATGTTTGTTTTCTACCAATTTTGATCTAAAGTTGTAGCATAATTGATTTGTTCACATTTTAAATTATTTTCAAGTCTATTTAAAATGGATTTTTGTAACTTTAAGGTAGTCTAAATACGAGGGTGTGTCAAATTGTCCTAAATCGGACTAGCTCGCGTTTATCAGTTTTCTTGCATTCTTTTTAAAGTCAATAAAATCTGTGATTTTAATTTTTATTTTCGTTTCTAAGTAAATCTAAATTTTGTTTGGATTGCCCGTCATTTTGTGTTACACATTTTTAGTAGATGTGGGAAGTCCCAATCATATTTTGTAGTTTTGAAGGAATGCATAAGTATTGCAACCCTTAATGAATGCATTAATATTTTCTACCGGCGCGGCGTATAGGGTGAAAGACTATACATCTATTCAATTTTAGCTAAGGATTTACCTGCCCCAAGGAATTCCTGGTACCTAGTCGTACTAACCAAGGGTTCTTCAGTTTTGAAATAAAACGAATGCGTAACATGACGGGGATTTCCGGTGTTTATTGTTTAAATTTCTATTTCCTCTCGGACTTGGTACCTTCCACCCTCTTAGAATAGCTGTTATTTTTTTTGTCAATAAAATCTATTTTCGTTGGTTTGAAAAATGGCGTTTTGTTTGTACTTGCTGCCCCTAATTCATTCGAAATGCCCCCACTAATGTATCTATTTTAAATTATTGATCTTACCCGGGTTTGCCTTAGGTACTACAATATAATGTGGCGCGATAATAATAATTATGAGATTTCTCCTTGTTTTAAAAGATGATTAATAACTTCTAACTATTTTTGTAACTAAAATTGTTAAATTGTCTTTAATTAATAATTTTGCTTTCGTCTAATAAGGCATTGGTTACATATGTAGGTGAAAATTAACCAGGTGAATGAAATACAACTGTTCAAATTTGGATAAAGTTATGAACGCAATTATTTAGATGGTTGGACACATAATATTTTTGGCTATAGTTACCTGCTATTTCTAATTCCAATATTTAATTAAAAGCTGGCAAGGCTTCGTTATGAGAATATCTCGTCATCTAATGTAAAAAAATAGATGTAGCTCTATTATGATGAATTTGGAGTGTCTGATTTTTAAATGGTCCTAATGTAACACATTTACGTGAGCATATTAATAAAACGGACAGCGTGGGTTGTTAAAACGCGATCACGAGACTAGATAAGCAGGTTGATATTCCAACGAAAACACGGAACTATCCAAACGAAGTGTGTTTTGCTTTGATGTTTTTGAACTGTCTGGCTTTTAGAGGTGACAAAAATTAAATTAAGATACAAATGTATGTGTTCTGCGTTCATGGGTTTAATGCGCACATACATGCGATCCAAAATGAACTTTTTTTGCCGTTTATTGCAATAGCAAAATACTGCCATAAAGATTAGCGAATCGTATGGTTTTTTGTAAGATTTAATAGATTAAATAATGCCTTACAAAACAAATAACACTTAAAAACTAATTATAAATATATATTAAACTACTTGCCTAATTAAATACCAACTAGAGGCGTTGGTAATGGCAGGGACATTAGGGTGAGTAATAGCGGTCACTTGCTGTACCATCCTAACCCTTCTTACTCGCTGGCTCGATCTTCCTTTTTATTACCTTATCTCTCACTCACTTATAATGATCCACATAGTGCTCTTTTAGTTATCCCCAACCAGAACTTTGGAAGTTGATCACGGCCTATATATACCGTGCAACTATGTCGAAGTTCCGGGTGGCGGTTTCCTGATCCGTATTTGCGTTGCATCGCATAACAATAATAAATACAATTTTGTCACCCAGTTTCTTGTGTCGAATGTTTCAACAAACATCTCGAAATAAGGGAAATATAAAAAGAATATAATTTTTGTAAAATTGTGGGCACCATATGACAATACCTACCTAGAAATAATGTAATGTGTAAATAGGTAAGTTGAAATATTCTGCCAAACGCTAATTTATTATTTGAAAATATTAAAGTTTAGATTCAATTACAGTATTTTATTTTAATTTAATTCCGGGAGAGATGCCAGCTAGGGGGAGATGTCAGCCTACGATTATCGCCGACAGTGTGGTTCTATTGGATTTGATATACAACTGTTAGGTAGTAGCGGCATGGTCTAGTCTTCTAGACATTGCTTAGCATTCGGGAGGTCGCCGGTTTGATTCCGGGTCTAAGTTTTTCTGTGGTTTCCTTGGAGCATTTAGGCAAATGCTGGGGTAGTACTATTTCACGGATAGTTTTTCACTTTTCTTCTGTCTTCATTTCGTCCGTCTCATCTTTCCCCCCAAAACCACCATCCATCTATTCCCACGATCCCTCAAGGAGGCTGAAATGGGCCTTCCGCCTTACCCTCCGACTTTGCACCAGAGTATAGGCCGGAAGGACACCCCGCCCACCAACACTAGTGGGACTGAAACACCCAAAAGTTTTTTTTATTGTTAGGTAGTGTTTGGTGATAAAGGATGTGAGTAACGGTTTCTCCGATTTGTAGTTTGTTTTAAGAAATTATCCAAAGGAATATTCAATTTTGTAGATCGGTCAATAAAAAGCATTTACTTCAAATTATTCATAGATAAGTTATGTTTTCCCTATTTCCGAGGGATATGTAACAAACCGCTAAATTTAAATTTATTTAATACCAATGTATATAGCGTTGCATTGCAGGCAAATTTTTATTTATTTTTTCAAATCAAATTTCAAATTTTTATTTATTCTTGACTAGTAGTTTTCTCAGATTAATCTTGTGCATATAAACAAGTAAAAAACTTACTCTTCTGGAAAATTTGGAAATTAAAAATGTTCTTCAAACAGGAAGGAATCTAATTACCTAATAATCAGAAAGAAATTCTAACTTATAACACTCTATTCGTCATCTCTAAATTTTAAGTATCCACTATTTGTATTCCCCAACCCTATATTTACGTATAAAAACTATTGTAATTCCAATTTAATCTTACAATTAGTAACCTGTTGTAGTCTTCAAAATGACCGTTTAGGTTCGAAACAATTGTTGAATAATAAGTTACCTGCAGAAAAGTTTGTGTGTTTTCTATTTTAAAGTATATTAAAATGTTTCTCCAAGAATATACCTACGATACTTTAAGTAATAAATTATATGTAAGTATACGGAAACTTGTACGGCTATGTATGTTCTGAAAATCAAATGGTCGCAGGAAGCGGAGTGTTCCGTTATTAAATACTATTATTATCGGTCAATATCGGATGGATTATTATATGTATATTAGAACTTTTTGAGAAACAAAAAAGTCGACTACCATATCGCGATTAACAGAAGTGTGATAGTTATAACTATTATTACGCTAACGCGTATACTGTGAAATGTGCCACGATATGCATACAGATTTAATCTAAATTACAGAAGCGCGTCGAAGCCTTTCTAAACTTTAAATAACTTTGCCTGCCAATAAATCAACAAAAACGAAGTTTGCTG